>CM053773.1:239824596-240006589 GCA_028658325.1 Potorous gilbertii
TATTTCAGATATTTGGGATACAGAGGCTTTGACTCCTATGTCTTTACCTGATGGTAAGCAGATCTCTTCATCCTCAGAGAGGAATGGCACAATCCTCTGGTCACCAAGAAAATAACCATCTATGGTCTTAGTTTTTTTCCCTTTTCTGGGCATTTTCCCAGCCAGTTACTTGACTTATGAGAGTCCTCTCCATCCCAGCCTAGGTCTGCCCAAACTAGTGCTTGGGGTCTGAGATTCAAATGCTGCTCCCCAGCCTCAGGGCTTTTGGCGGCAGGCCTGACTGCTCTTCAATGGGAGCTTATCTGCTGGTTCTCAGGTGGGGGCAGGGCCGCCTCTCAGGCTCAGTTCCCTCAGGGGGTTTATGCTGAGATCTCTTGGAGACGCTGAGGAGCCCCTGCCCGCCCCAGGAGTCTCCGGCGCAGCTGCCTCTGCCTCCCCTGTGCCGTTGCCTCCCGAGGGGGTCCAAGTCCCGGAGATACCCCGCTCCCCTCTCAGCCCGTCTCCCTCACTGACCTGTGCGTCTGTGGGTGGAGGGACCTTCGCAGCTGCTGGAGATTCAGGTCCCTGACGCCTGTTTGGGTCTGCTGGCTCCTCTCAGTGCCGTGTGGCCGGGGTGGGAGAGGGGAGCACTCGGCAGGGCAGGACTCGGCTCCCGTCCTGGGTACCTTTGTGGTCGGTTTTTCAGGGCTCTCTGCAACGGAAATCTCCTTCACTGTGTTTCTGCATGGCTTCCACTGTTCCAGAATTTGTCAGGAGTTCTTTTTACAGGAAATCTATGGGCTGTGGGTTCGGACCTAGCATAGGTGAGTCTTTCTACTCCGTCACCTTGGCTCCACCCCCTAAATGATCTTTTTTAACATTCCCTTTTATTTTATTTCCAGGTGTGTAGTCTTTCCTTCTCTCTTCCTTCCCTTCCCCTAGTGGGAAAGCAAGAAAAATAAAATCCATTAAAAACACGTATAGTCAAACAAGACAAATCCCTACACTGGCCATGTCTGGAAAAATAAAAAATGTCTCAATCTTCATGATGATTTCATCACATCATTTTCAGGAGGTAGGTAGCATGTTTGGAGATGGAATTATATTAAGGCAAGTTAGTTGGTTAAGCAACAAAGAGAAATTATTCACTTTAGTCATATCCTATATGCCTCTACACAGGAACTCCTCCCATCCTCCACTCCTGCCACCCCTTTCTCCCTCTTTCGGCTTCTTGCTCTCCACATTATAATCAAGTCAACACCACCCTTGCCTTGGATGTTGGTATCATTGTTTAGTAGTTTTCAGTTATGTCCAACTCTTCATGACTGCATTTGGGGTTTCTTATCAGAGAGACTGAAGTATCTCCAACTTATTTTACAGATGAGGAAACCAAAGGTTAAGTGACTTGCCCAGGGTCATATAGCTAGTAAGTGTCTGAGGTCTGACTACCACTCCTCTAAATGTGCTGTGTTCTATTAGATAGTAAAGTTCTAGGTAAGCACTTTTCTACCTGATTCTAAGTCTGTAGTATTTTGCTTTTGTATCTGTATCATCAACACTTAGCTCAGTGCTGAGTCAAGTGTAGGCCCTTAATAAGTGTTTTTTCATTCATTCATTCATTCATTCTCTCATTCATTTATTCAGTGCTTGCTTTGTATCAAGCACTATGCTAAGTACTGAGGATAAAAGGGAACAGCCCCTGTCCTCAGAGAGTTCACACTGTATAGGGATAAACTACATGTACATATGGAAGTATATACAAAATATATCTGACCCCCAGGGGGAGCTTGTGTGAGAGGACAGGGACTCTCCTGCCTCCAGGTACTGCCAACTTTGATGGAGCTGATGCTTGGAGATCGGGTCTCCATCTCAGCCTGTTATAATGTCTGCTCTGAGTCCTTGCCTTTTCCACTCGGGGCTAGGTCATATTTTCCAGGAGTCACATGAGAAGCCTGCTTAGCTCCACTGCACAGTTTTGTGATTCAAAATTGTTTGTTTTTTTTTAAAGGAAAAGATGTCTAGGGTTCATATTAGGATTCATGTCATCCTGAAGGGCTACAAAGATATCAGACTTTCTCTTCAATTTGCCCCTTATTCCCAGCTTGCACTAAGGAGGAAGTTGTCTTTCTCCAAGTCCTTCTACTCTTGTTTTAAAGAAAATAATGAATAATTCTGAATGATTCAATAGCCAGGGGAGATAGTTTAGTTTTTTGACCAGTGAGGTTGGCTTTTTTTTTTTTAATAGCCACCAGTTAAATAACATAAGCATAAAGTTAAATGGAGGAATTGAAACTCTCCGTGCTGACTGAAGCAGCCAGGAAGGGACAATGGAAAAATGGGAAGTGAAGGGATTGATTGGTAAATAAGAAAATTTGGCCTCTCCCTAGAGGGAGAAAGAGATGGAGGAATGGGTTGCCATTGTGCTTTCCCAACTTATCCTTTATCAGCAACAAAGGTCTCCCCATTGGACTCCTGTTCATTCTTCTCCACGCTCTTCCCTTTGATTCCCAACTTTGTTTTCTGGTTATCCTTACATGAGTCAATCAACCAATAAGGGTTTATTCAGTGACTACAATTCACCAAGCACTTTATTTGGGGCTGGGAAGTACAAAGACAAAACTAAAAAATGAAATAGGCTCTGACCCAAAGGAGTTGGCATTCTACTGAGGCAGACAACATGTACACTTTTATCTATCCATCCATCCATCCATCCACTCACCCACCCATCCAACTATTTCTCTCTCTTTCTCTCTCAATCTATCTGTCCTTCTATCTACCTGTGTCTATGTATCTAGCTATGTATTCATCTACCCATCCATCCATTTATGTATCTATCTACCTATGTTCTTAAATCTACATACCTATCTATACATCCATCCATCTGTCTTTTATCAATTTATGTATCTGAAAAACTTATAAGGTAATTTTTTAGGAGAAGGCACTAGCAGCTGGAGGAATCAGGAAAGGCTTCCTATAGAAAGTGCTCAATGTTGCCCTGCCCCCTTTTACTTGTTTCTTTTGCATATGGTCTAGTCTTCAAAAGTCGTAATCCAATCTTGGGTCTCATCCCACTAAATCCGATGGTTCAATTTACCTGCTTGCGTTTCGATCTCTATCTGACCTCTTTTGTTAGCCCTGTTCTGTGCCTTGCTGTCAACCATCACTGGTCATGATTACTCCATCTGCCTTGAACAAGAGTTCTCTCCTTTGAGAAATTCTCCCCTTTCCCTGATATAACCGTCCCCTGTGCTTTGCTTCCTGTGATAGCTTGGCTCATCTTACCTTATGCAATCTGACATTGTTCTCATGATAATGTGCATTTGTAGTCATGCTCTGTTATGTGTCCTCACCTCCATCTTCTGGACGTTTTAGAATGGCCCATCCTGATTTAAAATGAGAGCGTGAATTCAGAGGTAGAAGGCTCCAGCTCTCTCCAGAATAATAGGAGTTGTAGTCATGATGTCAGACAAAATTGAATTCCAATTAGAAAGCACTGTGAGATAAAACCAAGAACGTATTATGCATAAAGGTGGTATTGACAGTGAAAAATATCAGTATTCAATTTTACAACAATAAGTGGCATGGCAACACAAAATTTAAAGGGAAAAATGAACAGAATTACCAAAAGCATTGTATAGAAAAACAATAGTGAGGGATTTCAACACCACCGATGGCCTCTGACAAGTCAAATAAGAAGATAAAGAAGAAAGAGACCAGGAATTGATTAGAATTCTAAGCAAAGTGGATTTGATAGCTATCTGCTGAAAAATAAACAGGAAAAGGAGAGAACTGACTTTTCTGCTAGATTACTCATGCAACATTTACAAAAACTGGTCATACTGTA
Organism: Potorous gilbertii; assembly: GCA_028658325.1. Taxonomy (NCBI): domain Eukaryota; kingdom Metazoa; phylum Chordata; class Mammalia; order Diprotodontia; family Potoroidae; genus Potorous; species Potorous gilbertii. The sequence goes on from CM053773.1 coordinate 239,828,420, forward strand.
GGACATACAAGGCAGGCACTGCTTTGTTGTTCAGTCCTGTCTGACTCCTTGTGACCCCATTTGGGGTTTTCAAATGTAGAGATACTAGGGTGCTTTGCCAATTCGTTCTCCAATTCATTTTACAGATGAGGAAACTGAGGCAAACTGGGTTAAGTAACTTGCCCAGAGTCACACAGCTAGTCAGTGTCTGCAGCCAGATTTTAACTCAGGGACATGAGGTTTCCTGATTCCAAACCCATTGCACTATCTAGTTTCCCCTGCAGGGTAATATGTGCATTTATTGAGCTCTTACTGGGTGCCAGACACTGGAATGAGAGTTGGGGATATAAATGCAAGCAAAAAGAAACACTCTTTACTCTCTTGCTTACATTCTAATGGGGGAGGGCACACAAAAGAGAGTTTTTATGCTCCAAAGGGGATGGGGGGACAGCTGGAGCTTGAGTGGGGGAGAGAAGTCCCGAAAGTCAGTAGCACAGTCAGGAGGAATAAGACCTGTCTCAGAATTGAGGCACAGGGAAGAACTTAGTCCTGGGAGAAGGGGGTCAGTCTAAGGGATGTTCTAGGGTGAGATGGCCAAAGGGTAGATGGATGTTTCAGGGTGGTGAAGTGGAGGAAATTTCTAAAGGGAGTGTTTAGCTGAGGCAAAAATTTAAAATACTGTTTTAAAAGCCCATAATGTAATAAAATTCAGCAGTAAGTGGCATATAATAAAAGACAGACTTAGGTTATGACTAACAATGAATGATTGAACAAAGCTTCCGCTGAAGATATTTCCAGAAACAATAAAAATCTATATTAAAGATAATGACAACATACATAGGATATATGTGTGTGTGTGTGTGTGTGTGTGTGTGTGTGTGTGTGTGTGATGCAGCTAAAGCAGTTCTGAGAGGAAATTGATGACCTTGATCACTTGCAAAGTGGGAGGTCTGAGACCTGTATTCGTGGGTAGAAAGAGAGTCTCCAGCGATTTCTCACCTAGCACTGACTGAAAAGATAGCTTCCATCCCATGCTAAGGGGAGTGGGGGGAATTCTCAAGAGGAGCCACACTCATGGGCAGAGCTGGGGTCAGAACAACACCCTGAGTCCCGTATGTCAGATGGGGTGACTGTGAGACAGAGGAAGAAAAGATGGAAGGAGAAGCAGAGCTGGGAGAGGCCAGCAGGAGGGGGCCAGGGGTCCCAGGCTGAAGTCACACTCTTTCCATAGTTAAAGCAGCTTGGATAAGCCAACTGGCAGGGGGTCCAGCAGTAATAACTAGCCCTTGCCTCATGCTTCCAGGTTTGTTAGGTGCTATCGTCATCATGATAAACAATAGCTAATACTGACAAAGCTCTTACTATGCGCCATATACTGGGCCAAGGGCTTTGTGATTATTAGTTCATTATGTCCTCATGACAATTCTGGGAGGTGGGTGTTTTATCTTCCTCATTTTCTATGGGGAAACTGAGGCAGGCAGACATTAAATAACCAGTTCAGGGTCACACAGCTAGTAAGTGTCTGAGACAGGATTCACATTTGCCCAGTCCTCTATCCACTGTTGCCACCCACTGCTCAAACTAAGAAAATGATTGAGCTAAGTAGAGGCTGTATAGAACAGACCAGAGCAGCCACACCCATCCATGTTGCTTAGAGCATAACATGTGAATCTCAGGGTTGGGTTGGTAACTGTTTAACAACTGGCTCTATGGAAAAAACACACATACACATTTAAGTTTAATGTGCAATATTAACACTTTGGGGGCTGTTATCTCTGGCACAGTGGCTAGAATGCTGACCGTGGAGTCAGGAGGAACAGAATTCAAATCCAGACACTTACTAGCTGGAGGACTCTGGGCAAGCCTCTTAAACCTTTTTGCCTCAGTGTCCTCATCTGTAAAATGAGCTTGAGAAGGAAATGGCAAATCACTCCAGTATCTCTGCCAAGAAAATCTGAGCTGTGATCATGGAGAGTTGTATGCAACTATAACAACTCAACAACAACAAATTAACAATTTTTTCCATCACTTTCTTAAGTCTAGGCAATCAATAAGAAACTACATGGAGCCCTGGTAGACAGCATTGCCAGTTTCCAAGGCAGAAATGCTTCTGTTGAAAGTTTGAGTTGCCCTTCCAAAACCATTTTGAGCACATTCCAGCACAGCCCTGAGTGAATCCACATTTTCCTGTCCTGCATTTCCCTCACAATCTTGTCCTTTGTTGGGAGAAAAATGAGCATCTATCCACATTTCTTAAGGAGTTTGTTTGCTTTCTGTTTAGCTATTTCTCCAAGATGAAGTGGCTAACCACTGAGTTATTGTTTCATGTTTTTGTTGTTCAAATGAAGGCTAGGAAAGGAAGCAGGAATGATGCCAGAGAGAGAGAAAATGAGACTGTAAACTATAATTTGTATATAGACATGCACACAAATGTCTGTGTATTTATATATGCACATATGCACACACATGTATACACAAGCATTATTTATATACACACAAGCACATATAAATGCATGTATGTGCCACTTTACATATGTGTCTGTATGTGTGTGTATTTATTAGGGCAGTTCTTGTCTGGAAGTTGAGAATTGTAGTTGAGAAAAGTATTGATGTATATATTTATAATTTCCCCAAAACATTAAGAAAACATGAATTTAGATGGAGTCCCAGGCCAAACAGTTTAGCAATATTGGGGAAAGATTTGGATCAAGCCTGGAAGTATACTTCCTGAGACTATCTTACTCAGTCACCTTCCTCTTCTTAATGATTCCCCACCCCCACCCCCAGGATGGTTTGAAAGGAAAACCTTTCCCTAAAGGATGGAGCCAAGGAAATGGACTAGATAAAAAGTCACACCCAAGGGGAGATAACAGGGAGCTAGTAGTGGCTTACTTGAGTGTGGGGACCAAGTCATTAGCCCACAAAGCTGCTAAATTTGTATTTATGACAGAAAAGGAGAGGATTAATGAGTTGAATTAACAAATTAAAATTTTACTTTAAAATGTAAAAATTATCCATATTGCCTCTTAGTTGCTATAATAGCAGGTGGAGGTGGTTTCTCAAAGGATGGCCATCCCACATCTTACTCTCAAGGTCCTAGGGATGAAGGAACTATATTGCTGCTACTGAGCCCCCACTGGTGTGCTTCCCATGTATACAATTCAGTCACAATGACACCGTTAACTCTCAAATATGAAACATGTACTAGATGAAAAGGCAAAAACAGGAGTAATCATAACATAATATTTACTCTTTAAAAGGTGAAACTGGAATAAACAAGATATAAACATTCACCCATAAACCTAAGCCACAATCTCCCATAGGTGTCTACGGCAGGGGGAATGGGCACATATTCGTAGAAACCCATCAGTGAGGAATATTTGTTGAGAGACTCATGAGCCTGGGGCAGCTTATAATTTTGGGCTGCAGGCCTGAATGTCTTTGGTATTTCTATAGGGAACAGTCTCTACCGCACATCACCTGATGGTCAAGACTGTTGTTTAGCTACTGAAAGAAGCTATTTCTCTGCTACTCTCAGGCCACTGAAGCAGTGTTCAACTCTTAGCTGACATTAGTCTTAACTCTAGGGTCTGCAGAGATTCCCAAGTTTGATCCCCTGACTAGATACTATAGCAGATTTTTTTTCCCTCCTAAGCCATTGAGGGCAGTAAAGAAGAGTATAGGCAAGTCTTTGCAGATAGCAATGGATAGAACTCTGGCCTTGGAGTCAGGAAGACCTTAGTTCAAATTCAGCTTCAGACATTTCCTATTACATGTGGGATCCTGGGCAAGTTACTACAACTCTTTCTGCTTCAGTTTCTTCAACTGTAAAAGGAAGATAATAGCATTACCTACCTTCCAGGGTTGTGAAGGTCATATAAAATAATAATTGTAAAGTGCTCAGTACAGTGTCTGATATATAGTGGATTCTTAATAAATGCTTGCTTTTTTCTTTCCTTCCTTCCTTTCTCCCTTCCTTCCTCCCTTCCTTCCTTTCTCCCTTCCTTCCTCCCTCCCTCCCTTCCCTTTCTTTTTTAAATAATATTTTATTCTTTCCCCAATTATATGTAAAACCAATTTTCAATATTAAAAAAAGTTTTGGGTTCCATATTCTATCTCTGCCTTCCTTCCTTTCCCTCTTCCTGCATGATAAGCAATCTGATATAGGTTATACATATATAATCATGTAAAACATTTCCATATTAGTCATTTTGTGCAAGAAGACTTGAATGAAAAAGAAAGGGAGAGAGTAGGGGAAAGAGGGAGAGAGAAAGAGCGAGCGAGCGAGCGAGAGAGAGAGAGAGAGAGAGAGAAATAGTATGCTTTAGTCTGTATTCAGACATTAGTTTTTTCTCTGCAGGTGGATGGCATTTTTCATGTGTCCTTTGAGATTGTCTTGGATCATGACATTACTGAGAATAGCTAAGTTTTTCACAGTTGATCATTGTTGATCTGTTACTGTGTTCTGTGTTGTCCTGGTTCTGCTCACTTTATTCTGTATCAGTTCAGTTAAGTCTTTCCAGGTTTATCCCCCTCATCATTTCTTATAGCACAACAGTATTCTACCAGAATCATATGGCACAACTTGTTCAGTCATTCTCTAACTGATAGGCATCCCCTTGATTTCCAATTCTTAGTCACCACAAAAAGAGCTGCTACAAATATTTTTGTAAAAATAGATCCTTTCTTCTTTTTAAAAAGTCTCGTCCCTCCCCTTCCCTCCCTTCTCTTTCCCTCCCCTTCCCTCCCCTCCCCTTCCCTTCCCTTCCCTCTGCTTCCTTTCCTATCAGATCAGTTCCCCACATCAACAGCAACAGATTTTGTCAGTAGCTTACCTTTTCAGCTCTATAGACTCCTGTGTTCTGTCTTCTGATGTAGTTAATTTCATTGATTTCTATTGTCAAGTTTCTCTGATGTCAGTCTGCACTTGACCCCTTCAGTCACTGACTCAATCTGACTTCTAATGTTTTAAATTAGGACCTCTTCATGTGTAGTGACCCATCTCTAACTTAAATTGAGAAACCCCCAAACCACATTTCTGCCATATATGACACAAATAGTTATTTATACAACAATTTCATTATACCCAAATAGCTCTTTGATGCAGTTTCCCGGAAATAAACTCCAAAGTCTCAAAAATCAATGTGACAAGAGAATTTCTGACTTAGGCTTCTGGCCACCATTGTGCTAAGAAAAACATTGCCCAATCTGTAACTTGACCATTCAGACATTGTTGCTGGTAGCTAGAAAGTCAAGACTAGGACATAAAACTTTATTCTCATGCATTCACGTTCTGTATAAGGTTGATGAAATAGATGCTCTAGGCTCATTGACTTTTGTATAGAGTTAAACCTTTGCTCTGAGCTTAACAGAACTGCAATACTATCTTTGTCGTTGATTCAGTGATTGACAGCAGTACTTAATCAATGAACCCTTGGATAATTGTTTTATTTTAGCAGCTATATTCAAATTAGTTGTTGGGGAACAAGACACTGCAAACATCTTTATCTTATTCAATAGGTTTCTCTCAGGTCTTCTCAGAAACTTTTATCTGAGGCATTTGCTCAAAGAACAGTCTGTGTTTCCTGTCAAGTTACTTTGCTTTCTATTTCTCACACCAATGACCTTTTTTTGGTCCCTTTCAGTAAAATAAAATGTCCACATAATAAAAGTGCAGTATGTTATATGTACATGCTGTTTCCCAGATAAGCTTCTTGAGGGTAGGGTCTGTTTTACTCTCCTCAGGCTCTCTTAGAATGCCTACTACATTGTTGGCACTTTAAAAATGCCTATTGATTGATTGAATCTTAATTGGAGAGGTTTTCACTGTAGATGGTTAGGGTTAGGTCAATATTATAAAGATGAAAACACCTCCCAAATTAACCTATAGGTTTAATGAAATGCTAACCAATATGGGCTATTGAGACACTTTAATGGATCTGTCACCTGACTGATGTAGATATTCTTTCAAAGAAAGATTCAGTTTGTACCCCATCTATGCTCTCCCATCCTCAGCAATACTTTATGTCTTCACATAAATTCTCTGTAGGAAGTCCATTCAATATGGTGGAGGCCTGCTTCTAGTTCTTTTTTACATTATATGGATGCTGATAGATGGATAGGTTAGCAGTCTATCTGTTACTCTTTCCTCTATGAATTCCATAGAATTATTAAAATGATAAAATTCTTCTGGAAGTATAGAAATTTAAAGTTATGGAGGGAAATTATGAAAAAATAACAAAGTGAGATTTACAGAATCATATCTCAAAGTTGCTAGAAAGCGGTAATTATCAAAGCTATCTCGTACTAGACACTTTCAAAACATATTTTGTTTCCCCCCAATTACAGATTAAAACAATTTAAACTGTTTTTTTTTAAGTTCTGAGTTCCAAATTCTATCCCTCCCTCCCTCCCTCCCTTTTCTCCTCCCTGAGACGATAAGTAATCTGATATAGACTATACATGTGCAATCATGTAAAACATTTCCATATTAGTCATTTTGTAGTTCTAGGTACTTTTTAAAAATAGAAAAATTGATGTGTGGGACAGATGAAACAATAACGATGCAGAACCCAATGTATATATATATATATAGATATATATATATATAGATATACAGATTAGGACTTGATAAACCCAAGGTCACAAAGCATTGGGGAAAGAATTTATTATTCAACAAGACTCTTTTAAAGATTTTATCAATGTCTTTTTTTTTTTTACAACCTCATAGTTTTCTCCAGCATCTCTATTTCTTCTCTCAGAAAGCCATTCCATAAAACAAACAATATTTTTGAAAGAAAAAGGAAAGAAAAAAACCTAATCCATTGCTCCAAATACAAATTCTGAAATCTGTGCAATATGTAAGAACTATGAACCTTCCACCTCCATGAAGGGCCCCTTCGGGATTGGGAATGTCCTCTCATGTCTCTTCTTTTGAGTCCTGCTTGAGCTTTATCATTTTGTTACATTCTTGTTTGATACTTTTAGCATTTCATTGTTCTTTCCATTTACATTGTTATACTCGATGTGTACATTGTTTTCTTGGCTCTGCTGACTTCACTCTGCATTAGTTTATTTAGGTCTTCCCATGCATCTCTGTATTTACACATACCTCACAGTAATATTCCATTACATTCATGTACCACAGTTTGTTTAGTCACTGCCCCAATAGATGAATATTGACTTTGTTTCTAGTTCTTTGCTATCATAAAAAATTCAGAAAAACTCTTAAGAAAATTGAATAACAGGATGGTGGGAAATGGAAAAATGGAAAAAGACATAAAACCTTGCAAATGGTTCGAATGGAGTCTTAGACTTGGATGAAAAGAAATCAGCTTTATAAGATGGAAATGGCATGACTAGTCATTCATCTGAAAAAGATCTGGTGGTTTGAGTAGACCACAAGCTCAGTGTGAATTTAGAGAGTTATGGAAGTCAAAACAAAAGACCCACACACATTCATGAAAAACAAACCAAAACCAAAACCAAAACTAAACAAAACGCAATCCCCCAAACCAACTAATGTGTTTGTAAGCTGTCTTAAGAGAGATGTAGGGCAAGGGCAAGGGCAATTAGAATTGGGCTGACTCCAGAAGTTGTAGCTCACTAGCAGTCTTTAAGGAGACCTGTTTCCGAACAAGACCCTAACCTCATTACAACAAACTAGATAAGAGTTCTTGCAGATTTTTTTGAGGCCCTCTGGGGAAGGAGGACCAAACACGCCACTGAAGCAGCTAGTTCTACTTTTGGACAGCTCTCTCTTTGTTAGGAAGCTTTTTTTTTGCACCAACACCAAATCTGCCTCCTTCTAACTTCCTCTTACAGATGTCAAGACGCCTCATTCTGCCTGCTAGTGCCAAGTGGGCTCTATCTAGTCCTTTTTCTATATGAGAGTCTTTAAGTCATCTCTAATCCAAAGAAAATAAGTCAGCTAGGTGACACGGTGCATAGAGATCTGAGCTTGGATTCATGAAGACCTGACTTCAAATCTGGTTTTAGACACTTACTATGCGACCCTGGGCAAGTCCCTTATAGCCTCTGCATCAGGCTCCTCATCTGTAAAATGAGGACAATAAAGAATTCGGAGATATAGAGATGAAGGACTGATTTACAGGTCCAGGGAAAGGAAAACACACTGAGTTAGGAGGTGGGCTATGAGAGTCAGGAAATGGTTCTAATCCAGTTCGACCATAAGGCAAAGTACATGGAGGGGAGTTGCACCAAATAAGGTTGGCAAGTTGGGTGTTAGAGTGATTTTGAAGAACTTGAAATACCAGGCTAAAGCATTTGTATTTGAACACCATAGTCATTTGGGAGGCATTGAAGGTCTTTGAGCAAGGGAGTGACATGATCAGAGATGTGACTCAGGAATATTGTTTTGGCAGTTAGGTAGAGGTTATGGGGAGAGGAGAGAGACTGGAAGTAGGGAGACCCATTAGGAGGCTCTTGTAAAAGTCCAGGGAAGAAGGGATGAGGGCTGGAAGTAGGTGGATGGCTTTGTGGGGGGAAAGAAGGGGATGGATCTGAGTTTTACCAGTTGATGCACATGTGTATTTGAGGCACCTCATCATCCTGGTTTCCCTCAATGGCCTTCCTAAAATGGAGTACCCAGAACTGATCATAGCTCACTAGATGAGGGATGATCACATTCTTCATTCTGGACACTTTACCTTCCTAAAAGCAACTCAAGACACCATCATCTTTCTTTGTTCCCATCACTGTGAAATCTCACAGAGCTGGCAGGCCATCTTCCAGATGAATGGCTGCTTAGCCATTCTCCCTACCTACTACCCTGGGCTTGGGAAATCAATTTTGCATTTATTTCTATTAAATTACCTCTTATCAAATGTGACAGTGATCCCATCGGGCAAAATGTTTGGAGCTTTGTGTTATTGGCAAATTTGATAAGCAAGCCATCTAAAAAGGACAAAACAGAGACTGTCAGAGCTGGGAAGGGCTTTAGAACAGAGACACTGGAGATTAAAAGACAAAAGTGAAGCAATACTTGCCCTATAGAAGCTTCCAATCTAGGTAGGGGAGATAAAACTGGATGACTGGAAGTTTGGTGCTTTGCATGCTGTCTTCCCCATCAAACTATTTGAGGGCAGGGATGCTTTTGCCTTTCTTGTATGCCTAGCACTTGGCACAGTGCCTGGTATATAGGTTGGTTGACTGGTTGGTATCCTTCATTCTTGAAGAGGACCAAAATGACATTATTATGTTGTTGGGGTCAAGGTACAGTGTGTTTGACTGACTAATCAGACCCACATGAGCTTGGAAGATTCTACCGCAAGTCTGACACAAAGAGTCCCTGAGAATATATAAGATGGAGATGTCTCTAAATTTGCACATCTCACATTTCTTTTGAGCTATTGCAATTCTGCTTCCCTCCTACAATGCAGTGCCTCTTTGATGTGGGCACACCATGCTAGTGGTGTTTCCCGTGTTTCCCGTGTCAGTGTTTCCCGTGTCACACAATCAATTCCAAAATTCTTCAGAGAGATCTTGAGAATGTCCTTATATCTCTTCTTCTGACCATCATGTGAATATTTGCCTTGTGTGAGTTCTCTATAAAATAGTCTTTTAGGTGAATGTACATTTGGCATTTGAATATGGCCAGACCATCAGGGTTGTGCTCTCTGAAGTAGATTTTGAAAGTATGACAGTTCATCTTGAAAAAGGACTTCAATATCTGGTACTTTACCTTACCAGGTGATCTTCAGAATCTTTCTAAGACAATTCAAGTGGGAACAATTCAGTTTCCTGGCATGGTGCTGGTAGATTGGCCAGGTTTCACAGACATACAACGAGGTCAGCACAATGGCTCTGTAGACCTTCAGTTTGGTAGTCAGTCTAATATCTCTTCTATCCCACACTTTCCTTTGAAATCTCCCAAACACTGAGCCAACTCTATCAATTTGTGCATCAACCTCATCATCTATGTGTACATCCCTGGAAAATATATTGCCAAGGTAAGTGGATCTATTCACAGTATTCAAAATTTTTCCATTTGCTGTGACTGTTAGTTACACATATGGATGGTGTGGTACAAGCTGGTAGAGAGATAGACAAACTATCTTACTAGTAAATCCTGTGGAGTTCTCACTTTTCATTTAACAACTCAATTTCCCCATCATTTTCATCAAGCCAATCTTGATGTTTGCAAATGTTCTGACTCAGATGAGTAAATGTGGTATTGTATACCAAATCTCTGAAAGCTACCCACTCCTTTTCTGCTCCACTGTTGCCAACTGTGTGTTGGCTCAGCTTAAGTTAGTAAGAAACTGTTCACTCTTGGAGAAGCAATCAAGTCTGTCAACAATAAATCTTTTGGTAGTCATCTTGCCTTGGAGCTAGAGCTTTTGCTGAATGTGAAAGTTAAGCTTGGAGAGGATAAGTGCATTACTGGTCCAGCATTCTGCCCCACTCATTGTCTTCATTATTCTTACAACCTACCTATCTCTTTTCCTTGCAATGACAGTCTATTAAAAGCCGATGTTTGCTGCAAAGATGCATCCTCAAAGTTTTGTTGCATTTAGGTAAATGGAAGACAGTGTTGATGTGAGGTCATAAAATGCACGAAGTCCTCAGTAGTGAGTGATTGTTACTGTTTCCAACTCCCTTCCTCCCAAAGACTCTCTGGTATGTCTGATAGTCTGTGCCTACTCTGGCATTAAAGTCACCCAGAATTACAAGTTTGTCCTCTTTTGTCACATTGATGATAAGGGTCTTCAGGTTTTCATAACATTTTTCTTTCATCAGGGTTCATCATGGTGGGAGCATAGGCTCTGATGATGTTAGTGTGGTGTTTTCCTACAAGTGTCAATCACATTGTCATGAGCCTGCCATTCACTCCTTTTGGGAGGCATATGAGCTTGTGGACTAGATTACTTTTGATTGCAAAACCTATGCCAGCTTCAAAGACCTCCCCATCACTGTGGCTACTTCAGAAAAAATGTGTATTCAGCTCTGACTTTAGTAAGCTGGCCTTCGTTTGCAAGCCGTGTTTCACTCAGGGCTGCTATTTAGATGTGATACCTGCTGAGTTCTCTCACAACACAACTTTTCTTTCACTACTGAGTTTTGTGTTGTCCACAAGCAGGTGCACATTCCATGCACCAAAGGTGAGTGGAATTATCTTTGCAAAAGTTTTGTACTTTTTTTGCGTGTGTTTTTAAGGCAAGGTAGGATCCCTGCCTGCTGTGGCAAACAGGCCAGGGTTGAGTGAAGCAGACAATTTTCAGGACACCTTTTTTAGATCCTTCCTCCTGCCAGGAAGTGAACAGGGTGGTCCTTAAAAAAGTTACTTAGACACTCAGGGGGCTGCCGAATCCCACTGCTACTTCAGTCCAGTGAGAAGACCAGCCTCTGGCCTGGGTCTCTCGTGCAGGGTTGTGACTATAATTCTCAGTGTATCCACATCTGCTGCTCCATCAGCAGTTACCACAGGACTTTGAGGTAAGTAAAAATGGTATGGGTGATATATCTTTGACTCATGCATAAATGGGATTTAAGTGAGGCAGAGTTATGTTAAGCTGTTGACCTCACTCTGTCTTTCAGAATCATTGGAGTCCAGTGGCAGGACAAAGTCAAGACATTTGGTGGTGACTTAAGATTCAGTGGATGATCTTGGTGTCTTTGGGGCCTAACTTAGCTCTAAGCACTCCATATCAACTACTTTAACCACCTTCATGGCTGTTGGAACAAATGGTTCACATCTGCCCATTCTACTGGGAAAGTCTTCACATGTTTGGGGTAGACAGGTCCCTAACTCCATTTGAAGTCCATAGGCTACCCCAGTTTAGCCAAGGGTTAGCCAACTGTCTGCTAAGATGGTTTTACTGAGGTGTGGCTGCTGTGCATGCTATGGCTTTTTGGAGTCAAAGGTGGGAGTTGGATGAATCAAGTGGACACAAGAGGTGGATGAGCAGCCTTGAAAAGGACTTGGCAGCCCTCTACTAGATATACTAATCTTCCCTGACTCCTAGCACATAGGAGGCACTTAATAAATGCTAATTGACTGACTCATGGTGGTGTCCTCAACAGAAAGAAGCATTCCATCAAGGAGTAGGGAACTATAAAGAATAGGTTCTGAATCTGTGTCTTCAACCTTGTACAATGGGAGCTGGTTCTGTCTGGATGTCTGTTAGCCTACATGAGTAAGATGGAGAACTGAGCCTTTGTGCAAGAACCAGAACATTTAGGGAAGTCTAGGATTGGGGAAGGACCTTCTCACTTACCCCAGAGAACCCTGAGAAATTGACTTCAGCGACAGGTGACTTTGGGGTTGGAAGATGCCAGGGCAAGCTGGGAGTGGGGTGAGGAGGTCTCAAAATGGGAGAACTGTGGAGGAACTAGGAGCTCTAGAACCTTTGGACATATATCTGCCTGGTCAGATGCGTATGGGAATCTCTTCCCCTTGTCCAGGACAGATGGAGGAATAAAGGGTGCTATCTACGTAGCTGGGACTGTTTCCTTTTTTTTTTTCCAACCACTGTATCATTGACATCAGCTGGGGAGGGACTGAATCACTTTACAGATAGATCTTTCTTTTTCCTGTTGATAACATTGTTGTGGTCATAGTTCCAACAATGGAATCGGTCAGAGGGCATAGTTTTATAGCTCTTACTATACAAAGCCATCTTGATTTCTAAAGTCTACCACAATTCCCAACTCCAGCTCTAGTTTTCCCCCATAATATGCCTGTTTTCCTACAGCAGTACCAACATGGAATTTGACCCTTTTTACTATCTTTGCCAGTATGATGTATGTAAAGAATTGTTTTGATGTATATTCCTCTTATTATTAGAGTTTGAACGCATGTTCAAGTGTTTATTAATAATTTCCCTTTTTTCTTTCAAGAACTACTTGTTCACATAATTTGGTCACTTAACTATTGGATACCAAATTCAATTTAAAGAAATCAGTTAAGCCTGTTTGACAGAATATAAAGTCTTTAGGAACAGGGATAGTTTCATGTTCATCCTTGTAACTCTAGCATCTAATACAGTAATCAGTACTTATTGATTTTTTTCGGATCTGGTCTGTTATTGCTGACATCTCTCAGCAGATAATCTGTTCTCTAAATTACTCGCTGGGAGTAAGGCTGCCTCTGGTCTCTGCTCCAGACATATCCCTTGGCTGGCAGTTACTTTCACTTGAAAATCTTGGTCTGACTCTCTCTCTTGGCTTTCTCCTTGAGCTTCAGTAGATGCCTTACTTTTCACTTTGGCGTCTTCAGGCAAGGCTTCATCCCATACTCTCTCAGACTAACTCCCCTATCTTCTGTGGTGTAGCTTCCTCAGCAGGGGCCCAAAGGTCTCCTTCTGTGCCTGGATCTGTGCTCATGCACTGTTGTTTGATGGTGGAATCTCTCCTTTTTCCCTCCATTTTTTTCTTTTTCTTTTTCTTCATTGCTTTTCATTTAATAATGGACAATGTCAATGCTCTTTTAGTCTTCTTTCTTTCTTTGGTTTCCCATTTCTCCCTTTCTTCCTTCTTAGCATCACTCCCTACCTTAGCTCAGGCTTCTGCACATGCTCTGTCCTTTGGAAAAACTGGGCTATCATCCAGGTAAGTTAAGACCTGCAGTCGAATGGTAACGGTTCTTCCGTAGTGTACAATTTTCTTAATTGCTGTGTTTCTCATTAAGTTCAATACACGCAAATTAGGCATAGCTTCCAGGACAGAGGATATTCAAGATCAGCTAGCTTGTTGTTGGAAAGGTCAAGAATACAAAGTTATACAGTATTTTAGGTGCTGAATGTCTTCCACGGTTTCTAGATGATTGCTTGCAGTGTGTTTAGAACTGAAAGACAAGACGGGATCTTGATGGTCTTGATAGAGTTATTACTGAGGTTGAAGGAATCTAGTTTTTTCAATGGTTCAAGGTTCTCAATTTTACCAATTAAATTTAATTGCAATTCTGTTTATGTCTGCAGGTTCTCAATATTCTGTATCCTGTTACATTCTAGCCAAAGACACTGTAGTCCTGTATACTGCTCCAGGTTATCAATTTAGTCAAAACCTTTGAAGTGTAAATAAAGTGTGTCACTTAATGCTGGAGTCATGTACAATTTTTGGTCCTTGCAAATCTTTCTAAGGAAACTTTTAGTCATTCTATGACAATTGACTTTTTCATTAGTTTTTTGGCATAGGGAGTGTTTTTGAGTTTTGAGCATCACTTTACCTCTGCTCACTTTAGTACCATTTTTCTGAAGAAAAGTCTGTAGATTTCTCCTCAGGTTTTAGCTCTGCATTGTTTATCAGCACACCCTCTCTATTTCTACTTTCCTCTGAAGAGTCTTCTGATTGCTCTGGCATACTCCCATGCTCACTTTTATCTTCCTGGCCAGGCACTCTGGATTCTGGATGCATTTTTAGTTCCCTCCTTTGGGTCTCCTCGCATAGCAGTGGCTCGACCACAGTTCCCTTATGGATTATTATATTAATTTCCATCAGTTCCTCATAGATTTGGGACGTTAGAATTTTATTGCAAATATATTTTTCATGAACAGGATGGGTTGCCTTTGGAAAATTGGACAATGCTTTGAATGGCCCCAAACTTCTCCTTGAAACAAAGGCCTGACCACTTACCAATTTTTGATCCATTTTTCCGTTGCCGCTATGTGACTTTGAGGCATTCTATGTCATAGTCTCTAAAGAATCAATATTTCAGGTTGCCCATTAGGCAATGGAGAGTTGACTGGTGGATGGAAAATGACTGCAATCCATTTCTAACCAACCAAGAATTATATAAGAGCAGTGGTGTGAAGAGTATTATCAGGACAAGAAAATGGCTTCATCATTTGCTCAGAGTGAGGATTAACTAAAGGACAATCTGTGTTTCAATTGCAGTCATGTAATACCAAGAAAACTAGAGGATTGTCTTCACTCTCTCTGGGTGAATGAGAGGGCAGGAATGGATTTCTATCCATAGAAATAAAAAAGTATCACTTCAAAGATTTTCACTCCAATCCATTTCTTTCCTCTTTCTTCTGGATGCATTGTTTTTTGTTGTACTAAAACTTTTTTGTAGTTCTGTAATTAAATTCATCTCTTTCATCTTAGATTATTCCTCCTGTGTGTTGCTGAGCTCAGATTTCCTCATCTCTCAACAAAAAGGAAGTCTACAGGAGAGTTTGGCTTCAAGGATAGAAGGCTTGCCTTTGACTAAGCCAGTTGTGGTTGTAGGCTAGTGACTTGACTTCCCTAATACTGTGAGTTACCCATGTGTGGTTACCGTTCTTTATTAGTGGAGAAAGTTCCTTGATTGATAGATTCATAGATCCAGATAAGTGATAAGAGCCAACATTTCACAACATTTTAAGTTTTGTCAAAGTGGTATGTAGATGTCATCTCACTGAGTCTTTCAAAAGGTCCCTAGGATATAGGTCTTCCAGGTATTCTTACTTCCAGAAGAAGCAACTCAAATTCAGAAAGCTGTACTGAGTGTATGGGCAGTGAGCCTCAAAGACTGAATCTGAACACAGATCTCTTCTAATTATGGACCTCGAGCTTATGCTACATCAAGATGAGTCAAAGGAACTGGAGATGTTTTAGCCTAGAGAAGGGAAGGCTCAAGGCGGGGTATGAGAGCTGGCTTCAAGTATTTAGGCAGATAAGTGGTGCAGTGGAGAGTGTTGGATCTGGCGTCAGGAAGGTCTGAGTTCAAATCCAGGACAGACTGCTTGAAAGGTAGTGAGTTCCCTGTCACTGGTGGTCTTAAGGCAAAGGCTGGGTGACTACTTGTTAAGCATGATATAGAAGGGATCCTTTTATAGGTTGCTATTGGACCAGATAGTCTCTGAGGTTCCTTCCAACTCTGATCTTGTGTGATTTTCTGCACTGTTCAATACTACATTGCCTCGTTAAGAATGACAGGGTCACAATTTTGACTCAGTCTTGCTATGTACATTGAATATATCTGCAGTTATTTAATATCTACTTTATTTCCATGAGAATTGTTGTAGTTGCCTTTTTACTGACCTTGTGTGTGCATTGATAGTTGAACAGAATCTTGAGTGTTAGGACCGGAGAGCACCTTTGAGACCATCTCATTTAGACCCTATTTTAGAGTTGAAGAAATTGAGGCCCTTCGGGTGCAGAGGTGGTGAGTCAAAAAATTTTTGTTTAACTTAGGTTCCTGGACTATGGGTTTGATTGGGACCCTGGATACCTGGAGGGAGGAAAAGAGGTGACCTGGGGTAGTGTCAAGGATCACTGGGAGGCAAGGATGGGTCAGGGCTGGAGGAATAATGGTTTGAGCACATCCAACAACCCAGATGTGATTTCAAAGAGTTTAATTGATAAGTGGATAAAAAACAGAGAATGATGTATGTAGAGAGCATGCCCAGAAGAGCACAGCAAACCCCACTAAATCTCTCTCACCATCCTGTTAAGGGGCTGTCAAAGTCCCTTGACTGGGCTAGCTCTTTGAGAAGATAAGAACTTAGCTGGTTTTTGTACCTTAATGTGACCCTCTTGATGATGGAAGCATGAGGCTAGTTCATAACATGGGCTACTTCTTTGGAGGTGACCTTTAAGAGGGAGAGTAGACACAGATAGACAGAGAAGATAAGGGATGGAAAACCAGAGAAATGCTAAGAGTAGAGAGACTCCACCCAGATAATAGACAAGTATTGGCATAGCCCTTCCAGGGAACCAAAGGGCTCCAACAGAGAAGGAAACGTGGGACCACAGAGATGGTGGCAAATGGTGGCTCCAGGGAAGAAAGTGGAGGGGATTTGAGATTAAGCACCAATATGTGGAGGAGCAAACCCAGACTCTGAGTTCTATGAGATTATGTAGGTCCAGGGAAAGAGGATCATCTTTCTGGTAACACCAAGCTTTTTCCCCTTGCAATAAGTGCTCAACATTGGTAGTATGGATGATTGTCTCAGTCTTTGAGAGAGGTTGGGGCTCACTCAGAAGAAGAAAGTTTGCCTTAACCATGGATTGACTCAGACACTACTCCACATTTTCTGTTGAGTTCAGTAAGATCTGTCCCAAATCTGATATATCGTTAGCCTGCATGCTTGCAGTAAGTTGAGGGGCTTTTCATGAAACCAAGACATTAGTCAAATGTTAATATTCCCAGGGGAACTTTGAGTGGTGGCATAAATGAAAAGAAAGAGATCACTATTGAGAAGCCTCAACATTTGAAATTGGTCTGTGTAAAAAAGTTTCATTTTTGAGGCATGGGTTATATATGTTGGAGAGGTGGATAGAGGATGGCTCTCTTGAGGTATAGCTTTGGGGAAAGGAAGTATCCTGGGACATACTGGGGATTCTCTAGGAGATGAGGTATGGGCAAGGGATAAAGCATCTCCTAGAAGGTGTTGTGGGTACTCTTGAAGTTTCCTACCTTGAGGCAGAGCTCCATTTGCCATGCCTTAGTTGTGCCTTTGGCTATTGCCATTTCTCAGGATAAGGTAGGCCTTGAAGAGCTTTCCTCAGCTCACTTCTAGCAGCAGGATGGGGGAACAGGATCTAGGACAGGAAAGGGCTGAAGTCTGTAGGAATAGAGAGATCTGAAGAAAAAACAGGAAGAAGAATAGGCCAGAGACAAGAGTAGCTCTCACTAAGAGATACAAGCAGGGGACCCAGATCAGGAGAGAATTAGGTCCTAGGGAAGGAGAGAATGCAAAGATCTTAGTGTGGGTCAAATGTTGTGGCATGTCAGGGCTTGAGTCTTTCTCTACAAAGCTATCCATAGCACCAAGATTCTAGTTCATGGACCCAGGTTAGAAACTCTGAGTGCAAAATATGCCTATAAGTACACACATGCAGAAATATACTCGACTGCCACTGTGAAAGTGAATATGCTGCAAACACCTTCTTTCTGTGCCCTCTAGCTGTCTTTAGGACTCCAGGATTCTCCCATCTTTCCTTCTACCTTCCAAGAGGTATCACAGGCTAATAGGTTCATCAGAAAAACTAACTGCTTGGAATAAACCGTGGCTTTCAGAACTTAGAACATAACATGCTACAGATAGGAAGGATGTTTCTCATCTTGGCTTCTGAGCTTGGCTAGGTTTCCCGTAAAGAGGTAAAATCCCTAGGGGGTAGGGGAGACTCAGGGAAGCGTGGGTGTTCACAGTGCCAGTAGCCAGAATTTGCATGTTAACTTTCTACTGGTGTCTTCCTACACATTTCCTCAGATGATTCTGCTAATGTCTATATGGGGGAGGGGTGGTGGTCAGGATCTACCTGGGACCCTGAATGCGAAAAGAGCTGAGGGTGATAAAACTAAAAACTGCTTAAGTAGATTAGGGTAAAGGACATTGTATTTGGCATTAAAGGCCTTGACTTTCAATGCTGGCTCTGACACTCACTTCCTGGGGACCAGAGACAAGTAATTTTTGCTCTGTGAGGCTCAGTTTCTTCATCTGGAAATTGAGGAGTGGTCCTATCTGATGATCTCGTATTATATTTGGGATCTTCTCATCCTCAGGGCTGTTGTTTGTAGAAAAGAAAGACAAGATCATAAGTTGGGAGCTGGAAGGGACCTTAGATGTCAACCGATCTAACTTCCTCTTTTTATCATTGGGGAAATTAAGGCCTATAGAGGTTGAACTATTGTTCTGGATGAGTCTACTTTATTAAAAAGAAACATGTGAGAGAAAGGATGAGGGAGTTATGGGGCTCTAATGTGGACCTGTAAAAAGCCCTGGACTTTCCCAAGTGGCCCAGTCTCTGACATTTGCCTTGATGGGGCACTAATGATGGACCTCTAAAAGTCCAGAGTCTTTTAGGGGTCCATCATTAGCACCCCATCAGGAGCATCATACATTAAGAAAGCATCCTCATGTGAGGAAATCCAGGAACCTGAGGGAGAACCAAGATGTAAAATATTGAACAAAGTTTGAAGGAAGAAAAAAAATGAACTCTGTCAGTGGAATATACTTCAGACCACCTAGACAGAAAGAAGAAATAGATGAGGAGATATGAGGAGCACAGATTTCTGAGGGTTCAAAGGACAAGTAAATTAGTTTCCACTGAGTCAAGTGCTATAGGGAAGTCAGTCCAGGAGGGATGAGAGATGCCAAAAACAAGAAGGAAATAATTCTAATAAGAAGAAAATTGGGATTGCTTGAAGAGATCAATGTGGGTATGCATGAGTTCATCAACCAACTTAGATGATAAATAGAAATGTATAGAAGATGAAAGCAAGACCAAGTAACAGAGGGATGGACCCAGGAGTGTGGCATAGCCTTGTAAAAATAATGTCAGGAAGACTAGAGTTCCCAATGAAGTGAAGCTGGAAAGTTAGGGTTGGCCAAAAAGGGTTTTCAAAGCCAAAGGAATATCAAAGAAGAGACTGGACTTTTGCTTGGGGTAGGTGGGACAGTGGTGACTGACAACCAAGAGAAGGTATGGTTGTTTCAATCTAGTTTTGTTGCTACTAAAGAGAATGGATAATTGGGAATGACAAATGGGAAGACAGACTCTAGCTGATTTCAAGTTCCCGAATCCAAATGAATTACATCCCTGAGTCCTGAATGAAGCATCTGCTGTGATCACTGAGCTACTTTCAATAATGCTGGAGAGCTCTTGGGAAATGGGAGAGGTATCACATCACATCCCGATTTTCAAAAAGAGGGAAGGGAATAGGGGCTGCCAACTATAGTCCTGTGAGTCTGACTTTAATTCCTGAGAAAATTCTAGAGTTGATCACTAGAGATGTTTCGAGGATATCTAGAAAATGAAGCAGTGATCATAAAGAGGCATCAGAGATACACTGAGAACAAGTCAAGGTAATTGAACCTCACTTCCCTTCATGCCAGGATTATTAAATTAAATGACAGGAATGCTAAGTATATAGCATAGTTCTAGCAAAGTTTTTAATAAAGTTTCTCCTATTATTCTTGTGCAGAAGATGAAGTAACTGAGATTAATCCTGTTGTCTAATTAGATGGGTTCGGAGCTGGTTAGATGGCTGGATTCAAAGAACAGTTATGAATGATTCAATGTCAACATGGCAGGTAGTCCTGGGGAGCACCGCAGAGTTCTGCTCTTGGCCTTGAAGGGGTTTAGTGATTTAACTTATGCCTTTGATAAAGGCATAGATGTCGTGTTTATCAAATTTTCAAATGTCTGAGCCGGGATGGACAGTGACCACAAAGGATGACAGGTAGATCTTGGTCACTCAGAGAACTAGGTTGGGTCAAATAAGATGAAATTCAATAGGGATAAATGTCAAGGCTTGCCCTTAGGTGTAAAAAATCAACTGCACAAGTGTAAGATGCTGGAGGGTTGGAGAGACAGCAGTTGTTCTGAAAAAGCACTGGGGTGGTTATGTTAGTCTGCAGACTCAATATGAATCAGCAGGGAGATGTGGCAGGCAAGAAAGCTGAAGAGCTTTTGGGCTATCTTAAGAAAGACAGAGCTTCCAGGAATAGGGAGATAATTGCCCTTGTCAGATCTCATCTGGAGAATGGGCCCAGTTCTGGGAAGAGCAGTTTGAGAAAGACATTGATAAGCTGGAGACCATCCAGAGAAGAATGACTAGGATGGCAAAAAGCCTTGAGTCCAGATCCAATGGGGATCACTTAAAGCAGTTAGGTCTGGAAAAGGGAAGACTCAAGGGATATGAGAAATTTCTTCAAGTATTTGAAGGTCTAGACTGTGGAGGAGAGATTAGACCTCTTCTACTTGTCCCCAGAGGACACACCTAGGAAAGACCAATTTAGTCTGGATATCAGGAAAATTTCCTAACAAAGGAAGCTGTCAAAAAATGCAAGGGGTACCTCATAGCAGCAAATCCCCTCTCCATGGAGGTCTCTAAAGAAGAGATTGGACAGTCACTTTTTGGATGTGTTATAGGGGGGATTCTTTTTGGGCTTGGCTTGGGCCAGATGGCCCTGGAGGTCTCTTCCAGCTCTCCAATTCAGTGATTCTGTGAAAGTGAACCATTAGTGTGGAAAGATAGGCACACTAATGCATTGTTGGTGGATCTATGAATTAGCACACCCATTTTGGAAAGAAATTTGGAATTGTGTAAACTGACTGTCCATACTCATTGGATCAGATATCCTATTAATAGGCCCCAAGGAGGTCAGTGATAAAAAAGAAGCTTCTCTATACACCAAAATATTGATAGGAGCATTTAAAAAATAAATTATCTTTAACAGTGACTATTTTGCTCCTGCTGCATGAAGGAAAGGTATACGTTACATTTCACTTCATTAGGACTGACTCTTACAAGGGAATATTTACTTCAAAGAATAATGACAAATATACAAACATACTCCCCAACATGTGAGGCATAATCACTGAAAGGGAAGAAGATTAAGTTTATAGCTTAGCTCAGTTATACTCTCTCTCTCTCTCTCTCTCTCTCTCTCTCTCTCTCTCTCTCTCTTTCTCTCTCTCTCTCTTTCTCTCTCTCTCTTACTCTCTCTTTTCTCCCTCTTTCTTTTCTAGAAAGATAGAGATATTGAACATCTAGGTGATGCAGTGGACAGAATGCTCAGCTTGGAATCAGGAAGACCTGAGTTCAAATCCAGCCTCAGACACTTGCTAGCCCTATGACCTTGGACAAATTATTTAAATTCTTTTTGTCTCAGTTTCTTCATCCGTACAGTGGAGATAGTAATCGCACCTACCTCTCAGGGTTCTTGTGAGGATGCAATGAGATTATGTGTAAAGCATTTAGCACAGTTTAAGTTCTATGTTAAGTGCTATATAAATAGTAATAATAAAGTCCCCATTTCAAGTGCCCTTGGCAATGTTCTTAAGCCCCCCTTGGCTTAAGTTCCAGGCACTCTGACTTCTCTGGGATTTCCTTCCCTGACTGGCTGACTGCAATATCAGACCTAGAAAACCAGCTCTGAGGATGCTATGGTTCAGTTCTGGGTCTGGTGGTGATTCTACCTTCTGCACCTGAAACTGACACCAAAAAAAAGAGAACAAGGCAACATCACTCAAGCCCACTTCTTGGAGCCAGGGGTATTAAAAGAAGAGAGGAAGAGGAAGGAAGCCCCTCCCCCTCCAGCAATTCAGTTCATGGCACCTGCACTGGGGGTTGACTTTTCCCCTTTCTGGATGCTAAGCAGGAAAGAAAGATTGTTTCAGTTTGACAGTTTTAAAGATGCATCCTTGTCTGTCCAGTTATGTAGTCCTTCAAAAGAGGCTGTTCCTACCTATATAGTAGAAAACAATATGTCTCTTCCTAGAGGCAAGATGCTTCCATGTTAGGTGATCTAGTCATGCTATAGAACCCCCCTTTACACATTGAACCTGTTAGAAATTTGCTGCCCTGACAAATAGGCAGGGATGCATTTATGAACACTGTCTTTGTCCCAAATTCAGAACAGCTCTTTGTGGTTTCTGAGGAGGTATAAACAATGTCACCAGCTTCCCCAGTATTGTGCAGTAAAGTCTCAAAACAGCCAATATTACACAATCATATACAATCTCACATGTACAGACGTACATCAAAATTTTGCAGATTCAACAAAGATTTGACAAAGTTTACCAAATATTTTTGCTTGCATAGCCTTAGTCTTATAGGGCCTTTTTCAACCCACAAACAAAAGAAAGGCAAAGAAAAGTTTTATTTACTTATTTTATTACCCATCTCAGATGGAAACCTGGTCCACAATGAACTTTCCAAATTACAGAGGTCTCCCCATAGAAATGTGGTAATGGAGTTAACGAGGTGCTCCCATTTTCTCAGATGACAAAACTGTCCTGAATGAACAATATTTTATGATTCTCTCTGTGCATAAGACCATCGAACTAGGATATGATCAGAGTGCCCCTTTCTACACAAGGCATATACACATTTTCTGAGGGGTGCCTGGAGCATAGGTGATCTTCATGGAGGCCTTGGAAATTTCTTTTGGGTCCTTATTCCAAAGGGCACCAAAAATTACCCCATTGATCCCTGCCACTGTCAGAGCAAATCAAAGGGAATTGCTAACTCACCCACCAAGACAAGAAAGCAAGTAAGCTCAGCCAGAGAAGCACCAAAAAGATGTGAATTATCTGTGGATTTTAGGCTTTGGCTTTGTCACCCTAAGAAGATGCTGGGCATTCACAAAAGAAGTCTAGGTCTGGTTAAATGAAAAAAGAAAAATATGAGCATTATAGTTAGGCAGCAACAATCTAGTAATGCCAGATTTCTTATTTTAAACTCAATATTAGTACTTATATAGGACTCATAATGAAGAACATATTAATATTTAAATAGTCAAGCAACTAACAAATGAAAAGTGTGCAAAGTAGTATCAATGGAATTGACTTGAGAAAAAGAATTGACTGTAAATAGGCTAAATTTTCCCCCCTTAATTTCTCTGGAATCTCAAATTTTAGGGTATCTAAAATCAAAAGTCTCAGACAGAGAATTTTTTCGTGGGTCCTTAAAAATGTGAAGGATCCAATTTTGTTCCAGACAAGGACCCACGTAGACACTTACTACCTGAACCCCACTACATGAAAGTTACATTTTATTGTTGATAACAGAAACAGATTTCTATCTTTCCCATCCATCTTCTCCTACACCTGGAAAAAAAGAAAACCAGAACTCTTGCAAAAATATGCATCTTCAGGCAAAACAAATTTCCACATGGTCATGTCCAAAAAAAATATATTTCATTCTATCTTTTGATTCTATCATCTATCACATGAGATCAGATGAGAGAATTTGTGCATGCTATCATCATCTTCATCATCATCATTATCTATGTCAGGTGGTGTGTACTTTTTCAGTAATAATATTGGTGGGGATGGAGCCAAGATATGGAAAGAAGCCAGGAAGTTACCTCTCACCACTTTCCCTCAGAAACAATGTTAAATTAAGACTCTAAAAGAATTTTGGAGCGACAAAATCCACAAAAGACAGAGTGAAACAAATTTCCAGCCCAAGATAACTCAGAAGAACTTCAGGAAAGGTCCATCTCCCTTGTGTAAAAGAGGAGTGCAGCCCAGTATTGGTGCTGTCTAAGCAAGCCGGGGGGAGCTCTTAGCCACAGCACAGATCAGCAACTGAGACTCTCAGTTCTGACTCAGAAGGCTAGTGGCAGTGTAGATCAGCTGTGAGGCCTCTAGCCCCAGCACAGCTGGCAAAATTCCAGTCCTGGAACCCCCAGTACAACAGAAGTGATTAGTCCAGACCACCCTAGTGTAGTGGGCAAGTCCCTGGCCCCAGAGGCCAAGATGCAGCAAGTCAGTGACCAGACCCCTGACCTTAGTGCAAGAAACTTGGGATAGTGCCCCTTGTATCCAAGGAGCTGAACTCAACTGGTAAAAATGAACAAAAAACAAGAATCCTGACCATAGAAAGGTACTATGGTGACGGGGAAGATCAAAGCACAAACTTAGAGAAGGACAACAATGTCAAAATGCCTACATATGAAGCCTCAAAGGGGAACATGAATTGGTCTCAAGTCCAAAAAGTTCTCTTGGGAAAGCTCAAAAAAGATTTTAAAAATCAAGTAAGAGAAGTAGAAAAAAAATTGGGAAAAGAAGTAAGAGTTATGTAAGAGAATATGAAAAAAGAGTTAACAGCTGAAAAAAGGAAGCACAAAAATTGACGGGAAGAAAAAACTCCCTAAAAAATAGAATTGGCTAAATGGGGGAAAATCCACAGAAGAAAACAAATCCTTTAAAAAAATTGACCAAATAGAAAAGGAGGTACAAAGACTAATTAGAGAAAATAATTTCTTAAAAACTAGAATTGGGCAAATGGAAGTTAATGACTCTATAAGGCATCAAGAGCCAGTCAAATAAGATCAAAAGAATGAAAAAATAGAAGAAAATGCAAAATACTTCATTCGAAAACAGCTTACCTGGAAAATAGACCTGAAAGAGATAATTTTAAAATTATTGCACTACCTGAAAGCCATGAGAACGAAAAGGAACCTGGATAGAATCTTTCAAGAAATTATCAAGGAAAATTACCCTGATATCCTAGAGCCAGAGGGTTAAACAGTCATTGAAAGAACCCACTGATCACCTCCTGAAAGAGATCTCAAAATGAAAAATCCAAGGAATATTCAAATTCCAGAGCTATTAGGTCAAGGAAAAAATACTGGAAGTAGTCAGCAAGAAACAATTCATCCCCAATTGATAAATGGTCAAAGCATATGAACAGACAGTTTTCAGAGGAAGAAATCAAAGTATCTATAGTCACATGAAAAAATGCTCTAAATCACTATTGATTAGAGAGATGCAAGTCAAAACAACTCTGAGGGACCACATCACACCTATCAGATTGGCTAACATGACAAAACAGGATGATGATAAATGTTGGACAAGATGTGGGAGAGTTGGAACATTAATTCATTGTTGGTGGAGCTGTGAGCTGATCCAACTATTCTGGAGAGCTATTTGGAACTATGCCCAAAGGGCTACAAAATTGTGCATATCCTTTGACCCAACAATAATACTTCTAGGACTGTATCCCCAAGAGATCATAAAAACAGGAAAAGGTCCACCATATACAAAAATATTTATAGCAGCACTCTTTGTGGTGGCCCAAAACTGGAAATCAAGGGGATGTCCATCAATTGTGGAATGGCTGAATAAATTGAGGTATATGAATGTAATAGAATACTATTGTGCTATGAGAAATGATGAACAGAAGACTTCAGAGAAGCCTGGAAGGACTTATATGAACTGATGCTTAGTGAAAGGAGCAAAATCAGGAGAACTTTATACACAGCAACAACCACAGTGTGTGAGGATTTTTTCTGATAGACTTAGAACTTCATTGCAATGCAAGGACTTAAAAAATTCCCAATGGTCTCTTAAGGCAAAATGCCTTCCACATCCAGAGAAAGAACTATGGAATTTGATCGTAGAATGTAGCAAATCATTTTCTTTTTTTTATGATTTTTTATGATTTCTCCCATTCATTTTAATTCTTCTGTGAAAATGTATTTAGTAGGAATGTATGTGTAGAACCTATATAAAATTGTATGCCATCTCAGGGAGGGAGAGTGGAGGGAGGGAGGAAGAAGAATGAGAGAGGGGGGAAAATCCAAATTATATGAAAGTGATTGTAGAACACTGAAAACAAATAAAATAATAGATAAAAAAAGAAGCAATTCAAATATCAAGGAACCACATTCAGGGTTACACAGGACTTAGCAGTATCTACATCAAAGAATTGAAGGACCTAGAATATGATACTCTGGAAGGAAAAAGAGCTTGGATTACAACCAAGAACCAACTACCCAACAAAACTGAGCATAATCTTTTAGGGGAAAAGACAGGTATTCAATGAAATAGGGGACTTTCAAACTTTCCTGATGAAAAGACAGAGTTTAAAAAAAAATTTGATCTTCAAATACAAGTCTCAAGAGAAGCATAAAAAGGTAAACAAGAAAGAAAAAAGTATAGTATCCAATAAGGTTAAGGTGTTTATATCCCTATATAGGAAGATGATACCTGTAACTCTTAAGAACTGTATCTCTATTAGGGCAGCTAGAAGGAGTATAATTAGAGGGTGTGGGTTTAAGTTGACTTTGATATGGTGAAAAAAATTAATTAAGGGGTGAAAAAGGATTATATTAGGAGAAGAGGAAAGGAGGAGGCATAATGGGGTAAATTATAATCATATGAATAGGCATGAAAAACCTATTACAGTAAAGAGAAAGAAGGGGGGATGAACATTGAATCTTACTCTCATCAGATTTGGCTCAAAAAGGGAATAGCACACACTCAGTTGGATAGAGAAATCAATCTTACTCTATAGGGAAGTAGAAGGAGCAAGGGGAAAGAAAAGGGAGGGACTGATAGAAGGAAGGGCAAAATCAGGAAGGGAAAGGGAAAAGAAAAGGGAGGAGGGCTGATAGAAGGAGGGGTAGTAGTCAGAAGCAAAACACTGATAAGGAGAGATGGGGTGAAAGGACAGAGAAAAGTATGAATAGGATGGAGGGAAATACACAATTAGTAATCATAACTGTGAATGTGAATGCAATGAACTCTCCCATAAAATTAAAGTGAATGGTAAAGTGAATTAAAAAACCAGGATCCTACAATATGTTAGCAAGAAACACATTTGAAGCAGACACATAAACACACACACACACACACACACACATACACACACAAAGTAAAGGTAAAAGACTGGAGCAGAATACATTATGCTTCAACTGAAATTTTTTTTTTAAAAAGCAGCAATCCTGATCTCAGACAAAACAAAAGCAAAAATTGATCTAATTAAAAGAGACAAGAAAGGAAACTGCATCTTGCTGAAAGGTATCATAGACAGTGAAGTAATACTAAACATATATGGGCCAAGTGATATAGTATCTAAATTCTTAGATAAGTTAAGTGAGTTACAGGAAGAAATAGATAGCAAGACTATACTATTGGGGGACCTCAATGTTCCCCTCTCAGAACTAGATAAAACTAACCACAATAAACAAGAAAGAAGTTAAGGAAGTAGACAGAATTTTAGAAAAGTTAGATAGGATAAATTCTGGAGAAAATTGAATGGGGATAGAAAGGAATGTACCTTTTCCTCAGTGGTGCATGGCACCTACACTAAAACTGGCCATGTACTATGGCACAAAAAATGCAAAAAGGCAGAAATATTAAATGCATCCTTTTTAGATCATATGCAATAAAAATTACATGTAATAAAGGGCCATGAAAAGATAGATTAAAAATTAACTGAAAACTAAATAATCTAATTCTAAAGCATGAGTGTATCAAATAGCAAATCATAAAAACAATCAAAAATTTCATCAAAGAGAATGAAACAACATACTGATAGAATGTAGCCAAATCAATACTTAAGGGAAATTTTATATCTCTAAATGCTTGCATGAATAAAATAGAGAAAGAGAAGATCAATGAGCTGAGCATGCAATTAAAAAAGCTAGAAAAAGAATAAATTAAAAATCCGTAATTAAATACCAAAGTAGAAATTCTGAAAATCAAAGGAGAAATTAATAAAATTGAAAGCAATAAAATTATTAAACAGATAAAACTAAGATGTTTTTCTGGGGGGGGGGAACAATAAAATAGATAAACCTTTGGTTAGTTGGATTTAAAAAAAAAGAAAGAGAAAACCAAATTGCCAGCATCAAAAATGAAAAAGGTGAATTCATCACCAACGAAGAGGAAATTAAAGAAATAATTAGGAGCTATTTTGCTCAACTGTATGTGAATAAATTTGACAATCTAAGTAAAATAGATGAATATTTTTAAAAGCATAAACTGCCCAGATTAACAAGAGAGGAAATAAAATATTTAAATGAGGTCATTTTAGAAAAATAAATTGTGCAAGCCACCAATGAACTCCCTAAGTAAAAAAAGCACCAGGGCCAAATAGATTTACCAGTAAATTCTACCAAACATTTAAAGAACAATTAATCCCAAAACTATATAAACTATGTGGAAAAATAGATGGAGTTCTACCAAATTCCTTTTATGACATGAATATGTTGTTGATACCTAAACCAGAAAGAGCCAAAACAGAAAAAGAAAATTATAGCTTGATTTCCCTAATGAATTTTGATGCTAAAATTTCAAATAAAATATTACCAAAGAGATTATAGCAATTTATCATGAGGATAATACTCTATGACCAGGTGGGATTTATACCAGGAATAGAGAGTTGATTCACTATTAGGAAAATTATTAGCATAATTGACCATATTAATAACAAAATCAACGTGATTATCTCAATAGATGCAGAAAATTTTTTTTTGACAAAACACATTCTTATTAGAAACATTAGAGAGCATAGGAATAAATGGAGTTTTCTTTAAAATGATAAGTAGTATCTATCTAAAATCATCAGCAAGCATTATCTGTAATGGTGATA
Organism: Potorous gilbertii; assembly: GCA_028658325.1. Lineage (NCBI taxonomy): Eukaryota > Metazoa > Chordata > Mammalia > Diprotodontia > Potoroidae > Potorous > Potorous gilbertii. The sequence continues at coordinate 239,857,185 of CM053773.1, forward strand.
AGCTTGAAACCTTCCCTGTAAGATTGGGAATGAAACAAAGATTCCCATTATCACCACTGTTATTCAATGTTGTACTAGAAATGTTAGCTATAGTCATAAGAGAATAAAAAGAAATTGAAGGAATTAGAATAGACAATGAGGAAAAAAACTATCATTTTGCAGATAATATGATAGTATACTTGGAGAATCCTAGAGAATCAATTAAAAAACCATTTGAAATAATTAACAACTTTAGCAAAGTTGCAGGATATAAAATAAACCCACATAAACCATACACATTTCTGTATGTTACCTACAAAGCTCGGGAAGAAGAGATAGAAAGAGAAATTCCATTCAAATTACCTGTAGATAATATAAAATATTTGGGAGTTTATCTGTCAGGACAAATCAAGGAACTGTAAGAACACAATTACAAAACAATTTTCACATAAATTAAATCCAATCTAAACAACTGGGAAAACATCAATTGATCATGGGTAAGCCAAGTCAATATAATAAAAATGACAATGCTACAAAATTAATTGATTTATTCAGTGCCATATCTATCAAATTGCTAAGAAAAATAATAACAAAATTCATCTGGAGAAACAAAAGGTCAAGAATGTCAGGAGAATTAATGAAAATTAATAATCTACTGTTTGATAAACCCAAAGTCTCCAGCTTCTAGGATAATAACTCACTATTTGACAAAAATTGCTGTGAAAACTGGAAAATAGTATGGCAGAAACTAGGCATAGACCAATATCTTATACCATATACCAAGATATGGTCAATATGGATACATGATATAGGCATAAAGAGTAATATCATAAGCAAATTAGGAGAGCAAAGAGTCATTTATTTGTCAGATCTATTGAGAAAGGAAGAATTTATGACCCAACAAGAGATAGAGAACATTTTGAAATGCAAAGCAGCAATTTTGATTACCTTAAATTAAAAAGTTTTTGCACCAACAAAACCAATGCAACCAACATTAGAAAAAAGCAGAAAGATGGGAAACAATTTTTACAGCAAGTATTTCTGATAAAGGCCTCATTTCTCAAAAACATAGAGAACTGAGTCAAATTTATAAGAATATGAATTATTCTCTAATTTTTAAATGGTCAAAAGATGTGAACAGGCAATTTTCAGATGAAGAAATTAAAGCTATTATATATGGTCATATGAAAAAAAGGTTCTAAATGATTATTGATTACAGAAACAGAAATTAAAACAATTCTGAGGTAACACCTCATGCCCATGAGACTTGCTAATATGAAAAGAAAAGGAAAATGATAAATGTTGGAGAAGATGTGAGAAAATCAGGATGTTAATGCATTGTTGGTGGAGTTGTGAACCAATCAGCAATTCTGAAGAGCAATTTGGAACTATGCCCAAAGGGCAACCCTAACTCTTTGATCTAGCAATACCACTACTAGGTCTTTATCTCAAAGGGAAAAGAACCTACATACACAAAAATATTTATAGCAGTTCTTTTTGTGGTGGCAAAGAATTGGAAATTGATGGAATATCCATCAACTGGAGAATGACTGAACAATTTATGGTATGTGAATGTGATGGGAAACTATTGTTCTATAAGAAGTAACAAGAAAGATGCTTTCAGAAAAAACTGGAAAGACTCATGCTGAGTGAACAGAACCAGGAGAACATTGTACACAGTAACAGCAATGTGGTGCAATGGTCAACTATAGTGGAATTAGCTCTTCTCAATAATACAATGATCCAAAACAATTCCAAAACTGGAATTGCTAACCACATCCATACAAGAACTGTGGAATCTGAAGGCAGATCAAAACACACTGTTTTCATCTTTTTGTGGTAGCTTTTCCCTTTTGCTCTGTTTCTTCTTTCACAACATGACTAATGCAGATATATGTTCCCTGGTTGCATGTGTATAACCTGTATCAGATTGGTTGCCATCTTGGGGAGGGGGATAAGAGGAAGAAAAAAACACTGAAATTCAAAATCTTATAAAAATAAATGTTGAAAATTATCTTTACATGTAATTGGAAATAATAAAATATTGTTTACAAAAAAAAATGATCAACTATTGCAATGACCAAAGGTCTTAATTTTTTAAAAATTGTTTAACTTTACAACATTGCTGTCACTATAAATTGTTCCCTTGGTTCTGCTCAATTCCTTCTGCATCATTTTATACAAATCTTCTTAGGTTTCTCTGAAACTATTCTTTTCATTATTTCTTAAGCTGCATAGAATTTGTGTGTTCATACAGGACAGTTTAGTCACCATTTCCCCATTTGTGGAGAACTCTTCAGTTTTCAGTTGTTTGCTGCTACAAAAAAAAGATCAAGGCAGTAATTTTTTGTTGTAGCAAAGAACTGGAAACAAGAAATGGTGCCCCTTGATCACAGAATGGCTACATAAACTGTGGTAGACGAAGATAATGAAATATTACTGGGTCTTAGAAAACCAGCAAAAAAGGAGGAATTCAGAGAAGTATAGGAAGAGTTATGTGAACTGAGGCAGAGTGAAGTGAGCAGAGAGAAGGTAAGTACTCACCATGACTATGCCACTGTAAATGGACAGGACAAATCACAAAACCACTGAAAATGGATTTTGAAAAACTACAAGGAACAGACAAAATCTCTCTAGTTCATCCCCTCAACTTAGAGGGTGGGTGTGGGTAGGGAACCTGGGGACTTCAGAATCTGCATCATTCTGCTCAACCAAAAGTACCCTCAGCATCCCTTGCAAGCACTCTGACTAATATGAACACTGAGCATAGACAAAGTACAAGCATACATTAAGTGCATGTTATGTGCTAGATATTATGCTGAGTAGTCGGAATTCAAAGACCGAATTGAAACAGCCCCTGCCCTCAAAAAGCTTACATATGATTGGAGGAACTCACACATACGTGTATGTATGTATGTATGTACCCATGTGTATGTATGTACAAGGTAACTTCAAAGGGAGGACATTGGCTTCTGGGGTAACCAGGAAAAGACTCCTATAAAAGGTGATGATGGAGGTGAGTTTTGAAGATGGGCATTCTAATAAGCTAAGTAAGATGAAGGAATGCATTCCAGCCAGAAAGTTCAGAGTTCAAATCTCACTTCAAACATTCAAACTAGTCCTGGATTAAATCATTGCTGCCTGCCTCAGTTTCCTCATCTGTAAAATGATAATACTACCATCTATCTTTTATGAAAGAACAAAGTGAGATCATACATTCAGTACATTTTGCAAACCTTAAAACTCTGTAGAAATGGTAGCTATTATCATTACCTACCATCTTAGAAAGGAAAAGACCTTGCCAACAGTACATGTTGATGGGAAAGGGGAGAAGGAACTAGAGAGACCTGAGCTCTTTGAGACACAGAAGGTTCAGCAAGAGGTGAGTGTTTGTCCATGGGGTGATACAGGCATATCTCAACCGAACCTGCATCTAACCTGCACTTTTCTCATAAGAAAACTAGCCCCAAACTTCTGACCCTTCATTTGTATAAGACCTATTTTGTGAGAATCACCGGTCAAATGGTACCAGAGTCCTCACAGAATGTAATTCTCTGACACTAGTGGTAACATGTCCATGTCATTTCACTTTATCTTCTCAGTAATCTCATGAGAGAGGTAGCATATTGTTTGTCTTTCCCATTTTATGAGTAAGGAGACTGAGACTCAAAGAACTTAAGTAATTTTCCCATAGCCCCACAGTAACTGAAACCCAAGCTTTTTTTGACTCTAAGTCCAATGGTCTCTTCTTTTGTGAGTTTATATGAAAAAAGTTCCTTCCTCCCTCCCTCCTTCCTTCTTTTCCTCCCTCCCTCCCTTCTTTCCCTTTCTTTCTTTCCCTTTCTTCCTTCCTTTCTCTATTTTTCCTTCCTTTTCTTCTTTCTTCTTTTCTTTCCCTCCTTCTTTTTCTTTCTTATATCACCATCACTTCCCAGTGATTCCCACTTTCCTAATAGAAACCCTCTACTATAACAAATAAATCCAGTCCAGACAAATCTGCACGTTGGTTGTGCCTGAAAATGTGTGACAATTCCAATGCTCTTTCCATTTGCCATACTGCCTGTATGGAAAGAACATCTTTAGTTTATAAATGGAGAAATTGAAGCTCAAAGACACTAGAAATTTGGCCACCATCACAGAATTAGAGAATATTGGAGCTGGAAGTGACCTTGGAGATTATCTAGTTTTCTACCCTCATTTATGGATAGGGAAACTGAGACCTATAAAGAGGAAGTAAAATAGAACTTAATATTGTCAAACGGTTCTTAACATTTCCACCTCAGTTCTCTCCCCTGCCAATCAGTGTCTTCATTAAACTCAGAACTTTTTACTGGTCAGCAGCTCCATTTGTTGGCTATAGAAACTCAAACCCAGACTCAGTCATTTTTCCTGCTCTGGATAAATGCAGCTCAGTGCCTCAATGCCTTTCCAATCAGTGAATCCATCCATCCATCCATCCATCCATCAATCAATCAAGGAAGCACTTATACTGTGCCTGGTGCTGGAGATACAAAGAAAGGCAAAACTGGGCACTGCTCTCCAGGAGTTCCCATTCTAATGAGATAGACAACATCCATCTATCAGGGAGTACAAGAGAAATACAATCGGTGGGGGTCACCTAGAGGGGAAGGCACCAGCATCGAGGTGGGCAGGGAAAGGCCTCCTGGAGGCATAAAACCAGGGCTTCTATGAGATGGAGACAAGGTGGGAGAACATTCCATGCAGGAGCCAAAGTCATAAAAACATGATGGTGAGAGATGGAGTTCTGTGTGTCTGCCAAATCAAATAGGCCAGGACAGCTGGATTGTAGAGAGAGGTAGAGAATGGACAAGTGAGGAAATACTTTAAAAGCCAAATGGACAATTTTAGGATTGATCCTGGAGGAAACAGGGAGTTACTGGAATTTCCTGAGTAGGAAGTGAGGATGTATCTATGATTTAGGAAAACCACTTTGGAAGCCATTCAGAGGATGGATGAGCAGGGAGACACTGGAGGCAGGGAGGTCAGCCAAAAGTCTATTGTAGTTGGTTACTGTCTGTTGTTGAAGAGGACCAAAATGAAAAAGTCAAGTTTCCATGTGTCTGACTGTGGCTGATCAGACCAATATGAGCTCAGAAGGCTCCACCACAGATTGGGCACAGATAATCCCTGTGAATGTTTTGGGTAGATTCTCTAAATTTGCACATCTTAAGTTTCCTTTGAGCTGTTTCAATTCTGTTTTGCTCATAGAGCACAGCACTTTCTTTGATGCAGGCATGCCATTTTGAGAGGTCCTGTGCCAGTGTCTCCTATGTTCCACAATCACTTCCGAAGTTCTTGAGAGAGACCTTGAGAATGTCCTTGCATTGCTTCTTTTGACCACCATGTGATCACTTGCCCCATGAAAGTTTTCCATAAAATATCTTTTTGGCAAGTGTTTTGCATTTGAACAACGTGGCCAGCCCATTGGAATTGAGCTCTCTAAAGCATCTTTTGAGTGCTTGGCAGTTTAGTTTGCGTAAGGACCTCAGTGTCTGGTACCTTATCCTGCCAGGTGATCCTCAGAATCTTCCAAAGACAGTTCAAATGGAAGTGATTTAGTTTCCTGGCATGGTACTAGTAGACTATTCATCTTTTACAGGCATACAACAATGAGGTCAGCACAACGGTTCTGTAGACCTTCAATTTGGTAGTCACTCTAATGCCTCCTTTCCCATACTTTCCTTTGGAGACTCCCAAATGTTGAGCTAGCTCTGGCAATGCTTGCACCAACCTTATTATCAGTGTGTACATCCCTGGAAAGTACATTACCAAGGTAAGTGAAGTTATCCACAGCATTCAAAACTTCTCCATTTGCTGTAATTGATGATTCCATGTATGGATGATGTGGCAGTAGCTGATGGAGCACCTGTGTTTTCTTGGTGTTAATTATTAGGCCAAAATTAGCACAGGCAGCAGAGAATCAATCCATACTTTGTTGCATCTCAGCTTCAGAGGCTGCATTGAGTGCACAGTCATCTGTAAACAGAAAATCATGCACCAATGCTCCCTCCACTTTGGTCTTGACTTGTAGCCAGAATTTACCATCAGTATGTAGGCTGACCTTGATGCCATGTTCATCCTCACTGAAAGCGTTTGACAACACAGCAGAAAACATCATACCAAAAAATATGGGAGGGAACACACATCTTTGTTTCACTCCACTGGTAACTGGAAAAGCACGAGCGCGCCATCCATTATCCAGAACCTGGGCAAGCATGATGTCATGAAATTGACATAGAGTATTGATGAACTTCTCTGAGCAACCAAATTTTAACATAACTTTACATAAACCCTCATGACTAAGTGTCAAAGGCCTTGATCACATCTGCAAACGATATGTATAGACCTCTGTTCTGCTCCTGGCATTTCTCCTGGAGTTGTTGTGCAGCAAACACCATATCCTTAGTCCTTTCTGAAGCCACTCTGGCTCTCAGGTAGATGATCATCTTCCAGGTGAAGGATCAGTCTATTGAAGAGAACTCTAGCAAGAACCTTGCCAGCAATGACTAAGACAGAGACCCCCCCTGTGATAGTTGCAGGAAAATCTATTCCCTTTACATTTGTAGAGATGGACAATGGAGGCATCCATGAACTCCTGGGGGATAACCTCCTCTTATCACATAACCTGGAAAATTCCAGTCAGTTTTTGTATGAGCAATGGTCCCCCTACCTTGGAAATCTCAGCTGCAATAGAATCAGCACCAGGTGCTTTGCCACATGAAAGGAGCCTAATGGCCCTCAAAACCTCTTCTTCAGTTAGAAGTTCAGCTAAGGAGGGATTGACTTCAGCTTGAAGTAAATGGTCAATGACCTCAGCATTGATTGAGAGAACACTATATAAGTGTTCAGTCCATCTCTATAGGATCATGCCCTTATCACTAATCAATGTGGCTCCATCAGTATTGAGTAGTTGTGATGCACCATAGGTTTTTGGTCCATAAATATCTTTGAGGGAATCATAAAAACACTTTGGATTGTTACTATCAGCATAAAACTGAATTTCATCTGCCTTCTTACTGAGCCAGGAATCCTGCATCTCTCTAAGCTTTGCTTGTACTTTGCTTTTGATGGAATTAAATGCTGCCTTCTTAGAGATGGATGAACTATTTTGCTGGTAGATCCTGTGGAGTTCTCATTTTTCATTTAGCAGCTTCTGAATTTCTCCATCATTTTCATCAAACCAGTCTTAGTGTTTGCTAGTATTCTGACCCAGATGAGCAAATGCAGTGCTGTACACCAAATCTCTGAGTGCTGCCCACTCCTTTTTCTGCTCCACTGTTGCCAATTGTATGTAGGCTCAACTTTCCCTCCAAGTTAGCAGCAAACTGTTCACGCTCAGAGAAGAGCTCTCATTTGTTGACATTAATTCTTCTGGTAGTCATTTTACCTTGGGGATGGCTCTTTTGATGAATGTGAATATTTAGCTTGGAAAGAATGTCTATAATCAGTCCAGCACTCTGCATCACACATTGCCTTTGTTACTCTCATATCTTGTCTGTTTTCTCCTTACAGTCACATAGTCTATATGATGCCGATGCTTGCTGCAAGGGTGCATCCATGAAGTTTTATTGCATTTAGGTAAATGGAAGACAGTGTTGGTGATGAGAAGGTCATGTGATGCACAAGTCTTCAGCAGTAAATGACCAGTGCTGTTGCTGTTTCCAACTCCATTCCTCCGTTGGACTCCCTGCCAAATCTCTTAGTCTGAGCTTACTCTAGCATTAAAGTCACCCAGAATTGCAAACTTGTCCTCTTTCGGCAAATTGGAGATAAGGGTCTCTAAGGCTTCATAAAATTTTTCTTTGATCTCATGAGGGTTCATCATGGTGGGAGCATAGGCACTGATGATGGTGGCATGATGTTTTCCTGAAAGTGGCAATCGGATCGTCATGAGCCTGTCATTCACTACTTTTGGCAGCATACCAGCTTGTTGACTAGATTAGTTTTGATTGCCAAATCTATGCCAGCTTTATGGTGCTCACTTCACTGTGGCCACTCCAAAAAAATGTGTTTCCAACGCCAGCTTCAGTAAGCTGGCCTTCATCTGCCAGACTTGTTTCACTCAAGACTGCTATTTGGATGCCATACCTACTGAGTTTTCTTGCAACAAGAGCAGTTAATCTTTCAGTTCTATTGGATTTTCTGTTGTCTCTAAGTGTGCACATGTTCCATGTGCTGATGGTGAGTGGAATCATCTTTGCATATGTTTTTGTACATTTTGTACATTTTTTTTGTGTTTCAACCACAGAGTGGGATTCCTCACCTGCCAAGGTAATCAGGCCAGGGTTGGGTAAGCAGACAATTAAAAAAAATTTTTTTATTAATTTATTTTATTTGTTTTCAGTGTTCTTTAATCACTTCCATCTATCTTAGATTTTTTTACTCTCCTTCCCCTTCCTTCCCCCTGCTCCCTACTCCCTTCCCGAGATGGTGTACAATCTTACATAGGTTCTACAAGGCAGATAATTTTTAGGGTACCTTGTCTATCCCCCTTCCTTACACCAGAAGGTGAGCAGTGCTATTCTTAAAAGGCGTCTCAGACACCAAGGAGTCTGCTGAGTCCCACTACTTCTTCCAATGAGAAACCACCCTACGGCCTGGACCACCTATGTGCAGGGCTGTGACTACAGCTCTGAATGGATCTACATCTGCTGCTTCATCACTTGCTTGTTGCCACAGGACTTTGAGATAGGCATAATAGTAAAATGGTATGGGTGATGTCTTTTGATTTGTGTGTAAATTGGATTTAAGTGAGGCAGAGTTGCACAAAGTTATCAGCCTCACTCCCTCCTCTAGAGTCATCACAGTCCAATGCAAGGCAGAATCAAGTTGACTGGAGATGGCTCAGGATGCAGTGGATGACCTTGGGATCTTCAATGTGTAACCAAGCTCAAGGCGCTCCACAGCACCTCTTTTACCTGCCTTCATGGCTGCTGGAATACATTGTTCTCATCCACCCATTCCACCAGGGGAAGTCTTTACATACTTGGGATAGACACCCTCCTAACTCACCAATGAGTTTCAGACCCCTTGCTTAAACTCAACCTGGTTTGGCCCATCTGCTGAAACGATTTTTCAGGGTGTGGCTGCTGTGCATGCTGTAGCTTCTTATAGCCATAGGTAAGAGTTGGCTGCAACAGGTGGAAAGTAGCCCTGAAAAGGGCTTGACAGTCATCACATCAGAGGTACTGGTCCTCCCTGAATACATCCTAGCCCAGACATAAGTGATGAGGACTTGAATTTTGGTGGTGATTGTGTAAGTGGAGAAAAGGGGATATGTGTGAGATGTTCTAGAGGAAGAAATTGTAAGATTTGATGAATGATGGAGAGAGGAATCAAAGATGACATCAAAGTTTGAGCCTGTGTGACTGGGATCATGGTAATGCCCTTCCCAGTAACAACGAAGTTCAGGAGATGATTTAGGATTTAGGGGGAAAGATAAAGAATTTTGCTTTGGATTTGCTGAATTTGAGATGTCTATGGGACACACAGCTTGAGATATTCTAAAGGCAGTTGGCCATGGGGGACTGGAGCTCAGGAGACAGACTAGGGCAGGATTTATAGATCTAGGAGTCATTTACTTGAAGATAATCATTAGACCTGTGTGTGTGTGCGTGTGTGTGTGTGTGTGTGTGAACTTTTTATTCCATTACCTCTTTTTGAAAAAAGAGAGGATTTTAAATTTCTTAGTCTAATGTAACTATCTTTCTTAAAAATAGTTTTATTCAAGCCTCTTTTTATACTATGGTCATGTCCTGACACATTATGCCCTCTAATCCATCAAATCTTCCCTTGGAAAAAAGAAAAACAGATTCTCACAATTAACCGATTCAGTAACATCATCTGACACATCCTGCATCCATATCTCCTTTTGCCCTCATCTTTTGAAGGGAGGGAAATGTTTCTCTATCTGTTCATCAGGTCTGAGAATGGACACTGCATCTTGTCTGGTTCTGGTTACCATTTTGTGCTGGTTTTGCTTATGCTACTGCAGTCATTGTTGATCTCAGTCTCCTGGCCCTGCTTATTTCTTTTGATGTCATCAGTCTTTGGCTTCTCTGAATTAATCATATTTGTCACTTCTTATGGCGCAATGCTGCTCATTTAGTTACAGTTGGTCCCACTGTTTCCCACATCACCATTTCCCCTCACACTCTGCTCAGTTAGAGGCAGCATGGTGTACTGAAAGGACAGCCAACCTGTGTGTGATTCAGGATGACCTAGGTTCAAGTCCTGTCTCTGACACCCGCTGGTTATATGACCCCAGACAAGTGACTTCATTACTCAATGACCCTACTAACTCCCCAAAACTTCCAAGGCTAAGTTGCAGAAGAGTTATTACTCTGCCTTGGTAAAGGGAATTTCCCTTCTTAGGTTCTTCCTATACTGATGAAACCCCAGTCTGGATCAAAATAAATTCAGCCATTGATGGGTACCTCCTGTGTTTCCAGATTTTTGGCTACCACAAGAAGTGCTGCCATGAATATTTTGGAATATTTGATATCTTTTCTCTGTCTTTTACCTCCTTCAGGGTTATGCTCAGTAGTAGAATTGCTAGGGCAAAGTATGAACCCTTTAGTGACTTTTTTTGTCACATAATTCCAAATGATTTTAAGGACAGATGGACCAGTTTTCAGTACTACCGACAGTGTATTAGTATGCCTCTATCATTCTTTGCTTGAATAATTGTAGTAGCCTAGTGGTTGTCCCTGCCTGCAGTATTTATTGCTTCTTTAATAAAAAATTGAAGAATTCTACATTATCTCTGGTGCATAAACTACCAGATTTATCTTTTGCAGTTTTGACCATGTGACTTTTCAACAAAAAAAAAGTTTAATGACTTCCTAAAATATAGATTGTGTGCTCATCCTTTGCTCCTGAAGAAGACCATGCCATCAGAGAAATAATGACATGACTTGCACTTGATTTTGTTCTGAGTGAGTGAGGGCTGTGCAGGTCACCAGCCTCACTTCTCCTCCAGAACCATCTGAATCCAGTGACCAGATATTCATTAAGATGACTGGAGATGACCCAGGATGAGGCAGTTGGGGTTAAGTGACTTGCCCAAGGTCACACAGCTAGTGAGTGTCAGGTGTCTGAGGTGAGATTTGAACTCAGGTCCTCCTGACTCCTGCACTGGTGCTCTATCCACTGCACCAACAAGTCTGTTACTGTAAAGGCAAAGGAGGGGAAATTGGAAGAAAAGCAGATCTTTTGTTTTTTAACTTCTCTTAGTCCTTGGCTCACTTTCAGAGTTGAGATGGGAATCCCAGGATGCCAGTCAGATCTCAAACCTATAATGTTTTCAGAAAGATTTCCTAATAATTAGAATAGTTTGGAAGTGGAATAGGATTCCTCTGGGAGTGAGAAGCAGTAGGTTCCTCCCCTGCCCAGAAGCATTTAAGCGAAACCTGTATGATTTTGAACATATTGGGCATTGTGTTAAACATACTATAGATTAAATTATTTTTAGGTGGACTCAATGTTGTTTCAGATTCTGATATCCTTTTTCTAAAGTCTTTCACCTCTGACTTTCTTTGTTCTAAGGCCCCTCCTCCCTCTGACATTCCCTTTCTAAGGACCCACCCTGCTCTGATGCTCTCTTTCCTATGGTTCCATCTTGCTCCAAAATTCTCTAATTCTGTCATTTTGGTATCTTGGAAGAGGGTAGAATTTGTCATTACCCCAGATAGGTCACCCTGGGGCCGTTTCCACCAGGGTCCCTGTGGGATCTTCTCAGGTGTATGCATTTACCCTCTTTGCTGGGTGAACTCTTCAGGTTTTCTGATCCATCCTCACTTCCCAGGCACAGTGCTCCGCTCTCCTTTTTAGTTCTTGGACACGAGCATAATAAAGTTGTTTCATGTTCATTGTATCATGTGATCTCTACACCAGCTGGGTAAAGCAGACAGGCATTCATATTCTTGGACCATCACATCTCTCATGTAGACTTCTAAGAACTCTGCTCTGTTTGAAGCATTTTAACATCAACACTCATTCAAAACTCCCCCTCCCCTTACCATTGATATATTTATTTTGAAAAGCCAGTCAGAGGACACCTTAATTCCAAGCAAAACACATTTAATCCATTAGCATAGAAAATAAAATGGCATGAGATCACTCCATGAACAAATGAGATATATTATTCTGGTGTCTGCTGCAATAATAGTGAGGAAGGACCCATAGAAAACATTCATGGAGACCACACAGAGAAAACACATGTTACATGGGGAAATTCATGAAGGGACACATTCCAGGGACCCATGTGACCAAGGAATACATGTGGAAGTTGTCCACTTGTTGACTATTCACACCTCTCTCTCACATTGTCAAATGGCCTTAGATGATGTCATTATGTTTGTCTCTGCTGTTCTCTAATGGGTGCCATCTTTGCTCTCTGGTAGACTTGTCATCTCTGCTGGCCATCCCCTCTCTGGACTTGGGTCATGCTGTATGTATTCTACATAGATTTATACATTTACCTGTTGTCTGTCTCATTAGAATGTGAGCTCCTTGTGAGCAGAGGATGTCTTGCTTTTCTATTTGTAACCCAGTCAATATGTATACATATTTATATATGTAGAAAACACTTAAATCTTTCATTCATTCATTCATTTATTCAGTGCTATCTTCTAAGCTCTCAGTCATCAAATGATCAAATGAAACATTATTTGTAAAAGCACATATTAGGAACTTAATAAACCTTGCTTTTCTCTTCCCCCACCTCCTCTCAGCTCACATCTGCTAAGGTGCAGTCACTAGAAAGCCTGTTCCTGACAAGTTCAAGCTAGCTATCATACCTAGCTAAAGGCAACTGACTAAAATTAAATCTATTCTTATGACTGCTTATATCTGATCCTGATTAGAAGTTCCTGGTCCCAGACTACAATGTGACTCAGGATTAGAAATTCCTTGGGATTCATTGAATGCCAATGGGGATTCCATGAATTCAAGTCAGGGATTTTGTCCAACCTCTTCCCATCCCTCTCTAGAAGTTTTATGGAGGCTGAGACCGTGAGGCTGACGTAAGATCCTCTCATGTTAGTGAAGTAATGAAGTTGCATACCAAAACTAAACAAAGGAAAGAAGATTGTTGCCCTCCACCTTCCTAGTCCCACCATTTTTATTTATATATGTGCTTACATATATACACACAAATATATAAAAAACATAGAAATGTTATAGATGTTATATTGTATGTTATATGGGGTATTCAGGAAAGACTTCCGGTGTTGAGGGTTGCTAAGCCTTTTCAGGATTGCTCATCCATCTGTCACCCAACTCTCACCTATGACTCCAAGAAGCTGTAGCGTGGGCAGCGACCACACCCCAGTCAACTATCTCAGCAAACTAAACCTGGTTGAGGGTAACTGAGAGATCTCAAACCCATTGCTGAGTTATGGAAGTTTCCACCCCAAACATGTGAAGACTTCCCAGATGGAATGGGCACATGGGAACAATTTATTCCATTGGCCATGAAAGTGACTGAAGTAGGCGCTGTGAAGCATTTAGAGCTTGGTCAGACCTCAAAGATGCCAAGTTCATCCACTGCATCTTGAGTCACCTCTGCTTGTCTTAACTTTTGATCTGCATTAGATTTTCATGACTCAGGAAGAGAGAATGAGACTGAGACTGAGCAACTCTGCTTCACTTTAAATCCAATTTCACACACAAGTCAAGAAGCCATCACAAAGTCCTTGGTCCTCTTTGAAAACAAAGTATGAAGAAACAACATTAACAACAATATATTATACACAGGCATATCTTGGAGATACTGCGGGTCTGGTTCCAAATCTCTGCAATAAACTGAATATTGCAATAAGATAAGTCACACAAATGTTTACGTTTCCCAGTACATATAAAAGTTATGTTTACACCATACTGTAGTATTAAATATTCAATAGTATTGTGTCTAAAAATATACATGCCTAAATTTAAAAATCATTTATTGCTAGAAATAATGCTAACCATCCCCTGAGCCTTCAGTGAGTTTTAATCTTTTTGGTGATGGAGGATCTTGCCTGGATGTCGATGGCTGATCTTGCCTGGATGTCGATGGCTGCTGTGACTGATCATGGGGATAGTTGCTGAAGGCTGAGGTGACTGTGGCATGAGCTCTGCTGCAGTGAATGACTCCTCCCTTTCATAAAAGATTTCTCTGTGGCATGCCATGCTGTTTGATAGCAGAACTTTCCAAATGGGAGCCAATCCTCTCAAAACCTGCTACTGCTTTATCCACTAAATTTATTTAATATTCTTCAAGATAGTTGTGTCTCAGAGATTAGAAAATATACAACTTCCATCAAGTTTGCTGCCTTATGTCAGTGAAGTTCATGGACCCTGAAACAATTTCAATAACATCAAGGATCACAGATCACCATAACAGGTATAAGAATAACAAAAAAGTTTGAAATATTGTGAGAATTACCAAAATGTGACACAGACACACAACGTAGATACATGCTGTTGGAAAAATGGCACCAAGCAGGGTTACCATGAACCTTCAATTTGTTAAAAAAAAAATAATGTCCTATCTGCATAGTACAATAAAATGAGGTATGCCTGTACATTACATGTATATTCTTGTCTTCCCACAAAAACAGAGTCTTCATCTTCTGTGCTGTATTCTCATCAAAACCTTACTATCTCCTCCCTACATTTCCATTTTATAGCTGAAGAGATTAACAGTACAGAGAGTTCCTTTGTCTGAGGATACTCTGTGAGTTGGTTCAGATTCGAGTCCTGAACCCCAGTCTCCTTTCCTCTTCAGAGCAGGAGGCAAGGCAAAGGACTTGATCAATCAATCAGTCCCCTTCAAATTAAGGAACATACCGGTCCCATCCTGAGCTCTTCAGGCCTTTGGTCTGATTGGTTTTCCGCAAACTCATCCTGTTTGCCCTGTATGGGAAGCTGACATTTACATAAGGTTTTCCTTTCTTATTTGTCCACAGAACATCTTTGGAGGGTAGGTAGGTAAGACGTGAACCTCTCAGAGACAGAAAAACAAAGCCTAGTAAAGTCAAGTAACTGGCTCCAAGCAATGCCTCTACTAGAAGCAAAGACCAGGATGCCAGGTCTCTCTGAGTGGATCTTCTGCAAAATCTTGTTTTGTAATCAGTCTACATGTGAGTTCAGCATTGCCTGTTTTTATGGGTGAGTTCTTGCACGTAGGCCATTTGAACTTGTCTCTATAATAGAAAGGGGGACCCCGTGGCATCTCGCCGATGCCTGCAGTTACTGACCACACCAGTGACCTCATCATCCTGACTATGACTTGGTTTAGAGAGACGCCACCCTTGGAAGCCCATGGGGCATGGGCCAAGAAGGGCAGTTCTCAGAAACCCGGATGGCTCCGAAGGCTCTTCCCCACCTCAGTTCCTCTCCCCAAGTCACGAGGGCCCAGCTGACGTTGTCCAGGAAGATGGAGAAAGGCTGGGGCATTGTGGTCACTTGAAGCTCTATTTATACCAGGGGCCAGGCCTGTGTTGCAATCTGTTCCTCTGATTGTGGCTACTATTGGGAGGACGTCACTGGGTCTTTGACCTCAATGGAAGAACTGATGCATCCCCCTGCATGATGTATGGGGACCCCACACTGTCCAGAGGACCCCTGTCACTGTTTACATGACATCTTGGAGCGGGGAGCTGAGAACTGCTTCAGTCCTTAGCCCTTGGATCACACTACCTGCTGGCGTTGCCTTCTCCACCTCTGCACCCAAGCTGGCTCAGCCCCTGGCGGTAGGGCGGGACATCATGGGTGACCATCTCTCCTTGCTTCTGGAGGTGCTGGTGCCCTCCAAGCTTCTCAAACTAACAACACAAAGCATTACAGCCGCCTAAGGCCCCATGGAATGCCTGAGGAAACCCCTCCAAATCTCACATCCTATGCAATGACTGGGTGTAGGAGAGGCAGGGTTAGCCAACCTCGGTGGCCCAATCAGCAAATAATTGGGAATGTATGGTTATTGACCCCTTCCCACTCAGACAGTCTGATTCTAGGATATGAAAATGGGAATGTTGGGAGGTAGGAATCATGGCAAGACAGAAGAGAAGAGGACACCATCTATAGAACAGGATGTCAGAGCTGGAAGGACTCTTAGAATAGGGGATGGCGAGGCTGGGAAGGGCCTAGCAACCTAGGATTTTAGAGTTCTTCCCCAGCCCCTCCAATTATTCGTGTTTACTTTGTGATTGAGATGATGCTGTAAATAACCAGTCTGGCGCCATCAGCTCCCATGCTGACCTGGTTGATCTGGTCAGATCAATCTCTCTGGGCTCTAGGAAACTCTTTCAGACCTTACACTGCATACGATTTTTTGATGTGCACATTGGATGGAGTTTTATATACTGGGAGTTCCTCGTATGGATGAAATGGCCTCAAGAAGCCTCCTCTATCTTCATATTGGCTCAGGGAGGCCCATATCTTACCCTATCTCCCCTCAGATGTAAGCTTCCTGAGGGCAGGGAATGTTTCCCTTTTGTCATCCCCCTGGTGTCTAGCACAGGGCTTGGCACACCAGAAATATTCAGATGGACCTGAGCAGAACACTGCAGAGCAGCAGGAAGGGCCAGGTCTGGAGAGATTGCCTAGTCTAGCCCCTGATTTCTGAGCGGAGGGAAGGAAACTGCTTTCATACTTGGGCGGTTTTCAGTTAAGATATGACAGGAAGATTCTTTGAAAAGATGGAACTCCACGCGCTCAAGGGATTCTCATTCAGAGAAAGTGAAACCAGGGCCCCGTGAGTCACAACCTCCCTCCCTCCCCAGAGGATTGGGCCGGGCTTCTTCCCGATACACCCAGCTCCCCCCAGGACCCCCACCTTAAGCTCCTCCATGTGTCCTCCCAATTGCCCACGAAGCCCACCAGGCAGGGACTGCTATTCTACTTTGTATGGATGAAAAAGAGACCAAGAGAAGGTAAACCACCTCCTCAAGGTCACCCAAGATGGTGGGTGTCGTGAGTGGAAGGTAAGCAGGTCTCCTGGCAAAGAGGTTTCAACCGGAAGGTATTCTGTCCCAAGAGGGTCTAGAGGAGGTAGAGGGAAGGAAGGGGCTGGGCCAGGGGGAGGAACATGGCTAGCAGGTGGCCATGGAGAATGCTAAGTGCAGGGGTCCAAGACCTTAGGACCCTAACTGGGAATTGGAGTTAGCACCTGACTCTATGCCCAGAAAGCTGGTACTTTCCAAATATAGATATCCCAAGAATGGTATTGGGTTGGGAGCTAGAGAAGAGAGAGGGCTTCCTCTCCACCCCCAATCCCTACCTCTAGGGCCCCTTTCCTCTCCCCACAAACCACATACTTGGGGCTTTGCCTTCCTAGGATGTCCTGGCGAAACATCTGATGGCCTGGGTGACCACAGACCTCAGACTGAGTGGGTCAGGGTGGGGGTGTGAGGTGCCTAACCCAGCATCTCCCCCTTCTGGAGGGAGGGACACCTCCTCCCTGTTCTCGTGGGTGTGGGTGTCGTGACACCCTAAGGGGAAGACAGCTTAACCTCAAAGATGGTTGAATTCGAAGAATTAAAGGAGGAGCCCAGGGTCAGAGAAGCGACCGCCCATTGACTCCGCCCGGGACTCCAGTTTTTGGGGTCGTGTTCCCAGAAGAGCTGCCCCCACCCCCATCCTGGGAGGTGCTGGCCAGCCGGCAGAGAATAAAGCGGCCCTTGGTCCATGAGGCCCTTCAGTGTAAAGGTGTCTCTGACGAGGGAGGCCCCTCTCCAGCTGCCGGCACCCAGTATGTGGGCATGGCTCAGACTGAACTCTCTCTTTGGTATGTACTTCCTCCCCTACCCCATTCACTTCAGGCAGGCAGCCAGACTGCGGAGAGTAGGGGATGGGGGGGCAGAGGTGAGAAGCCACAGGCACCCCTCAGACCCAGAGATTTTGCTCAGAAGGCATCCCATGGAGGATCTGATTGAATGGGACCAAGTGATCCCCAAAACCTATGATTGAGGGGCATCAGCTGAAGGCCTAAGGGGAGGCCTTGGCAGGGGAAGGCTGGTTTGTAAAAGGCTGATGGAAGAGTCAGGTTTGGAAGGAGGGACGAGGCAGGGGTGGTTGAAGAGTTGTGGGGGTATCTAAGGGAACAGGGGAGCAGGAGGAAGGGAAGGACAGGTCCAGATGAGTGTAGTGGGCCATGGATATGGCCCTGGGAAGGGGGAAGGGGGGGTTGGGGGTTAAGCAGCTACAGAACCCTCTTTGGCTGACTGAGGCTTCTCCTATTGACTCTGGGATGGGTAGAAAGGGCAGGAAACCTGGGTCCTGGTCCTTGATGGCTTAGCTTGCTAAGGCTTTGGGGTAATATCCAACTTCACCAACTCACACATAATCCCATGCACCACTCAACCTTGTGCACGCAACCCAACAATACAGTCACATAATAATATTAGCTGCTATTTTTAAAGGGTTGTGTTTTATAAAACTCTACCCATTTAGTGAGAGTAACCTGTTCCCCTTCCGTATCATACATTATCTCATTCAATTCTCACATGCTTGAATCTAGGACCTGTGATTTCGCTGGTGTGGGCATATCACAGAGGGCCTCTAACTTTGGGTCACAAGTCAGTTAGAATCCAAGGCTGGATCTGAACCTGAGGTTTCCAGATCCCAAGTTCCCAGCCAGACACACTTAATCACCTGCCCAGAAACCACAAGATACAAACACAGGTGACCTATATTCTCCGGCCCGGCCTCATGCAGGGTCTCATTTCTCCGGCAGACACAAGGACATCACCAACCACTCCAACCACAGAGTCAGGGTAGCATCAGAGAGGGGTGGCCCTCCAGAGGACCTATATCTCCCCTTCTCTTTGAACAAAGGAAGAAAAGGCTCCTACCCTGACCCCTCCCCCTGCCCACTGCACCCCCCTTCCCCCCAGGAAGTTCATACATGGATGGCAGAGCAGGTATGCACACACCACAGACTCAGACTTACACATGTGCCCTTGGTCTTGGTCCCCTGTGGCAGGTGCCCAGAGATGGGCTCTGTGGGGTGGCAGGAGAAGCACTGGGCAGGCCCAGGCCAGGGATGCCCTAGGGAGGCTGGGCTCCCCAGAGCCCACCCCGGCGGTGGCTGCAGCCTGCTGGGACCCAGCGAGTTCTTAGGAAATGAAGAAGCAGCTGTCGCCACTTTCCTTTCGTTGCGAAACCAGTCCCTTCCGACCATGTGGTTGCCCAGTGCTTGGCACCGGGACCAGGAGCGGTAACTGCTCCCATCCCCCTGCTGGCTCAGCCCTGGGCTCGACTCCAGCTTCTCCTCCTGGGCACCAGACCCCATCTTCCCTGGTGGGTAGGTGGGGACCCTAGCGATAAGATTTGGAAAACTCAGAAAGTGTGTTATCTGCTGTAGAGAAGAAAACTGGGGCCCAGAGAGGGCAGGGAAGTGACCTGCCTAAGGTCACACAGCCAGAAAATAGCAGAAACCACACTTGACCCTAGGTCTTCTGATGCTAAACCCAGTGGGTTTTCTACTGGATCACTGCCTCACATTTGTCAGACTTAGAGCTGAAAGGAAACTTGGAGGTCATTAGATCCTTGCCCCTCTTTTTACAGATGAGGAAACTGAGGTACAGAGTGGTTAGGTGATGAGTCTGAGAGAGGATAGGAATCCAGGTCCTCCTAACTACTAATTTAGTACCGTAGGAAAAGACTGAACCTTCCTCTGGCAGGTCCCACCAGCAACTAAACTGTCAAGCCCCTGGGCAGCCCTTCGGGGACCCTGCCTCTTTTCTCCTCCATCCTCTAAGGCTAACTGGAGGATGCCCATCTCTCCTGATCCAACTGGGAGAAATGGATAGATACCAGGAGGTTGTGGGGGTGGGTGGAAGACAAATTAGAACTAGATGCCTTCCTTCTCTCCTGGAAATAGGGGTGAGAATGCTGGCTTAGAACCCAAGGACCTGAATGAGAATCCTCCACCCAGAACCCTGATAGGCTCCAAAGAAACCAAACTGGAAAGACCCCCAAAGAACATTCAGCCCAATCCCTTCCTTTGGAAGTCATGCAGTTAGAAAGTGGCAAAGCTGAGATTTAACCCTGGGCCCACTGATTCCAAACTCAGCCTTCTTTCCATAATGGCAGGTCATATCCTCTCTATGGGCCTTAGTTTCTCCCTCTTCAAAATGAGATGATTTCTTTCCAGCACTCATTCAGTGACTGGGATCCTTCCATTCCAGGACCAAGTTAGCCCCCTCGGGTCCTCCTCCTACTCCCAACATGATGTCCCCCCTCTCTCTTGCTCCAGGCTTGACCTGTGGTCTCTTGTGGCTGTGCCCAGTGGCCAGAAGCACTTGCCCTGATTACCAGACCCTCCTCTATCAACTGAAGAACATGGCAAAGAAAGATTTCTTGAAGTCCTTCGTAAGTGCTGGCCCCATCTCTGTCCCCAAATGACCTCTATTGCTTGGATCTATTAAGGCTTTGCTTGGATCTATTAAGGCTTTCCTGTCCAGCTGAAGGATGATCAGCCGGGTGCAGTGGGTAGAACATTGGCCTTGGAGTCAGGAAGGCTTGGTTCAAGTCAGGTCCTACCTCAGACATGTCCTTAATTGGACCTGACCCTGGCCAAGTCACTTATTCTCTCTTGACGTCACTTTCCTTATCTGTAAAATGGGGATAACAGCAACTACCCCCTCCCAAAGTTGTGAGAATCAAGTAATATTTTATGCACATATAAAACATGTGTAACATACATGTAATAATGTATACATATGCACATGAACATGTATTGCTTTGGAGATACTAATGTGCTGATTTAATGGTTAGCTATGATGATGACGAATAAGGATGATGGCCATAGACACGGCTCCTGATCAATGCAAGGAACCAGGGTAGGGATAGTGTAGGATCATAAATTTATAGATGGAAGGATCCTTAGAGACTCAACTCTCAATTTTTCTTGTTGAGTCATTTTCAATCGTGTTTAACTCTCTGTGACACCATTTGAGGATTTTATGCTAGAGGATATTCTCCAGCTCATTTGACAGATGAGGAAACTGCGGCAAACAGGGTGAGGTGACATTCCCAGGGTCACACAACTAGAAGTGTCTGAGGCTGGATTTGAATTCAGGAAGATGAGTCTTCCTGATCCCAAGTTTGGTGTTCTCTCTATGATGACCAATGCCTTCATTTTACAAATAAGGAAACTGAGGCCTAGAGAAGATATATTGTTACACTTCCCCACACACTTCTACTTGCATGTGGGTCTTCCCTCCTTCATTCTACCTTCCCATAAGGTATTTTTTTGGAGCCCCTGAAGTCCTCATCTCACCTATATACAAATGTGACTCATTGAGAGACCAAGAAGGCATGGTCAGAGGGGCAGGAGGAGGACCAGCAGATGGCAGGGTCATGAAAAAGCAGAAGAGAGAATGTCCAGGAGAGGAGGGTGAGTGACAGTGCCAACGGCAGTGGAGAGGTCCAGGAAGATGCAGAGTGAGGAGAGGCCCTTGGATCAAGCAGTTAAGAAAGCTTTGCTCTCTAGGAATGATGAGGCCAGAAGCCAGTCTCAGAGGGTTTGGAGAAACCTCCTTGCAGGGAGAACAACTTCAAAGTGGGATGGGCTGCGTGGGGAGATGGTGATCTCCCCATGACTGGATGACTTTTAGCAGAGGATGAATGTCCCTTAGGCAGGGACGTCATAGACATGATGGATTCCATGGAATCCCTCTTCTTTTCTTAGCCTCAGTTTCTTTATCTATCAAATGAAGAAATTGGACTTAATGCCCTCTGAGATCCCTTCTATCTAATGACCCCATATTTATAGCGTGTGACATTGTCTGTCATCACTGTAGCTAATGTGTAGGGATTAAAGTCACGTGCATCCCCACAGACACAATTTCATTGATTCTCACAACAGCTCTAGGAGGTGGGCTCCTTTATTATTGCCATTTTACAGAGGAGCAAACTGGGAATGAGGGGAGTTACATAATGAGGCCAGGGTCATACAGGTAAGGATATATCTGAGGTAGGACACTTCCCACCCCCTAACTGTGGATGTCCCCCAACGCTCTACCCTGGGCACTCTGCTCTTCTCCATTGATAACCTTACTAGTTCTTTCTCTCCTGAACTGCAGTCTTCCATCACCACCCATCTTATGGACATCTCATAGGCACCTCAAACCCAACCCATACAAACTAGAGCTCATCTTTCCTCCTCTTCCTAACTTTCCTTACTGTAGAGGGTACCATCCTCCCCTAGTGGTCCAGTCTCAACAGTTGGCCCCTCACTCAGTCTGCATGACCAAGCCATTGCTGCACCTCTCATATCCTTCCCTATCTCTCCATTCATCCTCTTTCTCCAGGACTGGTTGGTCTCCCTTCATCAAATCTCTCTCCTAATCTATTCCTTTTTCCATCAGTTGTCAAACTAGTCTTTAAAGCCCTCCCTAGACCTATGTGACTACCTCCAGGATCGAATATCGAGTCTTCTGCTTTGAATTCACTCAAAGTCCTTCCCCACCTGGATCCTTCCTATCTTTCCAGTCTTTACACATGTTTCTCTCCTTCACACCCTCCATGATGCTAGTGCCTTCCATTTATTCAGTCATTTTCATTCGTGTCTGACTCTTCATGACCCCATTTGGCACAGATGCTGGAGTGGTTTGCCATTTCCTTCTCCAAACTGAGGCCAAAAGGTTAAGTGACTTGCCCAGGGTCACACAGATTGTAAGTGTCTGAGGCCAGACTTGAAGTCGGGATTATGAGTCTTCCTGTCTCCAGGCATCGGACATTCTATCCACTATTTTCCATCTTCCATCTTCTCCTCCATCTTGTATGTACCTAGTTGTTTTCATGTTTTCTCCCCATTAGAAGATGAGTTTTTTCAGGACAGGGAGCTCATATTTGCTCTATTTTGTATACCCAGAGCTTAGTAAAAAACGTGGCAATATAATAAGCTCTTTTGGGGGGCAGTCAAGTGACTTGCTCAGGGTCACATCACTAGCAAGTGTCTGAGGCTGGATTTGAACTCAGGTCCTCTTAACTCCAGGGCCTGTGCTCTATCTACTGTGCTACCCAGCTGCCCCACAATAAGTTCTTAATAAATGTTTATTATCAAGCTGGGATGTGCCTCCTTCTTACCCAAGGTCTGCCCTCTTGGGCCAAACAGAACCAAGTGAATCATGCTTCCAAACAACCACACTAACTCTCTTAGACAGCTCCCTCCTCTTCTAGAGGCTTCTATTTTTCCTCCAGCTCATCTTTGTGAATATGGACATCATCCTGCCTCTGGAATCAGAGGATCTGAGTTCAAATCCCACCTTTGACATTTGTTCCCTCTCTCTTTATCTCCTGGACTGTGGCTTCCTCCTCTGAGGTTTCTTCTCAAACTAGGTCTATGACTACTAAATCCAGCGATTCAGAGTCCTCATGCCTGTTATCTTATGATTCCCTAATAACTTTGGAAAGAGTTTCCTCTGAGGACCCAAGCTGTCTGACTGCAGGAAGATGAGGGATCTGGTTCCATTAGCCTCTGAACTGTCCCATAGTAAGATGGGCTACCTTAGGAAGTAGACAGCTCCCCATCAGTGGAAGACTTCATGAAAAATCTGGAAAGTGTTGGAGAAGGGACTCTGGGTCAGTTCTCAGCTACCCTAAAGTCAGCTTCTGCTGATTCTGACATTCTGTGATTCAGGGCCTCAGTTTCCTCCCCTGTCATATGAGGGAATTTGGCCTAGCTGACCCCTCAGATCCCTCTCAGATCTCCCCATTTTGTGTGTCTAGGACTGTGGTTCAGTCATCCTTCGGGGAACTTCCAACCTAGATTGACCAGAGCTGGGAGTCTTGCTCTAGAGGTCCCAACCCCCATCTCTTTTCTCCTCAGATCATCGAACAAGGCCTACTCCAACTCAACGGTATCTGCCAAGAGAGATCAGACTTCCCCAACATGGAGACCCTTAAAGACTTACCTCCAGTTGCTTTCCTCCAGAATGTGAGTCAGAACCTGTGCATCTTTGAACAGGAACTCAAGGAACCCATTTTTGGGCAGATGGTCATCCACATTCAAGGCATAAAGAATAACATCTGCTGTCTACTTCAGACCCTCCCTTCTGCCCCGGCTGCCTGCCCTTCTCCTGGACACAAAAGGACCTTATCCCCACCTCTGACTGCTGGAAGTTTCCAGTGGAAATCAGAGAGATGTTCGACCATAAAGAGCTACCAGGTCTTGATGGAAAATATGGGAAAGGTGCTAGAAACGTGGGGTCCCAGCCCTGGGCAGAGAAAAAGGAATAGACGTTCCCTTCTTGATATCTTGCTCAGGCAAAGGAGGAAAGTGACTCAACCCTAGGGGCGCGGTGCTACTTTAGTCTCCAGGAAGTGGCACCAGAGGTCTGTGCTGGGCTGCCCGAAGATTGATGGCATTGGGGGCGGTGGGTCCAAGGGGTCACCTACTTATCTACCTTTCTGCTGGTTCCCACTCTGGGCTTAGAAATGTTGCACTTTAACGGGGGTAGGGGGGATTCCTGACATCTCTCCAAATAGCGATTGATATTTAGCACTGTTATGGTGTAGAATCCCTGCCCCCCCATGCCTTCTCTATTCCTTCAGGGCTGCCCATTCAGGTCATGGGGCTGCCAGAGCTTAATGCCCCATGACTCTTCATGAATCAGAGTCCGACTTTCCATTGATTCAGGGGTCTGATGACAAGACTTGACTCAGGGCCCAGTGCCTGACTTGTTCCCCCACCTCCCGCTTAGCCTCACTTCGGGGGGCCTTAGCACCATTCTTTATGCTCTGATTTTATCTCCCCCTGGGCCCCTAAGAGTTGTCTTTTTTTGAGGGCTGGAGTGGATGGTTTGGGCATGGGAGGAATCAGGAAAGTATACGGCCAGTAGGGGCCTCATGCCAAGGCACTAGCCTCCCCCCTCTCACTCCCTCCCCTCCCAATAGATACTAGAGATGGGCAAGAAAGGGTTCGCCTTCCCTGGTGATAGGCCCCCAGTGTCCTGTGCCACACGGTCTGTCCTGCTCATTAATGACTCAATGAGACAGAGAGTTGGCACTTGGGGAGAAATTGCTGCTGGATAACAAATGTCCCCCAGGGATCGAAGACGCGCCCATCCCTGCCCGTCCCTGAGGGCACAGAGAATAATTTATCAAGTTTCTATTTATATTTATTTATTAGACTTGTATTTAACAGTATCTGATATATTTAAAATTCACTTATTTTTCTAAAGCTGTTTTGTGTGTCTTCCTGTTGTCATGTGGGAAGGGGAGGGATTGTGGTTAAGGCCCAGAGTCCACATGGGCTCTGAGGGGGAGTTCCCTTGGGGTCCAGGCTTTGGGGACTGGGGGGAGGTTGGGGAATTGATGGAGAGGGCCTGTGGTTAATCATGGGAGCACAGACTTAGTAAAAACTGACCTCAGAGGTCACCGACACCACACAGAAGCCTAGAGATGTTCAGCAATTTGCCCTCAGTTAGTGAGAGCTTACCCGAGTCTAAGTGTGTGTGTGTGTGTGTGTGTGTGTGTGTGTGTGTGTGTGTGTTCGAATGTAACAGGGGTGCTCTACTTTTCCTATTCCAGAGCCAGGCTCCATCCTCCCTTCAGGGCCCTGGGCAACTGGGGTCACTCTTCTGTTGTCACTCAAGTTCACCCTGGTTGTATTTCCCCCATTATTAGCCACTAATGAGATCAGCCATTCTTTACTTGTGCCCAACTCATTTGGAGTTTTCTTGGCAAGTATTGGGATAGTTTGCCATTTCCTTCTCCATCTCATTTCACAGATGAGGAAACTGAGGCCGACAGAGTGAAGTGACTTGCCCAGGGTCACATAGCTAGGAAGTGTCTGAGGCTGGATTTGAATTCAGGTCTTCCTGACTCCAAGCCTGGGCTCTATCCACTGCAACACCACCTAGAGGCCCAAAGGGACTAGTACTCCAGTTCTAATTAACATGAAGAGTTATTAAGAAGCTGTACAAGAGAAAATGCCCCAACACTTCCCCCCAGTTCTTTGCAGGCATGTTCTCCCCTAAACCACCTCAGACATCAAGGAACTGGGCTCAGACTTAGCACGGTTCCTACCTAGTTTTGGTCACGTTGAAATCCAGCCTGATTGCTGGATGATGAGTCCTTGTCTCATGAGGACCCTAAGCAACGTCAACGGCCATGGCTTGTTACTTGGGTGACTTTACTTAGTCAGTCAACCAGCGTTTATTATGCCCCTACTATGTGCTCTGTGAATAGAAACAGCAGAAAGAAAGACAGTCTCTACCCCAAAGGAGTTTGCCTGTTACTGAAGAGAGGGAAGCTGAAGGAGGGGTAGGGGTGGGGAAGGAAGGTAGCAGATGCAGGGAATGATGGAGAAGTCCTGAGTGCAGCCAGATGAGAGCCTTAAAGGAGGGACTAGGAGGAGCTGTCCAATCAGAGAGAGCCAGACGGTGCTGGAAAGGCCCTTAGAAGTTGGCTAAAGCAATCCCTTCATCATAGGAAGGATGGAAGCTGAGCCCCAGAGGAGAGTGACATACCAAGGTCATATATAGGTGCACCCCTCAGGCTTACGGGACATCCGTGCCTCCATGGATGATCTTTTGGCTTGGACACTCAGAATGGGAATGAGACACACCTCCACTTCCCTCTCTAGGCTGCTGTGAGCTGGGACCAGAAGTATAACTAGTTCAAGGTCAATGGGGCTTTGTCCTAGAGTGCTGACATATGGTGGGATAGAGTATGCCACTTTTCCAGGGGGGTAGGCTCTTTCCTCAGCAGCCCTTTAGCCTTCTCTACATATTCACGCTAACTGAGGGCTAACTAGGGCCATACTGCCATGATAGCTTCCAGAAAACACCTTTCTTGAGAAAAGGCTGATGGAATTTACCCAACCTAGGTGGTGACCTAGCCTCCCCAGGTCACAATCACTGTCTCAGATGCTCAGAGTTGGAAGAGGTCTCTGAGGTTGTGACTCTTCTACAACTACTGTACAAGCCAGGAGCTGCTTGGTATTGGGCATACAAAGACAGAATGTCCCCAAGGAGTTTACTCATTCTGTTGATTAGCTATCATCCAGCCTTCCAGAAAAGATATCCCACAAGGGGGAATCCATAGTCATTACAATTTACTTTTGGTTGGCTTCAATTATTAGAAAGGCAGCTAGGTGACTCAGTGGTTAGAGCTCCTGCCTGAGTTCAAACCTGACCTCAGATAGTTACTAGCTGGGTGACTCTGGATAAGTCATTTCACCCTGTTTAACTCAGTTTCCTCATCTGTAAAATGATCTGGAGATGGAAATGGCAAACCAGTCTAGTCTCTTTGCCAAGGATACTCCAATGAGGTCACAAAAAGTCAGACACAAATGAAAAGCTGCTGAACAACAAGGTATTAGGAAATTCTTCCCACAATCAAGCCTAAATCTCCAGTGTCACTTGTACCCCCTGCTCCTGCTTCTGCCCACTGGGGCCAAGCTGATCTGTCTTCACCAAGACAGCCCTACAAACACTTGGAGACAGCTTATTGCATCCCCTTGGGCCTTTCTTTCCTGTGGGCTAAGTATTCCCCTTTGCTTCGACTTCTTCTCATGTTGGCTTGGATTCCAATCCAGTCTCTTCCTGAAGACCTCCTACAGGAGGGAAGTCACTACCTTCCAAGAGGAGGCTCAGTCCACTTTGAGATAATTCTAATTAGAAAAATTTCCCTAAATCTCCATTTCACAACTCCCTCACCCCCACTCCCTCCCTGGATCTGCCCTTTGGGGCCAGTCTGTGGTTCCTCCTTCTTCAAAGAGGACCAGTGATGTCATGGGTGATGCCTTGACTTGCGTGTGAATTGGATTTAAGTGAGGCAGGATTGTGCAAAGTTATCAACCTCACTCTCTCTTCTAAGTGGAATAAAGCTAATCCCTCCTTCCCATAGCAGCATTCTAAGGACTCAAAACCAGCCAGAGTCTTCTCCAAGCTTAACATTCTGAGTTCCCACAAGCCCTCTCATATCATACAGCCCCCCACTGTCTTCTGGATACTGTTCCAGTTGACACTGATGGTCCTCAACTGTGGTCTCCTCCAGATCTGAGCATGATGCTCTGGAGAGCGTCCAACAAGGCAGAGCCTGGAGTGACTTTCTCCTTCTCATTCTTGGCTCCTGTTCCCAAAACCCAAGTTGCTTGAACCAGTGTCTGGCTGCCTGTCGCACACACAGCTGAGTCATAATGAGTTTACTGTAGTCATTCAGTTTTGCACAAACTGCTGCCTCATCTCCCATCTTCCCCATCCTGTGTTTGTGCAAGAGATTTATTTTTTTACACAACCTAAGGGTAAGACTGTATTTCATCATGCCAGACTTGGCCCATTGTTTCAGCCTGCCAAGATCTTTTTGGAGTTTAATTCTGTCATCCAGAGTGTTAGTTATCCCTCCCAGATTTGCATCATCTGAAAACTTAGTAATGAAGACAACTCTATCTTCATCTAAATCATGACAGAAAGGATGCCAAGGACAGGGCTCTGTGGTATCCCACTAGGTTGAGATAATGTCATTAATCTACCCTAGCTCCCTACTCTTTGACAGATATAAAGTAACAATTGTAGAAATCATTCAGTGCACCCCACCTCATTTTGTAAATGAGGAACTCAAGGGATGAAGAAGGGGGAATTGTGGGTCCACAGTCACTCAGGTAGTGGTAGAGTCAGCATGCTGTAGAGAAGCAGAATTTATCTGATTATGCTTCAGTTTGTCCTTGAACCAATGTAACTGTGCCAGTGTCCAGAGGACACCTTCTCCTTCTCTCCAAAGACATCATAAAAAATTTTCTCCTTCTTCCCATGTCTTCTTGAAATCTGTTGAAATAGAAATTAATTGTGTCTGGTTTAGAAGACTCAATAACCAATTCAGTCCAAAACATATTTATTGGGCACCTACTCTCTAATTTTTCAGTCATTTCAGTCATATATGACTCTGTGCATTTGAGGTTTCCTTGGCAAAGATACTGGAGTGGTTTGCCATTTCCTTCTCCAGATCATTTGACAGATGAGGAAACTGAAGCACACAGGGTGCAGTGACTTGCCCAGAGTCACACAACTAGTAAGTGTCTAAGGATGGATTTGAATTCAGACTCCAGGCCCAGCGCTTTATCCACTGCAGTGCCCCCTAGCTGCTCCTTACTATATGGAAGGCACCAAGCAATATGCTAGGGATACAGACCAATATTGCAACAGCTTCCTTTCAGAAAAAGAAACAGCATCTGGAGAGACTTGTTCTGATTTCTGCCTCCTGGGGTTATTTTGAGGGTCATTTAATGCATTCCAGAGAAGTTAGCTGTTATTGTCATGCTTAAGGTCTTCCCAGATCAGTGGCTGAACAATCCATTCCAGAATTCTGCAATGGATGAACATCCATCCAAATGACTATTCACACTTCCCAGAATACATTGTTATTTTTTGCTCTTCCGAAAATCCTAAGATCTCATGTCTGCAGGATTTTGTGCCAGGGAAGCTGGAAAGAGTGCATAATTAAACCTGTCAGAAATGGGCAAACAGATCATTTCAGATTTATTGTTTTTTGGGTTTCTAGACTTAAGAAAGTGATGGACAACGTGTTACTATTCAGGTCAAATGTAAATGCTTGGAAAGCCATTTGTTACACCCTTGCCAGCACACTCTTAAGGGGCCATCCCTAGACTCCAGAATGCCCATCTCTTCAGGGCAGGGACCCTTCCATGTTTATCTTCAATTCAATGCCTTGCTGGCAGTAAGTATCTGATAACTACCCTGTTGTGGTAGTTCGGTCTCTTCAGTTTTGTCCAACTCTTCTTGACCCCATTTGAGTTTTTCTTGGCAAGGATCCTGGAGTGGTTTGCTCTGTCCTTCTCCAGTTCATTTTACAGATGAGGAAACAGAGGTATACAAGGTTAAGTGACTTGCCAGGGTTACGCACCTAGTAAGTGTCTGAGGCTGCATTTGGTCCAGCACTATGATAGTTGAATGAAATTAGCATCTGCCCTGTTTCCCAAAGACCACAGACAGAGTATTCCTTAATAAAATCACAACCTCAGAAGTTACCATTTTCTACCCTGCTGCTTTGAGGAGCATTTTCAATTGGAGACAAAAGAAGAGCTCAGATCTGGCTTCATGCAAAGTGGGTGTAAGGACTGACTCAAGGAACCTGGGAAGATTCTGTTATCTGGGAATCTCTTTGCCAGGATGTCTGAGATTCCACCATTAGAGCTTTGCTCCTTTGAGACTTACTCTTCTGATTTGTCTTTTATAATGCAAACAGACCTGGGTAGTGTTGGTGGCAGTAAGGTGCTAGGGAGTGGGAGAGAGTGATTAATGATAATAGCCACATTTTTATAGTTCTTCAAGGCTTGAAAAGATGCTCATGGTAACGCTGTCAGGTAGATACTATTTTGATACTGATTTTACAGATGAGGAAACAGGCTCAGAGAGGCTCAGTGACTAACCCAGGGTCATACAGATAGGTAAGTGCCTCTAGATTTCTCAGGTTAGCACTGTCCAGTGTATTACCTAGCTGCCTTGAAAGTTTACAGAATACCTTCTCTTGAAATCTCCACTTTACAGAGGGGAAGCTGAGACTTAGAAGGTGAAACTACCCACCTCGGGTCATGCACCCAGAATGGGGGCGAAGAGAAACCAGGAAAGTGGTTGAAGAAAAAACCTGGCCAAAGGCCCTGTAATATCAGACACGCAATTACTTCAAAAGGGGATGATCACTCCCTCCTCCATCCCACCTGAGCTTAGCATCCCAGGGAGTTAGGATTCAGAAAGCTCCTACCCCAACAGGGAACAGAGCTGACTGGGGCATTACCAAGTATGCCATTCATATTTAGGGCTGGAAGGGACCTTAGAGACGGTCCAGCTCAAATTCCTTAGTTTACAGAGAACAAAAATGAGTGCTGAGTTTGGAGACCTAGCCCTTGAGTTTGAATCCTGGCTGTGTCACTTACAAGTTGTGTGAACTTGAGCAGGTCATTTCCCCTCGGTAGGCCTCAGTTTCCTCACCTGTAAGATGAGGGCATTAGGCTTCATGGCTTCCAGATCTAGGATCCTAAGAGACAAGGCCAGCTCCTCTGACTCTCGTTCCACTGTATTCTTCAAGGCCTTCATTAAGACAAGTGACTTGCTCAGGGTCATGCTGTGAATTACTGACAGACCAGAGCTCCTGCCTCCCAGATCAGGGGGGTGAGGGAAGACAAGTGTCATGGTGAGGCTAGTGCCCAGGCTGGAAAATCCCACTGGTCTGCCCCAGCCTTGCCTTCCTGCTTCCAGCCCCAGCTCAATCATTTCTGCCTGGGGCTGTGGTGGAGGGGGTTTCTTAGCTGAGTCTTCTGGGAAGTCGTGGGTGTGAGGTTCAGGATCCCACATGGGGGTGGAGGAGCAGGGGAGTGGTAGATACTAACAGGTGTCAGAGGCTGGGGAGGGAGGCAATGGCAGAATGTCAGAGCCCCAAGGGATCTCAGAGATTCTGTAGGCCAAACTATCTCTGACCAAGCAGACCCTGTGGAGCAGCCCCAAGTGATCAGCTAAAAGGCCTCCAGTGGCAGAGAGCTCATTACCTCCAGAGGCAGCCTTTTCCAGTTTAGATATATCAAGCCCAAACCTACCTCTTTGTGACTACCCCCTTCTGCCCTCTAGGACCAAAGGAAAAAAAACTAATTTCTCTTCCACATGACAGCTCGCCAGATGCTCAAAGGTAGCTGGTATGTGCCCCCAGCATCTTCTCTCCTCCAGTCCTTTCAAGTCATTCTTACATAGCAAGGACTTCAACATCCCAGCTGACCTGTATATGCTTAAGTTTATCCAGGTCTTTCTTAACACGAGTCATCCAGACCAGAACACCTCTCTCCAAATGGAGCCAGGCCAGGCCAGTGGAGCAGAACCACCAAAGCTTTGGACACCGTAGACTGAGAACACTTTCACTCTTTGGCAAATGTACCACACTAGGGATGTACATGATGCTTGCAAAACCCCCAGGTCTAACCAATCCTTCCCCATCTTGTATTTTTGAGGCTGGCTTTTGAAATCTATCTCAGGCTTTGCATTTATTCCTGCTACATTTCATCTGATCAAATTCCACCTAATGTTTTCTAGTCTGTCAAGATATTTCTGGGTCCCAAGGGTCATCCAGCATGTTAGTTATCTCCCCCTAGTTTTTGCCACCTGCAGATTGGATGACATGCTGTCTCATCCCTTATCCAAGTCACTGATCAAAATGCTAAATAGTACAGAGCCAAACCGAGATTCCTGGAGCTCTTCACGGGGGACCTCTTTCCAAGTGAACATCAATAACTACTCTTTGGGTCTGGCCATCTGACCTGTTCTGAAACTACCTAACTGGACAATCTGCTCTTTAGTTAAGAACCTAATTCAAATGTTTTGTTTTGCTAAAATCTAGGTTCTCTCTCGGTCTCTCTCTTTCTTTCTTTCTCTCTCTCCTATCCTTTTCCCTCTTCCTTCTTCTGCTTTTTCTTCTCCTCCTTCTCCTCCTTATTCTCCTTCATCATCATCTTCTTCTTCCTCCTCTTTTTTCTTCTTTCTCCTCTTCTCTTTCTTCTCCTTCTTCTTCCTCTTCTTCTTTTCCTTCTCCTTCTTCCTCTTTTTTCTTCTTTCTCCTCTTCTCCTCCTCTTTCTTCTTCTTCTGCCTCTTCTTTTTTCCTTCTTCTCCTTCTTCTTCTTCCTCTTCTTCTTCTTATTTTTCTTCCTCTCTTTCTTCTTCTCCCTCACCAATATCTACACTGAGCAGATACCATTGAGTAGTGATTGAAATGCTAGCCTTGGAGTCAGGAAGAGTTGAATTTTATATGTGTATACATATATATATATATATATATATATATATATTTGTATGTATGTATACATATTTCACCTCTGATAATTACTAGCTATGTGATGTTAAACAAGTCTTAATCCTTCTGTGCCTCAGTTTCCATTAGACTGTAAGCTCCTTGAGAGTAGGCCTTTACCCTTGTTTCCTCCGAGCTTAGCATGGGGCTTGGCATATATTAGGTGCTTAATAAATGCTTGTTGACTAACCATGACATAGTAAGCACTTAATGAATGCTTGTTGACTTGATTTGACCTTAATTATAAAATGAGGGAGTTGGACTCAATGGTACCTAAGGACTCTTTTTGCTCTAAATCTGAGATCCTTATGTGACTATGTCTACAGCATTCCCTTGATCTACCAGTGTGGTAGACAGTGTGGAGCAGTGGATGAATTCAGGAAGACCTGAGTTCAAATCCACTCAACCACTTCCTAGCTTTGTGACCCTGGGAAGTCCAAGTCACTTCACCTCTCTGCACCTCAGTTTCCTCATCAGTAAAATGAAACGGTTGGACTTGATGGCCTTTAAGGTCCCTTTGTGATACTTATTTCTGTTTCCGGGTATTCACTAACCATCCCTTTGACATTATGTTCTAGCATTTTGCCAGGAATCCAAGTCAAGATCCCTGGAAGATAGTTTGAAGACACATCCTTCACTTTTTTTTGAAAATTGGGGTAATCTTTGCCCTACACTAGTTCTGAGGGCAAACTCAGCAGAGAATCAGCAAACACATCAGTCAATTATTTGGTACCTTGGGATAGCACAGTTATTTTTAACTCCAGAATATCTTGTTGCTGTCTCTCGCCATACCCCTTTCCCCCGAGTTTCTCTGATGGAAGTCTCCATCTCACGGTTCCCCCAACCTCTCCCAAACCAAAGTAATCTAGGGGCAGCCAGGGTGTTTTGGGAAAAAAGGGCTGCTTTCCTAGTCCTATGGGCTGAGTTGGAATCCTAGCTTTGCAATGTACTCCCTGTGTGGTCAAGTCACTTCCTAAACTGAAAAGGATTCCCTCTCTCCACAGATTTTCCTAGAACATTTTCTTTGGATCACTCCTTTGCCTCCATTGTCACTACATTCTATCATATTTAGATGACATTATATGAGTGCATGTCACTTTCAATAGAGGACAGAGAGGGCACCATTTTGAAAGTTTTTGTCTCCTCAAGACCTTTGCAAACAATAAGGGCTCACTACTTGTTTGTTGAATGAAAGTGAATGCTGCCTCAGTTTCCTCCTCTCTACAATGAGGGGCTGGACTATATGACCTCTTAAGTCCCTCCCAGTTCTGACTCTGTGATCATTTCTGCTTTATTGTGACCCTTCTATCCCCTGCCCTTGGCCCTGTGTCTCATACACAGCAAACACTTAAATGACTGTGGATTGATGCTCCATCCTAAGATCAGGATGAAGTTCCAGCTCAGCCTAGCTTTCAAGTCCCTCTCAAAACCTGCCTCCAATTTTCCTTCCCAGAATTACCTCTCAAGGTTTGTCTTTGCACATCTCACATCTGAGACTAATTGGTGACATCTCATGGAGACATCTGATGTTTTCTAGCTTCTGGGTCTAGTGGCGGTCGGGTTATTAGCCTCCTCCCTTGTGGGCTGAGCAGCAGTGGGTCTGGGTCAGGAGCTGCAGAGTTAGGATATCCTGGTATCGAGCTTCTCAGAGCAGAGGGCTGAGTTCACCTAGGGAAAATCCCCGAATCCCACACCTGGATGTCATCAGAGCAGACAGAAGGCTGGACCACTCTCAGTCAGTCAATTAAGCACCTGCTGTGTTCCAGGCACTGTGCTAAGCTCTGGGGATACAAACAAAGGCAAAAGACAGTTCCTGACTTTAAGTAGCTTACAGTTTAAAGGGGAAGACCCCATGCAAGCAATTATATGCAGACAACAATATGGCGACATCAACAGATGGAGTGCTCTAGAGTGAAGAGCTATGGAGGAAGGTTTCCCACAGGATGCAAGCTTTTAGCGGGGATGGGAAGGGAGTCAGGGAGGCTGAGCTGAGGAGCAGGAGCCCTCCAGGCCTCAGTGGGCACCACCAGGAAGATAGTTTCCTGCCCTTCCAGAACAGATCCAGTGCTAGGATTTGTTCTAATTTCCTGTTCCCTTCTTGTTTTCTATCTGTCTCCTTCCCTCTCTTCCCTCAAAGTCTCTTTTCTTTTTCTGTTTCCTTTTGTGCTCTCATCTCTTCTCTCATCTCTGTCTCTCTCATCTCTCTCTTTCTCCTCTCTCTATCTCTCTCTGTCAGTCTCTCTCCCGCTTTATCTCTTCTTTCTCTCTTGCTGTACCCCACCCTCTCCTCTGTCCCTGTCTTCTCTTTCAGTCCTTTCTTTTGCCCCATCTCCCCCTCCTTCCCCACTCTCTCTCCCATCTGCCTAGGCCTGAGATCCAGGTGTACCCACTGGGACAGAGTTGTAGGAGAAAGGTCACAATTCTTGGCTATGGAGGGGGAGTTGGGAGGAGGGATGGAGCCCCTAGGAGGTGCCCCACCCCTCTCCTTACCTCGGGAGGCTGGGCAGCCTTGTAGGGATCGAAGGTCTAGGTCTGGGGGGAGGAAGGAAAGGGAGGGGTAGGGAGGGGCAAGCAGGTGGTTAAGGGTTCATTCCAAAGGGGAAGGGGCCCCTCCCTGGGGCTGCTCCAGGCTGGAGAGCCAACCAGGGCCTCGATCCAGTGGGGGAAGGGCCTGAAGTGGTCAGAGAGGGCACAGTGGCCCTGGCCCTGAGCTGTGGTCTTGGTAGGAACAGCTGGTCGGTGGTAAGGGAGGGAATATCTGTCACCTCCCCTTGGAGAGAGGACCCACAGGCCAGGGATGGTGTGGCTTCCTCTGGGACCTGGGTGCTTGGCATCCCATGCATGGTAGGCAAGACCCTATCCTCTTGGTTTTCCTTTATCGGGGGGGGGGGCACCCAGCCTGGTCCCTAGAAGCCCTAGTGCACACGGGCCTATGGGAGGTGTGAGTCAAACCTACTAGGGAAGCCTGTAGCCAGTCATGAGGAAGAGTTCGGCCAGTCATTGCCATATGCCCAGCCCCGGTCACCCAGCTTGGGCAGGCCCAGCCCCAGGTGCAGGGGAGTCATCAGTGACTCAGGCCCTGTTGGTGGCCACCGTGGCCAGTTCCCCTCCTTCACCTCCCCCCCAGCCCTGCCCCTCAAGACCCTCTGTAGACAAGACTTCTGGGAAGACACTGGCTGGACAGGGTCAGGGCTTGGGGGGCATCCAGTCTATCATAGTCCCCCCCAACTGGCCCTTTAACTGAGGGGTGGCAGTGGGGGAGAAGGGGGGAGCAGCTGGGCCATCCTGGAAGGGAAGTCAAGTGGGAGGGTGGGGGGGGAGGGGTGAGAAGCAGCAGCTGCAGACAGGGCTCATCCGAGAGAGGGCCACAGCTCGGCAGGGAGCCCTGGGGCCGAGGGGTCTGGTTCGGGAGAGCCCAGTGATCCGGGAAGGCACAGCCTCATCCAAGACCCAACCCTGCCTAGAAGAAGTCAGCACCCACGTGGAGACTCAGGTAGGATACTGGGGTTCCCCAGGGTCCTGACAGAGGGCAGGGTGGGAATACCAAGGGTGAGAAGGAGCTGATCACTACCCCCACACCCCATATCCTTAGAGTCAGGAGTCTTTCCCATCTCCAACTCCCATCTCAGAGTTCCTGGGCCTTAGTGGGGTGAGTTCTTGCAGGGTGAACCTGCAAGCTGCCAGGGGACCCAAGATACATGGGGCTCTGCATATCTCTGGGCCTCAGTTTTCTGTTCTGAACAGTGAAGGACAGTAAATTTGAAGACTTCTGAGATTGTGCCCAGTCCTTCATCTATGATTCCGTGAATTCACTAGCTTTGTGACCTTGAGTGAACCTTTATATTTCCCTGGGCCTCAGTTTCCCCGTTTGTCAATTGAGGGGATTAGACTGCATGGTATTTGAGGGCCAGTGGGTGGACAACAGTGGGACCCTGACCTTCAGGGACATTTTGGAAGTTATTCCAGTGGAGAGAGGGAAAAGGCAGATGTGAAACTAAGTCACCTTTCACTGGAGTGTGGAATATTTCCCCGGCATCTTATTCCTGGCAGGAAGCAACAAGCTTCCTGGGAGAACTGTGGACCCCTGCACAGAGCCAGGGAGGCTTGGGGCAAGAGGGCCTCGATTGTGGGAGAACTGGGAAGGGATGGGGCAGCAGGTCTGCATCCTGGCAGCCAGTGGGGCACAGAATCATCCTGAAGAGAAGAAGGGGTGGGGTTGTGCTCGGATCCTGGCTAGCTGTTGACCCTGGGCACATCACTTAACCTCTGCCGGCTTTAGTTTCCTCATCTGTACAATGAAGATACTAATAACCCCTTCCTCCCAGGGTTGTTGTGAGGATAAACTGAGATGATAGCAAAATGCCTGGCACATGGTAAGCACTACAGAAATGTTAGTTGTTATTGGTATTAACGAAGACTGGGTCCAAAGGCAGAAGGCCCCACTGGGCTCGGGGTCTCACTCTGACACTACCTGTGTGACATTTAGGAAGTCAGTGAACTTTTTGGGGCCTCAA
Organism: Potorous gilbertii; assembly: GCA_028658325.1. Taxonomy (NCBI): domain Eukaryota; kingdom Metazoa; phylum Chordata; class Mammalia; order Diprotodontia; family Potoroidae; genus Potorous; species Potorous gilbertii. Next base: position 239,894,484 of record CM053773.1, read on the forward strand.
TATGTTCCTGTGGAAAATGATATTGGACTGGATGAAGGGCCCTCCTTCTCTGGGCATTCCCTGTTCTGAGGCCCCTCCCATCTCTGACATCCCCTGTTCTAAGGCCCCTCCAAGCCCTGACATCTCTTGTTCTAAGGCCCCTCCCAGCTTTGACATTTCATGATTTTCCAGGGAGTCTTAAGGCTAGTAAGAGTTGGCTGAGACAAGAAACAGATGGCAAAGGAGGAGAACCCGGGGTATGAAGGTCCAGATGCCTTCTGGGTCTAGTCCTGCCAGAGCAGGACCCCTCATTTCTGTCCTGATTTGTTCTCATGACCAGGGCAGGAGAGGGTAGGGATGGAGGGAGGTAAGCAACACCTCCCCAAATGATCTGACCTCAGCCTCCATCCATTATTAGAAAGAATTTTATTGGTACCTGCTATCGGGGTGGGGGGGCCCCGAGAGGACAGATGACAGAGGTAGATGTTGGGGCTGGGGTTTACCCCAGGGTAATTCCTTTATGAGTGCTGCCCAAGGCCAGCCTTGCTCTTCTGGGTCTAACATGGCCTGACCTGAGCCAGCTAAAGGTGCTTTGGAAGGCCTAGGCCCTGCAGCTTCCTGACCCCTTTGCACCTTGCCCTTTTCCCTCTACCTGACACCCCTTAGGTGAGGCAACTAAGGTTAAGTGACTTGCCCGGGGTCACACAGCTAGTAAATAAATATCTGAGGTCCAATTTGAACTCAGGTCCTCCTGACTTCCGGTGCCCGAGCTCTAGACCTTGTGCTGCCCTCTACCAACCCCCTTGCTTCTCCCTCAATGATCAGGATCTCCCTGAAAAACAGGGTCAGAGACTTAGAGCTAGAAGTCCCTCAGAGTTCCTCTAGCCCTGGCCCCGTCACCTGATAAAGGAGGAAACTGAACCCAGAGATGGGGAGTGACTTGCCCAGGGTCTCACAGGGAATAATGTCAGAATTCGAATCCGCATCCTCAACCCAGAACTCTTTTCATTCCATCTGCATGCCTCCCAGAAGGTCATGCTCTGGGGTTTAGGGCTTTGGTCCTGACTCTCTGGGGAATGTGGTAAAAGGAAAAGATGAGATTGGAATCAGCCTGTCCCCTCTCTCTTGAACCTCCACAAAGAAGTCCGACAGATTTTCCTAAAGCTAATATCTGATTTTGTCAGCTTCCCCCCTCAGTGAGCTCCAGGGGCTTCCTATCCCCGCTGCCCCAGGACCAAATTAAAGCCTTCTGATGGCTGTTAGGGAGAGCCACCTGGAGTCAGGAAGGCACTTACTAGCTGGGAGACTCAAATCTCTATTTGCCTCGGTTTCCTCATCTGTAAAATGGGGTTCACAATAGACCCTTCCTCCCTGGGTTGGGAGGATCAAGGAGAAGATTGACATGTGCTTTGCACGTGAATGCTGACTATTCTTACACATGCTACATGGCTCCCCATGGGCCAGGCAAGCTGCGTCCCACACAGGATGTTTCTGCCTGGGCCTTTGCACTGGAGGTGGCCCCTCCTCTCCCATTCTCCCCCCCTCCCCCTCTCCCTCCATTCCCCCTCAATGCACTCCTTCCTCTGGAGGTCTTGGCACCTCTCAAGGCTTGTTTGCTTCTGCTTTGCACATTGGCCTTCCCAGTCAGACTGGGCAGGAGAAAATGCAGTCAGCGCCTGGACAGCGCCTGGCACCTTGTAGGGGCTTCACAAAAGACTGAATATGGATGGAGTAGAAAAAGGGAGGGAGAGCTCTGAGGGTTGTGGGCAACTCCAGAAGTGCCCCGGAATTGCAGTAAGAGCTGTACCACTGATTTGCAGCGTGACCTTGGGCAAACGGCTTCCTTAGAGGATCTTAGACTTCGTGGCCACCTTTCAGTCCTTCAGTCCCTGCCGGCCAACCTGTGGAGCGGAGGTTTCTGGGCTCTCCCCCACCCCCCAAGCTCCTTCCCCTTTTCCCCTCTCTTTGGTCAGTGGCTCCCTCTCCTGGTTCCTTTTTTCCTCTCTTACTTTGCATCCCACTTCAGCCACATCCTCGCTATGTAAGCCTTGTCACCTCCTGTCAATCTCAGTTTCCTCATCTGTCAAATAGAGCAAGGAGGGCAATGCTTCCCAGACTATCTCACTGGATCACTACAAGGACCAAAGGAGGCACTAAGGATAGGGACTGGACCTGAGGACCCTGTACTGATAGGGCATCCCGACAGTGCCTGGCACATTGGCATGCTCATTGGCTCCCCAACGAGGAAACACGCCCACTAAAGCCTACTGACACCCGTGTAACTGACAGCCTTCCAGAATTACCATTTACCCCCAGGCAGGATTCAAACCCGAGTCTTCTCATCTCCAAATTTGGCATCCTCCCAACTGGACGCAGGCTCTGAACCATCCATGGACTGGCTTTGGAGCCACTGAGAAGTGAGTGGAGAACCCAAGTCATTTCCTGCCTTAGCCTATTGGCTAAGCCTGCCTTCTTCCATGCCCCCAACCCTGGGGCCTATCAGCCATTTCTTCAGATGTCCCTAATCTGCTTCCCTTAACAGGGCCTCTGGCCCACGTCCAGTTGGCCAGGACAGCAGCCAGGGACCAGGTTCCCCCGCGTCCAGTGGGCAGTGGGGGGCACTGTTTCCAGAATTTGACCTGGCCAGTTTGGCAGCTCCAAATAAGCCACCATCCTACAATGAGTATCGCTTCAATATCTGGCCTGGCATGAGGACCAACGGCCTCTGGCTGCCCATAACTACCCAGAAAGGGGGCTTCGAAATCTTTTAGCAGCATCAGACAGTTCTAAGTGTAAATGGAGGATCTTGTCCGATCCCTAGATGGAAATCTGAGGATCAAAGAGGAATCCTAGATTCCTCGAGTTTGGCTCTGGATCAAGAAATTCAGACCCTGGGTAAGAAAGTGACTTATCCAATATAACACAGCTAGTGAATTGTAGGGATTCCTGAACCCAGGTCTGGTGACTCCCATCTTCTCTGGTACCAGACTTATCCCCAGGAGTAAGATTCTTGGGTCTAGAACTGAAAGAGATATTTATTTATCCATCCAACATACACTCAATAAGCATTTGTTAATCATCTACTTTGCATGAGTGCTAATAATACAGAGACAAAAACAAGATGAGGAGTGACTTACCTAAGGACTCTAGAACCAACATTCTTGCCACTGCCAACTGCGGCCCCAGGGCTCAGGGACCTGCGAGGATTGTCCACCCAGCCCGCAGCTCTACATTTGATCACTTGTTCAAACTCTTAAATATACAGATGAGCAAACTGAGACCCAGTGTAACCAAGGCCGGGAAAAAGAAGGATCTGTCAAAGGAGCCACGGGTAGCGAGTCACTGAAGCAAAATTAGAACCTGGGACTCCCGACTGCTCTTTCTTATGTGGTATGTTCCTCTAGGTTGGCCCATCATACTAAGTCCGGAGACAGGGGAGGAAGGCTGCAGCTGGAGGGTTCAGCCTAGCCATGATCCCTTCTCCCTTGGGGATGGCTCCACCAGGCAGGCAGGACCCTCCCAGCTGCATGGCCCCTAATGTTCTTGAGGGCTTCCTCCACCTCAGACCTAGCCTGCAGCTCGTAGAAGAACGTCAGGGACTTCAGCTAATCCAAACCACCCATTTCATAGGTGAGGAAATGGAGGCTTGCCCAAAGTCCCAAAGTTACTTGTAATTAGATGGGGAGTATGTCCTCAGGACTTTCAGGTCAATGACATCATTCTTCCCTCATGCCAGTGAAGCTGCCTGTCCTGGACAGGGGTGTTTGAGTTTTTCTTACCACTGCAGACTCGGGCAGCAGCTGCCTGCCACTTCTAGCCTCAGCTAGTGAAGTGATTTGTCCAGGGTCTCCAGGCCAGCATGGGTCAGAAGGGAGATTTGAACCTGATGCGTCCTGGCTCCAGCTCTCTGGCATTCCATACTGCCTCTCCCATGGGGCTTGGGGCAGCTTTCCCATCTGTCCAATGTGCATATTGGACTAACCCCATGAAGTTCTGTTCTTCTAGAAAGGTCCTTCCCCAGAACATCCTCCTGAGATTTATGGCACGTGAACTCCTAGGCCTGGACTGCAGGGATCTGCTGTCCTGCCTAGATACACGGGAGAGAGTTCTGTCCTCTGGAGTAGCTGAGATAGCCAGGCCAGTGCCAGTGAGGAATTGGCTGGCAGCTGAGAAACCATCCAGAATGTGGAAAGAGAAGAGGAAATGTGGCAGTTCTGGAAGGAGGGAGGGGAGAGGGAGAACTCAGGCAGGGGATCAGAGACACCATTGTCTCATGGGGTCCTGCTGAGCTGATAAGCAACTAGAGCAACCCAGCCTACAGCAGAGAAGGTGGGCTTGAAGGGACCAAGGAGGCTGATGGGGAGCCACTGAGGAAAGCACAGTCAGTTTGGGGTACACAGATACACAGCCTGCTTCCCAGACTCCCACTCCTGGCCACTAGCTGGTGGGGTCAGAGTCCCTTGCTCCAACCTGTGGAAAGGGGACTGACCAGCCAGAACATGAACCCCACCCCCCCAGTCCCCAAGGCCTGTAGTGAGGTTGGCCAGCCCTCTGTAGGTTCCCAAGGACTTGTACGACCATCCTTTCCTCTCTGAGTCTCCTTTGTAAGAGAAGGAGGTGGCCCAGGACATCTCTAAGGTCAGAGTTATGAACTTCCTGGAATTGGGGGGGGCAGGCTCCTAGCTCTTGGGCAAAGTCATGTCAAATCAAGTCAACAAATATTGATGGCAAAGGTCTGATGCCATCATGGGATGGATAGTGCCAAGACAGGGAATCATCAAGGTCATTGGAAAAAAAGGAGCAACCCCATCTTGCAATCCTCTCAAGTCCAAGAAGTTAATTCTTTGGTTCTAGGGGGGTCCAATGAAAGGTTTGAGGCTCACCAGTGAGAGAGCTGGGGAATCACCATCATCAGGGACAACTGGCAGAGGCCAGGGAGTGGATGGTCACCATGAGGTGGCGATCATCCGCCTCCACTGGGAATGTCCCAGACGCTGCTCTGGGGTTGATGTGTCAGGGTGGGCTGCCTGTCTGTCTCCCTCCCACATGGAGGCTGCCCAGTCACCTCTGCCTCTGGGACTCATGTTGGTGTCTGTTGGCAGGGAGGTGTACTCATGTAGAGGAGGAGAGTTAGGCCAATGGTAGGAAGGAGAGGGAGAGGGAGGGAGGGGTCTTTGGCCCATACAGGAGAGCTCAAAGGATGATTGGCAGGGACAGTGTCTTGGGGGCCCTGTATTGGAGGGATTCCCATGACTATTGGACATTGTAATGAATGACAGCCCTGGAGTTAGGATCATGGGTCCTGGGTTCAAATCCAATATCTGCCACTTGCCACCTGTGTGACCATGGGCAAATTGATAAATATCTTTGAGCTTTAGTTTCTTCGTCTGTTAAATGGGAGGGCAGAGGTTTAGAGTGGTCAGCTGTAGGCTCCCTCCCAGACCTACCCCTACAATTCTGTGACCTGGATTCAAATCCAGTTTTCTACTTGCTACCTCTATGGCCTTGGGCATGCCACAAGCTCTCTGGGTCTCAGTTTCCTCATTTGTGAAATGATTTTAAAGATTCCTCCCACCTCTAAAGCCCATGATTCTGAATGGAGTGAGATCTATCTGAGGTCCTCACCCAGAGCTTACTTGTTCTCAGCCCATCCCAGGGAAGGAATCTGTGGCAGAGAGAGGCAAGGGAAAGAGATGAAGGGCTGGGCTTCACTCCAGGCTCTGGTCCCTTTGTGTGGGGTTCTTGGCCATCACCATCACCTCCATGACTGGCCCCATCATTTGAGTCCTTGAAATCAAAAGATGTGAGTGCAAATTCTGGCTCTAGAACTTCCTACCTGTAGGCACTTAGGCTCTGGCCACTGTTCTGCGGGCCCCAGTTTCCTCACTGTTACAAAAAGAAGTTGGCCTACATGGTCTCTAACACTCTGTCCAGTCCTGACATCCCCTATTCTAAGGCCCTTCTCAGCTCTGACATCCCCTGTTCTAAGGCCTCTCCCAGCCCTGACATCTCCTGTTCTGAGGTCCCTTCCAGCTCTGGGATCCCCTGTTTTAGGGCCCTTTCTAGCTCTAACATCCTCTGCTCTGACTCTTCTACAAGCTCTGATTCAAGTCAAGTGAACAAACATTTTTGAACTGCTTCCTATGTGCCAGACTCTGTACAAGGTGCTGGGGATATGGAGGAATGCAAAAACAGTCCCTGACCTCAAGGAACTCAGAGTCTAATGTGGGAGATGATATGTAAACTTCTACGTACAAACAAGCTACAGAAAGGATGAGTTGAAAACATTAGCACTGAGGGTGATTGGAAAAGGCTTCCTGAGGAAGGTGGGATTTCAGCTGGTACTTGACGGAAGCCAGGGAAACTAGGAGGCAGAGTTGAGGAAGGAGAGAGCATTCCTGGCAGGGGTCACAGCCAGAGAAAATGCCTAGAGTCTAGAGATGGAGCATCTTGTATGAGGAACAGCCAGGAGGCCAATGTTATTGGGGAAAAGGATAATAAGACAGCTGGAAAGGCAGGAGGAGGTTCAGGTTAGGAAGGATCTTAAAAGTCAGAGAACTCTGATGTGCTCTGAGCCTATATTCTGTGTCCAGAATTTCTCTCTCTTTAGAAGACTTAGAGCATATAGGGACTGAACGCCGTATGGTGCAGTAGGAAGGGCGCCTGACTTTGGAGTCAGGGGTTTTTAATCCCAGCTCTGCTGTGTGACCCTGAGCAAGTCTCTTCCGGTCTCTGGGTCTCCATGAGGGATGGCCCCCAAGGGCCTTCCCAGCTCTGGTTCTTCTATGATCTCATTGTCATATCACCATCCCCACCCTGGCCAGGATTAGGCTTGAGGTCCCCACCCCTCAGCTTCATCACTGCCCAGCTGCCACCAAGTGGACATCATGGCACCCCTCAGGATGGAGCCTTGAGGGGCCTGGGAGGTGGGCTGGGACCCAAGAGAGGGCTAACTTGTGGGGGAGAGCATCGGTGAACAGCACGCTGTCCCCTCCCAGGTGAGGGCTGGGCCTCCCCCAAGGGCAGGAGCCAGGAAGGGTAGCGGGGCCAGGGCCTGTAGGGTGGGGTGGTCAGAGGGGAGGGGAGATGTTCCCTACACCTTTGCCACCCGGCTGGTCGGCTCCTGCTGGAGCAGGTCCCAGCAGCCTCTTCCTGTCATGTTTATTGCCTCTGAGGTCAGGAAACCATTTGAGTGAAACATCCTTCCTCCCGCCGCCGTCGCTGCCGCCCCCTCCTCCCGTGATTCTTTCATGGGAGCCGTGATGCAGTCTCTCCCTTTTCGGAAAATCCAGCGGGAGAAGCTGTCAGCTCGCCTCTGACATCAGCACTGTCCCTGAGCCAAGAGTCAGGGTGGCCGGCCTGGGCTGGGCGGGCCTGGGGGGAAGCTGGCTGGGGGAGAGACAGAGAGAGGAGAGAGGAAACCTGGCCTGCGGAGGCCCCGGGGTGGGATGGGACAGGACGGGATGGGATGGGATGGAAGCCACTGCCATATTCCGGGGCCCACGGCCATTTCTGGGGGCTGGGTGGGGAGCAGGAGGGAGAGAGGGAGGAGGCCAGCGAAGGAAATTACACACACACACACATATGCACACACACGCACACACATGCACACATATATACACACACATGCGTACACATACACACAGTCAGATAGACTCCAAGAGAACAACCCAGATATATATGCAGAAGTCAAGATAGAGAAATATATAGATATGTGTGTGTATCTATATCCCAGATACCCTGAGAGATAGAGACAGCTATCCCCCTCTTCCCCCATGCCTTCTTGGAGATGGAGAGCTGGAAGGAACCTCAGAGGCCATTTACTACAATTTTATGGAGAAATTTTATAGCCTTATTCTACAGAGAAAGAAACTGAGGCCTAGGGAGGTCACACAAGGACAGTCGGCATCAGGACTCGAATCCAGGTCCCCTGACTCCCAAGTCAATGCTCTTCCCATTCAGATATCTCTATCAACAAGCATTTGTTAAGCACCTACTACATGCTGACCACTGTGCTAGTACCAGAGACAAAAATGGAATAGTCCCTGCCCACAGTGAGCTGACAATCTACTGGGGGAAACAACCTTTCCAAGGTTAGATAGAATCTTTGCAAAATGAGTACAAAGTAGTTGAGGGGAGGGGGCAACCCCACACAGATGCAGATGTCCACAGATGATACACACATGGTCCTATATGGATGATCCAAGGGAAGGAGCTCTGGCTTTGCAGTCAGAGGACCTGCATTCAAATCCTACATTTGATGCTTCTGCCACTGGACCTTGGGCAAGTGGTGACTCCTTGGCCTCAGTTTCCTCATCTGACAAAAAGAACGGACTCAGCCTCTGAGGTCCCTTCTGGCCCTAGGTCTAGGAGTCTATGAACACAGAAACATGGATATAGACTCCCACAGAGACAGAAAGACATATTCTATATAACATTATGCATATTATATATGGGGGGGTAGATAGGTGGCTCAGTGGATAAAGTACCAACTCTGGAGTCAGGAGGACTCGTCTTCCTGAGTTTAAATCCATCCTCAGATACTTCCTATCTGTGTGAATCTGAGGAAGTCACTTCGCCTTGTCTGACTTAGTTTCCTCATCTGTAAAATAATCAGAAGGAAATGGCAAACCATCCAGTATTTCTATTACAAAATTATATATAATCTCTCTCTCTGAAATATATTTGAAGACCCAGATAGAATCATAAACAAATCAGCATAGTCATTACACACACACGTACACACACATCACACACATGCATGCACACTCACACACACACGCATACACATCACACACATGCATGCACATGCACACACACCACATACACATACACACACACAGAGTAGCCCTGAACTAGGACAGAGACACCGAGTGTCCACCTGGACTCTTGGACTTGCCACAGACTCAGCTGTGTGAGGGTGGTGAAGACCACTTCCTTCCTCCCTTTCTCCTCCTTTCTCCACCTTCTTAACCCTTAACCTTGCATGGGACTTGGGGCCTGTGTAGGGAGACCAGCTTATGTCAGGGGGTGAGAACTGGGGTAGAGGAGGGCTACAACTGAGAGCAGAGGAAGAGTTCAACTCAGTTCAATACACACTAAGTGCCTACTGTGTAGTAGTCTGCCAAGATTGTGCCATCCACAGCCCTGAGGGCTTCAGGAGGGGGAGACTTACATATGCCCTTGATCATGGCCTCTGCCTCCCCTTACCCTCTTCTGCCTGGCTTCCCTCATCTCTGGGCTGAGGAAACAGTGGGTAAGCACTCATCCAGGGACTGGCCTGGTCCTAACCTCAACCTTGCTACTAAATTGCTATGTGACTTTGGGCAAACCCCTTCTTTCTGGGCCTCAGTTTCCCCATCTGTACGACTTGTCTTCAGTGGTCTCTCTGAGCTCCTTTCCAGCTCAGAATCCTAGGATCCAAGGTTCTCTCTGGGTCCCAGTTTCCTCATCTGTTAAATGAGGATCATATTCCCTGTCCCACATCCCTATGCTAAGAAGTGGCTTTAAGGCTTTAAAAGCAGCATAAGAAGGTGAGAGATTCTAGCTCTTGGTACAGAGAGGAGGATACAACAACCTATGTTGGAGGACTCTGTAAAGGAGCTGAGAGTAGAGGGCTGGCATCTGAGGCAGGGTAGCTTAGGGGTTCCCTATGCTTAGATATGTTTAACTTGGATCAGGAAGACCTCAGTTCAAATCCTGATTTAGACATTTACTATTTGTGTGAACCTGGGAAAGTCCCAACCTCACTGGGCCTCAGTTTCCTCATCTGTAAAATGAGGGGACTGGACTTGGGGATCTTTGAGTTCTAGAGCCCCATTCCTTGGCCCTTGAGAACCAGGGCTTTGGGGCTGAGCCCCTCAGCTCTCTCCCTCTGGGTCCAAGAGAGAAAATGAGGGAAGGCAGTTCATTCATGCCTCCGGGGTCATTCTATTTCCAACCGGATTTTGAAAACAAACACACATACACACAAACCGGAAGAAACAAAATTAAAAAACTTTCTCCTTGATGTAATTCCCAGGAGGTCAATTCCTGACTTAGAAAGCAGCTGGGAAATGCCAGGATTGCAGCTGGACTTCCTGGAGGCGGTGGGGGATGGAGAGCAGGCTCCTCTGCAGCCACCCCTGGGCTCCTTTTCCAGTCTGTCGTAGGGCCTCTGCCCCACTTTGGCACTAGCTCCAAAGGCCCTTTGGGCTGGAAATCTGAATCCCAAGTGTCCCACCTGCCCAGCTGGACATGGGCTGACCCCCTCCCTGCTGGCATTTCCTAAGACGCATTGTCCCCAAGTCCAGAGAGGCTGCCTGCCCTGAGGAACACAGCAAAACAGCAGTAAAGCTGAAAGCACCCAGGCCTTCTCACTACCTGGAAACTGCCAGAGTCCACTGGATGGCACTGCCTACCCTGTCTGTGTTTAGGAAGGACTGAATGTTAGCTTCACTTTGTTACTGGATACAGGCTGAGCCCTGAGCCTGCCTGTGGTCTGAGCCCTGACCTTGTCTATGGACTGAGCCCTGACTTTGTCTAGGGTCTGAACCTTGATCCCCTGTCAAAGCTCAGATTAAGCCCTGAACCTCTGTGGAGTAAGCCCTGCCGGTCTCTTTACAGCCTGAGCTCTGACTTGGCCCTACACCTGTGGACAGACTTGCAGTCCTCTCACACACACATGCCTCCCCGCCCCCCACCCCATCACCTCCCTGCCCTCCAGCAGAGCCCAAAGTCTGCTATTAATCGATGGAATAACTTTTGAGGAGTCATTTCAACTCTATGGGCCTCAATTCCTTTCTCTATGAAATGAGGGGGTTGCTTCATCTGGAGTCTCTAAGATCCCTGCCAACCCTAAGTTGGGGTCCCAGTACCCCTCTACAGCCCGAGTCCAATCTTACCAACAGGTTCTTGGCCACAAGGGGGCCACATCAGAGAATGGAGATGGGTCACTGCAGCCCACTGATAGACTGAAGCCTATCTCCGGAGATCAAAGACAGCAGGGAATGTTTTGTTTTCTGGGCAGAAGAGATGCCAGGGCAGAGGCCCAAATGCCCACTGCTTCTCTACCCCATGATAGAAAACTCCATCCCACCACCCCTAGCCCTTGAAAAGACACCTTCCTGAGACCAGTAATACCCATGCCTCTCATTCTAAGCCAGGGCAGCGTCCTCCATTCTCTACAGAGTGGAGAGGACTCTGGCCCCTTGACTCCGGGAGCTCATTTTACAAATAGGGAAAGTGGGGTCAAGACGTTAGCTGGCATTTGAGCCAGAGCTGATTCTTGAAGGTCCCAGAAGAGAACCTAGTCTTACAGAAAGCCTTGGACCGATGACTTCCTTCTCCATTCCTCAGTTTCCTCATCTGTCAAATAATGAGGGTTAGGTCAGAGGGTGTCTTAAGTCTCTTTCATAAGCTCTAAGGATTTCTAGCTGGAAAAGGACTTTAGAGATAACTCAGGTCTTCCCCACCCCCACCCTCCAGCATTCCATAGTCCTAGGGATTCTGAGCCTAACTTGGGGAAAGGGTCATTTGGGCTCGGATGGAGGCAGAAGGGAAGGAGGGGGTAGTGGGGGTGGGGATGGGGAAAGTGGCAGTTTCTGGATGGCTAGTTATGGGGAATTCCCCCAGCCAGCCTGTCTACCTGGTGAGTCATTGGCATTCACTGCCCACACAGGACAACCAGGTCCTCCCCACCCCACCCCCCATTCCCCTCCAACAGCCACTCATTCCAGCCGGCTCCCCATTTTGCCCAGTGACCCACAGGGAGACAAAAGGACTGCTCACCACCCCCACCCACCCTCTGCAGGGGACGGCTGGTGATTCAAAGCCCCAGGAGTAGTAGTGCCCCAGGGCCAAGGGTCCCTGGGGGTGAATCAGCTTCCAGGGCAGCCGGGGGTTAAGGTCAGGGGCATTCCCAGAATACTGGAGAGGGACCCAAAGCAGGTGCTCCCCTGCTACAGAGCCCCAGGGTCCCAGTTCTCCCTTGGAGGAAGAGAAAGGCCAGGCACCATAGGACCCTAGACTGAGTCAGGAAGGGATGGCATAAGGCACCTAGTCAAAGTCCTTTATTCTACGAAGGTGGAACACTTGTCTAAGGTCACCCAGAGTTGTGAATGGAAGTTTAAAGTCCATTATACCACACTGTCCCTCTACCAGGCTGGGGTCACTGAGGCAGGTGGCCTCACCCCCATTCTGTGGGACTCAGGAGGGGGCCCCAACCTGACCTTCTCCCTCCATCATCAGCAACCAACCTAACCCAAGCCCCTTGAGCCCTGGCATGGAGGGAGGCCCAAGAGAGAACACTGACCTCTTAGACCAGGGGTCTCTGAAGGGAGTCTCTGGATGTCTCAGGTTAATTGAACTCAACCCTGTGCACAAGAGTACTGATGAATAGGGCATAGTTCTTGCATTCAGGGAGTCTATCACCTGGCAAGCATTTAAGACTTCAGTTTCTCCATCTGCAAAAAGAAAGGGTTAAACAAGATTCCCTCTGAGGTTCTAAACCTATGGTTTATGATACCCTGCCCTTCCCCTTTCTCCCATGGGAGATCAAATCTGCTGCTGACTGCTCTGAATTCTTATTCTTTTAGAATTTAGGATTTAATCAGTGATCTCATCAGTGGGGAGGAACTGTAGGTGTGGGCATGCCCTCTACCAGAGCCACCTGAGGCTCAGAGAAGGGGAGGCCACCACCAAGGGTCAAACAGCTAGCTAGTGTCAGAGGCAGGACTTGAATCCAGGTCTTTCTGACTCCAATCCTAGCATGCGATCCACTGCCTCCATGGTTCTGAAATGATCCCACAGCAAACAGCATAGAGCTGTCTGTATGAGGCAGGTATTAATATAGGAAGAGCTTGTGTGGGAGGGGGATGGCAAGCACCATAGGGGGAAGATGTGTGGGACCTGGGCAATCACGGAGGGCTTCCTGGAGGAAGTGGGATTTTTTTTTTTTTTTTTTTTTTTTTGTGGGCTCATAAAATGATGGAGGAGGTAATTTGGAGCTCATTCTATTCAAGAGTCTCATTTATAGAGTGGAAGAAGCTTGGCCAAGTCACTCTTATGGTAAGGGTCAAAGAAAGCACTTGAACCCAGGGTCCTTTAACTTTCAAATCCATTATACCCCAAAGCAGTTGGAGGATGGTTAGAATCTAGAGAGGTAGAGAGGAAGGCATTCCAAGGGAGGGAAACTGCCCAGGAAAAGGTATGGTGGTGGGGAGGAGCACAGGGTGCTAAGAGAGGGTATATAGGACACAGGGTCGTCTAGGGTGGGTCATGCCTTCTGGGAGAATTCAGTAGCTCTGGCCCGCAGCGATCTGCATTGACATATAAGGGAAAGAAGGCCAGACTTGGAATCCAGAAGACTTGGATTCAGATCCTAGTATATAAGACCCTGGGCAAGTCACTTAGGCTTACCTGAACCAAAGTTTTTTCTTCCATATCCCAGGCACTAGTTAGCATTTAATAAATGCCTTTTCATTTATTTATTCAATTTTCTGTAAAATGGGTATGCTAATGCCCAGGGCTGTGGTGAAGCTCCAACAAGGGTATGTATATAAAATGCTAGAGAAACTTGGGTGATTATGATCCCTTGTGGCTTCTCTGAGCCTCAGTTTCCCCACCTGTAAAGCAAGGGGGTTGGATTAGATCACTGAAATCCCCTTTCAGTCCTCCCATGGAACAGTCTGGAACAGCAGCAGGACGAGCCCTGTCTGTGGAGTCCTGCCTTGGAAGTGTCTTACTTGCCCAGTATCCTTGGGTGGGTGGGTGCCTTCCCTTCCTCTGTAAAATGAGGGGATGGGGCCAGCCATTTGCAGCAGCCCTTGATCCCTAGGACTGAATGCCTGGGGAGAGGCTACTCCTGGCCCCAGCACCGGCCACGTGTGAGGTTCCCCCCATCCCTGTTCGCGAGCACTCCAGCCTCCAGCCCGGCTTCCTTAGCAGGGGCTGGAGTAGATGAAGATGAAGTCACAGCTGGAAGGGGCCCGGCTGGGGCTGCCACTCCAGGGTGGGGTGCCGGGGGGGAGTACGAAAGTGGGGGTTGTGACCCTGGGAACCGGCCAGTGAGAGAACCAGGGGAAGGAGACAAACAAGCGCTAGGGAAAAACACACCCCAAACAAACACCCAAACTCGGCCTGGAGCTGGGCCCTGCACAGGGAGGGCCGGCCGCCACCCCACCCCAGCCGACCCCACCCCAGCCCTGCTCCCTACCCTGGGAGCAGGGGCCCAGGCCGGAGACACGCAGCCCAGTGCCGGGCTGACCGGCTGAGGCTGAGGACGGAGCTGGGACCCGGCCCCAACTGCCCCACCCTGGGGCCTGCACCGAGGCTAGCTGCCCTGCGGAGCCGAGCCCATGGAGGGGTGTTGGGGGAGGCCAGGGTTGGGCCACCAAGGATCTCAGAGCACTGCATCAGGTACGGGGGAGGGCGTGGCGGGGAGGGAACAGGGACTAGAGGAAACTGAGGCACAGTAGGGACATGGAAGGGATGGCAGTCGGGGTCCTGGATGTTGGGATACAGCGCAAGGACGTAGGATTCCAGACACAGGAGAAAGGCTCAGGTCCCAGTTCTGCCTCTCCCTCTGTGTGACCTCAGCCAATCACCTGCTTCCTTCCCCCTAGGCCTCAGTTTCTTCATAGATAAAATGAGACGGAGATGCTCTCTAAGTCCTCTTTCCTCGCGAACATCTGATGACACAAGTTGGGGATAGGATCTCCTGCACCTCCCACTCCCCACCCCCACTTTCAGTTCAGGGTGCATGGGGGGAGGGCAGATTCCGGGGACTCGGAGAAGGCAAGATAAGGGAATCCAAGGGTGGGGGGCGGGGGAGGAATTTAATCAGAGCTCAGGGAAGGAGACGCCTACTTAGGGAAAATTCTGAGGAAGAAGGGAAAGAAGATAGGGGAGCATGAATGGGGGATGGAGGTGGGGGAGGGAAAAGGGAAGGCTGAGGCCGTGACAGACAGGCCTTGCCCAGGCTTCAGTCTGAGCACACACAGGGACTGAGCTGGGAATGTCAGGGAGAGAGAGGCTGAGCTGGGGGGTCCAGGGGGCCCCTGGAAAGGACTGAGGGGCTGAGCCATGTTCTTTTAAGGACCAAGTTGGGGCAATTCGGGAGCTGGGTTGGGAGGCTGGATGAGGGAGCATCAAGCCTGAATTCATGGGTGGATGTGACCTTGGGGACCCGAACTGGAGGAGCCCAGGGCTCTAATGAGGGGCGCAGGACATTCCAGATTGGACAAAGTGGAAAGCGAATTGGACCCTAGTGACCAGCATGAGACAGGAGGTGGGCTTTGAGGACAGATTAGGACATGGTGAGGCGTCTTGGACCAGCGGGAAGCAGCCTGGGGTGACTTAGATCTTCAAGAGATGGGGCCTGTGGCCTTGGCTGAGCTTTGGGGGATGGGGGGGCTGAAGCTGGGGAGCTCATCATCTCGGAGGGCCCGAGTCAGATCGCCTCTGTGGGTGACCTCGACATCCTTTGATTACCCTAATCCCAGGATAGGGTGGGGTGGGAGAAAAGATGCCAGGCAGAGTCTTTGGCAGGCCGGAGGAAGCAAGCAGGAGGTGAGGCTGGGAGGGGCAGGGGCTGGGCGGGGTAGCTGGGTCCAGCTGTGTTTATCCCTGCAGTCGGTTAGGAATAGCCAGCAGCTTGTTATCAGGCCCTGGGTCCCAGCCCCCAGGGCTCCCCCACCTCCATCCAGTCCAAGAGGGGGAGACCAGTCCTGGCAAGACCAAGAAGGAGCACATGGCCAGGCAGGCCTGAGAGCGGGTGGGATGTGGCAACTTGTCGGATGGGGTGGTGGGGAAAGAGGAGAGCTCCTGACCTGGGCCTGGCTGCCAAAGCCACAGACCTCCCCGTGGCAGCACTGGGGCGGGACCACCCCCGTCACTCGGTGGAAACTGGAGCTTGTCTGGTTAGGAGTCTGCCTTTTGGAAACTGGTTCCCATCCATCTCCCCTTCGGGGCCAGGACATGGAATTGGAGCTGCACGAGACTTGTCAGTGCCCACGCCCTAGTGTGTTGTGGCACTCACTTCCCAGGACCAAAAAGAACTCTGCCAGGTTCTCCCAACCAGGCCGCTCTTTTCCTCTTCTGTATCACAGATGGGGAAACTGAGGCCCAGAGTAGGACAACCTCCGGGCAGTGGGATGTAGGGAAGAACCAGAGCGTTCAAATTCCAGTTCTGCTCCCTGTGTGGTCTTGGTTTGTTTTCCTTCCTGAAGCCTTGGTTTCCTTCTCTGTAAAATAAAGAGGTTGCACTAGGTGGTCTCTATGGCCCTGTAGACAAATAAGCTCCTTGAGGGCAGGGAATGTCACTTTTGTGTTTCTATCCCCAGCATAATTCTGGGCACCTGGGGAGGGGGGTGCAGGATTGATAAGTGCTTTTTAAATTAAATTGAGTTGAATTGAATGTTATATCTTTGAGCAGAGTTAAGGTTCTTGAGGGCAGGGACCATCTCACTTGGATGACTCAGCCTATGGTCAGGGTTGGAGTCTGCCTCCTCCACTCACCATTAGCTGTTGTTTCTATAGCATCATACCCCTTAGGCCGTACAGACTTTCATTAGATTCTCCCAACCATCCTTGGAAGTAGGGTAGGACTTTGAGCAAGTCCCTTCCCCTGTCTGGGCCTCAGTTTCCTAATTCATGTGATGAAAGAATTGAGCTTCTTGAACTCCAAAGTATCTTCTAACATCTGTTCAATCAATCCACAAGTATGTATTAAGCGCCTACTGTATCAGGTTCTGGGAATACATTGTTGAAGCATCCCAGTATTCTTGTATTGACTGGGTTTAGCCAGTCTCTAACCACTAACTTTGCTGTGTGACTGTGGGCAAGCCCCTTCCCCTATCTGAGCCTCAGTTTCCTCATCTGTAAAACGAAGGGATTGGACTAGGTGGTCTTTATGTTCCCTTCCATTCACCATCACTTTACTACTGTTAATTAAGAACTCAATTTAACAATATCCTTTTTTAGGAGCATAAATCTCAAGCTGGAAGGGCCTTCAGCTGTATTCCAGTCCTATACCCTCATTTTCAAAAATCTGAAGCTCAGACTTGCCCAAGGTCCCACAGATGGTAGATGGCAGGATTCGAACCTCTGACTCCAAGCCAGGCTTCCTGGTGGCATGCTGTCTCCCTTAGCTGTCACCCTTTAACCAGCTCTCCACACCTACCCCAGCCATCACTAGTCTCCCTAAGTGACAACACCCTTTTGCCAAAGGCTGGCACCAAATGACAGTCAAGTGTCAGATTCCTCACTGTTGTAAATCACCGGTGATTGGAGGGGAGATTGTGCCAGGGGGCCTACTGCCACCATACTCCCAGATTGCCCCATCCTACAGGGTCTGAGGGAGGTCAATATCAGTCTCTACCCTCCCCCCCTCCCCCCACCAACCTTGCCCGTCCCTTTGCTCCACTTCTCTCCCTACCAGGTGAGTCAGGAAGTTTCTCTGAGTTTGAGTCCTTTTTCAGGGAAATGGAACTAGGACCTTGGTTTGTGGGGAGGGATATCTTCTCACCCCCTACCTCAATTTCAAACAATTCAGAAAAATGAGCCACAGGCTGTTCGTTTTTTGGAAGACCATTATAATTCTATCACAAAAAAATTCTTAGAAGAGAGAAAGAAAAAAAGGCTCCTTTCCCCGCCCCCCCACTCTCCCCCTTCTCGCGGCCCCCCCCCTCACTTTCACTCTCGTCCCATTCATAATTTCCACAACTATGATGCACCTCAAACAACTTCCTGAATTGGGTATCCTTTTGAGTGGCTAAATATAGCTTTTTTCTCTGTCTTACAACATAGGCTCCCGTATATAAACCAGGCCAAGTCCCGCTCGAGCATGAATTTCTGCAAACACCCCTGTCAACATAAACTCAGTCTCCACTAGGTCCCTCCCGACTTCAAGTCCGGCCCACAATGAAGGTCTTGGCCGCAGGTAAATGCAACAGCCCGCCAGCCCCGACACCCATTCCATGGGGCTTCTCCTGCTTTGGTGCTTGTGGGGGGGCCTGTAAGGGGGGGCGGGAGGGGGGAGAGAGAGAGAGAGAGAGAGAGAGAGAGAGAGAGAGAGAGAGAGAGAGAGAGAGAGAGAGAACCCACCCACCCCTGCAGACAGACAGACAGGCAGCTCGCCCGCCCAATCTGCCGGCCAGGCGAGGCGCGCCGAGCCAACCTGCGGTGCTGGGAGCTGGCGGGGAGGAGGAGAGCGGGACGAGCGAGAGAGCGAGCGAGCGGCTTCAGGGAGCTCCCCTGGCCCTGCACATGGCTCCCTGGCTCCGGCCACTCCAGCGCCCGGAGGACGAGGCGGCAGAGAGGGGCGCGCCTGGACTTTCCAGCGCTGAGCGGCCACTGAACGCAGGTTTGCCAGCGTCGGGGGAGTCCCGACCAGCGCTCCGGCTCCTTTCCAGTCTTCCCCCTTCCTTCCTTCTCCAGCGCTCCCTCACTCTATGCTTCCTACCCACCCGGCTAGTCTTGCGCACGCCTCTCTCTCTCTCTCTCTCTCTCTCTCTCTCTCTCTCTCTCTCTCTCTCTCCCTCCTTTTCTTTTTTACTTCTTTCTTCCTCTCTTTCTCACTTCTTGTTTCTTCCTACTTTTTCTTTTCCTTCATGTCTGTAATTCATCTTCTCCCTTCAATAGCTTCCTCTCATTTCATTCATTCATTCACTCATCCATCCATCCATCCATTCATTCATTCACTCATCCATCCATCCATCCCTCCTCCATTTGCTGTCTCTGGTGCCGTTTGCCTCTGTCCCGTGCTCTCCATTCGGATGGGGAGGTGTACTCCTTTAAGGACCTCGCAGTCAACAGGGCAGTTTTTCTGTCTCCCCTTCCTCCTCCCCCACTGAGAGTGTTTGCAGGACCCTGGCAGGGGTGGGTTGGTTGGCAGAGAGTCAGTGTTTGTGCTGACAGCTTGGGGAATAAGTGTGTGTGTGTGTGTGTGTGTGTGTGTGTGTGTGTGTGTGTGTGTGTGTCGGGGTGGGGGGGAGTACTTTACAAGCCGCCTACATTCAGCCTGAGGAAGATCTAAGCAGGTGGAGTAGGGGGAGATAAGAAGGAGGACTGCACGTGTGGTTCCATTGGCAAAGGGAGTTCCCTAGTGAGAAAACTTCCTCTGCCTGTACAGACAGGAGTTTCTCCGAAATTTAGTGTTGAGCCCAGAGCCGTGAAGGGATAAGTGACTTTGTCAGGGTCACACAGCCAGTAGGTGTCAGTCAGGACTTGAATCCGGGTCTTTGTAGCTTAGAGGATAGTCCTCTGCCCACTGTGCCATGCTGAGACCAGAAATAACCCGAACACCCATATCCTAATCCTGTACTGCCTTCCTGCCCCACCTCCCCAAATGTATTTCAAGGAGGTGGGAATGATGAGGGATAGGAATCCCCAGCTGCCTCTGGGATGAAAAATCTGAAGATTTGGGGTCCCCTTCCAGCCCTGCTATCCTTTGTACCTTTTGGAGCCTCAGTTTCCCTCCGAGTTGCACTAGAATTTAGTCACTACACTACCTCCGAAGTGCTTTGCAGCTCTGACATTCCTGGGATGCTCTCCTAACTCATAGGGGGTGGAAAAAGGGGCCAAACAAGACCAGATTTTCACTCAGCAGGCAGGTGGGCAGGTCACTGCTCTGTCCCTATCTGAGCCTGGGAGGACTGTGGGCTCGCCTCCCTCCCTCTGCACTTGTCCTACCCTCAGGGTTGATCTGGGCAGCCTGGGGGGAGGGGGTCCGGGAAGCAGTGGGGGCAGGTCAGGGTGACTCAGAGGGGCTGGGGGTGGCCATCCAGGGAGGATGGAGATGGGCTGAGTAGCAATCCCCCAGGCCCAGAGCTATGTGGAGGCAGGGAGCCATGTGGTCCAGCCCTCCGGCAGCTGGACAGCCACAGCCCCAGAACTTCCGAGGACAGGTCCCGACAGCCCTCATGGTTACCTTTCTCTGTTCTGCCTCCCCCACAGATCTACTTCCTGCAACTTTTCCCTTTCATTATTGCAACATTTCCTCCACCTCCTCTCTGATGCTCTCCCCTCCTCCCCCTCTCCCCCCACAAGTGGGACCCCCTCAGACCCTCCCAGCCTTGACTCAGAGGGTAAAAACCTCCCTGGCCTAACTCCAGCTCCCCATGCTCCAGGAAGGGACTAGCCTAGGATTATTTGTTGCCAGGGCCCTGGGGGTGGGGCAGGGAATGTGGTACAGAGGAAAGAACTCTGGATTTTCAATCAGAGGAAACTTGCTTTGTAAACTTCCTAGCTGTGTGACCCTGGGTCAGTCTTCTTACTTCTCAGGGTATCATACCCTCCTCTGCAAAGGGAGGTGGTTAGGGTCTAAATCAATTCTAAAGCCTAGTAGATAGTGGGAAGAAGGGAATGCTAGACTTAGGGAACTCTGGAGAGACAGGGGAGGAGATAAAGCTGAAGGGACAGGATAGGGGGTGTGAAATTGTGGGCAGAGCTGTGGGGATATAGGGAACAGGGAATATAAACTCTTCTGAGAATTGGAATTATCCCCAGTGCCTGACACATTGTAGGCACTTAAAGCTGTTAATTTATTGATTAAGAGGCAGGGCTGGGGCAGAATCAGGGCATAAAGAGGGAGGCTGCAGAGTAAGGGGGCTATTTATGGGGGAACATGACTCATTGATATAGAACTGTAGAGTTCTTCATCTTACAGATGAAGGCATAGAAAAGTTAACTGACTTGTCTGTGGTAAGTGACTGAGCTGGGATCCCAAGCCAAGTCATCCCACTTCACCCAGAGCTCTTGCTGGCTTGGCTGGGGGCAGAGAAAGAGAGAGAGGGTTGAGTTCCATAGTAGCTATGATGATGGTGATGATAGCCAGCGTTTGTACTGCACCTAAAGTTTGGAAACATTTTACAAATATGATTTCATTGTATCCTCACACCAACCTTACAAGGCAAGGGGCTCTTGTCATACCATTTCTACAGATGAGGAAACTGAGATTAATCAATTGACTTAGGGTCACACAGGTCAGAAATGTGAAGCAGGATTTGAACTTAAGGCTTTTTGACTCCCAACTCTATCTATCATGTGACCCTCTGCCCATGTGGAAGTGGGGCAGGATTAGAGAGATGTTGGGAGGTTCTGGAGCAAGTGTCTGATGGGTAGACACTGAGGAACTCAAGAGCTGGCATTGATGGGAGGAGGGGCAGTGAATCTGAGGTAAGCCAGACCCTGCTAGGGGTGGAATCCCAGGTCTAGAACCAACCCAGACTGGGCAGGACCCTGAAGTCCTCTGGCCAGAGGTTGTTTGCAGCTGGTTGAGTCAGGTGCCCTCTGCCTTCTTCCCAGGGCCAGCCTGTGACAAGTGCCACTCCTCTTCTTGTCTCTGCCTCCCCTCCTCAGTTCCCCTGGTCCTAGGACAGAAATCAAAAGCAGTAATAATAGGAACTGACATGTCTATATAGTCTTGAGGTTTGCAAGATACTTTAGATACAGCTCTTATTTGACTCTTACCATAACCCTGTTAGATATCTTATGCCCATTTTACAGATGTTCAGAGAGATCACACAGTCAGCATCTGAGGTGATCTAGAGATGGAGAGGGACAGAGCAGTGTGGCACAGTTCTCAGAGTACTAGGTTTGGAGTCAGAGGTCCTTGGTTCAAATTCTCCCTCTGACAACTATGTGACTTTGAGCAATCACCTAACTTCGCTGACCTCAGTTTACTCATCTGTAAAATGAGTAAGCATGGATTAGATGAACTCTGAGGTGCCTTCCAGTCCTAGGTCTGGAGTCCTAGAACTTTATAGCTTCTAGGTACCCTTCTTTTATCCCAGGAATAAAGAGAGGGGAGAGACAGCAGTATCAGAAATGGAAAGAGAGCTGGAGAGAGAGAGGGAGAGAGAGAGAGAGAGAGAGAGAGAGAGAGAGAGAGAATAGAGAGAATGATGGAGTGGGATAGAAGCAGAGGCAGAGAAATGGCTGAGGAAGGGATAAAGAGATGGAGAGTCTGAGCACAACCCCATCCTATCCCCCTCTATGTCCTTGAGTAAGCAGCTTCCTTGCTTGAGCCTCAGTTTTCACATCTGAAAATGGGGATAAGCATTCTTGCCCTGCTGACCTACTAGGGCTGTCAGGGGAAACACCATCCCTAGCCTTCACCGCTCTGTAGATAGGGGAGTGATGACCATTCCTGACCATTCATTATTTTCCATGAGCAAGGCCATGTGAGCCTCCATTCCTGGTGCAGCCCCCCTACCTCCACCTCCATCCGAGCTGACCTGAAGACTAAACTCCAAATCTTTCCAAGGCCTCTCACTCATAGATCCTTCCCCACCTGTTTCCAGGAGTCATGCCCCTGCTGCTGGTTCTGCACTGGAAACATGGGGCCGGGAGCCCCCTACCCATCACCCCTGATGATCCCAAATGCGAAATGCGCCACCAGTGCCAAGGCAACCTCACGTTCCAGATCCGGAGCCAGCTGAATCAGCTCAATCACAGCGCCCCGGAACTCTTCACCTATTATGTGAGTGACCCCATCCATACTTCTGCCCTCAGCCCCTCAGCCAGGCCAGGAAGTTGGTCTGTGTGTCAGCAAGTCCCCACTGAGGGTGGTGACCTAGATACCTGGTGGGTGGGGGAGTTGCAAGGAAAACAGAAACAACAGCCTTGGTCTAGACCCTGCCACATGGCTGCCTCCTCCTCCAACATTTCTCATGTTCATGCCTTAGGACGTGAGACCGGAATGTGGTAGGAAAAGGCCCAACCTGGCATCTGGAGAGGATGTTAGAGGGACTGCCCCAGGGACTGAGGGGATGCTGGAATCAGGGGAGCATTGGAGGTTTCTGCAAGGGTGGGGTTCCTGATGGCACTGCTGTTGAAGAAGGAAGAGAGGGAGAGGGAAAGAGACAGAGACAAAGATAGAGATCTACAGAAAGCAACAGAGACAGAATCAGATCCTCAGAGGTGGAATTTAGAAATTTAGGTCAAATTTAGGTCATTTTACAGAAGGCGAAATTGAGACCACACTGAAGAAGGGGGGATTTGTCCAAAGTCCTAAAATCACAGGATGACACAGACCTCAGTGGCCGCCAAGTCCAACCCAGACCTGACTGACTAACCCCAGGAAGAGTCCTTCAGCCTCTGCTTGAAGACTTCCAGTGATGGGGAGCTCACTACCTTACCAAGCCCACTTTGAGACAACTTTTGTTGCTAGGAAGGATTTCCTGACATGGAACTGAAATTATCTCAACAATAAGCTGGCGGCCAGACTGGGTCTGGAGCCTTTGAGCCTGTGGTTGTCTCCCCTGATGTCTGGCTGCCACTCTGGAAAACTCCAAGTAGACACTGGATACCCAGTGATTGAAGCTGTTGGACCCAGTGGCCTCTGAAGCCCCTCTGAGGGCTCAGACTCGGTGACTCTGTGTTCCTAGTGTACTTGCTGTTCTACAAAGAAAGATATGGAGAGTGACAGAGACATGGAGAAGGGATACAGAGATAGGCAGTAAGTGAGAGACAAAAGAAAACAGATATCGGGACTAGATAGTGAGGCAGTATGTGAGATGGACAAGGAACTGTGGGATGCGTGTGTGTTGGTGGGTGTGTGAGTACTTGTGTGAGTGTGTGTGCATGTGTGTGTGTGTGCGCACTCATGCTAAGTGTATTAACTAGACTTCCAAGATCCCTTAGATATCAGCTGGTCCAAATCTTTCATATTAATGATAGGGAAACTGAGGCCCAGAGGTGAGAGGTCACACAGCTGGCCATTGGAGAGTTGGACTTGAGACCAAGAACCCCTTCTTCCCAACACAGAGGCAGGGACTGTGATGCTTTTGAATCTCTCTCTGCCTTCCTTTGTATCCTGCACAGCTTTTTAGCTTAGGGCTGGGTACAAAGGCTTTACTGAGTGGGCCCACACATCTGGGTAACATTCAAAGACTTTCCAGAGCACTTTCACAGCCAGGGTGTGATCTGATCCTCACAACCCCCTTATGACGCAGGCAGGTCAGGAAAGGCAGCCTGGAGTGGTGGGGAGAGGCAGGAGGCCCAGGCTCCCCTCCCATCCCTACCAGGAACTCATTTCCCCTTCATGTGCCTCAGTTTCCTCCTCTGCACAGTGAGGGAGTTGGACTAGACCAGAGGCTCATCCTCTTTTGTTGTGTAATGATCCCTTTGGCTGTTTAAGAAGAATGTCTTTAGACACATAAAATCCCGAGGCACACAGAGGAAGAAAGTTCTAGTGAAACACAGAAACTGAGATTTTAGACAAAAGATCCCATCCCTAAGGTTCATGCTAGCTCTTACACTTTTTTTTGGAGTCTTCTCCCAGCTCTGGTGTTCTATGTTCTAAGCTTCTTACCGCTGACGTTCTCTTTTCTAAGGTCCCTCCCAGCTGCCATTCCCTGAGTCTAGCCCAGTATCCCTGGGTCTCTGTCCCTGTCCCAGAAGTGTAGCCTCTGGTGCCAGCAGGAACTTCCACACTGTCCAGCCTGGGTTCTCCCTGGGTCCTTTCCACGTTGCTCCTTGCTTGTAATATTCCAGAGTCAGCAAGGACTTCATGGGCCGGCCTCCTCCCCTCCCCTACCCCCCCCGCCCCCGGCAACTGCTTTCCCCTCTGTCCCCACTGGTGGTTAACCTTTCTATCTTCTCTGTCCCCAGTACAAGGCTCAGGGGGATCCATTCCAGACCAACCTAGACAAGCTGTGTAACCCCAACGTGACAGACTTCCCACCCTTCCATGCTAATGGCACGGACAAGGAAAAGCTGGTGGAGCTATACAGGATCATAGCCTACCTCAATGCCTCGCTGGGCAACATCACTCGGGACCAGAAGGCCCTCAACCCCGGCGCCCTGCCCCTCCTCAGCCAGCTAAACATAACCACAGCCATAATGAGGGGCCTACTGAACAATCTCACCTGTCGTCTGTGCAAGAAGTACCACGTGGCCCATGTCTCTGTTTCCTATGGCCCTGATACCTCCAGCAAGGACGTTTTCCAGAAGAAGAAACTGGGCTGCCACTTGTTAGGGAAATACAAGCAGGTCATTTCTCTGGTGGTCCAGGCCTTGTAGGCACCCTGGGAATCTCAAGGTGTCACCTTGACTTGTGGGGGCCTTCAGCATCTCGACTGGAACTATGAGAGATCTCAAAACAGGGATCTAGGCCTAAAGATCCCCAAGAGTGACTTAGATCCAGGGAGAGCAAGAATCTCAAAGCATAGTTTAGAGTGAAGGGATCCCAAAGCTTGGTCTGGGGCACTCATTGGGGGTCCTCAAGTTCCCTTAGGTGGTCTGCAGGTCGGATCACCATGTCGGGTTGGCCTGTGCCATTCTCAAGGGGTGGGAGTCCATCTCCACAGGTAGTGAGAAGAGACACAGAATGTCCATCCTGTGGATCCAGAGTGATGGGTGGTAAAGCTGGTGTCAGGTGGGCTGGGGCTTCTGATTGGTGCAAGTTGAAAAAGTAATCTATGGGAAAGGAGTCAGGCAGCTCAGTGGAAGACCCTGGTACCTGGTGGGATCGTCAGCATCTCTGATGATCGGGGGACATTCTTGGTGCCAGAGGAGGGCTCCACTCCTTGGAGGGAGGTTGTACTCCTTTAGGGAGGGAGAAGTAAGTAGTGGCAGAAGGTACTTTGAGGAATGGAGGTGAAGGAGGTTTTGGATGAAGGAAAGCCCTGTGGATTCACTACCTCTCCCCATAGCCCCTCAGTCTTGCCTCTTACCTGAAGCTCCTAGGGAGGAGAGAGCTGGCCCAGCTCCCAGCTAGGGCCTTTCCAGCTCCTTCAGTGTGAAGTAATAGGGATGCGGTGGTTCTCAGTGGTGTTTGAGAGACTTGGGGGCTGGAGGGAGTGTGGTGTTGTCCAGTGGATAGAGCACAGAGATTTGAAGAGTTCAGTGACCTGGGCTTACGTTCACCTCTGCCCATTAGTAGAATGTGTCCTCTTCTCCAGGGAGAAGACCCTAACTTTAACACCTTCACATCTGTGGGCCTCAGTTTCCTTGGCTCTAAGATGAGCTCGCTGCTTAGACTAGCTGACCTTTGAGGTCGCTTCCGGTTCTCGATCTGGGCCCAGGCCTAGCCAGGGAGCTCGGCACTGGGGCCGGAGAGAGAGGAGAGGCAGTGGAGTTTCAGATTAGCCCGCCTGAGCCCACACAAGGTCACACAAGGATTTCAAAGAGAGGAGGAGTGGGGTTGGGGATGGGCTGGGGTGGGGAGCAAGAATGGGGCCTGGAAAGAACTATGTTCCTGAATTGACAGGGTAAGGGAGAGGACCATGAGGTCACTGGAGGACACTTGGCCTGGCTGGATCTGAGACCTAGTCAGGCCAAACACCCACAGTGTCTAACCTGAGGTGATTGTCTATTTATTTGTGTTTTTTTCTATTTATATTAATTTATTGGTGCTTTTTCCTGTCAAAGTTAATGCCCCTCCCCCAGCACCACCAAAAATGATAATATATGTATATTATTCTGGGCTGAGGGAGGAGACAAGACTTGACCTGAGAACTGCTTGTGAATTGAGCTTGGTATCTGAGAGGGCACTGCATGGCTAGGACTGAAGGCCTTGGTGAATGGCTCTCAGCTTTTGCTCTGGACCCCCGCCACTCCTTGTGTTTTTGGCCCAGCTTCTCGACTGTCAGAAAGATAGTGAGGATGAAGGGCCTGGGTGGGGAGGCCTTAGTTTCCTTGGAGCCTTGTCTGAAATTTGGTTGTTGTGACTGTGGGGGGGGGGGGCCTGAGCTCCACAGAGGGACTTGGGAGGTCCCTAGAACAAAGGTGGAACATGAAGGCATCTCTGGAATTTCCCAGGCCTCCCTATAGATTGAAACTGAACTCCACCCACCCTTTTTTGTTGAGAATCCTTCTCTGAGACCTTTCATTATCTGGGCCCTGAGGAAGCCTGAGAGCCCCAAAGAGGTCAGAGCAGCAGGGCTCTCCCTACGTCAATCAGGTGAGCCCCTCTTTTTGCTGGCCTCTCAGACTGAGAGATGCTCATCTCTGCTGTGGCAGCAAAGGGAGAGCTGAGCTTTCTCCCCATTTGGGGGTGAAGGAAAGGGGTGTTGGGGAAGGAAGGGCCTTCTGTCCTACCCCAGGGCCTTAGCACCGATAAGGATGTTAGGTCTCCTTCCCTACCTACATCATGCCTGGATTCAGATTCAGCTCAATTCAGCAAGCATATATTAGGCATCTACTATGTGCAGAGTCCTGTGCTGGGCACTGGGAGAGGGAGAGTTGAGACGCATGGGATGAGGAGGACACAGAGTGGGAGCAGCTGCTATGAGGATATTCTTTACTTTCTCCTGAACTGGGGGTGGGGGGTGGGAACAGTGGGGAATGAGTTGCCTGTATGAAAAACGGTTGTGATAATTTTGCACTTACTTGTACCTTCCTCTGAGTATCTCTAAGCACTTTACCAGCTCCCATCCATGTGGCAGGTTCCATGGCTGGTGGTGGGAAGTAGGGGGTGGGGCATAGAATATTGGGGAGCTGGAGATTTCTAGCTCTAATGGTAAAACCAAGGGAAACCCCAGGACCTCATCCCACCTCTATCTTCTGAGCCTTCCTGGGCCTGCTCATTCTTTGTATGATGACATTTTCTGTATTCTGATATCCAGTGAAAGTGCCTTTTCCCAGCCCCTCTTCCTCTGTCTATCCCCTACCCCAACTCCAGGCTCCCAGCTAGGCAGTCATAAGAGACATGGACTCTTTGAGGCCATCAGTTCTCACGATGTATCTGTTAGCCCTCGTGCTTGCAGCTTCCAGAACTTCCCATGTTTTCCTGCTCCCCCTCCTGACCCATCTACTACCGTTTTCATCAACATTTACCCCCACCCAGATGGACTTTTGACTGTTCCCCCATAAGCCCAGGGTCTTAGGGTGGCAGGTGTATTTCTGGAAGTGGGAGTCAGCCTATCATTTCCCCCACTGGTACCAATGCCTGTCCTTTATAGCTGCACACCCATTCTCCTACCCTGACAGGGTCTGAGTCTTATGCCTTGTGCCTGGAAGAGGTTCGCCCATAGCACTTACCACAAAGTCATCTTTTTAAAGTCTTTTTAATCCACCTATTTCTACCAGAATGATCTTGACCTTGGAGAAACTCCTGTTTGATGAATGTACCCTGTGGAAATGTTTCATATTGACAAATTATTTTTTATTTATTTAGTCTTATATTTAAAATATTTATTTTTTTATACCAAAATGAATACTTCTTTTTTTTTAAAAAAGAAAAGAAAAAAAGAATAAATTAATAAAAGGAGATTGCTCACAAAAACCTCTGTCTCTTGTGTATTGGTGTGATTGGGAAGGGTTGGGGTTGGCTTTGGATTCAAGGGGAGATGATTTGCCTGGAGGAGAGAGATAACTTAAGAAGAATGTGTCCGAGAGGCAGACTGTGTGGAAAGTTAAAGCATTCCAGCTGGCCTGGAGATGGTTTGGCTGTTTACTATCTAGGTGACCTTGAACAAGTAACTACCCTTTTTTGAGCCTCAGTGTCATCTTCTGTAAAATGAGGGAATTGGACTCAAAGGCCTTGGAGGTCTCTGCCAACTCTAAGTCAAAGATCCTATGATCACTGTCCCAGAGCATCTACAGTGCCTTCCCAGGGAGAGGAGATTGGGCTTAAACCTTCTGGCCAAAGGGTCACTGAGGGAGGGGGAGTCACCAAGAGGCAAATTTAAGCTTGACACTAGGAAAACCATCTCAGTGTTTAGGGCAATTTCAAAGTGGAATGGGCTATCTTGGGAAGGAATTTGTAAATGTGCAAGACATATACATTTTGTCAAACATACAAAACATTTCTGTCTCTCAAAAAAAATACCCACGAGCCACTTTTAAATTTAAATTGCATTATTAACATTTTCTCCATCAATTTTTAAGTCTAGACAATCAATACTCCAATAACTCAAGGCTTGATCTGTGATATTTGTCCATTTTGGAGGTGTTGGTACTCACACCGAAACTGACCCAGCTTTGCAGCTTCACGCTGACTCCAATGCTCTCCTGGTTCCCCTTCACTGAGGGCCTTGAAGCCAAGGCTGGAGGGCCATGAGTGCTAGGTCTATTGTAGAGAGGACAGAGAATTCTTGCTCAGATATGGGCTGGATTAACGACCTCCAAGGTCCCTTTCAGCCCTTACATGCTATGAGAGGATTTCTGAGAGAAATGGGTATAAGATTTTAAAGCCTTGATGTCTTTGCCAACTTCAGGGTGGGAATCATGTTCTGGCTCCTTGGGAGGCAGAGGAGAGGAGAGGAGAAGAGAAGAGAAGAGAGGGGAGGGGGAGAGGAAGAGAAGAGAGAAGAAGCTAGGAGAAGAGAGAAGGGAGAGGAGGAGAGATGAGGAGAAGAGAGGAGAGAGAAGGGAAGAGACGAGAGGATAAGAGAAGAGGGGAAGGGAAGGAAATTGGAGACAAAAGCCATAGAATCCATATGGCTCAGTAGTTGGTGTTGGTCTTGCCTTGGTGTTTAGTTGATCTCAATATTTGTCAACAGTATGATATGGCAGTCAAAAACTAACAGGAACTTGGTTCCCTGCCCTGGTCCCACTACATCTTATGTATTGTGCTTCATTCTATGAGTTGTCTGGAAGAAGCACAGACCCCTTCCCCCAGAGAGTAAAAGGAGACAGAGTGATTGATGAAAGTTGGAATGTATAGGTCCTGACTCCAAAGGAATCTTGCCAACCCTTGTGTTTAGGAGGAGCTAATCTGCTCATGACTGGTATTTTCAAAGGTACCTGGAATTTACTTACCTTGAGCCAGGACATCTAGCTCCCTTCACCCACCTCAGTCTAAAAGCTCATGGTTCAAACATCTGTGAACTAGCCAGCAGTTTGGCTGTCTGAATTGTCCAGTTTCTGAGAGTAGTCACTTTAGTAGGACTTTATTTCTCTAGGCTAGACAAAGCAAGAGGAAACAGGGGTTGATAGGGAAACAGATGGGTACATGTCTTCTTTTATCTTTCCTCTATGAATATGTCCACGTGGTTTATTTATGCAGCAGTATCTGGGATATTCTCCCTCACTCTTAAGAATTGGGTCTCTATATAGTGGCTGCTACTTCAGGTTCTACATTGTGATACATTTCTAATATTGTACCTCATGAGCCCCCATCAGTGTGATTCCTATTAGTAATCAGTTTGTAAATACAATTTTCTCTTTAAGTAGACACAATTAGCTCTTTAATAGGTATTTATTACATACTAAACTTTAATAGGTATTTACTAAAATGTCACAATCGAAAAACAGTTTCTACAAAACATTCCCTCCACAGACTCCCACTGGGGTTTATTCTCCCATAAATACACTCAGCATCCATCAGAGAAATGAGTACAAATTTAGTTTAGAAGATGTACTTCATCAATGGTGATGAAGTACACACAACTCTATGTGGCGAGGGCAACTAACTGATTGATACCAATGGTACTGAAGGGTCAGTAGTTTCTCTTTTCTTTAAGTCCCTCCAAAGTTTGCTCTTGGATGAAGCATGTCTGCTAATTAGATTGCTCATCTGAGCTCCCAGAGTCTGCTTTTCTCTACAGTGATTCTTGATTGCCAGGTCTGGCCCTTTTGAGCCAGCTCTCAGATCTGCTGCCAAGGGTCCGGTTCTTGGAAACTGTTCCCTTCCTCAAGTGCCTGCCTTTCTGTGTCCATGTCTGTTTGGAGCGTGTGACTCCATGCCCTCCTTAACTCATGTAGCTTAAACCCTCCTAAATTAATGAACTTTGAATGCTGGATGGAGTGTCTCCCTCTTGTCAGTCAGACTCATCTTATGGTTACATTCTAGGCTTCCTTGTCTGGAGGACTGGTCAAAGACTACATTTCCTATATATACTATTTAGTAAACACTATAGTTTTCTCCAGGTAAATGTGGTCACTGCATCTCTATTACTTGATATCCTGAACTTGGTAACCACAAAAGGGAAATCAACAACTTTGAAAGGAGAAAAGACTAAGATAGTGAGAAGGTTGAAAACCCTTTCCTATAAGAAATCTGAAGATGTTCAGCTTGAAGAAAGAGAGAAAAAAGGATAAGAAGAGTGAAGAGAAAAAGAAAATTGCTTTTCTGAAAATCTTCATTATTGGAATTCCTTGAATATTAAATAATAGAATGCCCATTTCTTTGAAAAAAAATGGTTTCGTCTAGACATAATCACTGCCTTCAAATATTTGAAGGGTTCACTGGTGGAAAGAAGGAGCAGGCATTCAGTATTGTTCCAAAGCAATGAACTATAGGCAGAAAGTAAAGGGAGGTCAATTATAGCTGAACATAAGGAAGGCCTTCCAGAAGCAGAGTGGTTGGAAAAATGAAATGGGTGGCCTCTAGAGGGTGTGAGCTCTAGCTCTATAGTCATGTTCAAGTAGTAGGTGAATGGCCCCTGCTTGGGGTATGCCACAGGGTTGTTGTAAGTTTCAATTGATATAATATTTATAAAGCACTTAGCACAGTGCTAGCATATTTTAGATGCTTAATAAAGACTTGTTCCTTTCCCCTACAAAGGGCCACTAGTTGAGGTGGTGGGTTGAAAGAGTCAACCACTAAGCTCCCCTTAATTGCTAAGATCCTGTGTTAGAGTTTCTTGAGTGCAGTGAATATAATTTGTCATCTCCATATTTTCAGTGCTGATCACAAGGCCTTGAATATAGTAGGTACTTAATAAATGTATATTGAAGTTGAATTAAGTTCTATGTTCCTAGTTTCAAAAGTTGCCAAAGGGTCTCTCTAGTGACAAAGAAGTGGTAAGATGGGGCAGGGGGAGAAATTAGCTGAATGTGGGACACAAAATGGATGAGTTTGGTTGGGAATGAGGGATGTCAAGGAAATGAAAAGTCATGCCAAATGGGAGATGAGTAAGACTCTGAAAATTGTTGTAGTGGGAGCAATATGAGTTCCTACTACTGTGTTTTGTAGCTAGTAAGTGCTTGATAAGTGTTTGTTGAATGAAAGAATGAGTAAATAAGGGTATTGAGGACCTCAAAAAAGAGATGGAGAAACCCTCAGACATCTACTTCACCCTTTCACTAAAAAAATACATTTATGGTCAATATCATTGAACAATGCTGTAGAGTGGAAACAATTCTAGATTTGGACCTGGGGAACTTGAGTTCAAGGCCAAATGTTGATTCTCTCTGTTTGTGTGACCTTGAGTAAATCATTTCTGGGCCTCTAAGAATTTCATACCTGGGAGCCTAGAAGGATTGTTGTGCCTCAACAGGCATGTGGAAATTTGAAGGAAAGCTCCTACAATGATTGCTGTTTGGAAGACATTGAGTGTAAGATGCCAAGATGTCCAAATAGAGCTGTCCAATGGAGAGTGGGTGCTGAAGGACTAAAGGGATAGATCCAAGGATTTGACAGTCATCTGCCTACAGATGATAACAGAGCTGATGGGAGATGATAGGCCATACCTATTTCTTCCCTTACACCTTTCAAAGTACCTTCTCCTAGATTATTTCACTTGATCCATATAACCACACTGTGTGGACAGCTACTTTTCCCATTTGACAGATAAGGCAACTGAGGCAGACATGAGAAACGTATCCAGACCCTAAGATGGCAAGGGAAGAAGTGCAATCTTGAGTTGGCCTTGATTGTAGAGGTTCAGGAGGGATTCACTAATATGGAATCAACAATGGTGATGGAGAGGGTCAGGTAACCCAGACTTTAAAGCACTTCCTCACACATCAGAAAAAAGGGCACCCTAATGTCCAAGTAGGTATATGTGTGGTATAGAATTCCTCTCACTATCCATCCTCTTGAGGCTAAGCATGCATACACACATATTTGTGGGACAACCAAAGCATAGGGCATATGTAGGAGACAAGTGTATGGGACTTCAATTTGTAGATATAGTAACATATATTGCTTAATAACCTTACTGAAAATGCCAGAGTGGGTTGATGCCAAATTTCTTGTCTGAAATCATGCCATTGTCCCCTACCCCCAAATCTGAGCCATATCCCCCTAGCCTTGGGCATGGAGCCTGGCTTCTGGCTGCAGCTCTGATCTTATCTGTGTGGTTTTGACCATGTCATCTAACTTCTCTGGGCTCCAAGTTCATCTAAAAATGAGTTAACTGGAGTGGATGATGTCAACGGTTCTTTCCAATTCAAGAATGTTCCCCCAGCTCTGACATTCCCTGTTTTAAGGTCCTCCCTATTCTAACAGTCGGTGATCCAACTCTTGCAATATATGATGCTATGATGTGACTTTAAGCATTCCTCACCTACCATATACTTCACTTAGCTTTGGGGCACCATAATTAGGGGATCAGTTCAATAATATTTATCCAGCACAAAGCCAGAGAAGTGTCAGGCTGTAGCCAGCCAATTTTTTGTGTGTCAAGAGGAAGTTCTGGGCACACAAGGCATACAAGTCTTGACAGGCTTACTCTAAGGAAAATGGTTTGTAAGCCACAAATGCTATAGAAATATGAATTAACCTTATGATTATGATTAGGTAGAGATCTGTGAGATCATTGGATAGAATACTTCCAGCACAGAAATTTCCTCCACTGATGCAGATTGGCAACTCCAGTTGAACTCATAGGCTTAGAGAGTTGTCTAGGATTTTCAGAGGGTCAGAGAGTCATTTGGAGTCATATTTATAATTCAATTCAATTCAATAAGCATTTATAAAGTACCATGTGCTAAGTGCTGGGGATACAAATAATAAGAAGAAAGACAGTCCCCACCCTCCAAGAGCTTACAAATGAATTAGGGAGATAGCACACAACAGGAAGCAGAAAAGAGGGAGATGGGGGGTGGAATGCAGAGGTGGTGTGAGGGGGGCATCTTCTTCCAGGCAGAGCTGCAGACGCAAAGTGGGGTGATCTGGAAGTCTGGTTCCTGCCCTCTGTAAAGGAAGGCATTGGGAGGAGTTTGGTCCTTTACCTTCCAGTCTTCTGATAAGAGGAGAGAGGTAAGACTTGAACCCAGGTCTCCCTTAGATGATGTCTACCGTGGTATAAAAAGAATATATTTATCTATGTTCATGTCACTTCCCTCATTAGATTGTGAGCTCCTTGATGTCAGGGACTGTTTCGTTTTGTCTCCGTACCTAATACAGTATCTGGCATGTAGTAGATGCTTAATAATTACTTGTTGATAGATTCCTGTATATACAAGGAGAGAGTGCACCCTCAGAGGGAAGATTTTGTTTGTCTGTTTTTTTCCTACCTGTTCTTGCTTTACCAGTTTAGTAAATACCCTTCCTAAAAGCAAATTTAGCATACTTGAAAATCAATGGGAAGTATACTGGCAGGGGCTCATAAGTGACAAAATCAGGAAACACATTTCCACAGGCTTAACTCTAGAACTGGGAAGGCACCCTAACCTGACAATGGGGAAGAATTTATGGATGGGGTGCCATGGAGGAGTGACGGGGTGATAGACTGAGAGCTGGAAGGAACCTTTTAAGCCATCAAGTCAGTTTACAGACGAAGAAAGTGAGCCCTGAGGAAATTAGGTGATTTGACCAGGTTGATCCTGGTAAGTGTCTAAGATGGGATTCAAGTTCAAATCTCCCTGACTCTAGCACCCTATTCACTATACCCTGCCACCTCTCAGCTTCCTCCTCTGAAAAATGTAGGGGTTGGAAATGACAGCCTGTCTCTGGGGACCCACCCAGCTCTTAAAGCCTCAGACTCTCTCCACACAGCTTGCTTCCAGATTGCATGTTCTCCCTAATAGTATCACTCTGAATAGATACCTCTTAAAAATATTCCCTAGGAGTAGAAGGAGAATGCTGAAAAAAGGAGGCTGAAGAGGAAGGGGGGGGCAAGAGGAGAGGAGGGGAAGGGGAGGAGGAGGAGGAGAAGGAAGGGGAGGAGAGGGAGGAGAACAGGAGGAGGGAGGAAAGGAGGAGAGAAGAGGAGGAGGAGGAGGAGAGGGAGGAGGGGAGTGGGGAAGAAGGGGAGGAGAGGTTCCTGGGTCCTCCTCCAGCTCTTTCCCATGGGCCCACCAGCCTGAGTTTGAATGTTTTCATCCTGAGGGGTGGGGAAGCTAGGCTGGTCTGCTCTGAGCAGATTCGGGAGGCAGGTTGGAATTAAGCATCCTGGCTCCTTCATCTTCCATCCCCCTTCCCAGGGCCTGCTTACAACCCCACGCTTGGCTGCTCTCCCTTTTTCCCTCTCCTAGATTATGTCCTTTCTGTCAGTCATCATTTCCTGCCTGTGTTAAGTTTCACGTGTGTATATGGCCTGGATCCTCAAGCAAACCTGAGAGCTTCAGTCTAGTCTGGGTCAGGGGAAAGGAGCCTTAGGTCAGGGCCCAGGAGGCCTGGGTTCCTATTGCAGCTCTTCTGCTGCCTGTGTGGCCTTGGTCAATCCACTACTCCCTCACAGTGCCTCAGTTTCCTCATTTGTTAAATGAGAGAATGGCCCCTAAGGTTGCTTCTGAATTTGACATTCTTGGATTTTAGGCATTAAGCATCTGGGAAGGGGAAGGGGCCACCATGCTGGGATGTCTTTGGATCTTCCCTCTGGACTAGAGGCACATAGAGCTTCTCTAGTCAGTGATGCCCTCCCCCACCCCATGATGAGGCCCCATCTTCCTAAGGGCTGAGGCTCTTATCCACACCTGGAATCAGGGAAATGGAAACGCTATCCCTGCTCCCTCCAGCCTCACACCTCATGGCCACAGATTTTGATTACAAGAAATCAAGTCAGCTTATTCTAGTTAAACCATCCCTGGGCCAGGATTAGGGCTTAGGATGATAACCAGGAAAGTGGGAGAACCAGGAAGTCCACATGTGGCTCTCCTCTTTGAGGTGAGGGGGTAGGATCTCTAAGGTCCTTCCAGCATAAATATTTCCAAGTCCCCTCCCAGCCCTGACAATCCTTGTTCTTATTTCCTTCTCAGCTCTGATGTTCTCTGTTGTAAGGTTCTCTCGGCCAGTTGTGACATTCTCTGTTCTAAGATTCTCTCTCCCAGCTCTGACATTCTCTGTTCTAAGGTTCTCTCGGCCAGTTGTGACATTCTCTGTTCTAAGGTTCTCTCTCCCAGCTCTGACATTCTCTGTTCTAAGGTTCTCTCTCCCAGCTCTGACATTCTCTGTTCTAAGGTTCTCTCTCCCAGCTCTGACATTCTCTATTCTAAGGTTCTCTCTCCCAGCTCTGATATTCTCTGTTCTAAGGTTCTCTCTCCCAGCTCTGACATTCTCTGTTCTAAGGTTCTCTCTCCCAGCTCTGACATTCTCTGTTCTAAGACCCTTCTCTATTCTAAGCTCTCCCCTCCCCCTACTCTGACATTCCCAGGCCTTTTTTTGGTAAGCTGACATCCTGTGGACTCAACAATCCCTATAATTCTTGGTTCTTTCCAGCTCTAATAGACTTCATAAAGAAGACAAAATCCAGAATGTGGAGGTTCCTTCCGGGCTGAACCATGAACACCCTGAACAGGAAGAGGAAGAGGGAGGCCAGTTGAACAGGCAGCTGAACAGGACAGCAGGGAATGGGAGAAGCGGCCGACTCTCTGGGTCTTTGATCTCCTGCCTGTCTGAGGAGGAGCTGGGAATGAGCCCATCGGAATTAGAAAAATGCCTCACATTTTTTCTCTTGACTGATGGTTTTGTACTTAGCTCACACATAGTCCTTAGCTCACAAACGATTCAATTAACCCCTGCCCAGTCTTCTGGTACATGCAAGATTGGTGATCCAGCTCAGCCTAGAGCACACAGTTCTGGAGACCTGTGACTATGGGAAGGTCCTTAGAGCAGGGAATGTCAGAACTTCGAGGGGCCTTAGAATAGGGGATGTCAAAGCTGGGGGGAGGGTGACTTAGAACAGGCTCTCAGAAAGATAGTCTCCTGATACACCATTTTTCCTTCATATTTTTTGTTCAGAATCAATGACATCAGTAAGGGCTGCATGCTACAGAATTCTCAGAGGGCTGAGACATCACTCCAGCCACTGCCACCACTGGCTAACTCTAAATTCATTCATTTCCTCTTGGGGTAGAATCTTGGATTCCATAGGATTGCAGGCGGTCAGAACTGGTTGGGATCTTTGAAATCAGAGACCAACTCTACAGAGGGGGAAATTGAGGCACAAGGGCTAGTCCAAGGTCACTCAGGGAATCATTAAAAAAGCTGTTGGCCAATCTTATGCTCCAGACTTGTGAGATCCAGCACAGAGTAGAATTATTCTCTTTGAGATGCCTAGTTAAACTTCAAGCTTCATTCATCTACCTTCCGGTGAGTATTTCCTCAATGACTGGTAGGTTTATTATCAGCTCAGCAGATAAATGTCAATATGTATCTTCGTCCTCCCACCAGCATTCTATTCTCACCATAACCCTGGCCTAAATATCTCATAACTCAATGCAGCGCAACACTTGAGATCATAGATATGAAGTTGGAAAGGATCTTAGGGGTCATGAAGCCCATTTTACATATGGAGAAACTGAGATACAAGAAGTTAAGTGACTTGCCCAAGGACACATGGATAATAGAACCAGAATTTGAATCCATGACCTCTGACTCCAAACCTAGTACTTTTTATACTACCCATACTGGCGATTAATAACAGGCCAGTCACTCCTTGTGTCTTTGTAACATCTGCATCTAACATGGTGTCATTTAATAAATATTTGTTGATTCATTGGGCTAATATGTGCACATGCACACATGCACACACACATACACAGTGTCCCAAAAATCAGTGTTTTTAAAGCTTCCAATAGCTTTAGATAGCTTGAAGCACACTAAGACTTTTGGGACAATATGTGTATGTGTATACATATATGTATATATGTACAGACACACCCATTCTCACACCCATAATATCTAAAAGAAAAGTTCTCTGATCCTTTGGACTGTCTGGAACTCCCACAGAACCAGAGCACGCATTCCTGACTCCATTAAGGTGCTCCTCTTATAGCTTTATAATGTTTGTTGGACCCCGCCTATGATCTCATGAACATTGGGAGTTTCTCAGGGAGAAAATGTCCTCTCTCAGTACAGAATTATATTTTCTCTGTAATGCTGAGTCTTAGAGAGTCAGAGCCTGGGGCCTGGAAAGGTTTGGTAACAATAGTAACCACTGACATTTTTACATAGCACCTACTGTGTGCCAGGCTTATATAGCACCTACTCTGTGCTAAGGGCTTTACAAATTCATCTCACTTGATTGTCACAACAATCTTGGGAGGGTGGGGCTGTTATCATCCCCATTTTACTGATGAGGAAACTGAGGCTTGCCCAGGGTCATGAAGACAGCATCTCAGAGGAGGGATTTGAATCCAGGGCTCCTTGCCTATGGGGGCAGGTCCCCTCCTCACTGTGCCACACAGTTTTATTCACAGTGTCTTGTGGAGGAGAGAGTGTTGGCCCTTGTATTAGACGAAGTGAGTTCAAATCTTGGGTCTGCTACTTATTGGACGTGTGACTTTGAGTTACTTCCTTTCTTTGGGTTTCCTCCCCTGTGAAATAAAGGGACTAGGCTTCATGGCATCTGAGAGCACCTTAGCTCTCATCTATGATCTGGTCTCTGTATGCATTTCCATATCATCAGTATCAATGTCTACACCTCTATTGAGGTGTATTTTAGGGCAGGTGGGTGGTAGAATGGAGGGAGTATAGAACTTGGAATCAGGAAGAGCTGAGTTCAAATGCTGCTCTACTAGCTGAGTGACCCTGGGCTTAACTGCTGTCAGTTTCATCCGTAAAAATGGGCATGATAATCACACCTGCCTCCTGATGTTGTTGTGAGGTTAAAATGAAATGATACCTATGAAATGGTCTGCAAGACTTATAGTGATATATAAATGCCACCTCTCTGTCCACCTATGTCCACCTCTCTCTCTCTCTCTCTCTCTCTCTTTCTCTCATCTATTCATCCATCCATCCAGCTAGCTATCATCTCTCTATCCATCTATCTAGATAGCCACCCACCTATCCATCTCTCTATGTAATTTATCTATCCAACCATAATCTACTGCATTTGTTTATTTGAGTCAGAACCCTCGCAAACATCAAGACTGGTTTGATTAAAATAATGGAGAAATTCAGAAGCTGCTAAACAAAAAATGAGAACTCCACAAGATTTACCATCAGGATAGTTCATCCACCTCTAAGAAGGCAGCATTTAATTCCATCAGAAGCAAAGTACAAGCAAAGCTTAGAGAGATACAAGATACCTGACTCAGTAAGAAGGCAGATGAAATTCAGTTTTATGCTGATAGTAACAATCCAAAGCATTTTTATGATTCCCTGAAAGCTATTTATGGACCGAAAACCTATGGTACAACTACTCAGTGCTGATGGAGTCACATTGATTAGCGATGAGGACATGATCCTAGAGAGATGGGCTGAACACTTCCATAGTGTTCTCAACAGACCAATATCAATCAATGCTGAGATCATTGATTGTTTACCTCAGATTGAAGTCAATCCCTCCTTAGCTGAACCTCCAACTGAAGAAGAGGTTTCGAGGGCTATTAGGCTCCTTTCATGTGGCAAAGCACCTGGCGCTGATTTTATTCCAGCTGAGATTTACAAGGTGGGGGGACCATTGCTCCGACAAAAGCTGAATGAAATTTTCCAGGTTATATGGCAAGAGGAGGTTATTCCTCAGGAAATCAAGGATGCCTCCATTGTCCATCTCTATAAAGGTAAAGGGAATAGATTGTCCTGCGACAATCACAGGGGAATCTCTCTCTTAGTCATTGCTGGCAAAATTCTTGCTAGAGTTCTCCTTAATAGACTGATCCTTTACATGGAAGATGGTCATCTACCTGAGAGCCAGTGTGGCTTCAGAAAGGCCCAAGGAACAGTCAATGTGGTGTTTTCTGCCTGACAGCTCCAGGAGAAATGCCAGAAGAGCAGAGGTCTGTACACAATGTTTGTAGATCTGACCAAGGTCTTTGACACTGTTAGTCGTAGGACTTATGGAAAATTATGTTAAAATTTGGTTGCCCAGAGAAGTTCATAAATACTGTATGTCAATTTCATGATGGTATGTTTGCCTGGGTTCTGGATAATGGACAAAGCTCTCGTGCCTTCCCAGTCACCAGTGGAGTGAAACAGGGCTGTGTGCTATTTAGCATGATGTTTTCAGCCATGTTGTCAAATGCTTTCAAAGAGGATGAACACGGCATCAGGGTCAGCTACTGTACTGATGGCAAGTTCTTCAATCTGAAAAAGTAACAAGCCAAACCCAAAGTGGAGGGAGTGTTGGTGCATGATTTTCTGTTTGCAGATGATTGTGCACTCAATGCAGTCTCTGAAGCTGAGATACAACTATGCATGGATCAATTCTCTGCTGCCTGTGCTAATTTTGGCCTAATAATTAATATAGGTCCTTCATCAGCCACCACCACACCATCCATACAAGAAACCATTGGTTACAACAAATGGAGAAGTTTTGGACGCTGTGGATAAGTTCACTTAACCTTGGCAGTGTACTTTCCTGGGATGTACACATTGACAATGAGGTTGACACAAGCATTGCCAGAGCTAGCTCACGGTTTGGGAGGCTCCAAAGAAAAGTTTGGAAGAGAAGAGGTATTAGACTGACTACCAAACTGAAGGTCTACAGAACCGTTGTGCTGACCTTATTGTTGTGTGCCTGTGAAACCTGGACAATCTACCAGTGCCATTCCAGGAAACTGAATCACTTCCATTTGAACTGTTTTAACAAGATTCTGAGGATCACCTGGCAGGATAAGATACCAGACACTGAGGTCCTTCCTCAAGCTGAACTGCCAAGCATTCAAACTGTGCTTCCGAGAGCGCAACTCTGATGGGCTGGCCATATTGTTGGAAAGCAAAATGTACGCTTGCCAAAAAGACTATTTTATGGAGAACTTGCAGGGGGCAGGCGATCACATGGTGGCCAGAAGAAGTGATACAAGGACACTCTCAAGGTCTCTCTCAAGAACTTTGGATTTGACTGTGCAACATGGGAGATACTTTCATAGGACCACTCAGCATGGCATGCCCACATCAGAAATGGGATTCTATGAGCAAAGCAGAATTGAGGCAGCACAAAGTAAATGTAGGATGTACAATTTGTAGTATCTGCCCCAAATATTCACACGGACTATCTATGCCCAACTTGTGGTAGGGCATTCTGAGTTCATATTGGTCTGATCAGCCACAGTTGGACACACTGAAATTTCACTTTATCATAGTGATATCACTGGTCCTCTTCAAGAGCAAAGGACAACAACCAACCAACCAACCATCTCTCTCTCTATCTTTGTCTATCTGTCATCTATCTATCCATCATCTCTCTCACCTATTCATCCATCCATCCATCTATCTAGTTATCTGTCATCTGTCTATCCATCTATATAGACAGCCACCCATGTATCCATCTTTCTAATTTATCTATCTATCCATCAGCTTTCTCTCACTCTCTTTCTCTCTCCGTCTCTGTCTCTCTCTCATCTCCATATGACTTCCCCGCTACTCCCTTCCCTGGTCACTATCCTCCTGGCTATGTGTTTCCTCTCTCTACTAGAATATAACCACCTCATGAGCAGGGACCATCTCACTTTAGTCTTTGTACTAATAACACTTGGTTTACATGGGCCATATCACTTTGTCACTCTAAGGATCCTTCTCACAACTCTCTGAGGTGGGTCAGGGCAAGTATGAATTGCCCCATTTAAAAGGTGAGGAAGGTGAGGTTCAGGGCGAGTTGCTGACTTGATCGGGGTCAGTCAGCAGGAATTCTTCCATGGAGGGCAGTTATCCCACCAAACTGAGATGCCTCCGACACGTGTTACAGGCCAGTTGGACACCCTATCCCCAAGGGGTCCCATTTCTTCAAGGCAGAACCTCTCACTTCCTTCCCGGCAGCAGCAGCTGGTGACCCCAGGTTCCCAGGGAGAGGGAGAGCTGCCTGGTGAGGTCAGCCCCTCACGTCAGCCTCCCAATTTCCCTGCTGTGGCTGGAGCAAGACCGGGAAGAGAGGGCTGAGCCTGGGCCAGGCCCGGAGGAGGTCTGATCCCCATCCTTCCCACAGGCCGGGAGATCCCTGGCCAAACCACAGGCAGCTGAGATGGAGCCCGGGCCAGGCCCTGGGGGTTCTCAGCCCCTAAGCTCCCCACTGTCTGGCGCTTGAGACCCCACCCGCCCCCAGCCCAGATTCCAGACAGTCCTGGGGGCTGGTACAGTGGAAACAGCCCCAGATCTGCAGTCAGCAGTCCAGGGTTCAGATGCTTCCTATGAGGCCCCCTCCAGTTTTAAGCTTGGACAGGTCCTTGAGGATCTTCAGTCCTCTGTTTCCTGATGTGTAAAGCTTAGACTAACTGTCCTCAGAGGTCTCCTAGACCCAGGATCCTGACAGCTCTCCTGGACCCCCTCTCAGGGATCCCCTTAGGTAGTCAGAAAAACTGCCCAAAGGCAACTTTGCCTGTGCTCAGAGGTTTTTATATCCCAGGATGCTTTAGGGCTAAATCTTAGCATATCCAAAGAGGCCTAGTCATCATTCAGATCGATAGAGACTTGACAATTGACCTCAGAAACCAAGGGACAAAACCCAGTATATTATCTCTGCCTCCAACTGAACAAAGGCCATTCTGAGGTGCTGATAGCCACCATCAGTTACATAAGCAGGCTATTGACTGAGAACAGGAGCGCACATCCAGGCAGAAGCTACAAACCTACTCATCAGCAATGGAGGGGAGGCCCTTTGATCACTCTGGCACGTCAGGCTGAGACCAAACATCCAACATATCCATCTCTGTCACTGGACTACCATGAGCTGGATTTGGCGTCGAAGGACGTGGGTTCAAACGTTGGCTCTCCCACTTCCTAGCTGGGTCAGCTTTGCCCGGGGCTCTCTGGACCTCCCTTTCCTTATCTGTAAAATGAGGAGGATCATCTCACACATACACACACACACACAGGGTTGCTGTGAGGCTAACATGAAAGCACTTTGCAAACGTTCAAGCATTTTATAAATTCTAGCAATCACCGTAATCATTGTCTGTGCCTCAGTTCTGTACTCTTCACTTTCACAGGTTTGCACCCCCAATGTTACCCTGGATCCCTCCTCCTTACCTTCTGTATCCAGTCAGTGGCCAGTCTTTAATATTTGGACCTCCCATCTTTTCTCCACTCCCCCCTCACCTGGACTGTTACAGAACCTCCTGTTTGGGTCTTGGGTCTCAACTCTTCCACCATATTACTCTATTGTCTCCACATGGATTTTCCTGAAGCAACATAACTCCATCTGCTCTCTACTGAGAGATCCCTGAGATTTCCTTCCTACACTTCCCATCCTCTTGCTGGACCTTAGTTCCTTTCCACAAATGCCATGGTCCAACACCATGGACACTGGTCAGGACTCTCCATTTCCCACCTCCACATGCTTTCACTAGCTGTGCCAGGAATGCCCTCCCTTTTCACTGCTGTCTCTTTCTGAAACCCCTGGTTTCTTTTAAGTTTCAGTTTGAGCAACACCTCCTACATGAAGCCTTCCCTGATCTCCTATTGCCACCCTGGTCCTGGCTAGCATCCTCCCTCCCCAAATTTCTTGGTGTTCATTTTGTATCCACTGTCTGGGTTATTCTACGTCTACATGCTCCCCACTTAAGATGTAAGTTTCTTGAGGGCAGGGACCGTTCTGTCTTTGTCTGTGTAGTCCTCTTAGCACAGTATCCCCAGCTCTTAGTATGTGCTTGCTTGCTCAATCGATGTGGAGCTTGAGGGGGCTAGACTAAATGGCCTGTGGGGTTTCTTCCCCCTCTAAAAATCTGTGCTCCCATGATCCTTCAGTGCTTTGCAGCCTATAAAACACTGTCCCCACCATTCACTGGTGAGGGGATTCTCTGATGGAATGAAGGGGTGATACCCACTTCCCTTGCCCATCATGGTCCCTGTGGTGAAATGGCAGTGAGTCAGTCTCAAAGCCAAGTGAGTTCAAGTCTCATCAGTGAAACATCCTGGCTCTGTGACCCTGGATAAGTGACTTAACCTCTCAGTAAAGTTGTCTAAGGTTATGTCGTAAGGGAGATGACAACCTGAACTGGTAGAGCGAGCTGAGAATCACACTGGAACCTCCTTTCACCAATGATAGGTCCAGAACAAGAAAGAAATAAATCTAATGACAAGCACTGTATTGAGCCCTGGGGACACAAAGACAAGAATTCTACCAGGAGGGGAAAAAAGTACCCAGAAAAACACATACC
This sequence comes from Potorous gilbertii, assembly GCA_028658325.1. Taxonomy (NCBI): domain Eukaryota; kingdom Metazoa; phylum Chordata; class Mammalia; order Diprotodontia; family Potoroidae; genus Potorous; species Potorous gilbertii. The sequence goes on from CM053773.1 coordinate 239,938,539, forward strand.
TAGTAAACATAAAGTGACTTCAATGGGTAGTGAGAAGCCCAAAGGATTAGTGGGACAGAGAAAGACCTCATGTAAGAAGTGGCACTCGGGGTGAGCCTTAGGAAAGAACCAGAAGTTCAAAGAGATAAAAATGAGGAAGGAAGGTGCATTCCAGGCAGGGGGTACAGCCCGTGCAAAGACATGGAAGTGAGAGATGTGCACAGACATATTCCATGGCTGCAACGTAGAATGTGGTAGTGATGTGAGATTAGTTTGGAAAGACATGAAAGAACCATACTGGGAAGGGCTCTAAATGCTCAGCAGAGGACTTATTTGATTCTAGGGGAGCTGTGAAAGCTTCTTGAGCAGTTGAGTTGAGGTATACGGTGAGATCTGTGTTTTGGGAAGGTCACCTTGACAGCCGTGTAGAGACTGAACTGGAGAGAGGAGGTAGTAGAGGTGTTCTAGCTAAGCTGAGGTGTTCTGTTCCCTGGGAGGCCTGATGCATCAGCTGCTAACACATTTACAAAGATTAAGACTGATTTCTTCTGTGACCCAGGGCCACCATTGGCTTATCTGTACAGGTGGTCCCGTTCTTGTCTGCCCTGGCTGAAGTGAGGAGGAGCGAGCTGACCTGAAGGATGGATCCAGGCCAGAGCTGGAGAGGAATGTGTGAGGGATAGCCAACAGGCTAACTGGCTTTGCACAAAGCCCCAGGGCCCTGACTCTCCATTTCTCCAATCATCTGGTTCTCAAAGACAGAGGAGGCGCCAGCTGGTTTGGCTCAGTCCAGCATGAACGAAAATGGCCGAAACCTGGGATCCTGCCTGATGGAGGCTGTCAGGGCTCCAGGCACCCATTCAACTCGTCAGTCTCTAATTTTCTCTGCCTCCATACTTCCAGGAAAAAACATCCCCAAGTCTTGTGAGTCCACATCTTCCACCTAACTTATCTGACAGGAGCGGAGAGCAGGGTGTTAGTGACACATTCACATCCCCTTCACATGGCGACGCTTGCAGGGCCTTCCTAAAAGATACTCTGCCTCCAGCCTCCTCATGCAGGTCCATCATCTACACAGAGGCCATGGTATTATTTTCCTAAAGTACTGCTCTGTCCCTGTCACTCCCCTGTTCAAGAAGTTTGAGGGGTTCCCTATTACCTTTAAGACTGACCAAGAGCTTTCCCTGTGAGGAGAGCAGGGCTCTAGACATGGAGCTGGCCCTTTCCTCCTTTGATAGAGGAGTGAGTTGCCAATAGTACTCTTTACATGGGGCAGATGGAGAACCAAGGAGGACATCAATTTGGCCGCTTGCTTGGGTCACATAGCTCATGAGTATCAGAACCAGGATTTGAAGCCAGGCCAAAGATCCTTCTTCCACAGCATATTAAGGTCCCTAAAGGGCTTTCCTCACAGCAACCCTGGGGGATAAAAGGATTTTGCATGTTAGCCCCATTCTACGGAGGGGAAATCACTTTGACAGGGTCCCATGGCATTCTGGGCTCTAGGTCTGGAGCATCTTCTCTGCTATAGGACCAAAGCCCATGCATAGGCTTTCCCACTTATTTCCAAAATGCTTTGCATCCATTATCTCATTGGACTCTGACCCCTCCTGGGAGGGAGACAGGGCAGGGATCCCAGAATCCCAGAGCTGGGAGGGACCTCTAAGGCCCTCTCCTCCAACCCATTCTTGACCCTATCACCATGCACACATGTGCGTGTGTGCACCCTCCCCACACACACACGGCTCTTCAGACTCTGTTCAAAGACTTTCTCAGTCACAGAAGAATCTCAGAGAAGTCAGGGAAATTCCCCAAAATCATACCACAAATGGCTGAGCTGCACTGAATGCCTCTTTCCTGATTCCATTACCCCCCAGACATCTGAGGCCTATGGCCCTGAGATTCGGCTCATGGCAGAAAGGACTTCAGGGACCATCCCACCTGCCTCATTTTATGGGTGAGAAACTGAGTCCCAGAGGAGACATGACCTTTCCAAAGCCATACAGAGCTGAGATTTCAGCCCAAGTCCCATTAAAATGGACATTATTCCTCCCTGGGCCCTAGGTTGAGAGATATCTGTTAGGTTACTAGGCAGGGTTGGATAACTTGCCTAGTAACAGTTTTTCTGTTGTTGGGCCCCTGTCAAGATGTTATTCCCCTTTGGTTTAATATCTGATGAATTGTTAACAGTCATTTTTTGTTTAGTCCATTTGCATGGTAACCACCTGTGCCTCTCTAATGTTAGACCCCCATTGCCAGGTAATCACCTTCTCTATGTTGAATGACAACCAGTCTGCGATTGGCTATCTTCCCTGGTACCTGTTTTCTCTTAGAGGGCCTTTGCCTAGTAGCACCCTGACAACCACCTTCTGTTTGGGGCTCTTGCCTAGCAGCAAGGCCCCCTCTTGCTCTGTCAGAACCCTGTTTGTTGTGGAAACCGCAAGGCTGTACCGAATAGCACCGAAATGTTTAAAATGCACTCACCCACCTCAGTTCGGGACTGTCTCCTCTGGGTCTATACATGAGGCAGCCGCCAGCCTCGAAATGACGCTCTCGAAATTCCCAATTAATTTTGCCTGTGAGTTATTAACTCCATCCATTTCACCATGACTCCAAATCCATCCCTCTTCCCATCATTTTACCCAACATTTCTTCTCTTCTCCTTGTACTCTACTGAGAAACAGGGAAAAGAAGTAGCAACATGAAGGGTGGAGCCCTGGAAATGACAGACTTTCCTCTACAGCTCCTTTCTAGGGATGACTTGGCCAGTAGTGTAGGGCATATGGACCACCATGGGCCAAAGCCTGAGCTACAGTCACTGCTGTCTGGCCTGTGGAAAACACCAAGAGGTTGGGAGATACTTCTAATCAAAAGAATTCAATAGAGCCTTCTCAGTTGAGGTGAGAAGCTATGGGTATGGAGCACCATATACCCCGTCAGACTTGGTCAGTGTGTTGGCTAATTTTGCAAATGTGTTTTTTCCCTCTCTTTTTTGTATTCTTTGTTGCTGAGGAGGAGGGGTACCAATGTATATGCACACATGTGTATAATACACAATAAATACATGTATATGCTAAAACACATGTGCATATCAATACACCTATGTACATAGCACACATGTGCATATATATCAATGGTAGACTATATTGCACATTAAATTTTTATTATTTAATGTACAGTATATTATATATGCCTATGTGTATATGTGTACATGTATGTATATGTGCACGCACACATGAACACACATGTATACACATTCACATATGAATAGTAACTGACCCTGGGCTTTTCACTGATACGGGAATTCTCAGGAAAGAACACTCTCTGTATCAATGCAGGTCAGCTCCTTCTCTGCAGCTGATAGCCTTAGAGAACAGAGAGGCGGCAACTTGCCCAGAGCCACCCAGCCAGGATGCGTCAGAGTAAGACTAGAACCCAGTTCTTCCAGGCTCCAAGGCCAGCTTTGCAGCCTCTCGTCTGTACTTCTCTTGGGAATGAAGGCGATGGAAAAACGAAAGAGATCAAGAATGACTTTTAACAGAATACTGATTTTCCAAAAAGGAAATAAAATTAACCACCTCTCCCGGAAAGGAGCGAGCCAATGATTCGCCCTGTGGCTCCACTCACCATCCGTCAGCCTGATTTCCCAGACTTCCCCGTGGAAACCGCTCCCTCTGAGCTGTCTTAGAATGTCAGTGGCTGGGGCAGGGATTGCCTTGCAGGCTTGTAGTTCTTGCTCTTAGCACAGTACCTGGCTCATAATGAGTGTTTAATAAATGTTTTTTCATTCATTCTTTCACTCATTCATTCATTCACTCATTCATAGCCGATACCTCTCTGACTGTATTAAGAAACACCAGTCATGCTGACTGAATTCAACTCTCTGTAGAGAAACAAGAAGTTTAGGAATCTCAACCAAAGATTTAGCTTGCAAGGACTTCATTTTACTGAAGAGGAAACAGAGGGCCAGAGAGATCATCTGATTAGCCTGAGTTCACACATAGCCAGGTAAATAACTGAGCTGGAATGACAACTAACAGACATTACCCTAGAGGCAGCTAGGGTGGTACAGCAGATAGAACACTGTGCCTGTAATCAGGAAGACCTGAGTTCAAATGCAGCCTCACTTACTAGTTGTGTGACCTTGGGCAAGGGAGGGAGGTGTAAGACTGTTTGACTCAGTTTCCTCATCTGTAAAATGAGATGGAGAAAGAAATGGCAAACCACTCCAGTATCTCTACCAAGAAAACCCCAAATGGGGTTATAGAGTCAGACACAACTGAAAAATGACTGAACATAAAAAATGGGCTTTCACATTTGCAAAGTACTTTGCACACACTATTTCATTTATCCTTAAAGCAGCCCTATGAGGTAGGGGTACTGGGTGGGATTATCCACTCTTTACAGACGAGCAAGTTGAGGTCTAGAGAGTTTAGGTGATTTTCCTGGGTCATAAAGCTAGTGTCAGAGGAAGGATTTGAACCCACGTCTTCCTAGCTCTTAAGTGCAGTCCTCTAGCCACTGATTGAAAACCCCATGCTCTTGGCACTGCACTGTTCAGTTTCTGTCTCTGAGAGGAGCAACAGGAATTTTATTTTCAGGAAGGATATAATTGACATCAGAGGTTAGGGATCATCCCAAACTCTTGGTCTCCCTCCCTTAATGACCTGTTAGACATCTGCCATCCATGCATTTATCTAAACCCTTCTCAATTCTGTCCCTGCTTTTGGCCTGGGCCCCTTCTTTGGTTAATGACTTCCATACGTTTCCTCTCTCCATATACTGTCATTTCCAGTTTATCCAGAAGCCACACAAATAAACAAGAAGCTCAAATGACCAATGATTCCTTTCTCAAGACAGCATGATGAGGATGGATGGAGAAGCACAGATGGTGGCAGCCAGAGAAGCCCCCATCGGAGGAAACCCTGAACACTAGTCCTGCTCTGCTTAAGGATCAGCAGGGACAGGGCATCATTTCCTCCCAACCCAGCCCAGATCATTTTTTAGCAGTTCTCATCATAAGAAAGTTTTCAAGGGCTCACCAAAGTCCCTGAGATTTCTGCCCATGTCTCCTAGTTCTACCCACTGGAGCTAAGTAGAGCCAGGCTAATCCTTCTGCTGGACAGCACTGCAGGTACCTGTCCTCTCTAATTCTTCTCTTCATCATTTTATCAATGTCCTTCCTAAAATGAGGTTCTTTGAACTGAGCACAGCATTATGCACATGGAATGACCAATCACTCAGTCAATAAACATTAATTAATCACCTACTATATGCCAGGTACTATGCTAAGGGCTGGGGATTTCAGAGAGAAGCAAAAGACAGCTTCTGCTCTTGAGGCTATCACAGTCTCCTAGAGGAGGCAACAATCAAAGAGACATGCAAATAAGCAGGATGAGTAAGAAATAAGTAGCAGAGAGAAGGCATTGGAATTAAGTGGGCCTGGGAAAGGCTTCCTCTAGGAGGTGGGATTTTAGATGGGACTTAGAGAAAGCCAGAGAGGTCAGTGGTCAGAGCAGAGGAGGGAGAGTGTTTCAGGCTTGAAGCCAAGGGATGGAGGTTCTTGCATGTGGACCAACCAAGAGACTGGCCAGGGAAGGAGGTGTAAGAAGACTGGAGAAGCATGTTAGGAAGGGCTTCCAATGCCAAACAGAGCATTTTGTATTTGACCCGGGAGGAGACAGGGAGCCGCTGGAGTTTACTAAGTAGAAAGTGACATGATTGGACTCAAATCTTAGGAAAGTCACTTGAGTGACTGATGGAGGATGAATGGGATGGGAAAAGATGAAACAGGCAGATTGTGATAGTCCTGGTGTGAGGTGATGAGGGTCTGAGCCAGGGTGGTATCAATGTCAGAGGAGAGAAGGGGGGGTGTTTTCCAGAGATGCTGCAAAAAGCTGAAGGGTCAGAAGATCAGAGGTCAAAGTGTAGATGAAAAATAGGGTTTGATGAGGGGAAGAAGAGGAACGATTGTTGGATGGGGAAGGGGACTTCAGAAGTCTTGAACATGGAGGTGATGCATGTGAGGGCAAATAGAGGGTCTGGTGGTCTTTGTGTATGACTGAGGGAGGTGGAGGAGGAACTCCCAGGAAGTGAGTAGAAGGAGAATCGAGAGGTTAGGGTGTTTGAGGGAGGGTCAATGTGTATATCACAGTTACCTAGTGGGAGGGGAGGAATCAAGAGGAGAGGAAATTGTGAGCCAGGTAGATAACTCATCAAGGAAAGAAGGGGAATGATCTGGGTGGTGGGTGGACAACAGGCGCCAAGATTTAGATTGGGAGGGGGCAAACCCAGAAGGGACCAATAGGAGTAAGGAGGATTTCCCCTTCCCCACTTTGACCAGTGAGATGAGTCCCTCCTCGCTCCTGGGAATTACCATTTTCTCAATTTAGACAACCATTACATGTGTTTATTTGATAATGATAGGTCACATTTATGTAACCTTTAAGGTTTGCCAAACAGATTTGCACAGATGAGCTCATAAAAATTGTGCTACGTGGACTTTAAAGAGATCATTGCCTGCCTCATTTTACAAAGGAGGTAATTGAGACCAAGAGAGATTAAATGGCTTGCCCAATATCACACAGCCAGTAAATGTCTGAGAAGGGATTTAAAATTAAGTCTTCCTGGATTTGTTTCCTTTTGTTCTACCCATTCCATAAGAACTGTCAAGTTTTGCCATTCCCTGTTCTAAGATCCCTCCCAGCCCTGACCTTCTAGGTTCTAGGTTCTAAGGCCCTTCTGGCTCTGACATTTTCTGTTATAAGGCCACTCCCAGCTCTGACCTTCCCTGTTCTGAGGCCCCTTCCAGCCCTGACATCCTTCCAGACCTTTCTGGGGTCATTAGAGCCAGCTCTAACCTGGGAGGGAGGAGAATTCAAGGCTCTCTGTCCCCTCTTTGAGCCCTGGATCAGTCATGGAGCTAGGGGCAGCCCCCTCAACAGCTTTCATTTCTCCCTGGGTGTCTGCAGAGTTTCCTTCCTAGTTCAAAGTCTGACTCTCTACCCCTGAAACCACTTTCTTCTCTTTCCTAGAATTCTCTGAGGGAAAGTGATATGTCTTTCAGTTTCTATTTCTCAAGGGTCACACATCCTGTAAAGTTGGTTTCCCACAGGTTGGCTCACTCAGTGGTTTTAGTTCACACCAGAGGTTCCACCTGTCATCTGGGGAGGGAGGAGGCTTCCTCTTTGCACCCCCCCTCTCTTGAAGCCTTTTCCAGCTAGTCACAGCTGAGAGTTTGCATGGGTTTATTCGAATCTCTCTTCTTCTTCCAGTCCTCCAGCAGCCTAGAGCCAAAGCTGAATATGTTGCCTTGGATCAAACAGGTGACCCTGTAACTGGGCAGGGCTAAGATCCAAATTCTGGTCCTCTGATTCCAGAGAAGCATGCAAACATTTTATTTTTAAAAATTAAATTAAGAACTTTTTTTCACAGAACAAAAATCTTTTCTCTCTCCCTTTTACCTCCTTCTCCAAAAGAAAAACAAAACACATCACAAATGGTCATGGCCAAATGAAACAAATTCCTGATATTGGTTGTGCCCAAAACATACATGTCTCCCTCTGCACCCTGAGTCTGTCACCCCATTTTCAGGAAATGGATAGCCGGCTTCATTGTGGATACTCTGAAGTTTTGTTTGCTCATTACAATGATCATTTCTTAAGACTTTTCAAGTGGTTGTCTTTATAATGTCGTTAGGGTATAAATTGTTTTCCAGGTTCTGCTCACTTCACTTTTCATCAGTTCATAGGGGTCTTCTTAGGTTTTTCTGAAACCATTCGATTCTTCATTCTTATAGCCCAATAATCTTCCATCACAATCATAGGCTACAATTCATTCAGCCATCCCCAACAGATGGGCATCCTTTCACTTTCCAGTTTTTTGCCACCACTACAAATATTTTTGTACTTGTGGATCATTTTCATTCTTTTGCCTCTTTGGGATCATGTACTTAATTTCTTGAGTCATTGCATGAAGGACTGAGGACAGATTTATGAAAAGCTGTAGAATGGATAAGGCTTTTGTTATCTCCATTTCCTCATTTGTAAAAGGAAGGGATTGGACTCAGGGGCTTCTAAGGTCTTGTCTAGCTCCATATTGCTGTGCTACCAATCAATGAGCACTGTGCCAGGAATGAGTGCTGTGCCAGGAACTAGGTTAGAACCTAAGGATTCAAGACAGAAACTTCAGAGAACCAAGGAGGTCAAGGGAAGAAATTAGAGAACGTTGTCCAGGTGCAACAAGTCTGTATCCCATTAGATAACTGGATCTCTTCCTTTACACTCCTGACTGCTTCTGTCTACTTGGTCCCCAAGTGGGGCTAGGGAGCAAGACACTCAAGGAAATGGAAGGAAATATCAAGAGCTCAGCAGCATGGGAAGTGAAGTGGGGATTCTCATCAGACTTCTTTCTTGTCAAAAAGGCAGGGTTAATTTAGCCAAGAGAGTCACCCAAAAGAAAAGAAAGGGCTGTGGATCTTGCTTGGAACAAAGATGGAAAGAGAGGAGGATCTTGCAGTGATCTACAGAGAGTACACCATGTTTGTGTTTCTGCTGGTATTAAGCAGCATCTATCATTTCTGCCAGTACAAAATGCAAGCTACTCCTGTCCTCAGGGACAGAGGAGTGAAACAAACATTTTTTAAGTATCTACTGTATGATCACATGGCATTGTACTAAGCACTTTACAAATAACATCTCATGTAATCCTCATAACAACCCTGGGAGGTAGGGGCTACAGGTAGGGGTTTCCCTTTCTATAGATGAGAAAATCAGGGTAGACAGAGGGAACATGACTTCCTTATGATCATACAGTTAGGAAGTGTTTGGAGTGACTAGAAGAAGGCATTTTCTACAAAGGTAGGACCGCTCAGCTCTCATTTTCTTGCCTTCCTTCCCCAAGAACAATGGTCTTCAGAGTGAGAATGTCAGGGCCAATGTCAGGGCTTCTTTAAGAAGAATGGTTTGACTGAGATGGTCTCTGGGATCTCTTCTGCCTCTGAAACTCTGTGATCTTGTGAATGGCAATCCCAAAACAAGAGAGGAAACTGCCAGTCACCCCGTAGCTGCCCTCACAGAATTCAAACCACTAGACTCAGACAACATCCTGAGGTACTGAAGGAACAGGCAGATGCGGTTACTGAGCCATGATAAATGACCTTTGAAAGATGGGAGAGCTAAAGGTGCTATAGAACTGAAGAAGGAAAATGTGATCCCAAACATTTTATGAAAGTTGGAGTGAAGGGTAGAGAAGATGTTAGATTCTGCAAACTCTCGGCTGATCTGCTAGATTTCATTCTTGACAAAATTCTGGAACATGCTGAAACATGCTAGTAAAGGGATGGTAAGCAAAAATCCAGAAAGGGAAGCAGTAATCACAAAGAGTCATCATTGATTTATCAAGAACAGGTCATGCCCGACTAGCCTCATTTCCTTTGCCAACAGAGGTAGATAAGGGAGATGCTATGGCCAGATTTATACAAAGCATCTGACAATAATTTTTATGGACAAGATAGAGTAAAGGAGTTCAAATTCAGTTTCAGACAGTCACTAGCAATCACTTAATTTTTCTCAGCCTCAGTTGCCTCTGCTTTAAAATTGTTTTACTAATAGTACCTACCGCCCAGGATTGTTAAGTTCAAACTAGGGCACATGTAAAGTGCTTTGCAAATCTTAAAGTGCTCCAGAAATGCTAGCTGGTATTATCATATTCAAAATGACCACATTTTCAGGTAGCTCCAAGGTAGAAGGAGGAGCTGATACTGTGGTTAACAGAGTCAGGGTCCAAAAAAACATTGATGACATAATTGGGCAGGGAATGACATAAATTTCCATCCCAGGATCCAAATCTGAACTTGGGGACATAGAGACATGTGACTAGGGAACAGTATCAGTGACAAAGATCTAGGAGTCTTAGGGGACCACAAGGCCAGCGTGCATCATTGGTGAGATAGGAGTGATTTTGATATGCTCTTGGGTCACGTTAGGAGATAATAGTGCTAGGACTAGGACCCACACCCTGCCTTGGTTCCACCACATTTCAAACATAGACCTCATTTCCAGGTCCCACGTTTTTAGGAAAGGCAGAGACAAGGTGAGTATATCCAGAAGGAGGTGACCAGGTAAAAGGCTTTGAGTCTGTGTCATATGAAGATGCCTTCAAGGCACTGGGAATGGGTAGCTCAGAGGAGAGAAGATTCCAAACTGAGGGAGGGGCCCACACTAGCAGCCTTCGCTGTTTGAAAGACACTCCCTTGGAAGGAACAGGCACTAGAACTGTTCTTTTTGGTCCAAGAGGGCAGAACGAGGAACAGCGAGGGTAGAAATCACAGAGAAACAGATGAGGGTTTGAGGTAAAGAAGAATTTTCTAACAATGAAAGCTGTGCATAAGTGGAAGAAGTTGGTGGCTCAGTGGTTAGCATGCTGAACCTGGGGTCAGGAAGGCTGGAGAGAATATCCAACTGTGAGACACTGAGCAAGCCACCTAACTTCTGTCTACCTACCTCAGTTTTCTCATCTGTAAAATGGGGCTTATAACAACACTGACCTCTCAGTGTTATTGTGAGGATCAAGCATGATCTTATTTGTAAAGTTCTTTGCGAGCCATACAGTGCCATATAGATGCTAGCTATTATTATTCTAACATTACTTGGATTCTCCTCTTCAGAAGTCTTTAAATAAAGCCTCGATCACTCCTTGTGGACAATGAAGACAAGATTCTTGGTCAGGGATGAGTTGGACCAGATGGTCTCTGAAATCCCTTCTAAGTCTTGGCTTCTGGGATTACCTCACTTGGAGGCTTAGTTTCCTCATCTGTCAAATGGGGAGAGTAATCCCTGTCCCCAAGACAATAGCTGGCATTTCTCATCTCGTTTTATCTTCCAACAAACCAGGGATGTATGCCAATCCCTCACTGTAGGGACAAAATTCATTTTGTGGTAACCACCCATAAAGCAAAAATAGGTATAATAAAAGTTCCATTTCCACTCATATTAATGAAGAAAATTGTGTTCCATTTCTGAATCTGCAACCCCCCCCCACAACCTCACCACCTTTTCACCCAGCTATGTTCCAATAATAAGTAAATATCTGTTTAGTCAACAACACTTACTGAAATGCTCATTTTCAGTTTTTCGACGATGATGGTTTCACTTCATGTCTCACGACCATCCTGTGGACAGCACCAGCAGAATGTAGGTCTTGTGAAGAGTCGGCATAGCTTCCTCTAGGATGGGCCACACCAGACTCCTGGCCTGCTCTCCACCTCCAGTGAAAGGACTGATGAACTCTGAGTACAGAATGAAACAGACCTTTTTTTTTTCAGTTGTTGCAACATGGCTAATATGGAAATATATTCTGCATGACTCTACATGTATAATTGACATCATATTGTTCGTCTTTTCAATAGGTGGGGGAGGAGCTGGAGGGAGGGAGACAATTAAGAACTCAAAATTTTTTAAAAAGGAATGCTAAAAATGAGTAAATAAAAGTAGTTCATCAAATGAACCTTGTTAGAACCTTGCTAATAGACTGGTGGGTCAGATTCTATGGACATAATGCACTTAGATTTCTAGCAATCATTTAATAGTTTCTCATGTTATTTTTATTGACAGGATGGATGTCTTAAATGGTAATACCATTAGGCAAATTTGGAAATAGTTTACAATGTTGGGAGAAAGGAAGGAAGGCTATCAGCATAGTAGATGGAACCTCTCTAGGGCATTTATGGGAGGACCTGGGCAAGAGTCACCCAAAAAGGGTAGGTACACCAATATCACTGAAGGGAACACCTAAATCAGTGAGATCACAGATCCATTGACATATCTGAATATGCTTATGGATCAGAGAAAAATATGGCTTTGGGTATTGGGTGTTGGAGTGGGAAGAAGAGTGGATTGAGTCAGTCTGCTGGCAAGGGTGGAGAACAATGTGAAAGTGAGGACGGTGATGAAGAATTTTTTCCAGGATCTGGAGGGGGGCCCAGGATGCTGGGATCCTTGCTCCCCCAACTGTGATCCAGTTAGCCAGTAAACATTTATCCATGTATTTACTGCCTACTGTGGATCGGCCACTATGCTAAGGACTAAGGCTACCAAAAAAAGGCCAGAGAAACAGGGCAGTTGGAGTTAATTTCACCCCCAGGTGGATGGACCTAAAACCTGACTGTGAGCTCTTTGAGCAAGAAACACATAAAGATGGGGCAAGAGTCTTCAGAACCCCCTCCTGGAGGTTTTTACCTGGGGGCAAGTCATCCTGTATATTTTATGGAAAATATAGGGAAGATGTGATCTCTGACCCCCAAACCCTTTCTAGGACATGATGGGGCCATTGTGTTTTTTCTTTCCATTACAGTCACCCTGGTACAGAGAAGCATGGCTCTCTCTAAGGGGAACTCTCATTATCGACCTAATTCTCATCCACCAACAAAAAAGGAAGTGGTTATTGGGGCCAAGAATAATGGGAACCTCACGGAGGGAAGTGGCCCCTTCTTCTCTGAACTTGTGAAGGAGAAGCTGGAGGAAGTCCTTTGGTATGGGTCTGAGGAGCACAGATTTTTACGGTATGGCTGAACTCTGTCCATGCCTGCTGCTGGATCCAGTTTCCTGATGTTCTGAGATCTCTCCCATACTTCCCTATCCCCCACCCTCATCCCAAGCTCTTGGGGGCTCCAATGCTGCAAGACTGGCCTTCTGGACAAAACAGCACTGATCACTCCCTGCCCAGTACTGACCGTGAAGTATCTCCCACCCCATCCACCTCCTTCCCTCCTATTCTTTTGCTGTTGAAGAGAGATGAAGAGAACTCTATGATTGTGTCCACTCTACCTTTATATTATCTTATCTCAGCTGGGCCCTCACTGCAGCAAGGTCATATTTCTACTCTGTCCTTAATCAACTCTACACCATTGAATAGAGCAGCCATGTGGTGCAATGGATAGAGCAGAGCCTGGAATCAGGAAGACCCTAGCTCAAATCTGGCCTCAAATACTTACTAACTGTGTGGCCCTGGGCAAATCATTTAACCCATTTTGTTTCTATTTCCTCACCTGCAAAACGAATTAGAGAAGGAAATGACAAACCACGTCAGTATCTTTGCCAAGAAAACCCCAAATGGGGTCATGGAAAGTTGGACACAATTGAACAACCACACCATTGACCCCTGTGACTGCTCCAGACCTTTTCTTCTCAAGACTCCCATGGCCCCTTCTCCACTGATGACCTTGCCTCACAGCTTAAGGCCATTAATGGAGAACTTCACATCTCAAATCCCTCTCCTATTGCCTCTTTCCCCATATCTCCTCTTCTCACTCATCTCTGATGAAAAGATCGCCCTTCTCCTTCCCAAGGCCAGCTCCTGACCTCTCTCCTGAATTCCAGTCATTCTGGAATTCACCAACTGCTTTCCAAACTGAGTGCCCCAGAGACACATCAAACTCCAGTTCCTTCTCTTTGCCTTCCTTCTTCTGAACTCATCTATCCCTGCCAGCATCACTACAACATTAGTGCCTTCTTCAACTCCTTACTCTCTCGCTCATTCCGCATATCCAATTAATTTCCAATTCTTGCTTGTTCTGCTTCCACCACATCTCTCTTATCCGTCCCCTTCTCTTCACTGAGACAGTCACCAGCCCCGCTCAGACCTCCCCCCCACTCTTACCATAGACTTTTCCCCTCCTTTTTATCCTCTATTCTAAGCTTAACCAACACCAAACAAAATGAACACTTCCACATAAACTGTACAACAGAAGGCAAAGATTGTACTTGAAATTATATACCTCTTACATATAGCTTGTATTTCTTTTAAAATACAGACTAAATTCAGTACAAGACTTTTAACTGTTTAACTGTGATTCCTTCTGATCTTCCATCATTTTTTCGATTTTGAAGTGGGACAACATTATTACTCACCCCCTTCTTTCTTCCACTCACCTATTCCCAACCAATGGGAAAACCAGTTCTTTTTTTTAAAGATCCAATTCATAAGAAATATGTAATCATGCAAAATAAATCCCCATGTTGGCCATGTCCAAAAATGTTTGCCTCACTTTGCACCCCTAGCCCATCCTTTCTCTGCCAAAAAGTAGGTCCTTTCAGTTCCCTGGAATCACACTTGGTATTTACTTTGGATCAGAGTTCTCAAGTCTTTTCAAAATCTTTACAAAATGTTTTTATTATTGCATAAATCATTCTCCTAGTTATGCCCACTTCACCATATTGCTTCATACAAGTCTTCCCTGGTTTCTCTGTAGTCAACCCCTTCATCATTTCTTATAGCACTCTAATATTCCATTATATTCATATGACATAATTTGTTCAGTCATTTGCCAGCTGATGGCTCCCCTCTTGGTTCTTTGCCACCACGAAAAGAGCTGTTCTGAATCCTTTTGTCCATATGGGTCCTTTCCCTCTTTCTTTGATCTCTTTGGGGACGTAGTTCTACTCATGGTGCCACTGGGTCAGAAGGTAAGCAGTTTTTTGACTTTTTAGTTATGGTTCCTAACTGCTTCCCAGAATGGCAGACCAATTTACAGATGCCTCTGAATGGCCCCCAAATGTGCCTATTTACCGCAGCCCCTCAAGCGTCATTTCTCCCTTTTTGACATCTTTGCCAATTTGATGGGCTCAAGGTTGCTCTGTTTTCTTCATAGCCTTCTGATTGTGCCCCCTATCATAAGTCCCTCTCCCCTCCAGACTATCCCCCACTCAGCCACTTTTTCCTAAAACCTAGGTCTGACCATGTCACCACCACTTAGCCACAGTGACTCTTTACTACCTCTAGACTCAAGTATGGAGTCCACCATTTGACATTTAAAACTCTTCCCAACCTGGACCCTTCCTTTCCAGCCTCCTTATTTTCATCTTGTCCCCATTGGTTTGCTAAGATGTCATCATCCTCTGAACATGCTCCACTTTCTCTGAGTGGAGCTCCCAGGACTGAACATTGTGCCCTATGTAGAACCTGGCTGGTGCAGAAAACAGCAGAATCAGCACTTCCTTATTTATGGAACCTCTGCCTCTTTTCATATCACCAAGCCTGGATAGACCACATCCACAGATATTGCAAGCACTGGCAGATGGGACTATTGTTCAGTTGCTGGGTCATTTCAGTCATGTCTGACTCTCTGTAACCCCATGTGGGGGTTTTCTTGGTAGAAATACTGGAGTGGTTTGCCATTTCCTTCCCCAGCTCTTTTTATAGATGAGGAAACCAAGGCAAATTGGGTTAAGTGATTTGCAGAGAGTCACACAGCTACTAAGCTACTAAGTGTGTCTGAGCCTGGATTTGAATTCATGAAAATAAGTCCTCCTTATTCCAAGTTCAGTGCTTTATCCACTGCACTACCTTCAGAGAAAGGAAGAGAGCTTTGTAAGATTACCTAGGGGCAAAGGATTCCATTTTCTTTTATTTTTTCATAAAATATTGAGCTCTTTTATTTTTACACCTTCATTTTCCTTTTTTTGAGGGAATATTATTTTTTTAAAAAAATCATTTTTGCTAATATCTTTTTTGTGTTGCCTAAATTTTTCCTCCTCCTAAAATTCTTCCCCTTCCCCAAAAGCCATCCCTGATAACAAGGAATTATTTTAAAAAGAAGAGAAATAAGTTTCAGTGAAACAGATCTGACATTACATGCAATGTTCCACACCTGTGAACTATGACCTCTGCAAAGGAGCCTGGAGAAGTGCCTTCTCCTATCTCTTCTTCTCTTTTAGTTTACTGTTTATAATTGCACAACATTTAATTTCAAGTATTTTATGGTTTTTATTCTTTCCATGTTATACTGCTCCAGTAGTATCTCTTTGCATCAGTTCATGTAAATCTTTCCACACTTCTCTAGGTCAGGGCAGCATCTGGTACATACACTGTCCCCATAGGTTTGCTAAGACATCATCATTTCTATACAGGATGATAGGGAGTTGCTTCTGGGAAAATTGGGAGGCCTGGAATTTGTATGGACATTCTGTAACAGGTTCCAGATGGCCTACCACATACTTGGGAGGAGTCTTTTGTTCTTATGTTATGTTGCCAGAATTGTCTGAATCTGCTAAAGGACCTAAGTTGGTAATAACCATATATTTGGTGGTATTTGTGTCTGGGGGGAGGGTGGTAACTCACAGCTGGTGAAATTTTGCAAATGGGAGGGTCCTTAGGAACTTCTCTCCTTCATCCATGTGAACCCCAAGGAGATCTCCAAGACTTGGGCTTTTTCATTTCCTCTTCTCTATCCTAGGTATCCTAGGAATTGGAGTCTCCAATTGAAGCCACATTAATGAACTCCACCAACGATGAATGCCATTAATGTGCCTGTCTTTCAGCAATCCCTCCAACACTGACTACTCCTTTTGTCATCTTTGCCAACGAGCTGAGTGTGAGCTGAAACTTTAAAGTTGTTTTGATCTACATTTCTCTTATTGTTAGTGATTTGAGCAAGCTTTCATATGATTTGATAATTTCCTAGCATTAATCGTTCCAAATGCTTCTTTTGAGAACAGTTTGTTCATATTCTTGGACCGTGTATTCATTGAGGAATAACTCTTGGAAATAGCCCCATTTTCTCAAACTATAAGCCAGTGAATTTGATTTCGATTGCTGGCAAAATCCTGGGAAAGAAGGGTTATGATGGTTAGTGAACACTTAGAAAAGGGGATGGGGTGCCATAGAAACAGCTTGGCTTCCTCCAGAACAAGTTCTGCTCCTTGAGAAGGAGCAGAAAGGTGTGTACACCATCAGATTGCTCATTGTTTCAGGTGTTTTTATTTATTCAATCTCTAGAATGTGTGTGTCTGTGGGAGGGGAGAGAGGAAGGAATTTTTTCCTCTTCCAGAGTGGATTGTAACATAAAGGCAAAAAAGACGAGTTTTTTTTTAAACAATAGGTCACATCAGGCTAACTCCATTTCTGTTTTTGATGAGATGACATTGGGATGTTAAGATAGTACTGTATATAGAGGATAGCAAAATATTCAGTAAAGTTTCTTGTGCTTTTCATGTGAAAAAGATAGAGAGATATGGCTTCAAAGACAGATAGTACATTTAGATTGAATCAGAAATGACTGAGCAGGCAGCCCCAAAGCACAGTCATTAACCATTTACTGTCACCTGGAAAGAGATCACCCGTGGAATTGGCCCAAAGATCTCGGCTTGGCCTGCTCAATTACATCCTTTTATCAATACAACAATTGATTTTTCTAATGTCATAAGAGCATAAATAATGTAGTTATCCAATGTGCTACTGACTCCAAGCTGGGAGGGATCACTGGACTGACTGGTCAAATGGGATTTAATAAGGGTAAATGTAAATTCTTACAATAAGTTTCAAAGAATAAATTTTGCAGGTACAAGACTTGATTTTCAAAAGATTGACTCTCTATATAATAATATATGTTACATATAGCTATATATAAATATGTGTTATATGCAGTAATCTATACTATATATAGTTGTATAGAGAGTAATATGTTATATGCAACCTTGTAGAGGAATATGTGTCATATATAATAATATGTTATATATTATATGCTATATCTCTATAGTTAAGTTATATATAGCTGTATAGTTCTGCTATATATAGCTTCAAAGAGTTGTATACAATCATAGCTGTATAGAGTAATATGTGATATATAGTGTGTACGTGTGTATACATATACACATACATACATATATACAAAAAGGATTTAGGAGGTTTAGTGAGCTGTAAACATTGTGAAACTATGTATATTATATTAATCTATATCAACACATAGTGATATGTTACATATAGCTGTATATGGTAATATATGTTTTATATATGTATATATATACATACAAATATTTCAGAGTTTTAGTGAGCTGCAAACATTGTGAAACTATGTATATTATGTTTATCTACCTCAATATATAATAATATGCTATATATAGATATGTAATATATATGTTATATATAGCTGTATATAGTAATATATATTATATATGTGTGCATATATAGAGATATATAGATGAAGATACAGATTTAGAAGTTTTAGTGAACTGCAAACTCATTGTGAAGCTATATATAAATATTAAAGTATTAATATTGTATATAATATTGAACCATTAATATTGTATATATTATCTATATTCTATATATTACCCAGATACATTCAAATTCATTATATGTGACTTCACCACCAATTATATTATATAATATATTTTATATATATTATATAATATATATTTTATATATAATATATATTATATATAATATATGTGTGTATCTGTATTATATATAATATATTATATATAATATATGTGTGTATCTGTATATGCAAAATGCATGTAGTACATACATTTGAGAGTGATGGGGAGAGGGGTTGCTTTCAGTGATACAAGACCCTCGCCAGTGAGGAAACTCTCTTGACCAGTGCAGGTTGGCACCTTTGTATCACCTCAGAAAATGCCCTGGGCACTGAGAACATGTGCACCTTGCTCAGGGTGTCACTACATTCCGAAACTTCCATTCGGTCTGAGGAGAACATGAAGCCCCCATTTACTATCCTCAGGTGAGAGCTCATTTGGACAGAATTCAGTTCTGGAAGCCTTGGAGGGACATGGATAAGATGGCACTAGCTAGCATAGAAGGAGCTGACCAGGGCGAGGAAAGGTCTCACAGGGAAGGTGATGTTTGAGAGAACTGGCCTAACCCCCAAAAGTCACCAAACCATGCATGACCTTTGACCCAGCAATGCCACTACTAGGCATTTGGCCTAGTGACCAAAGAGGAAAAGAATCCATACGAACATCAACATTTAGAGTGGCTCTTTCTGTGGTAACAAAGAACTGGAGGAAGTGCCCGTCAGTGGGGGAAGGGCAGACCAATGGGAATATGCTGAAAGGCCATTGTGTTCTGTGATATATCTGACCATGTGAGTCCTGCCACCCAGTGAGAGAATCACAAGGTTTGAGCATCAACAGGGACCCTCCAGGAACTCGACAATGCCGCTAAGCCCAACGTCTTGCCATCCCTCATACTCAATGCTCCCTCTCCCCAGTCCTCATGGGCACCAGATGCCCACCATGCTGGCGATGCTTCTCCTTTTCTCCTCCCATTCTTGGCTTCCTTCAAGTCTTGTCTCAAATTCCACTTGGTGCAAGAGGCCTTTCCTGGTCTTCCTCTCCCCTCCCCCCCCATTGCCTTCCTCCTGGAATTTGTCCCTTTTCTTTATCTTGTCCTTTTCGTATATGTATACAGTTGTTTGCATGTGGTCACCATTAGACCAGAAAATCCTTAAGGACAGAGACCATGTTTCTGCCTTTCTTTATATCCTTGGTGCTTAGCATAGTGCCTGACAAACAGCAGGAGCTTAATAAATTCTTGTTGACTGCCTGACTGACCTCAGAAGCCAGGTAACCCAACCTGCATTATTACAGACTAGACAAATGGTCCTCTGTCCTCTACAGGAAGCCCTCCAGTGACGGGGAACTCATTACCTGATCAGGCACCCATTGCCCTTTGGGGAGCTTCTCTTGCCATGGGGGCCCCAAACAGCTGGGCACAGAGGTTGGACCTCCCTTGACTCTTCTCTCCTTCAGGGTAAACACTTCTGGTTGGATCATCACGTGAGATGGAGGTTGGGTCCTGCCCCATGCTGGCTGCCCTCCTCTGGACTCCTTCTGGCTGATTGACCTGCTTTTGAAATTGTTTTTGTCACTTGGAAGTATGGTCTGGATATGAATTTCATTATCACCAGCAGGATCTGTATTAGTCTATCAGCAGGAAGGGGAAATCCAGAGAGAGCCATGAGATCTGGCGAAATACAGTCAGGTGGATCTGGGTTTGGATCCATTTCAGACACTACTAGGTGACCTTGGGCAATAGTTTCCTCACTTAGAAAATGAGAATGATAACAGCACCTACTTCCCAGGGTGGGCGTGAGCATCAAAACGAAAAGAAGCAAATATTATAACAATGAACATTTCTACAGCATTTTAAGGTTGGCAAAATATTTTGCTAAATGTTATCTCACTTTATTCTCACATCAGTCCTGGGAGTGTTCCCATTTTACAGATAGAAAACAATCTCAGAGAGTGTCATTACTTTCCCAAGGGCACACAGTCAGTAAAAGTTGGAGGAAGGATTTGAACTCTGGTCTTCCAGATTCCAAGTCCTGCCTGGTTCCATACAAAGCCAGTGACTATGGAGGGTATGATGATGGCTCCTCTCGCTAGGACTGAAACCACTGGCAGCCAGTCCAGTGGCCTGGCCTAATGGACATCATTTCAACTTGTTCGATCTTACTGGGGGCCACACTGGACCCTTGGGTCCCTTCCCTTTCCAAGGACCCTTGAAGGCTGACCCAGGCTGGGGGCTGGGGTAGCTCACCTAAGAGAGTGGTGTCCTTGGGGTAGAATGAGTCCCATTAACAAGACTCAGCACATCTGCCCTATTGGCTGAGGCAAGCTGGGAGTTCTCCCTGCCTGAGCCTCCAGGCTGGGGCTGGTTTGAATTAGTGTTCAGCTGATGCCTCTGGACACCGTGAGGAAAAACATTATTGTTGGAGGCCGTTCCCAGGCTGGCAGAGACCACTTCCCCGGTCTGGTATTCCAGAGCAGGCAGAATCGGAGCCCTCTGGGTTGACTGGCCCCCTCCCTGCCCTCCTGATGCAGGGCCCACGTATCAGGCAGAGACAAGGTTGACCATCTGCCGCCCCATGGGTCCGCCTCCCTGGGAGCTGGGCACTGACAGTGCCTCCAGGGCGAGAGGCTGCCCAGACCTGGCAGTGACTCCTGCTTGCCCTGCTCTGTGCTGGTCAGCACAGGGGCCCGGGAGGGATGCGGTGGTGTCTGCTCTGGAAAGAGAGGAGGGGACCAGGCATGCGAAAGGTCCCAGGAGGAGGAACAGGCCAGAGGCAGGAGCTCAGAGGGAAAGTGGGCTATGGGGAAAGGGGGAAGGCTTTGCCAGCTGCTGAGGCCCCAAGACTTCTAACTAACTGCTCAAGGAGACAGGATTCCCCCTCCCATTGAACCAAAGTGACTGAAGAAACTGCCTTTCATCTCCAATACTCAGGCCCTAGACTGCTGCAATCTCCTGCCTCCCATCTCTCCCCTTTACAAACCCATCCTCCCCATGTTGTCCCAAAGCCCACATCTGCTCATGTTGCTTCACTGCCTATTTATTAATATTACCTCCAAGACCACATGCAAATCCTTCTGTGTGACTTTAAAGCATGTCATAACCTACTTTTCCAGACTCCGTTCAAGTGTTCTGCATTCTAACTAAGCGGGCCTAGTTGCACATTTCTTGTCACCATACCTTTGCATAGGCTGTACCCCCTCCCTGGAATGCCCTCCTGACTTACCTCCAGCTTTCAAAATCCCTGGCTTCCTTTAAGGCTCAGCTCCTACACAAAGCTGAGCTGGACCCCCTCAGTTTTACAAGTCACCCCACCAAAATGACTTTGAACATGTTCGTTTTTAATTGTACACATTGTTTCTTCCAGCAGAACGTAAACTCCTAGAAACTGGGGACCTGTTTATGTTTTCTTTCTCTGTCCCCACTACCCAGCATGCCTTGCACAGAGCAGGTGCTTAGTAATTACTTGTTGAATGGCTAAATGTATACTGATCTATTACTTGACATCTCCATGGGTGGGAGACATTGAAATAAGGGAGGGGAAGATTTTGAGATGAAAAAATTTTTTTAAAGAAATGTTAAAAATAAATAGTAAATTGTTTTTTGAAAAAATATTGGTTGAATAAAACTGCTGAGTTCCAGAGGAAGGTCTTAGCTTGGTCTTCACTGCAGGTGGGTAGTTGGTATAGTGGAGAGTGTCGAACCAAGGCCTGGATTCATATCCTGGCTTCAGGATTTTCAGCTGTGTGACCTGGGTGAATGATGAAACTTCTGTCTGCCTCAACTGCCTCAAGTGTAACGGGATCATAATGACCCTTACCTGCCAGGGTTGTTCTGAGGGGTTTGGGCTAGGATATCTCTAAGGTGCCTGCTGGCACCAATCTACAAGCTTGTGATGACTTGGGAGGTCTCTTCTACCTTGGATAGTCTGTGTTCTTCATCACAGGCTGAGGCAGAAGGAGGAGGGTCTTGGGCTTGGAGTCTGAGAGAAACAGCTTGAATCTCACATCTGTCATGAACGTTCTGGGTGGGTCTGAGCAAATCACCTTCTTTCTGCCAGCCTCCGTTTCCTTGGCTATAAAATGAGGCACCGAGGCTAGAAGATGCTTAAGGTGCCTTCTAGGACTAAACGTCTGCTCCTTTGATTCACCTGAGTCACAAGGCCACGCTCCATTTCCTTATATGTAAATTGGAACAGCAGTAATTGCTACACCTGCCTCCAGGGCCGTTTGGAGCAAAGCCTTTTTGTAAACTGGAAAGCATGATTGAAATGAAGGCGGAACCAGCTGCCCAACCGGCTGAAAAAGGGACCTAAGAGCAGAGAAGGGCAGAGCTGAGCCAGGGGCCTCAGAACAGGCTGGGAGGGCCAGAGAGCAGGGGATGTCACTCTTGGAGGGGTCTTAGAACAAGGGATGTCAGAACTGGAAAGGTCTGACCTCAGAATTAGGGTTCATTTCCTCCACTGGATGGAGGTAAAAACCAAGGTCCATAGCTAGGAGGTGACTTGACCAAAGAGAGTTGGTAGATTTGTGGCAGAAGCGATCTCAGGACTGAGGACTCAAGGAGACCAGGGAGGGACTGAACTCCATCTCAGGCTCCAAATCGAATCTGTTTTCTGCCCCGTCACCAACAGTAGCAGCCCCGTGATCAGAGGACCATCTAATCTCCCTAAAGCAAGAGCAAACGATAAGGCCGGTTCTAGGCTCCTCTTGGGGCTGATGGATGGCGGCCACTGATCAGCAGGGCCTGGGTGGGCTGATAAAGCAGTGGACTGATGAGGAGGGGGGTGGGGGTGGAGCAGGATTGAACTCTGCCCCCTCACACCACCACCCCCTCCTCAGAGTGATAAGACCTGACTTCTCAGAAACAGTGCTTCCTGAGTTCCTTCTCCCCCAACTTCCACCCCCTCTAAGATTATAGTTATGTATATAGTGGAACGCTTAGCTGCTGACCTATAGAACTGGGGTCGGGGGCAAGACTGAGAACAAGGGATATCAGAGCTGGATGACAGCAACCTGCCTTTATTAAGCACTTACTTTGCTACACATTAGAGACATAAGACAAAACTAAAACAGATATTGCCCCTCAAGGAGCTTATATCCTGGGGGTGGGGGGCAGGTACCCCCATATACAGCACATTCACAGATGGACAGGATATGAGCGATGGTGCCACAGGAAAAATCACTCAAGGAGTGATCAGGAAGAATCTGAGGAAGGAAAATGATTCTGAAAAACAAATATGGTCAGAGAGTACATTCCAGACATGGGGGAGTGGGGGAGGCCAGTGTAAATGCCAGGAGATGGGGACGACTGACCATATCTGGGGAGTGGGCCACTGTGGCTCAAGTCTCAGGTGTGTGGAGAGGAACAGTTTGGAGCAGACTGTGGAAGCTTATGTTATGTCCTCAAGGCAATAGGGAGTCACTGAGGATTTTTGAGAAGGGGAGTGAGGTAGGCATATGTGCTGTATGAAGATGATTTTGTTGGCCATGTGAAGAGTTGATTAGAGAGCAGGAATGGAACATGGGATGTACAGAGAAGAGTTTGTCACCCAGACAAGAGGTAGTAAGGGACGGACTGTGATCCAGCAGAAGACCTTGGGGAGAAGATGGCGTCAGACCAAGGAGAAAGAGACAGACAGAGAGATACAGAGAGAGCAGGAGGAGGAGGCAGCCAACTGTGTCCAAAGCTGTAAAGGTGGCGATGAAGGCTGTGGACAGTGTAGACAGGCCATCAGGGTTAGGAATTAAGCATTGTTAGTGGTTTTGAAGAGAACTCTTCCAGTAGAGTTGTGAACTTGGAAGCCAAGAGGTTGAGGAGGGAATTCAAATCAACAAACATTTATTAAACTTTTAGTGTTTGCAAGACCCTTCATAAAAATTCAAAGACAAAACCAAGATGGCATCTGCCCTCAGAGAGGTCCCATTCTATTGTGGGCATGGGAGCATTGATACATTATCTCTACAAATAGACTTATCTGAGTAGGTAACCTGAGGAGAAAGAACATGAACAATTCAGAGGATCAAGGAGAGAGGGCACATCAGGCAGGGGGGGATAGCCTGCAAAGGTTTGAAAGTGGGAGATGGCATGTTGAGATGGACACATAATCAGTTTCCTCATTTGCCAGGGATGTTGAGTATGTAGTGCTTGGGATGACTTGGGATGCTCTCCTTCATCCCCACCTCCGTAAAGAATTCTTCTCTTCCTTCATGGTTGAACTCAATGATACCCTTTCAGGAGAACCTTTCCTGATCCTTGGAACTGACTGAGTTCTCTCCCTCTCTGAATTTCCCCTGAGCAATTTGTCAGACAGGCAGGCAATAAACATTTATTAAATACCTACAGTGTGCCAGGCACTGTGCTAATCACTAGGGATACAAAGAAAGGCAAAACCCCAAAATGCTCCCTGTCTTCAAGGAACTCATGATCTAATGGGAGAGATAACATGCAATGACCATGTACAGATGAGCTATTGGCAGGAGAATTGGAGATAATGTCAGAGGGAAGGCATTAAGAATCTTTGCCCCATCACATGCTGCCTTCTATCTCATATATCTTGGTACACATGGTACCTTGTCAGCCCTGGGACAGTGAACTGTGGTTCTATTCATCTTTGTGGGCTCACCACCGATGGGGGCCTTTGCTCATAGCTGGTATTTGATAAATGCACATTTAATGGAATTGAATGAATCCAATAAATGAGAACATTTGGGGCAGAATTATTAAGGTGCCTCTTGACTTCAGCAAGGTTGGATTTGGGGTCAAGGCTTCCACCTCCAAATCTCTAATTCTAGGACACCAGTTGTATTTTTGGTTATTGGTGTTCACTGGTTTCACTTGTGTCTGACTCTCCATGACCCCATTTTGGGGTTTTCTTGGCAGAGATACTGGAGTGGTTGCCATTTCCTTCTCTGGCTCATTTGACATATAAGGAAACTGAGGCAAACAGGGTGAAGTGATTGCCCAGGGTTACACAGCTAGGAAGTATCTGAGGCTAGATTTGAACTCAAGTCCTCTGGACTTCAGGGTGCATCATTCTGTGTCACCCAGCTATCACCCACTAATCACAGATTCACAGGTTTCAGAGACAGAATGGGCTTCAAAGATCACCTAGGCCAAGCTCCTTTTTTTAGGGAGAAGGAAACTGAGGCCCCCAAAGGAGAATTAAGTCACCCAAGGTCACCCAGGTAATAAGTGGCCAAGGCAGGATTTGAACTTGACTCCTCTGCCTCAGAAGCCCTTGCTCTGTATAATGTGACAGTGCTCCCAAAGTCCTTCTGTTACTTCCTGGCTAATCACAAAGTCCTGTACAACATCTGGATTTCCCCTTCCCACATTTCTCCAGTGTCCCCTCCCCTTAGGATCTAGTGATTTATTTATCTGATTTATCTGCTAAACTAATTTGTGCTAAGCTGTTAATGACTACTAATGGTTAGTGGACTCTCCCTTCCAAAGGTCATATTTATAGCTTGTTTTCTCTCATGACATTGGGGGCACCCTAACATCAAAACTCTCATTTCTGGACTAGAGCCAGCAACTGAAAATCCAACCCTCTGTTTGTCCTTCTGCAAACACCCCCAAGGAGTGAAAATTCTCCCTCTCCCACCTTGAACAACACCCCTCTCACTACCCTACCCCATCCCTGCTGCATTTGCTCCTTTATTTGAATGGGCTTCAGAAAGTCCACATCCCCTTCCTTCCAGAAGACTGCTCTCACTCCTTAACCCCACAGGCTGCCCATGTCAACACCCCAGGGAAGGCATCACACAACAATGAGAAGAACATAAGACTTAGCTATAACTAGGGTAGGGGAACTAGGACTTGGCTTAGGGTGGTACATTTAAAGAATGCTAGAAGCACTTACTGGCCTGGACATCAGAGCTTAGCACCTGCTTAGCAAGAATGAGTTATGACACCAAAAGGTACAAGATGTGGGATTGAGATGCATGTCACTCCCTCGCTTCCTCAGCTGAGGATGTATTCTGTGACATGGTCTAGGCATTGTGTTGGTTGTCCCCAGTACAAGAATTCCTAGTTACATCTCTCCCCAGCATTAAGAACTAGGAGATCTGGGGTCTTGTCTCAACACTCCCATTAACTTGCTGTGGATCTCAAGGGATTCACTTGCTGTCTCCGGGTCTCAGTTTCCTTCCCTCTAAAAGGAACTGATCTCTGAATTCCCTTGTAGCTTACCACCCTAAGAAATTTTCTGGAAGGCAGCCCTCCCACTATGCCATGAGGACAGGTACTGTGGACAGGCAGTGTGGATGAGCAGAGTGGATAGGCAGTGGCCAGGAAAACTGGACTCTAATCCTGGGTCTGCCACTAACTTACTGGGAGACACTGAGCAAGTCATTTGCCCTCTATGGGCCTCAATTTCCTTATCTGTAAAATGAGAACATTGCCTAGAAGAACTTTTAGGGCCCCTCACCTTGAAGCCTGATCATCTAAGCAGCTCCCCCACTGTGACCAATAAGACACTGGGCCCATTCCCACAGAGCAATGACCTGAGTCGTCTTCCTACCCCTGCCACTAATTCCTAGCTGACCTTGGGCGACTCATCAGATCTGGGGCTGGAGAGACCTCCATAGAGTCCATCCACACCCACCCTCCATTTCACAGAGGGGTAAACTGAGACCTAGGAAGTTGAGGAGACTTGCCTAAAGTTACACAGGTAGAGGTGAGATATGAATCCAGCTCCATTGACTCTAGAGTTGGTGGTTTTTCCAACATTCCGTTCAAAGTCTGGATTGACAGAGGGCTGGAGATGTCAGGGGAGCAGCTAGCAGGCCCTGGGGATCTGAATTGCAGAGCTTGCATAGTGTAAAGTCAGCGAGGGCAGGCAGGGCAGAGGCAGGTCGTGAAGGGTTACTAGGCACAGGATCAGTAGTTCTGCCTTCATCACACCTCCAGGCAGTCCCATCTCACCAAAGGGAATGGAGAGCAAGTTGCTTTCCCTTCCTGAGGCCCAACATCTTTGTCCATAAAAGGAAGGGCCTGCACCTCTAAGATCTCCAGTTCTAAATCTATGCTCCTGGTACATAGCAGATACTTAATTAGAATTAAATTAGTCAGGAAGTTTTGTTGCTGTTCAGTTGTTTCAGGTTCTTCGTGACTCCATTTGGGGTTTTCTTGGCAGAGATACTGGAGTGGTGTGCTATTTTCTTCTCCCATTTATTTACAAATGAGGAAACTGAGGCAAGCAGGGTGAAGTGACTTGCCCAGGGTCACATAGCTAGTAAGTATCTGAGACTGGATTCACACTCAGGTTTTCCTGACTCCAGGCCTGGCACTCTATCCATTGAGCTACCTTGCTGCCCCAAATCAGGAAGACTAACGTTCAAATCATGCCAGAGATATTTACAAGCTGTAACACCCTGGGTGAGTCATTTATTTTCTTTAGGCCTTGGTTTCCCCTGCTGTAAAATACAGGGATTAGATTTGATGACCTCCAAAGTCCCTTTCCGCTGTAAAGCTACATTCCTATAATTATACTGAACCTAATGAAAGCTGGCCATGAGGGTACAGGGAGAGTGTGAGGGGCAGGGGGAAGGAGGGGCTTGCCCACAGTCTGTTTGTCCCCATGTACCCAAACTTTCTAGCAGTCTCTGAGTACAAAGAAGCATGGGAGGGAGACGGTCAGACCCAAGCCTTACAAAGCTGATTCCACCAGGTGGGAGAAGGTCCAGAAAGGGACCACATGGTGGTGGTGGTGGTGGTGGTGGGCAGCAGTGGAGGAAGGAGCCAAGAGGGAGGAAATCAATTCCAAGGAAGTTGACCCAGAATCCCCTCTGGTCCCTTCCAGGCCCAGACGAGTGATTCACCTGTTACTGGAGCTGAGCATAACCCCAAGGCCACCCCTCGATCCATCCCCTCCTGCCCTCCAAGTGCCAGCCAGTTCCTGGAACCCTTCTCATGCCAGGCCCTGGGGGCTGAGTCCCGGACACCCTGCTGGTGAGTAAGGCAGCAGGCCAGACAATCCAGCCTTTCATAAGCCTCTGATGGTGACTAACATCTCACAGGCACACTCGAGACCTCCCACCTTCCAAAATGAAATCCATTCATTCCACCCAGGGATGGTTCCGGACGAGATGGGGAAGGAAACAATTTCTCTATCTCCTGCTCCCCTCATCCCCAAGTACCTCCCACACTTGGAGAATCTCCAGACTGAGACTTGGAGGGGACCGCTGAATGAATGAAAAACATTTATTAAGCAAGTGGCCCCTGACTCCAGCTCTTTCATTTTGCAGCCAAGGAAACTGAGGCCCACAGCGGTGAGAGGCTAGCCCAAGGTCACATAAAAAGCAAGAACCAGAGGCCAGATTTTGATTCTGAGACCCTGTTGTCTCCTCTGAATCACCCCCCAAGTGAGGCCCTGACCCCGCTCCCTGCTGGGAGCCTCATACTCTGGACTGATCCTCCCCCCCCCCCCCATCCAAACTTCCCTTTCTGGTTCCTTTCCCCCAAATCCCTGCTCCAGCCTCTGATGCCAGGTCCAAAGCCTCCCGGTTCTCACCAGACTGCCTCTCACTGGCAGGAGATTCCTGGACAGGCATGCAATACCTTGGCCTAAAGGAATGATTGAGCAATGGTGGCATTCCTGGCCCTGGGGGACAGGTGGAAGCAGGAGGTATTTGCAGTCACATGGGGAGGCTGAGGGAGTCAAGAGGACAGGCCCAACTGCCTTTGCTACGAGTAAGCTGCCCTGGGCAAGTCTTTTCATCTCTCTGTGCCTCGATTTCACATTTCTCAAATGAAATAGCCCCATCCACAAGGAAAGCCAGGCCTCCCTGGGCATCCTGCCATCTACTGCTGGCCTCCTCCCATCCTAGAGTGGCTACTCTGGGAGCCCGACCTCCAGAGCCCATCCCCCTGCCACTGCCAAGTTTCTCCCCAGTGGAGTTAATTCACTAAGCTTTAGGATCTTGACCCCTCCCCTTTACCTGGCTGGTTCTAGATCACCCTCCAGGAAACCTGGGCCTCCCAGGGACATCTTGGCATCTGGCCAGCCACCAAACGTTCCTCCATTTAGCTGAGAGGACAAATGAAATAAATGCTGTGATCGTCCCCAAATGGGACTCCTTTCTTGGGCTTCTGCTTCCCCACCTGCACCATCTCTCCCCCTAGAATGTCCCTGCTCCTGGAGGGCAGCTGACTGCCCCATTTTTGCATTCTTATTCTCAGTCTGGTTCAGAGGAGGTGCTCAATCCATGCCTCCCTATTCATTCATTTGTAACCCTCATTTATTCATTCGTTCAGTGGGATTGGATTGGGTGATTTTTGAGGTCTCTTCCAATCTTAATGATCCTTGATTCTGAGTTCAAGTCCCAATTCTGTTACTTCCCACTGAGTCTTGGAATTCCACAGCAGCCCCTTAAGAATCCAGGGGAAGGCCACCCTCCAAGGAATGGAGAACCCCCTCTGGGAATGTGAGCATTACCCACCAAGAATTATACAGAGGGATGGGGCTGTCAGGAGCAGAGCCATACCAAGCAATTTTGGCACCAGGGCAAGTAGCCCCCGCCCTCAGAATGACTTTGTAATTTATGATGTGAAAATAATTCCAGAGCTCACTGATCCAGGGGAGGAACCTGATGACTCCAGAGGCTCATAGATGGGGGGAGGAGCCCTAACAATTGGCGGGGTATGTGAACATCCTCTCCTTAGGCAGGAGGGAGCCCCTGGGCTGAACTTGGAAGATGGGAGGCATCGAGACAGCCCCTTTCAGGTTCTGCCCTTCGAAGACCTTAAGGGGAGTTCATCTGCCTGTGGGAAGGTCAGTAATTCTCTGAGCAGTCAGCTGAGACAAAGAACTCACCTTCCTGGGATAGAATAGTGCTGGACCTTCTCCTGGGACCACTCATTTACCAGACTAAATGAGGGAAATCAGGAAGAAGTGGAAGGGACCAGGTTAAAGTTGTCACCCTAGTTCATGGTGAATGACCACTGTGTATCTCAAAATATGCATGCATGTATATATCACTATATATTGAACTATATATATATGCTTATCGGGGTGTAGAGTGTGTTCAGGGAGGACACTTTGATGTGATGGCTGCTGAGCCCTTTTCGGGGCTCTTTCCACCTTTGGTGTTCACCTGTTCCACCCACCTCTTATCGGTGGCTTCAAGAAGCCGCAGCATGCACAGTGGCCACACCCTGGTAAACTTTTGGCAGATAGGCCAAACCAGGTTGAAGGTAACCGGGGGTTCTCAAACCCATTGGTGAGTTAGGAAGGTGTGGAGGCTTCCTCTGGTGGAATGGGCAGATAAGAACAATTTGTTCCAATGGTCATGAAAGCAGGTGAAGCAGGTGATGAGTGCTTAGAGTTTAGTTAAACACCAAAGACCCCAAGGTCATCCACTGCAACCTGAGCCATCGCCAGCCGACTTGACTCTGTTCTGCTACTGGACTATGATGACTCGAGGAGAGAGTGAGGCTGCTGACTTCGTGCAATTCTGCCTCACTTAAATCCAGCTTACGCACGAATCAAAAGACATCACCCATACCATTTCACTATTATGCCTCAAAGTCCTGTTAGAACAGGGGCAGATACACTGGGAGCTGTAGTCTGATTACCATGGCAGGTGGGAAATCCCACTATGTGGGGAAACACAAAAAAATGTACGAAACAATCTGCAAAGATGATTCCACTCCCCATCGGCACATGGAACGTGTGCACACCTATAAACAACACAAAATCCAGTAGACCTGAAAGAAGAACTGCTCTTGTTGCAAGAGAACTCAACAGGTATTGCATCCAAACAGCAGCCCTGAGTGCTCCAATGGGCTGACCACGTTGTTCGAATGCAAAATATACACTTGCCAAAAAGAGAACTCACATGGGGCAGGCGATCACATGGTGGTCAGAAGAAGCGATACAAGGACACTTTCAAGGTCTCTCTCAAGAACTTTGGATTTGACTGTGCAACATGGGAGACACTGGCACAGGACCGCTCAGCATGGCGTGCCCACATCAGAAAGGGTGCTGTGCTCTATGAACAAAGCAGAATTGAGACAGCACAAAGCAAACGAAGGATGCGCAAATTTGGGATATCCAAATATTCACAGGGACTATCTGTGCCCAATCTGTGGTAGAACATTCTGAGCTCGTTTTGGTCTGATCAATCACAGTCAAACACAATGAAATTTCACTTTATCATGGTGATGTCATTTTGGTCCTCTTTGAGAACAAAGGACAACAACCAAACCATATGCTTATCACTAGGTGTTGACATATGCATGTATTACCACTATGTGTCAAAATATCTTTCTGTATATGCGTGTATCACTGTGTAGCAGAATATGTATCTCTGGTTAGAGAAGCAAAGTATCTCTGACATTTCCGATCTGTGTCCTCTCAGGCAAGGAGCTTTATATCCCCTGACCCCAGTTTTCTCATCTGTAAAGTGTGGGGGTTGGATGAGATATCCTCTGAGGTCCCTTCCGGCTCTAACCACTAAATGTGCCTGGGGGTTAGGAGAAAGTAGTCAGAGGCAAATTTACATTGGAAGTAGGGACATTGTCTCAGTCAAGTGCTCGGGAATCCCAGGCTTTTACACAAGGCTAATGCTGCTATTAAAGGGTGGAAAAGAATAAAGTCTAAAGGGGAGCTAGGTGACTCAGTGGATAGAGTGCTGAGCCTGGAGTCATGAAGACTCATCTCCCTCAGTTCAAATCTGGTCTCAGACACTTATTAGCTGTGTGACCCTGAGCAAGCCACTTAACCCCTGTTGGTCTCAGTTTCCTTATCTATAAAATGAGCTGGAGAACGAAATGGTAAACCGTATCTTTGCCAAGTAAACCCCAAATGGGGTCATAAACTACTAATGACTAAACAACAACAAGTCCGAAGGGGCTTTGCCTCACACCCTTGCAACGAACTAGGGATGCCATGAGGCATGGGGAGAAAAGAGAGCATTTCAGGCATTGGGTCAGGAAAAGGCATAGAGGGTAGAAGATGAAATATCGAATTGAGAAAGAGTGGTCAGGTTTTTCTGGAATAGAGAGTGCATGACGAGGAGGCAAAATGGAAGCAGTATGGAATGATGGGGGGGTGCAGTTAATGGTAAATTTGCATTTTCTTTTAATGGTAATGGGGGGGCAACGGAGGCTTCTTGAGCAGGGGAGTAACATGGTCAGACCTGTGCTCAGGAAGCCAAATCAAGTCAAGAAATATTTCTAAAGTGCCTACTCTGCTCCATGTCTTGGGTTAAGTGGATACAAACAAAATCAAAAAACAATCCCTGTCATTGAGGAGCTCACATAGTATCACTTGGATAGTTGTGGGGAGAATGGATTGGAGAGAGGAGAGAGAAAAGGCATGAAGATCAATTAGGAGGCTGTGATTTAGGACCCCATGAGTTAGGGAGGACACTTGGAGATCTGCAGAACATTTTTTACCAATATTATCTCCTTTGATTTTCACAATAGCCCTGAGAAGTAGGTATCCCTACTTCTCAGGCATATAAAAGTTAAGTGAATTGTCCAAGATCATACAGCTAGTAAATGTCTGAGGTCAGATTTGAACACAGGTCTTCCTGACTCCAGGCTCAATGATTTAATCCCTGTGCCCCTGAGATGTCTGCTGGATTAGACTCAGATAGGATCTGAGTGGACAATGTCTAGGCACTGCCTAGACTGGGATAAAGTCATTGCAGTCTCCTATACCTCAGTTTTCTCATCTGTAAAATGGACAGGCTGGACTAGACCACTTCAGAGCTCCCTTCTGGCCTTGCCACCAATGATTCTGGGTTCTTCTCCTGGTTCGTCTTCAATCGGTGACAATGAACTGGGACAGACATGGTATATGAGGTCACTAACCATAACGCTTCAGGATGATGGGCAGTCAAGGTGACTGAAACTACTGGAACAAGGGAAGACGCTTCAGGATGATGGGCAGTCAACGTGACTGAAACTACTGAAACAAGGGAAGATAGAGCAACTTTTGCCCTTAATTCTTCTACCCAAATGAGCATCCTGAGCTTGGGGGAGGAGGATGGGCCAGAGAGTTATAGTCAGTGGTTCTTTTATCCACAATATTTATTCATTCAACATTCATTCATCAATCCCTTCCATTCATCTCGCCAGCCAGCCATTTTTTCTTCAGATGAACCAGAAGAACACAACTGAATAAAGAGGACGAGGTCTGAAGGCAGGGTACCAGACAAGAGTCATGGAAGATTTCTGAATGGGGGTGGGATAGGATCACAGCAGTACTTTGGGAAAGGGAAACTGGCAGCCACCAGCAGTGCAAGGTGGCTTAATGCCAAGAGACAAGTCAAGTGATTCCTCCCTCGAGAGCTTACGATGACTTTTTGGATTCCTCATCAGTGGTTTCTTGCTTTTCAGTCCAGCCCCAGAGACACGGTATCCTGTCCTGGAAGGCGGACATGGGTGGGAGGAGACTGAGATTGTGCCGGCAGCCCTGTGGGGAGACTCATTCTTTGTCCTCCGTTCTACTTGCACCTGTCGCTGCACAAACATTGTCTCATTTCCCCCTCCAAACCCCACTGTGGATGTGGATTCTGGGGGCAGGTGGGAGTCTTCGAGGTTGAATTCCATTCATTCCTTCATCCTGACAGTTCCTGGTACCATTATTCCTGGACTTTGGGATGGTTGAGCTTGACAAACACCCCCAAAAACCCCAACGTGACTCATCCCTGACTGTTGAAATGCCAGCACTAGGCTGGGCTGGCATCTCTTTCTGGATGACATTATGGCACAGCCAGGGCTACCCAGTATAGTCAGAAGGGGGAGGCACTGTGAGAGTGGTATTCCTAGGGCAGAGGGCTCCCCTCCCTCTTCTGCTCCTCCCTCCAGACAAGACTGCAACCTGGGGGTGGTGGAAAGGGCTTTGGAGTTGGGGGACACTGATCCAAACCCCAGCCCTGCTACTTGGGAAGGCAGTGCAGTATGGAGAAACTAGCAGGGAATTTGGAACCAGAAGACCCAGATTCAAATCTCCCTTTGCTGAGTATTACCTGTGTGACATAACCCTTCTCTGGGCTTCAGTTTCCCCATCTGTAAAATGGAGAGGAAGCGTAGGCAGACTTGAAGAAGCCTTTCAGAACTCACTGTTTGACAAGTGCATATGGACATCCTGACCCTGCTCCTGGAGCTCAGCCTGCTTCCTGGTAGGTGAGCAGAGCAGTCCTCCCGCATCTCCCCTGGGATCAAGGCCTGGGATGCCAGGGCCCTATCTCTGGTTCAGAATGCCCTCTCCTGGCCTCCTTCCCAGGTCAGACCTGGGGTCAGTCCTCTGGACAGGGGCCAATGAGCACGGCTAGAATCATTCAGAATACAATTCTGGGACTGGAAATGAAGTCCAGACAGGCGCTGACCATTTCTCTCTCCAGTCCTGAGGCAGCCAAAATCCCACCTTCAATCCCACCCCAACCCCTTCATTTCCCCTGTGGGGATTTCTCTGATGCCAGAGGGTTTCTCAAAATGGGGAAATTGTGGTCCTTTTCACTGTCAAGGCTGTGTGTCACAAGAGTCTCCTGGCACAGCCCCACATTCCAGCTGAACTCCCTCAAGACTGTGTTTGGGGCTGTCGATGAGGGGAGGGGGTGTGAAAGGGGAGGAGGAGGGGTGGGGAGGAGGAGGGGAGGAGGAGGGGACTCCCAAGGCCTGAATGCTCCCAGACGCTCCTCCAGTGCCGGGAGTCAGACATCGTCATCAGCATGTTGGCTATGATTCCCTTCCGGCAGTGACCTGGACCAGAGGGTGGGAGGAGACAGAGGGATTGGTCAGGCAGGGCTGGGCTACAGGAAAAAGCTTGGCCTTTATGGGATCTGGAGCTGGAAAGAACCCCAGATGCCCTCCCCTCCCACTCCTCATTTTCAGAGGAGGAAACTGAGGGAACACACAAGGAGTGAGCGGAAGAGTCGCTGGTTGATAGAAATGGCATCTTCTCTGTTCTCCTCTCCTTCCCAGCCCAGGTATACTGACTCCCAAGAGAAAAAAAAACAGCAACCATAGACCATGGGCAGATATCATTTGTGGTACTAGGACTGGGAAAGAGAAGGTGGAAAGGGTCTAGACCCCATCTGCTTGGTCTTAGAGGGCACAGCCAGAAGGGATGGGGGCCCCAGGCACAATAAGGAAGGATGGGGACCCCAGGTACAGTCAGGAGGAATGGGAGCCCTAGGTGAAGTCAGAAGGGATGGGGAACCCAGGCCCAGCCAGGAGGGTTGGGGACCCTGGGCACAGGCAGATCTCTGGGATTCAAATCTCAGCTCAACTACTGGCAACCTTTATTACCTTGGGCAAGTCCCTGAGACTCAGTTTCCTCATCTGAGCCAGACAATCCTTCAGGTTGCCTATGATTCATAGGAGGACAGTGTAGACAAATAAAGTCTTGTTTTTTTAGGTTATATCCCTCCCAGAAACTCAAAGGGTTTTTATGGAGATGAACCTGCTCTTTCCCACACAACTGTGTTTTCAAATATTAGTCACAATTTACAGTCAGTCAATAAGTATTTATTAAGCACCTACTATGTGGCCCTGGGAATACAGAGAAAGGCAGATGCCAGCTCTGGCAGGAGCTCCATCTAGTGGCGGGGTGGGGGGATGCCATGCAGACAGCCACTGACGTACAACACTGGATAGAGGCAGGAGGAATTGGGAACAGTCAACCGGAGGGCCCTAGGAGTAAGAGGAACTGAAAAAGGCTTTCTCTGGAAGAAAGCACTAAAGTAAGCCGGGAGGTTGGTGGCGGACGTGGGGAGGGATGGGAAAGGCCTGTGAGAAAGCCCAGAACTGGTCATCAGAGGTAGGAGATGGGAGAACCAGAGAAAAGCCCATGTCAACAGGGCAGAGGGAGGTGGCAGGGACAAGACATGTATATGGGGGGGGGGGTGTATGTATGTATATGTATATACACATATACATATACACATGCATATGTATGTATATATATGGTCAATATACATATATACAATATAAATATGCAATATACATGTGGTATATATATGGTCAACCTCAGAGGAAAGGCCCCAACAATGATAATGGTTAACGTTTACACGGTCCTTGCTCTGTACCAGGCACACGCAAAGCATTCTACAGTTATTTCATTTGTTCCTTACAACAACCTTGGGACATAGGTGCTATTCTTATTTTCATTTTACAGGTGAGGAAACTGAGGCAGACAGGGTATTAAATGACTGGCCCAGGGTCACACAACTGCCAGCAGTGGAGGAAGGCCAGGAAAGGCCAGCGGTCCTTGGGGCAGTATGTTAGGGTTAAGGTCAGGGTTAGGGAGGAAGGTTCTGCGTCAACACTAAAGCCCTACAGAAAGATGAGTTACTCTTGTCCTAACTCCCTCTTTGCCTCCAGGTCTAATCCCAGTCCCAAGGCCTGGCTGCTGTCCGTCTGCTGTCTGGTCATCCTCCAAAGCCCAGTTCAAAGGCTGCTTCTTCCATGAAGAATTTGGGTAGGGTGGGGGGGGGTGCAGCAGACTCTCTCTCCCGCCCTCCCTCCTCTGAACCAACTTCACCTCTTGGTCCCTGTTCACACTCTTTAACTTGGCCATCTCAGCTCCCTAACTGACTCTTAAGTTCCATGAGGCATGATGCCTCAGCTTCCTCTCCTTTGCATTCTCCATGGTGTTTTACACAGTGCCTTGTACTTAGTATGTGATCCATGAAGGAAGGTATAACCATAGACCACCTCTGGATCTCCCCTGCCCTCCTCCTGGTCACCATCTCCCTCCCCAAACCCAGTATCAGGAAATATTCTGACAAGATTGTACCAGGTAGGAAGGAGGCTGCTTGTCCCCCATGCTTGAAGAGAACCCAAATGATCACATCATGTTGGGTCAAGGTCCAGCGTGTCCGACTGTGGTTGATCAGACCAATACAAGCACAGGCCAGGGACCAACAGTCTGGATAAGTGTTTGGAGTGGAGGCGTATCTAAAGGTTTTGGGGCTTTGCCCATTGGCGCATCTCATGTTTCTTCAGTGACTACAATTCTGCTTTGCTTATAGAGCGCAGATCCTTCTCAGATGCAGGACCATACCGACCAGTCCTGTGCCAGTGTCTTCAGGTAGCCAGCACCAGGCATCCTTTCTCACTCAGCTGTTGCCTCAGTGTGTGAAATCAGCGTTTTTCAGGTGTGCTGCCAGAGGTAAGCCCAAGCATGCTCTGGTCCCTTCCTTTATACCAGCTGGAAAGCTGAGCCTTGGAGGGAGGCAGAAGCCCATAAGCCACCTCAGAAGTGGACAGGAGACTAAAAGAAAAGCCCGTCCAACTCATTACCCAGCAATATTCTATTGAGGCACTTCCTCCTGTTTTTTTCAGGTTATAAAGATGGAGGGATGTTAAATTTGATCCCTGGAAACAAAGCTTCCATGAGCCTTGGGACTAAAGGGGCAGGCGTGGACTTTGGGGATGACCATCTCTACACAGACATCTCCCAGATCTGGACACCCAGACTTATCACCATAGCCTCCCCACTGGTGTCTCTCCCCACTCCAGTGCCCATCATCCATTGGGACTGACACCAGCTCCAGAAGTTGCCTCCTTAGATGCCATGTCTTCCTTTTCTCCATTTCAGGCATACACATTTTCTGTTCCCCCAAGCACAGCCTTGAGGACAGAATTCCCTTCACCTTTGGCTTTGTAACAGAGCGCCTGGAGAATAATAAGTAGTTAATAAATACCTGTGGAGTCATTTTAAAAAAATTATTGATTTTTAACATTTCAAAAAGATTTTTTTTGAGTCCCTAATCGTCTCCCTATGCCAACTCCCTCCCCCACTCATTGAGAAGCAAACGAAGATGATGAGTGACTGGCTCTTAAATGTCTGATGGGTTCATTACTCTTGGTGGAGGCTCGGTGTCCCAAGGCTCCAACACCTGGCGTATCAGGAGAAAGCCTCTATTCTCCTTTCTCGGGTCTGGAAAGACCTTTGGCTTTGGGGTGGATGAGCACTGAGTTCAAATCAGTACTTTGGCTATTTTTATTCATTGTGGCATCCAAGGTGAGTCCTTTCCCCTCTATGAGCCTCAGTTTCTCCACCTGTAAAAGAAGGAGGTTAGACCAGCTGGTCACCAGGTTCCCTTTTATCTCAGTATCCTATGGGCAATGACTAAGTCTGGGGGCACAAGTCCAGAACCAGAACATAGGGTCATGTGGGGAGGAGGAGGAGACCAAGCCAGAGACGGGCAGTACTTTTGTTTGAATCTGGCTGCCTCCGTATTAGGTACCAGGCATTTCCCAGCACCAGAGACAAGTCCTTTTGGAAAACGTCTTTATCTTTTCACAGTGAAAGGGCAGCATTCAAGCCAGGAGGGTTTTTTTAAACTTTCTTTTTTTCCCTTTCCCCAGGAATGTACTTGTTCCTTTGTAGGCACGTAACCTGGCCAACGAGCTTCCCCTGGCAGGCATTCTGACTCAGCAACCCTCTAGGCCTCGGCAGCTAAAGTGTGCCCTGGGCTTTGGGCCCTCACCTCCATCTCCACCTTGAGGAGTGGCACTCCCATATCTGAGGGCAGATTAACTTCCCTGGCTCCTGCTCTGCTTTGTGTTGGCTCTTGGGAGGGGAGGCCTCTGACAAGCCCAAGGCCTCTCCCCAGCACCTGCGTGGGCCTGGCCTCCAAAAAGCCTGGGCCACCCACCAGCCTCACCCCATCCCTTCTCTGCTCTGCCCTACCCTGGCCAAAGGGGAAACACCAGATTAGGGAGGGAGCTCTCTGGCTCCCTGGGGGCTATCCCTGCTGGGGGTGTGTGTGTGAATGTGTGTGTGAGTCTATATGTGAATGTGTATGTATGAGAGAGTGTGTGTGTATGTGAGTGTGAGT
Organism: Potorous gilbertii; assembly: GCA_028658325.1. NCBI lineage: Eukaryota > Metazoa > Chordata > Mammalia > Diprotodontia > Potoroidae > Potorous > Potorous gilbertii. The sequence continues at coordinate 239,977,409 of CM053773.1, forward strand.
ATGCACCTATTAGTGTGTGTGTGAGTGTGTGTATGTGTGAATGTGTGTGTATGTGAATGTGTGTATGAGAGTGTGTGAGTGTGTGTATGTGTGTGTGAGTGTATGTGAGTGTGTGTGTATGAGTGTGTGTGAATGTGTATATGTGAGTGTGAGTATGAGTGTGTGTGAATGTGTATACGTGAATATGCACCTATTAGTGTGTGTGTGTACGTGTGTATATGTGTATGTGAGTGTGAGAGTGTGAGTATGCCCCTATTAGTGTGTGTGTGTATATGTGTATGTGAGTGTGAGAGTGTGAGTATGCACCTATTAGTGTGTGTGTGTATATGTGTATGTGAGTGTGAGAGTGTGAGTATGCACCTATTAAGTGTGTGTGTGAGTGTGTATGAGAGTGTGTGTTTGTGAATGAGTGTGAGAGTGGGGGGAGGGTTCGGATTTAATTCATCCTTGCCCCTGCTGTTGTTTCTAATGGGCAATCTTACAATTTAGGGGAGGTAGAGACACTAAATGGGAGTCAGGGGAGCTGGCCTTTGGTCGAGGCTTCCAGATGGCTCCTCAGACAGCCCAGCTTGACGTCAGAGGTGGTTGGAGGGAGTCTGATGATGAGGAAGGGCCTCCCAGCAAGCAAGCTGCCCCTCCTCAGAACCAGAGTGCCAGAGTGGGAAGGGATCATAGAAGTCCGGCTTCTTGGCCTAAACAGAAATTTCTTTTTCATAGGATGCTTGAGCCAGAGCTGGAAGGGACCTCAGAACCCATCTATCACTTTACAAAAAAGGGAAACTGAGGCCCAGTGATCTGAAGTAACTTGACTAAGGTCAGAGCTAGTAAGTTTAGGAGTCAGGGTTCAAATTCAGAAGTCATCTCTCCTCTAAACCCTCATCTTACAGAAGAGGAAACTGAGGCCCAGAGAGATGAAGGGTTTGGCCTAAGATCACACAGAGGCAAGACTTGAACCCAGGATCCCTGACTGCAGAACCAGCACTAGCTTCCCCCACATATCAACCTTCTTGCTGCTCCTTACACCCACCCTTTCATCTCCCATCTCCGTGCCTTTGCATGGGCTGTCTCCATGCCTGGAATGCACTACCTCCTCACCTCCACCTCACAGAATTCTCTCATTTCCTTCAAGATTCAGCTAAATCTTTTCCCATAAATCCTTTCCTCATATCACAGCTGCTAATGCTCTCCCTCCATCAAATACCCTGTATTTATGTGTATGGATGTCCATACACATATATGTATGGGTGTATTTACATAAGCAGGTCACACAAATATGGGCAGAGCAGCCCCCATCTGTCTCTAGCTGCCTCTAGCCATGAATGTTGGCTTGTCTCTGATGGACTTAGGTGCTTTGGGTCTGAAAAAGTAGCTCCCCTCCATTAGGAAGAGTCCATGATTCAGTGATCTGTTCTCCATATCTTCCCTTCCTTACTGGAGATCATGCCAAGACTATTCAAACCATGAGGGGTGGAAGAAAGAACCACCATTTCCCAACGCTGACTGCAAAGCAACTGATCCCCCTTGACTGACAGGAATTCCACTAGGTAGGCTCAAGCCTTGACCACCAGTTATATCTTCTACTTTGAGGCTGATGTGGTTTGTTTTGTTTTTATTGGCTGTAGGTGATCAAACAGCAATTCTGAGATGACTGTGTCTAGTATGGGAGGACAGCCTGTAGGTGTTGGAAGTTGGAGATCCTGAGTCTATCTATCTAGCTGTAGAATCTGACAAGGGGAGATGGTCCTAAGTCTTAGTCTGCCTTACCAGAAGATATCTAGGACCTATATGAATAGTAACAGCCCATTCAATTTTGCTACGAACTGCTTCATGTTCCAGGGTAAAGTTACACCCTCCTAGGACAGTGTAAACAGTAATTTGTGTATTCATTTCTGTGAAATGTGTGCTGAGTACAACAGTCATGAGAAGTTACAGAATCCCATTCCAGTCTATCAATGCATGCTTGTGAGAGTCTTTTGTGCTAAATATTTATTCCTTTGTCTATAGGAAATAAATGGCAAGTCCCATACCTGATTAATTTTGCACACTTAGTATTTTTCTAATTCCTCATTTGGGCAGACCCTAGACATGAGTCAAAATCTAAACTTTAAGTCATTTTTCCCCTGAGGCACTTGGGGGTGAATGGTAGCAAAGTATGGCATAGTCAAAGAAGTAGAAAAAATGAGTCTGAGTCTTGTTATTCCAATGATCTGGGCCTGAACCCAGTCCACATTCACTGGGATCCAAAGCAGAGGGGCCCTTTTGTGGAGAGGGAGAGGGCACAGAGCCCCTGAAACTAGTTCCCAGCCACTGTTCTAATGTTAGGTTTAAATACCTACACAGAGTTTCCCCAGCTACCTAGGCATTGTCTTCACCTTGTCTCCTCTTAATAAATATTTGTTGATTGACTGAGGGACCAGCACAGAATACAGACTTATCACCACTTCCATGATCCTCATCACAGCCATTATGTAGCCTAGAAACACATTTGTTTTCATGGTTTCCATTGACTTACATTGCGTTAAACCCCATTCAACCTTTCTTGCAATAGCTCACCCTCTGTGATTGATAGGTTGGGAGCTTCTGCATCATCCTGGTGGACCTTGTCTGGACTCATCCCAAATTTTCAATGTCTTTTTGAATATGTTATAGAAAGGTCAATTTTTCCCCCAATTGAACTGGTGTCTTCTCTCCTCTCATACTTGTTGAAGTCTTTTTTTTAGCTCAGTAATAATAGTTCATATTTATTTAGTGCTTAATATATGCCATATGTACGCTTATATAAGTTAATATATGAGCTAAGCACTTTAGAATTGTTATCTCATCTGATTCTCACAACTACTCTAGGAGGTCGGTACTATTATCAACCCATTTTATAGATGAGGAATCAGAGGCAGGCAGAAGTTAAGGTGGCCAAGGATCACACAGCTAGTAAGTGTCTGAGGCTAAATTTGAACCTAGGTCTTCGTGATCCAGACTAGGCCCACACTCCATTGTGCCCCCTAGCTATCCAAGCAGAAGACATTCCATTTATCCCTACAAAAATACAGTTTTGGATGAGATAATATTGGTAAAGTGCTTAGCACCCAGTAAGAGCTGGCATCTAGTAAGTAGTTACTAAATGCTTGTTTCTCCCCACCCTCACTTTCAGATTCACCTCAGTGAACCTGACCCTGCCATCTAGCCTACCAGCCAGCCCTACTGACTTGGTGTCCCCTTCAAACTCACTATCTGCACTTTCATTGAATTCACTGATAAAGATGTTAAAAATCAGCCAGGACTCCGCTGGACACCTCCTTGTGAGCGGACGATTCTTTGGGTTCATCTATTCCAACCCAAAGATGATGCCTTCATTGGACCCATCTGGGAATGAAGGGCAGGTCCTGCCCACCCCTTCCAGCCATACCTAATGCTCCCTTTCTGGTCCAGGCATCTCCCAGCCATTGTTTCCACTGCCTGCGTGAGCCAGTTCTTCCGTTCCATGGAAGGTCACAGGTTCTATTTCCCTCTAGGGTCAGGTGCAGAGCGTTGGGCGTGCTCGTCTTGCGATTATTACTCAGTATTTCCCTCTCGGCCAGTCATTCTGCTACTTGCCACACTCTTTGGTATTTAATCACCCATCACATCTGCCTCAGTGTTCACAGTCTAGAGAAGGGTCAGTCTCTCTGCTGGATACGTTGATGCCAGAAAGCACCTTGTAGAGGGGGCTGGGAGGCCTTCGTCACATAAAAGAAAAGAGCAGGCATTTATCAAGCACCTATCTAGTGTTGGGTCCTGTACTAATTCCTCAAGATCTAAACAAAGGCAAGCAAAAGCCTCCCTGCCCGCAAAGAGCTTCTGATCTGATAGGGAAAGGACCATGCCCTGGGGGTGGGCTGACCAAAGAGGGTTTGAGAGAGGAAGGACAGAGAGGACAGTGATTGGAGTCATGCTGATGCCAGGAGTGACAGGGCTCTTTGTACTATTTTCAGAGCTAAAGATGCCCTAAAAGCAGGCAAGGTAGGGTAAAATGCCCACCCATCAGAGCCCAGTTCTTTTTGAAGAGACTACCAAGTCCTGGGGTCCTCACATTTGTTCGCTCAGAGCACAGAGTTATTCTTTGCTGTGAGAAATCAAAACAGACTTCAGAAGTTTTGGGAGATGAATGCATGCAGCGTGTGTGTGTGTGTGTGTGTGTGTGTGTGTGCACATGCTCATGCACATGTGTGTGTACTATTTCTAGTGTACATGTCATATAATTTGTGGCACAAGTAGAGAAGCTATTGGCACATCCTTTGGGAATAAAACTCTCATTTTACGAAAAAGGGAACTGAGGCCCTGAGAGGAATGACCTTTGCCAAGGTCATCAGCTGGTAAGGAATAGAGCTGAAAGACAATAAGTTCCACATGGAATTTCTTGTCTCCCCACCCTCGGCCCCACAACCTGCTCCCCTTCCTAACTTCCTTTTGTTTGGGACCCTCCCTTCTATTCTCCCAGTTTTCAAGCCTTGGAGGTACCCACACCTCTGCCCTCTCTCCCTCATCACCCAGCTCTGATCACTGGCCCAGTCTTGTGGATCCACTTCTAAAAAACATCTCCCATCCATTCCCTTCTCATCGATCCCAAGTCCACTGTGCTAGTTCAGGGCTGGGTTTCCTCTCATCCACCCTTACTGCAGCAAATCCTTTAATTGGCTTCAACAACTCAGAGCCACCATCCATCCTTCACACAGCTGCTTCAGTGATCTGGAACAAACACCGATACATCAAATATATACTGTTATTTGATAAATGTGTTAGAGAGGGGGGAGATCAAAGTGTGAGGGACAGTGAGGGGTCACAGGGGATAGAGGGCTTGGAGTCAGGAAGACTTATCTTCCTGAGTTCAAATCTGGCCTCAGACACTTACAGGCTGTGTGACCCTGGGCAAGTCACTTCACCTTGTTGGCTTCTGTTTGCTCATCTGTCAAATGAAATGGCAAACCGCTCCTGTGTCTGCCAAGAAAACCCCAAAGAGGGTCATGAAGAGTTGGTCTTGACTGAAATGATAACCAATCAACGTGTAAACTAAGTCTCACGTGGGGCCTGTCAAGAGTCCCAGTTCCTTGGGCAAGAGCACTGGGCTTGAAATGAAGAAAGTAACTTTGAATTGACCCCATGCAGCCAGAAGGTCCCTGCTCCAAATGCAAATATTTAGATAAGACACAATCCCTTCCCTCTTGGAGGTCACAGTAATAAAGGGGTTGAAAACACAAGCATGGATGACTATAACAAACAAAATAAGTACATTATACGACTATAACAAACAATGATGAGTATATTGGACAGATGCAAGACAAAGCACCCTAAGAAGTCACCAAGGTTTCATCAGGGAAAGCTCAATGGAAGAGGTGGCTTTAGGAAGGACCCAGGCAGGAGTACACAAGACATGTTTTAGAGGCAGAGAGTAGTTTATTTCATCTGGAGTCTAGAAGAGTTCAAACTCTTTATTCGGATATTGAAGACTATCTGCAGACAGATATTCTCTACCACTCCAGCCCTATCTCAACGGGCTCCCCAGTGTATACTTTATGCATAAGCCTCATCATTTCTCCCTTTCCTCTCAGGACTGTCCTGACTGGGGAGAGCCTCTGCCCCCTCTGGGTAGGCTCCAGTCACGCTTCACTTGACTCCTTGGTTATTTTCTCACCTGCCACAACTACCACCACCTTGCATGCATCCTCTCATCCCTTCCATCTCTGAGGCAAAATCAAATCAAAACTTCATTTGCTATTGCAAAGAGTGTGTCAAGTTACTCTCCTGTGATTTCAGTCTCCAATCCTGTAACTTTTCAAACCAAAATATTTCCCCCTGGTCATCACTCCCCTTTACATATTGTCTCCCTCAGTAAATGTGAGCTTTGAGGGCAGGTAGTGTCTTCACATTTCTATCTATATCTCCAGTTCTTAGTATAGCTCACATAGCAAGGGCTTACTAAAAAGCTTTTTACCTATTCCTTCATTTGCCGTCATTCCTTCCTAATTCATTCCTTCATTCATTCACCATTCATTCCTTCATTCATTTATTGTCATTCCGTCATAATTCCTTCTTTCCTCCATTCACCCTTCATTCTTTCATCATTTATTTCCATTCATTCATAATTCCTTCCTTCCTTCATTCACCATTCATTCATTGTCAGGGCCATTTCCAGTTGTCCTGAGCCATATCTGGCCACTGGCCGCAGAAGGCTCCAGAGGAGAAAGTGAGGCTAGTGACTTTGCCCAGTCCTCCCTCACTTCAATCCAATTCATTTGCCTGTCATGGCATCACCTCTCCAATGTCATGGTCCTCTTCGAGAGTGAAGGATAAGCAACATTCATTCATTCACCACCATGCTAGTGCTCATGCCATTTGCTTTGGCTGAAATGCCCTCCTTCCTCACCCACTTAACAGTCTACTTATCCTTTAAAGTGCAGCTCAAACGCCACCTTCTTTGATGACTTCTCTGATGTCCCTGATGACAGTGGTCTTGCATTGGTCCCTGCATTAATCATTGTCATTTTCCCAGTGCCCTTCCATATCCCATCTTGTGTTCCAATCATTTTGTGACTGCTTTTGCACTCCCTCTTCCACTCAGCTGTGGGTTTGGTTTCATGAGGAAAGGGATCCTCTTGTTGATTTCTTCATGTCCTTCATAGTGCATATGCCCAAAGTAGGTGACAGATGGATGTTTGTTGAGTGAATGTAAGGCTTTCCTATCCTGTGTGGGTCACTACCTCATCCCCTTTTTCTCTGTTGTTTTGGACTCTCCCTTCCCCTGGGCTTACAGGATTTAGAACCAAAAGGAACCATCAAGTTCCATCTTCTTGTTACAAAGATGAAGAAATGGATCTTTCGGAATATACATCAAAGCACCTTGACCAAGGCCAGGAAGAAGCAGAGCCAGACCTGAAGCCAAAGCTGGGCTTCTCATCCCAGGTCCATCCTCCTCTGCTTCTGATGTCAGCCAGCCTCTTCTCTGAAGGGGTCAACAGAGGCTGGAGAGGAGCTGCCTCTCCCGCTTGGGGTGTTGGAATCCATGAGGGAGGAAGAAGAGATTTCTCTCCTGTCTCAAAGCTCATGCTTCCTCCAGGCATTATTACAGGAGAAAGAAGCTTCTATTAGTCTAAACTCCCTACAGAGCTGGGAAGGATAATCCTGCAGCTGGCTTTGGAGGGCCTCTGCTCCAACCCCTCATTTTGTAGAGAAGGGAGTGATTTGGTCACAAACAGAAACATCATTCTAAGTGGTGGAGCCGGGTTTTGAGCCCGGGTCCCATGGTTCCAAAAGCAGAGGTTTTTCTGCTGGACACTGGGCTGGATGAGTCCAATGATGGCCTGTCCAAGGACCAGCCTAGGGTGGGGGGAATGTCACCCAAGGAGGATTCTCTTTTGGCCCCAGCAGCCCTGGAAACATCAACTGGACTCCAAGGGGCTGCAAGCCGTTATCAGTGGAGGGATCATCCAAGCAGAGGAAGTCACTGGTCCATGAAGTATCAAACTGCTGAAGGGGTGTGTGTGTGTGTGTGTGTGTGTGTGTGTGTGTGTGTGTGCATGTGCATGTTGTATGTGTGCATGTTGTATGCGGGGGGGGGGGGGATTGGACTGCTCTGAATAGGTTGAAAAGACAGTCCAGCCCCAGGCTTATCCTATGGGTGCCTGGCCTGTGGGTACATGGGTAGCTTAATGGGAATCAGACTTAATAATAATAATTAATTACTACTAGTATTAATATTTAATAACAGGCTTAGCGGGGAAATGGAAACATGGAGGTATCATGTCACTCTTTCATCCTGGGAGAACCAAGCACAAAGACACCAAATGGGGAGGCTGACTCCTTACTCCAGCCCTACTAAGGGCTGACTTCTGTGACTGCTCCGAGTGTGTAGCACTAAGAGTCTTTCCCTAAGTCACAGAGTCAGCACCAGGCCAGCTCAGGCAGTCATTTCTGCACTGCTTTATTCCTGTTTGGGGGCATCCTTCTGGGTCTTGCCCAGCCCCACCCTCAGACTCCATGCCCTCAGCTGGGATCTTTTCCATTTTATCCTCTACAAGCAAGGACAGTTCAGATCTGAGGAAGGAACCTGACCACAGACTGTGCTTGAACAGCTCTTGCCTAGCACCATTCTCAGCCTCAGGTTTATCATTTGTAAAATCGAAAGGTTGGCCCACATGGTCGTCAAGGGTTATTCTTTGGTTTGTTTTAGCACTAACATGTTAGGAGCCTGCATCCCCAGCCCCTCTACACTCTGATACTCCCTGTACTAAATACCCTTCAAACTCTGGTGTTTTTAACTGTGTTCTAAGGTGACACCACATTTTCTGATTTGAGGTCCCTTATACCATTAACATTCTATGTTCTCTAGTCTAAGGTACCTTCTAACTTGACATTAAACTGAGATTCCCCCCTTAGATTATGAGTTCTTTGAGACTGGGGAATTTTTTTTTTTTTGGCCTTTCTTTGTATCTCTAGTGCTTGGCACACAGTAAGCAGTTAATAAATGCTTACTGATTTGACTTGCATTCAACTTGGATATTCTTTGTTTTAAGTTCCCCTTGAACTATGACATTCTATGTCTCATGTTCTAAGGTTCTGCCCAGTTCTAACATCCTATCTTCTAAGATCCCTTTTCCAGATCTGACATTTTCTGTTCTAAGATTCCCCTTTCCCCCCACCCCCAACAAACTCTGACATCCTGTATCCTAAGGAACCTTCTATGTTGTCTCTAAGGTTCCTTCCAGCTCTGCTCTTTGGGATTTTCAGTTGTTTCCCAGAGCAGGCCTTCTGTGTTCTATGTTCCAAAGTCCCACCCAGCTCTGGGATTCTCTGGAAGGAAGTGTCCAAACCTTCCGTAATTCTAGGGCAGCAAGTTGTAGATTGGGGCACCACCTGGGCATGGCCAGCCTCTTTCAGAAAAATCTTCCAAGGAGTAATAAAAATTCCTCATTTACATCGAGAGTAAACTTCCTGCCCTATGAAACAATGAGGCATTCAAATGTGTCTGAGTAAAAGTCCCCTGATGTAATGAGCTGGTGAGCAGGGGATGTCAGGCAGCTGTGATGGGATCCATACATGCCCCAGCTGGGGCCTCAAGGGAGAGCTGCCGCCAGCAACAATAGCCCCGAGCCCCAGGCCACAGAAACCTCATTCCCGAGGAGTTTCCTGAATATCGGACAGCAGACTCTTGACAAACAAAGTGACTTCAAAGATCGTCTTGCATCACTGCTTGCTGCCCCCACTCTTCGCTTCTCTTTAGACAGGGGCCGGCCCTCAAGTCTGCAGTTTACTTTATTAAGCACACCACACACACACACACACACACACACACACACACACACATACTGAGAAGCAATTATCCAGGCTTCCCTGGCCAACAGGAAAATCATCGTAACTGAATACTTCCTTTGTCAAGTGGTGCTGACGTTGGCCCCCACTCCCATCAGGGCAGGGCAGGGCCTGGCCACCCATTGGCAACTCAGCACCCAGGGCCACAGCCCCCATGAATGCCAAGGGACCTGGCTCCCCCGAGGGGACAGCTTACTCCACCAGCCTGTGGGATGAAGGGAATGGGGGGAATTTTCTTACATCATTTGCTGTGCTCACTCATAGACATAAACTCCTGAGTCATGACTAGAAGCTTCATCAGCCCCGGGGGCCCCTGGCTTCATCTGAGGAGAGGCTATGGATTTGGTAACACAAACCCCTTGGGGACCTCCTCTCCAGTGGGGGAGGGGGAGGATATCTGCCCCAAGCTAGCACCCCCCCCTTCTCAGGCTTCAGCCCTGGGAGAGGTTACGTGAGGAAGAGGGGGCTCGGTAGGGGCTTAGTAAGCTGAGTGTCATGCCAAGGAACAATAACTGACGTGGAGCGGGTTTACAAAAAGGGCAGGTCCTCCATTTGTTTAAACAGAGATTAAGTGAAAGGAAAAGTTTCTCTTTTCCCATCCCTGAGACAAATGTGAAACACATGTTTTCCCTCTTGGCTCTGCTGGACAAGGCTGCACCAGTCCTTCCTCCAGTCTCCGGAAGGCTTTGGAGGAGGACAGGGTGTTTCCTCGCCTTTTTCCAGGCCAGGTTCTGAGCTCAGCTCGGTGGTTTTCAGACCTGCTGGGGTCCACTAGGGAAGTGGGAGAAAAACTGGAGGAGAAAGAGGGACAGAGGGAGGGAAGGAAAAAAGAGAGAGAGAGAGAGAGACAGAGAGAGAGAGAGAGAGAGAGAAAGACTATTTCAACCTTTCATTTCAGTTACATTTCCTCCTTAGATGGGACCACCCTAAGCATAGTCGGTCTAGAGGGCAGGACAAAAGCATGGGAATTTGGAGACTTGGATTCCAGACCCTGCCCACTGACTCACTGTGACCTTGGACTACTCAATTCCCCCATCTCTAAGCCTCCCTTTCCTTATCTGCTTAAGCTTGATGACAACCCTGCCCCCTCCATGTGACTCAAGGATGAGAAGCCAGAACAAGGCCAGGGGAGAAAGTACTTAGAGCTCCTTAAAAGAAAGGGGTCATTCATCCTAGTACATAAGTACAAAAACTGCTTGCCTTAAAACAAATGTGTTTTAGATTAAATAGAAAATAAGAGAAAGAAAAATGCATGTTCTGGACCTTTGGACATTTTTTACATATTGCCTAGACTGGAGAATACTATCAATTATTATTTCTCATCACAGGTCGAATACATCTTCCTAAAATGCTGCTAGTATCCCATAACTGCCCTTCTCAATGGTTCCCTTTAGCACCATGTTTCCAATTTCCATTCTGTCATCATACTCCTTAGCTTGGTAATCAAGTCCCCAGTCTACTTTTTCTAAAGTAATTTCTCACTTCTGTGGTTATTGAGTTGCTTTTCAGTCATGTCCAACTCTTTGTGACCCCATCTGGGGTTTTCTTGACAAAGATACTGGAGTGGTTTGCCATTTTCTTCTGCCATTTCTCATTTTACAAATGAAGAAACTGAGGCAAACAGAGTGGAACAACTTGGCAGGGTCACACAGCCAGTGAGGCTGAATTTGAACTCAGGTCTTCCTGACTCCAGGTTGGGTACTCTGTCTGCAACATCACCTCATTGCCCTTTAGACATTACTCCTTTCTAAACCACAAATGACTTGCCCATCATGCTCACAAAGGAAGTTAATAATCCAGGTTGTGAACTAGAGTTGTATCCTTCAGATTCAACTCATCTAAAATCAAATTTATCATTCTGGAGTCTAGAGGAAAGAGGGCTTGGCAGGGGGTACATGATAGCTGTCTCCAAGCCCTGAGCAGCTGTCAGGTTCTGCCTGGCACCAGAGGACAGGACATGGAGGAATGGGTGGAAGACATGGAGACAGATTTGGACTCAATGGACTGGATGCCTTCCTAACAAGTCTTTGGGAGGCACTCATTGCAGGCCTTCAGAAGAGGAATGGTGGCTTCTTCCAAGGGACACTAGAGAAGAGATCATTAGCCAAGTTCAGTTGAATGTGGTGCCTCTGAGGACCCCTCCAGCTCAGGGATCCTGGGCTTCTGAGTGATCTTTTCTGAAAAGTGTCTCTTTTTCTCCTGAGAATACTGTCATCCTCCTGGTCACCCAGACTTGAAACCTTGGTCATTCTAAATTCTTTTCTCTCCTGTATCTTCCTTTAGTCAATCCCTTGCCTACATTGATTGATTCGAAAGTCCCACCTCCTTCAACTAGCTGCTCTCTCCTCTCCACCCTTATGGCCACCACTCTACTTTGGTTTCCTTTCATTTCTTGCTATTGCAAAGTCTTCTAACTGGTCTTTCTTCCTCCAGAGTCTCTCTTCTAGTCCATCTATCCTTTATATAATGGCCAAAATCATCTTGACTTCAGGTGTCTTTGGAGGAGAGAGTGAAGCTGACTGCTCTGTGTGACTCCACCTCGCTTAAATCCAATCCACGTGCAAGTTGAGACATCATCCCATGATATCATTGCTCCTCTTTGAAAATGAAGGATGAACAACCAAATAAAACGACCAAATCCTTTACCCTGCTTAAAAACACTTAGGAGACAAATGGGCTGTTTTATTTTTATTCTTTTGGACTCTTGGCTTACTTTTGCCTTGATCAGAGTTCAAAAGTCTTTCAAGGTTGCTTTCCTCCATAATGTTATCACTGTGTAAATAAGTTTCCCAGCTCTACTGATTTTTCTATGAGTCAGTTCATAAAGGTCTTCCAAGTTTCCTCTGACGTTGTCCATTTCATCCTGTCTTATTATTTCATTATATCCATAGACCATAATTTGTTTAGCTATTCCTTAATAAGGGCTCACCTCTTTGGATTCCAATTTCGAGACTGCCATCATAAAAGCTGTTATAAATACTTTTGTACATATAGGTCCTTTTCATTTCCCTTCTTTCTAGGCTTTCTTCCTTAGGCTTCCTTTTCTCCAGAGATCTAGTCTTGTTCTTGACTCTCAATGTAGATGCTGCTACTCCAGGAACAGTGATAGCACACCAAGGAGAAGCCAAGTCCTCTGACCCTTCAAAGCTTGAAAGGTCTTCCTCAAGAAACAAGGGGAGATGGCAGAGACAGAAGTTCTCTTTTGGGCTCCCCCCTGGAATGTGGCATCCAAACTGGTGTGCTCCCTTACACAATTGCCACAGGGTATGACCAAGTCTCCTTGGTCAATCCCACTACACTTCCCATATAGAATTATTTCGTCCAATGGCCTTCATCCCTTCCAAACTCATTTTCCAAACCTCATTAGAATGCCTTTGATCAAACGATTCAGTAAAGATGTTTATGGTTTATTGCCATCTAGTGCATAACTCTGATTGATTCAGTAGAAAAGTCCATGTCTTCTGTAATTACTGGGATAGAATAGCAGACCACAGAGGCAATGATGCATTCCTTTTTCACTCTGGATCCAGCTCACTTTCCCTCTGTACTGACCAACTCTTGAGGATGTGTGTAAACTGTGCAATAGACATTCTGCACCTGCTTGGTCTTTCCTGTGTGGACAGCAGCCTACAGAGCTGTCCCAGGAGGCTCTTCAATTCTTGGGGCTTGATGTAGTCAGCAACCAGTCACCCAAAAACAGGATAATCTGGACAACCTCCCCCTCCTCAGGGAATTCTCCTGGACTTGGACTCTGCACTGGGTCTCCTCTTTCATCATGGCAAATACCTTGGGTGAGCCAACATTTCCCTGTTCTGTGCCTCACCTGATATTTATCATCAGATGGTCCCTTAGCATGACTACTTGTTATATCTTCTATGATGTATGGATGCTAAAGAGCCTGGAAGGAAGCTTTGTTCTTCTGGTTTGAATAATTACATAGTCAATAAACATTCAGAATGATAGGCTCTTATATTCTGGACATGTTTCTGTTAGTTACAAGATGATACAGATATGGTCTGTTGTTGAATATCACATATGGAATCTTTCTTCATTATTCATTTATTAGCATCATCAAAGATTCATGTTAAATGGTCCCTAAAAAGATTCTATCTGGAAGGGAGAATGGGTATATAGGTCAGTAGCTGTTGATGTTTTCTCATCAACAACTGTTTTCTTATAACCTTTTAAAAAAATCAATAAAGTCATATCTTTTCCCACCGCTTCGGTATCTTCCTGCTTTAAGATATTTTATAAATCGATCCCTTCATTCCTTCACAACTGTGTTGTCTTTAGCAAAGATCTCTTCACTATTCATTTGACCTAAATCCAGTTGATTTTCCCATCTTTGCTCTCTTTCATGCTGTTTCCACTTCTTCTGTAAGAACTGTGGAGATGGTGTATGTTAGGGTCCAAATATTGTGATTCCACCACTTTGGATGGAGAAAAGCTTGTTATAACTATTTCAAGTCTTTTCAATTTCCCTTCTGTTTGTAAGCCTCCTTTGGTCTTCCTCCTTGAATACCCTTGGGATAACTGCTTAGTTGGACACCTTACCAAGCTTTCTTTAGGTTGGATTTATCCATCACTACTTCTCTCTGCTTTATGAGAAATAGTTACTTGGGTTTTACTTCGATTTTACAGAATTTACATTCTAACCCAGTATTGCCTTTGGCACCTACCTTTCCCCTGTGGGAAGGAAGTCAGATGTTTGGTGATTTAAATGATTTCTGGGTTCTTTTGGTCTCCTTGTTGTAACAATTTATTTCTAATAACTTCTAGGTGAAAATATAGTCTATGTTGATGTCCTTTCTGTTGTCCACTTCCCAATTTTGAATTTCAGTACTTGCTTAAGTAATCTAGGATTATTAGTTATATGTCATATTTTTTAAAAATGTCATATCTTCCTCCCATTACTATTCTTTTTTCTTATCTATTAATCAATCAACAAACATTTGTTAAGCACCTACTATGTTCCAGACACTTCTGATAATTTGATGACCTGATTCTGTACAGATAGCTGACTCAGTAATAATATCCACATACAGAAAAAGTATCTTCCTGTCCATCCTTTAATGTATATTAAATGTACATTTTATATATATCAAAATTCAATTAACATTTCACTCTTTACATTCTTTGGGCCTTACCATATCTAGTGCCTTCTAATTGTTTTTTTTTTTAAGAAAGTGTTTATAACATAAAGGTATGAGACTTCTTTCATTTTTTTCTCCTCAACCATACTTTCCCATATATTTCTCCCTATCCTCACTTTTTCCTACCTTTGAAATGAAGTCACTAAATATCAGCCTGTACACTGATTTGATTCCAAGTGTTTTATCAAATTCTTCATTGACTTTCTCTACCACTTTATCCTTAGCAACTGATGATAGTGTGTAAGTTGCTGTTATTTTCATGGTCATCTTTTATGGGTTCTGAAAAACCTGATGATCCAATGTTCCACAAAATACTATTTCTTGTACCTTCAGGGCATATGATGAAACCAATTCTGCCCACTCCTTTCTTTGCCTTTCCAAAGAGTATCTGTGAAACCCTCTTCCATTTAGTCACCACCTTCTTTCTTCCGGTTTCCTTTAGAGCAGGAACGTCAAAATTATTGATGAGGGTAACAAGTGTGATGTGAAGACCAGTCTGGTTGACTTTCCAAAAGAGGGACAATGCAGATGCTGAGATAGTAAGAGAATGGGTTATTAAACTGGTGGTTGGTAAACACTTAGAAAAGAAAACAGTGATCACCAGAACACAGCATGGATTCACTAGGACTAGTTCAGACTGAGATGACTTCCTTCCTTTAAAAAAAAATAGGA
The DNA here is from genome assembly GCA_028658325.1 of Potorous gilbertii. Classification (NCBI taxonomy): domain Eukaryota; kingdom Metazoa; phylum Chordata; class Mammalia; order Diprotodontia; family Potoroidae; genus Potorous; species Potorous gilbertii. The sequence goes on from CM053773.1 coordinate 239,992,573, forward strand.
CTAAGGAATGTCCACTTCATTTTACAGTAGAGTAAACTCAGAGGTTAAATTACATAGTAATTTAATAGATAGTAAATGTTGGGGTCTCATTTTGAACTCAAGTCCTCCTGACACCAGAGCCAGTGTGCTATTCACTGCACCACTTAGCTGACCTAATGCCGTAGGAAGATAGTTTACAGTTGACCAGTACTCCCTGCACAACCACACTTGAGTACTCCAATGAATAGGCACTGGGTTAAGCCGTGGGAATACAGAGAAAGGCAAACCACCACCACCACTATCATCAGCACCACTTTTTTGGCAGGTAGGTCTCATTGGGTAGAGAACGGAGTCCTGGAGTCAGGAAGACCTGAGTTCAAATTCAGACTCAGAATTCACTGACTGTGTAACCCTGAACAAATCATTTAATCTTATCCTGCCTTATCTGTAAAGTGGGTATAACCATGGCACTCTCTCTCAAGGTTATTTGTGAGAATTAGATGAGATAAGAATTGTAAAGGACTTTTGCAAACCTTAAAGTGCTAAAACATGAAATGCTAAGAATAAAAAGGAGTCGAAAGAGAAGGACTGCCGATTTAAACTCAGTCATCTGATTTCATGCTGAGTGCCCCTTCTCCTGTGGCGTCACCTGACCCCCTTAAACTATTATACGTGTATAAAATGGTGATTTATGTAGCTTTCCAGGAACATGTCAATTGCCTAAGTGAGGTTTACCTGAGTTTAGCTGCTTCTTAGGGCAACAAGGAATGTTTATACCCAGTGGAGCTAAAACTTCACAACATTGCTGGGAGGAAAAAATGAGCCCCATTAGGTCACGGATTCCAATTCCTTTTCATTGAAAATGGAAACTTTAAGCTGGGGTGGGGGTTGGGGCCTCCAGAGGAATGAGGCTCCTGCTGCTCCTGGGGCCCCTCTCTGGGGGCAGTCCCAGACCTCCCCAATGGAACCAGGTTCTCCTCCCCACCTCCTTGGGGGCCTTGCTGTCACCTCCCGACTGAGGGAAATTTTCCTTCTGATGACTCTATTGACAAAACATATCATTATAAAAAGCCCTCTCTGCCGCTTGGTTTATGGGCTTCAATAAATCCTGGATTAGTCTGAAAAACCACCAAGCCATTGGCCCTCAGCGTTTCTCAGGGCGCTGGCTGGGGAGGTTTGCCCTCCTTTCTTCATGAGTAACTTCCCCAAATGTTTCAGGGAATTCCCTGGCTGCCACAGACTTAGAAAGACCACCAGGTCAAGGGGTTCAAGGTTAAGAAATGAAATTCAGAGAGCCATCTGATTATAAAATTGGAGGCCGGAAAAGGTCAGCAGTGAAAGGAAGTTGGACCAGACCTCCTAGCTCTCCTCCTGAGACTATGACCAGAGGCATTCTTTGGTCTGAGCCCCCTCATTTTACAGAGGGGGAAACAGAGTCCTGGAGAAGGGAGGGGACTTAGCAAAGATCACACGGCAAATTAGTGGCTCACCATGAGGTCAGGGTCAAGGATGACCTCGACTTCTTCCAACCCTGTTTCCCCCTCCTATTCAGCAATAGACCTTACATAACCTTCTGCCTTGGCCCAAGGAGTGAATTTGGGTTTTCAGCTAAGACTCGGACAATCCATAACTTGTTCTGATCCGTCACCGAGATCCAAGAGCCCAATGTTTGGAGCCAGACGACCTAGTCTCCAATCTTTGCTTTGTTATTTCTTAGCTGTATGGCAGGAGTCAACTCAATTTACCTGTTTAGCTCTCTCTAAGAGGAGAGGAGAGGATTAGACCATCTCTGGTATCTTCCAAAAGCAAGGAAGCATGGGGTGCGTGCGTGCAAGCCTATGTGTAGAAAGGGCTGAAGTGGGAGTAGGAGAGAACAGAGTTCAAAGGCTGCCTCTGACACTTACTTTCTTCTTGGTAAAATGAGAATACTATTTCCTACTTCACGGAGTTGTTATTAAGCTCACAGGTAAATTCTACACATTTCAATATGCAAAGAGTCTGATTTTTTCCAGATGGGAAACTCCCTTCACTGAAGGGAGATGAGTTTGAGGGAGTTGCCTGAAGCACACAGAAGTGAAATGATTTCTGCAGAAATCTCAGGGCTGATAGATCTAAGAGGCAGGATTAGAAACCAGATCTTTCTGACTTCAAGGTCAGTGCTCTATAGTGCCAAACTGCCCTTTAGCAAACTTTAGAAGTGTCTATTAACAATTCTGAGAATAAGAGGAAGCCTGTGCTTCTATGAGATAATCAACAAACATTTATTAAGCACCTATTGGATGCTAAACATTGCAATAGTTGCTGGGGGTACAAAGACAGGTAAAAAAAAAAAAGAAACACTCATTCCCCTCAAGGTGCTTCTGTCAGAGAACGGGAAGTAGAGTTGAAATAGCTCAACCAGTCACAGGTTCATAACTCCAGAGCTGTCAGATGAATCCAGTTCCTTCATTTTACAGATAAGGAAACTGAGGCCCAGAAAAGGAAACTGACTGCCTAAGGTCACACAGCTAGTAGGTAACAGGGCTGGAATTTGAACCCAAACCCTGGGACTCCAAATAACTCTCCTCTACTCTGCCTCCAGAAAATCTGGTCCCACTCCAGCCCTCAGTAGTCATGTGATTATGGCATGTCACCTAACACCTATAAATATCAGTTTCTTCATCTGCATTTCAAGTTAAGTCACTGGCACTTCCTAAGCATTTACTTTGTGCCAGGCACTGCGCCAAAGATGCCTACCCTCAAGAAGCTTATGTTCAAATGAGGTAATACACATGTAAAAAGAAGCAGAAGAGTCGGCGGTCAAGGCAGGAGAGAAGATGCCAAGATGCCCTCCTGGGAGTGGCGGAAAGTAAATTCTGGAGGGATGAAGGAGGGCCTGGGAGGAGCCAACCAGCCCAAGGAAGGGGTCCCATATATGGGATTTCATATGTGTATATATGTGTCTATATATCTATATATACATACATATATGGGAATATGCATATACACACACATATATATTATGATAACCCATCCAGTCTCACCCTGTGAGCCTCTGGTTCATGTTCTTTCACAGTTCCTCCATGGAAGATTCTTCCTACGACCACAGGGCTTCCCCTATAGCTTGCCCATCTCTTATCTCCTGCTCTTGCCATGTGACTGACTGATAGGGAATAGAGTTCCGGGCTGGGAGTCAACAAGACCTGAGTTCAAATTCAGCCTCGGACACTTGCCAGATGTGAGACCCTGGGCAAATCACTGAACCTCTGCCTGCTTCAGTTTCCTCCTCTGTAAAATGGGGATAATTACAGCAACTACCTCTCAGGTAGGATCACATGAGATAATATTTGTAAAAATATTTACCCTCAGCACAGTGCCTGGAACGTAGCAGATGTTTATTAAATGCTTCCCTTCTCCCAACAGTGCTGTAAAGGTGAGGAAGTTGTCCTGGAAGTTGGCAGTCCCTTATAGTCTCTCAATGGCTTTTTAAAAGGTAGCCTTTATGGTCCATAGCATTTTCTCTCCTCTTTGTATTTGGCTCTCCTTGAGATCCCTTGTGTAATGACCTCAGTTCTCTTCAGACTTTTTCACCACCAGCATAGATTTCCTTAGCATGAAGAGGGTGCAGGAGCGGGTGTCCTGGATGCAGCCACAGCAGGTCATGACCCACAGTTCAGTTGTCTGTGGCCCTCAGCACCTCTGTGGCTGGGGACATGGGAGGTTTCATGGATTGAAGGCTCTGAAAATGGCCCAGTAGCAATTGGACCCAGACCTCATGCACTAAATAACTAAGTACCCCTTGGGGTAAAGGAGGTTTTATACCCCAAAAGTCAGCTGGATGGAAAATGGCAGTTCTGTCCTGACATCACATACCTGGTCTTTCACAGGGTACCTCTGGAAAGGAAGGGGCCTAAGAGGGCCTTGTGACCGAAAGGACATGACTTCTCTTGTCAGTGGAAGGCAGCTAGAGAAAACAGGGGAAGCTACAAGCTGGGAAATGGTAGTCAGTGAAACTCAAATCCAGAGCCTGGGCACAAGACTACACAGTTGAGTAATCCATGGAGATGTCCCAGCTATGCAACGGCCACTCTCCATGTCCTTAACCCAATTTCTCTGCCTCTTTGTCCTTTGCAAGGGAAGGCAATGCTTAAGCTGCCCTTACATTGGATGGCCATCTTCTGGGTGAGACCATGGTCCTGCAGACCATAGCAAGAGAATTTGCCCAAGAGTGCCATGAAGTTCCTTGTTGCTCAAGGAGATAACAGGAAAAATGCAAATTTGGAAGTGCCATTACCATTAAAAGCATGCAGTTGAAGGTGAGGGAGGATTGCTCCTACTTGGGAGCAATCATCTCAGTAGCTCTCCACCCTCCCACCTTTTATGTCTAGGAAGTTCTAATGCTGTGGTTTAGACAAGACTTTTTGGTCAGAAGCAGATTTTCTGATCTCAACATCTTCTCTGGCATTGTGTCAACCCTAGTTCAGTTGCAACTTGCCTGCTTGGTTTCCAGAGTTTCTTCCCAGCCTTGTTCTCATCTGATCTCCCAGGTCTGAAAATCATCCTGTTCTTCACTCCTTTCTGGCGAGGGAGGCTTTCCTTTTCTTCTCCCGGGTACACCTCCACAAGAGACTCCTTAACCCATGTTGGGACATGGTTTGCTGATGTCATCTCCTTAGCATGCCCTGAATCCTGGAATGTGCTGGGGGCAAGCGGCCGCATGCTTTCTTTTCAAAGCCCCTCGATGAGCCGCTCCAATGGTGGCCTCGTTGGAAGCTAAGTTCACCAGCTGTGTCCTGGGAGTCACAAGAGACTATGTATAGCTACCCTTCTGGAAAGGTCAGAGACGGCAGGATGCAGGATTTGTTTGTATACAGAAGGCCAGAGGTGGATATGAGGTTGGAGCAGATGAGCCTGCCTGGATGCTGATCAGCACGTGGAATTTACCCAAGCACAGAGAAAAATTGGACATGGTGTTTTTAAAAACCACACTGTAAGTAGTTGGTTAAAAGAAAAAAAAAGCAATCAAACTTTGACCACCATCCAAGGAAGCTCGGTTTAATACTGGGAGCCCAAATTTGACTCCCAAATTGGGCACCAACCAGCTGTGTGACTTTAGACAGTCCTTCAGTGGACTCAGTGGAAGGTTACTGGGGACCAAGGATCTGAATCTGAATCTAGCTCTGCTGCTTGTAACGCTATGTAAAATCATTTCACTTGGGGAAATCAGCCCCTTGGGATTGTGTTTCTTCCTTCATCTGTAAAAAGTGAGTCAGTTGTTTTCTGTTCACCTCTAAACTTATGATATGCACCGGGCCTCAGTTTTCTCATCTGTAAAAGGCAAGGGTAGGACTAGCAGTTTTCTGAAGCCCCTTCCCAAATGAACATTTTGTGAATCTCCAGTTCGATGACCTTGGTCAGACTTAGACTCTGGGACTCAGTTTCCTGATCTATAAAGACAAGAACAATGAACTAAACAGCCCCTAACTGAAACCTGACAGTTTTTATGACATTTAAAAAGTCAGAGTTAAGAAGCAATAAAGCACATTTAAAAAATAATTTTATTCAATAGTGAACTTATGAAGAGTGAAACTCATTTGAAATATTCTTTGAGTCAAAGGAAAGTGGCACACATATTAGCCTGATTTCCCTGCATTTACTATTTTCAGATGTAATGAAAACTTCAGTTGAAATACTAATTGTAAGCCCTAAATCAAGCTTTTCTGACCATGTGCAGAGATGGTTCATGGGCTTTAACTTAGACCAGATGTGCACTGAGGAATGAGTAGCATTCTTTTATCCATACCCTAAAGTTCACAACCCTGTTCAGAACACCAGATTCTAGGCTTGGGAGGTAGGATTTTTTTCATGCCTTTGAGCAAAGCTGTTAACCATGAAGATCCAGTGGCCCCAGTTTTCCCACCCAAGGTCAGCCTCCTGCTTGAGTGTGGCAGACAACAATCTGAATGATGCAGGAACCTATGTTCTGGTCCTGCTTGGGCCACTCATTGGGTGTGTGACCTTGAGAAAATCACCTTGCCTCTCTGGGCTTAGCCTTGTCATCTGTGAAAGAAGCGGGGCAGAATAAATATACAGTTCCATACTTGGTTAAAAAAGAACTAATTTTAAAAGAATTTGTTGTAAGTACAAGATGGAAGAGATATGGCTTGCCAGAAGCTATTCTAAAAAGTATCTCAGGCTTCTAGCAGACAGAATGCTCCATGGAAGCTGAAAAAACAGCATGCTTTGGTTGCTCAAAAGCTAATTCAATCTCTCTTCTATAATTTGACATACTAATAGAAAAATATTACCAATACAACAAAACTAGAGAGCAACATTAATGGCATAAATATTAGCAAAGGAGACAAAAATCATCCCTGTTTGTAGACAGTCTAGTGGTTTATTTAGATAACTCCAAAGAATCAGCATAGCCATTAAGTGGAATTAATAGGACTGGGGCTGGAACTGTGTTTTTCTCGGTATAAGAAAGTCCCAGTTGAGGAAACTTCCTCTATCAGTGCAGGTCAGCACATTATCTGCAACTTAGATTCTTAGGGAATTAGAGTACTAAGAGGTTATGGGATTTACTTTGATACAGCCACTGTGTCAAAAGTGAGACGTGAACCCAGATTTTTCTCCACTTTGAAGCCAGCTCTCTGTTTTCACACTATACAACCTTTCTGAGATTTTACATCAGTAAAGTAGTAGGATAGAAAATAAAGCCATAAATTCACTAATATTTTAATGACATGCTAACAAAAAAGATAAAAATTACATTAAAAATTATTTTAAAATACACAAAGTATAGCAGAAATAAAGGAAGACAGATAATCAGAAGGACAGTCACTGTCCATGGTTAGGCAATACCAATATGATAGAAATGAAAGCACTAGCTAAGTTAATTTATAAATTGAGTGCTATATTAATCACATTACCAATGAGTTGCTTTATGGAACTAGACAAAATAGTAAAAGTTCCTTTGGAGGAACAAAAGGAAAGAATGATTTTGAAAGTAGGCCTGCAGAGGACCTAGTATTTATGAGGCAGTAATCATCTTACTTACAAATTTGTTTCTGGTTTTAAAAAATGGAAATTATGCCAATAGAACAAGTCAGATCAAGAAGCAAATGACCACAGTAGTCCCATATTTGATAAATACAACAATAGAAGAAAAGGGAAGGATTCTTTATTTGACAAGAACTGGGAAAAGTGGCAAATAATTCCATAGAAAAGAGGCTCAGACAGACACCTTATAACTACTTTCCAGAAGCAATTCCAAGTGGATGAGCAATCTAAATGTGAAAGTTCATGAAAGGCCATAGAGCCATTAGAGGATAATGGAAGGAAGTGCCTTGTAGAATTGCAATAAAAGGGAAGGTTAATAACCAAACAAGTGATAAAGGAGATCACAAAACAAACTACTTTGAGTGTATACAACATAAAAAAACCTTTGCATTAACAATATTGATGCAATTAGAACATGAAAAGAAACTGTCAAGAGGGGAAAAAAGATTTTCACTAAAAATCTCTAATAGTTTGGTCTACCAAATATGATATAAAACATATAAGACTAAGAACCATTTCCCAATAAATAAATGTTCTTTGGAAGTTTTCAAGAAGAAATTCAAACTATCTAAAGCAACATGGAAAAAACGATTCCAAACCTCAAATAGAAAATTAAAATAATTCTGAGATTTCACCCCATAATCAACAAATTGGCAAAGGTAATATTAAAAGTGGAAGTAGTCAACATTGAAAAGGCTGTAGGAAGACCTAGGATACTAATAGGCTGCTGCTTGAGCTATGAATTGGTCACTTCTCCTCCTTGGGCCTTATTTTTCTCATATGTAAAATAAGGAAAAGATCAAGTACACCAAACTAAAAGTCAGGTGACCTGGGTTCAAATTCCAGCTCTGCCACATTAGAAATGTCTTCATTCAGATAGAAAGCAATCAGGATATCTGTGCCTGCTTTCCCCTTCTGCTCTGAGGTTTGACAGAAAGGGATCAAGTACAACTCAAAGCCCATTTTACCTATTCACATTTTTATCAAGGGTTGAGTGTCCTATTCAGCTTGTCCACCAATTTTGGGTAGTCACTGCAAGTAGACAATGGGCTGGGCTAACCAAGTTGGATTGTTTTTGGGGAATTGTAAAGGTGATTGTTGGTGTTATTGACTACCTCCAATGGTTCCCATTGCCTTGAATATCCAATAACAACTCCTCTGGTTGGCATTTAAGACTTTTCATGATCTGACTCCAGTATTTCATATTACTTCTTTCTAGCTACTCTTCATGCATTATCTTCGTACATTAGCACAGCATATAAGTTCTATGAGAGTAGGTACTATAGGGTGTGCTTGTATTTAAATCTCCAGCACTTAGTACGGTGCCTAGCATATGGTAAATTCTTAATAAATGCTTCTATTTATCTATCATCTATCTCTCTGTCTGTCTGTCTATCTATGTATATCTATCTATCTACTATCTAACCATCCATCTATCTATTATTATCTACCATCTATCTATCTATCTGTCCATCCATCTCCTTATCTATCTATCTACCTATCTATCACACTCTCTGCTTTAACCAAACTGTCCTTCCTTTTATTTCCCATACTCAACATACCATCTTCCTCCTCCATCTCTTCAGGAGTCAGCCCATGGGCTTCAGGATGCTTCAGGCTCTTCTTGGTCCCCATCTCCCATCACTATACATTTATTTTGTCTATATCCTTTATGTTTTTAATTGTGAACACATTTTACTTCTCCCCTCCCCAAAGAATGGGAGCTCCTTTTTTTTTGTCTTTATAATCCCAGAACCTAATACACTGCCTTTGCACATAGTAGGTGCTTAATGTGCTTATTGATTGATGGAATGACTTCAAACTTCTCCCAACAGTCCCACTTCTTTTTAATGAACACAACAGATATCAACAATTGGATGATTTCCAGACTCAAAAAGGACAGAAAAAAGAGAGTTGTATATGAAATCATGAATCTCCATTGTGTGTAGCTTTTCTTTACAAGCATATAATCAATTTAGCCTGGTGATTCCAATTCTGCCCTACTTGTTGGTGCCTCTTTCTGAACTGATTTCTGCCCTCTTCTGTATACTGGGGAACTATCTCCCTGATGTTTTTGCATTATTTATCAGTGTCACTCTTCCCTTCCACCCTTTACTCTTCTTCATCCCAAATAAAACAACATAAAACCACCCTTCTCCTCCTACTCCTAGACAAGTGAAAAAGCTCCATCCTTTGGTCATGTCAGAAATGTATTTCTCATTGGGCCCCTCTAGCCAAAGGTTGGGAAGTGTGATCCCCTTTATGTCCATTGCAGTTATGATTGTTTATTGTATCCATTGGTTGGTATTCTTAAGTCCTTTAAAGTTGTTTTCCTTGATAGCTTGGCAATTATCACATCGGTTGTTCTCCTGTTTCAGTTTACTTTACTCTGGAGCACTTCATACAGGTCTTTCCAGATTTTTCTGAATCTTTTTCCTCGTTCCTTATGGTACAACAATGCTCCATTCCATTTCTATCACAGAACTGCAGAACTGGAAAGTTGGAAGGACCCTTGGCAGCCATCTACTCCTACGTGAAGGAATCCCAACTATGACATCCCGGACAAGAGGTCATTGGTTCCTGTCTAGATACTTCCAAGGAGGCCAAAGAGCAAGTCTGATTGCCCTCATCCCCCTCCACATGGTGGCCCCCCAAATACCCTGGAGTCCTCTTTTTTTCAGGCTAAACATGCTGGGTCCTTCATGAACTCCAGGTCCTCCACCATGCTGGTAGCCATCTTCTAGAGTCTTTCCAGCTTACCAGTCCTCTAGACTCTTACCGGCCTACCTTCTTCAACCATGGTCCCCAGGACTGAACCCCTTACTGCAATTGAGGTCTGAGGAGGGCAAGGGCAGCTCTACTCTTGGGAACTCTGTCCCTCCTAATGTAGCCCAAGATCACATTCAGCTCTGACTACCACATTACGCTACTGACTCCTAAATTCTTTTTAGAATGACTGCCAGCTATCCAAACTGCCTCGTCTTATATTGTGGAGTTGATGTTTTGGCACCCAAGGGCAAGACTTCACATTCATCTCTATTGAATTTTATCTTATTTGATCCAGCCCAGTGCTCTAGCCTTCCAAGAACCTTTTAGATACCAATTCTGTCATCTTTTGTGTTCGTGACCCCTCCCAGCTTGGTGCCATCCGCACAGTGGATCAGCATATCAGTTGTGCCTTAGTAAAGTCATTGATAAAAATGTTAAACAACACAGAACCAAACACAGATCCCTAGGACCCTATACTGGAGACCTTCTGCCATGTTGTCAATGAACAATTTCCCATTCCTCTTAGAGTTCAGCCATCCAACCAATTCTGAACCCATTGGATTATTGCCTAATCCTCACCTCTCCATTTTTTCCATAGTAGTATGAATTACTTTTCCCAAACCTTTGCCAAAATCTAGATAAACTCTATCCACAGCAATCCCCTCTTCTACAAATCCTATAAGCCTGTTAAAGAAGGAAGCGAGATTCATCCATCATGACTTGTTCTTAATTGAAGCCAGGCAAATATTTCTTTTCTTTCTTTCTTTCTTTTTTTTGCTTTCCTTTCCTTTCTTGATGTTAGCCAACCATCCCTTTAGTGACCCAGCCTAGACTTTTCCCAGGAGCTGAAGTCAGGTTCACTGGCCAGGAATGGGCAGACTCTGTTTTCTTCCCTTTTTGGAAAACTATGTTACTTGCTCTTCTCTGGTCTAGTGGTAGCTCTCTCATTGTCCGTGATTTTTCAAGTATTATTTCCAATAGCTCAGTAGTCTCATCTGCAAGGTTTTTGAGGACTCAGATTAAGTTCATCTGGGTCACATAAACCAAATTCATCAAGAGAGCTAAGTGCTTTCTTTTTATCTGCTCACTTATCTTAGGCATAGACCATCACTTTCTCTGCCATTCATCAATTGGTTGGAACTCTCTTTGTTTCCACTTCTTTTTTACAACAATAAATGATGTTATAAGTATTTTTTAAACACATGGAGTTCTTTCCCTCCTTGTTCTTTGGAGGATAAAAGGTTAATTTGAGGGGAGGTGTATTAATATTTTTCTGCTATTGCTGTATGGTTGTGAAACATTGAACATTAGTGCCTCTGAAGAGTAGAAAATGGTATCATATAGGGCAATGGAGAGGGACATGGTCATTCAGTGGGTCAGTCAAAAAATATTTCTTAAGCACTATTATGGTGCCAGGCACTAAGATATAAGAAAAGGTAAAAGACAATCCTTGCCCTCAAGGAGCTCACAGATTAACAGGAGAATCAACATTAAAACAACCACATGCAAACAAGCCAGGAGACATTGGCTATAATTAACAGAGGGAAGACATGGGCTCAGGAAAGACTTACTGTAGAAGATGTGTGTGGGTCAGTAGCATGACAAGCATTACAAAGGAGAAAGAGACTAATAGGTATCATTCAAAAAAGTATGAGCAAAAGAGAGACCCAGTTGGTCAGGTGGAGAAAGTGAGATCCTATGATCTTCTCACCAACATATTGCAGACATCCAGCTTCCAAATGAATGATGGGCAGCCTATGTGTATCATGGGTATCTTTTGGATGTCAAGAGAAAATGAGGAAGGTCCCCAGGAATTTGGGCATATTAGGGATCTTAGAGGAGGGCAAGGACAAGAGTTACACAAGGTGGGCTGGCATGGATGGGGTGGAATTCGCATTATTGGTGGGAAAATTGTCTTTGAGATCTGATGAGGAACCCACTGGAGTAATGGAGTATTTGGGGACCTAAACTGAGCGAATGCATGATATGAGTGAATCAATGTGTGAAAGCCTTTTTGCACTCCTCTCCGATGCCCAGTGGGAAGGGTAGCCTGGAATAGTGTGATGTCTCATACACATGTCCAGGCCATCTCCTTGGGGACTTGGTTGCTCCAATGCCTGCTCATTTCCTTTCTCACTCTTCTCGGTAGTTCCCCTCTTGGAGCTGCCTAAGAACCTCCATGAATAGTAGGCAGATGAGGGACACTTTGCTCTGACAAGGACAGCTAAATGATTCTTTGTTAATTATGATTTTAATGACAATACCTAGCATAGCTTAGCTTGTCTGATCCTCACAGCAATCCTGGGGGGCAGGTTGTATTAGGATTCCCCTTTTCCTGATGAGAAAGCCCAGGTCTCCCTGACCTCAAATTCAGAGCTCTGTCCATCACATGATCTAGCTATTTAAATGAACAGTCACAGAATGCATTGCTAAACCTCAAGACTGAAAGGGAGAGAAAGAAATAAGACTTACTTGTTTTCAAGGCCCTCAGTCCTCTTTCCCCTCCTTTTCTCTCATGCCCCTATTCTGGAAATCTGACCTTTGTCAAGAATGTTCCATTTCATCTGTTTACCACTGATCTAGTATATAATTTCAACCTCTTTCTGTCCCTAGGTCACTGTGGGATCTGTACAAGTGACTGCAGGTGAAAGGGTGTTGAGGAAAAGACTGTCTGCCTTGGGACAATTGAAGACTGGGCCCCAAGAGAGGTGGAATTGGGGAATTCCCAAGCTCCCAGGGATCTTGGAGAGCATCAAATTCAACTCAATTCTCCATTCTTTGAAGTGGAATTTTAGAACAGGAAGGGGTCTTTTCTGGACCGGGTCTGGCTCAGACCACTTGGGAGGTTCAGTCTTGGAACTGGAATGAAATGAGACACTCGCAGACCGCATAGCATTCAGTAAACAGGGTTTATTTAACAATGCCATGGAAAAGATATTGAGCAAGGACGCATGTTGATTCAGTTGGGTGCAGTTCCCCTCCCACCGTGCCCCAGCACCACATCTTGTCAGAAGGGTGTGTCAAGCTCCAGGAGACCTGACCCCTCATGCGTGGAGGGGATCTAAGCCATGGTGCCCAGGATCAAGGCATTCTTGAGGATGGTTTCATTGTCTTTGAGGGATAAACTAGCCCAGCCCATGTGTTGATGTTGCTCTGACCACAGGGGTCATAGGAGCAGAAGATTTAGAGACAGAATGGTGAGATTGGTCTATTTGGAGTAAGACAGCTTGGGTCCAAATCCTGGATGTGATTCAACAAAGTCACAAGTTCTTAGATACTCAGTTTCCCCATCTGTAACACGGGTGGGTAGGACCAAATGACCTCTGGGCACCTCTCAGCACCAGGCCTGGGAGCCTATGATCTTTTCACCAACATCTGGGAGCTGTAGCTCAGCCTCCAGTTGCAGAGAGATTTACCTCTTCTTCCCAGTCCATTGTCAGAGAGCAATCCTGGATGAGGGGTTCTTCATTTGAGCTGAAGCTTATCACCCTGGCACTGCTATTCTTTGGCTCCAAGTGTCGCCAGTAGAGTCACATGACATAAATTCAATCCTTCAACATGAAAGCCCTTTAGACTTTTAAAAATTTTAAATTGAGTGCTGCTGCTGTGTGTGTGTGTGTGCATGTGTGTGTGTGTGTGCTTGTGTGTGTGAGAGACCTTAGGTAAGTTACTTCACTCCTCTGGGCCTCAGTTTCCTCACCTCTAAAATGAGGGGTTTGGGCTGGGTGACCTCAAAGGTTCCTTGCCAAGATAGATAATTCCTTGATTGTAGAATTCTGTGTAGGATCCTGCCAAGTCTGTCCTTTTCCGGGCTCGCTGTCCCCAGTTCCTTCACCTGATCAGATTCCCATGGCATGGTTCCTGTCCTGTCCCCTCACTGCCCTGGCATGTTCCAACTTGCCGATGTCCCTCCTAATTCACGGTGCCCAGAACTGAAGAAGTTTTCCTTCTTCACTTGGGGAAAGGGAGGCTTCAGGACTGAAATACACTCGATTTTCTGGTAACTCAAGTTAGAACACTGAACAGGAAACCTGAGAGAGCACTAGGGCTGCATGCTGGAGCTGGCTGGTCGGTACTTAACTGTGGAAATTTATGTGCATTTGAAAGTGATTCCCAGGGGACTTTTGCAAACGTTGGCTCTGGGCCCTCCCCTCCACTTCCTTACCTGTAAACAGGGAGGGAAAAATGACCTGGGGCTGGCATGAGGATTGATTCATTAAGGTTTTTA
>CM053773.1:240006689-240077192 GCA_028658325.1 Potorous gilbertii
GAACAAACTAAGCCCCTGAGAGCGGGAATGACACCCACAAAGTCACACGGCATCTTAGTGGCAGAACTGGGACGGGAACCCTGGTCCCCAGTGGTTTCTCTGGACTGCACTAGGCATCAGGTTTTGACTTTCCAGTTTCTCTTGACCTGGCGAGTCTTTCCTTTGGACTAGAAACTCAATAGGAAAAGGGAAAAAAACCCAGACTTTTCAAGCTGTGGTTTTCCTGCTCCCTGCAGCTTTTGTGTTGAAGTCAGCACATATCTGGGCTGTTTGCATCACTGGTTCTCAATGTTGACATGATGACATGTGACTTAGCCAAAAACTGAAGCCCGGGACCCAGCAATGACACCAGTTTCTGGCTTCAGTGACCACTTGCTGAGTGCCTTGGCAGAGAATATTCAGCGTGTTTACTGGGGCAATGCTTTTCAGCTGCATTTTTTCAGGAAATTCTTTGCCAGCCCATATCAAAGAAAGAGTCCGAACTCGGGTCTGATGGGAGAGAGGCCCCTTGGCTGTATCAAAGACTATAGGTTTCCTGTTGACAGACCTCGTTTTTTCTCAGCACATCTGTTACAAGAAAACTGAATACCAAGTGGACAGGACCTAAGACGTTTTGAAGGGAAGTGTCACTCAGAATTTATAGGTCATGATGTTTCCTTTTGGTTGAGAAAAAAATCATGTATTTTCCTTCAAGGTTGGACCAGTGGAAGCAATCGCAGACCAAGAGGAAGGGGCTTTCAGTTCCAACCCAATCCTCTGACTCGAGCCAATTGTGTTGGCGAGGTTTGCGCCCCCCTCCCTCCAGCCTTATATCCTGTTATGTTCTAACCAAACAAAATCATTGTCCCCCTTCCCCCAGTATCCTTGAACACCCACCATTATTCTCACCCCATACTCTCCCCCTTCCTGGTCTTCCTGCTGGTCCCTATACTTTGTGCACCTGTCTCAGCTCACTGAATCCCTTCTCTTCCTTCCAGAGGCATAAGCTTGAATGCTGCCTTCTCCAAGAAGCCCTCTTTGACTCTTTGGTCCATAACAATTCCGCACCCCCCCCCCCCCGCCCCGCCCCAGACTTCATGTAGCGATCTGGTTTTTTATTCTAATGCACCGATCATGTATATATTTCAGCTGGTTGGATACTTCAGTCCCTCAGCTAGACTGTTAACTATATGAAGATATAACTTTGTATCATTCTCAGAGCTGAATGCAATGTACTGTACGCAATAGGCACTTAATAAATACTGTTATCGCTGAGTGGCAATTTCTTGCTCTGTGAAAGGAGGGGATTGAACAAAGTGACCCCTGGGGTCTCCCATCTCTTAGATTCTAGAATTTACAGAGAACATCTGTGAAGTCACGTGACTCAGCCCCCCAAGCCTGGAGTCAGGAAGACCAGAGTTCAAACCCAGCCTCAGACACTTTCCAGTTGTGTGACACTGGGCAAGTACTTGAGGGTTGTGCACGGAGTGCTGGGTCTGAAGTCACGAAGACCTGGGTTCAAATCCAGCCTCAAGCATTTTTTTCTGCTCTATGATTCTGGACAAATCATTTATTTAATCTCTGACTCAGTTTCTTCATATGTAAAATGGGGATAACATTTTCCAAGGCTGTTGTAAGGATCTCATGAGTTCATTGTAAAGTGCTTTGCAAACTTCAAAGTGCTACCGTTTCATAACTGTATTTCTACATGTCTTTATGGTTTACGAAGCACTTTCATTACAACTCTATGAGTTGTGTAGCACAACTATTATAGTGATTTTACATGTGAGGAAACTGAGGCGTAGAGAGGTACAGAGAAATGGCCAGAGTCACAAGGCTAAAACTGAGAGAGCCAGAACTTGAACCCCGTGCTCCGTCTCTTACACTACAGCCACTGTTGGCAATAATTGTCTGGATTGTGACTCATTTGACAAATATGTATATGTAGGCGTGGTGGGTGATATAAAGAAGAGTAAAGCTAGACTTGACCTCAGATAGCTTACAGTCTAGTTAGTTGGGGCATGGGATGGTGGTTGGGCAGGAATAAGACATGAACACAAGAATCCACAAAGCAAAGGCAGGATCCACATAGTCCAAAATGTTCTACAAAGAGACTGATCATGTCTGGTGGGGGCTGGCGCAGGGTAGGGGGAGAAACATTATAGTATGATGTGGAATTAGTCTAGAGGGGCATAGTGCTCCCAGATCTGGGTAATCCAGAGTACAGTGTGGGGACAAAGAGATCAGACCACATGCTCTCAGCAAGTTTGGGCAGGACTTTGGGAAGGAGGACCCTCACCAAGGTTGCGGGGGAAGGAATTGTCTCCCCCTTTGGATTGTGGACACCTTGAATGGAAGGGCCATTTTAGCTTTTTCTTTGTATCCTCAACACATGGTGCAGTGAATGGCACACAGTAGACACTTGGTGAATGCTTGATGATTTTATTTATTTTCTCAGTGGTAATTCTGGGTAGACTTAGATAGGTAATTGTTGCCTTTCCTGTTAGAATGTTGCTTTCTTAAGAGATTGGTTCATTCTCTGTCTTTATACACTCAGCATCTAGGCTGGAAGATGGTGGAAAGCTACTGATTGACTGGTTACTGTATTACTGAGGCAAAAGTAAATTCTCCCATTTTCACATTCCCTAGCTTTTGCTAGCACTCCTTGGTTCACGTATATTATGTCACCAGAGTTGTGGTAAAGGCAAGAAGAATATGGATGCCTGGGAATCAGTACCCACAACAAGTAAGAAGATAGGAAGATAGTGCCAAGCTGTTATTGATGAATTCATGGCACCCTGCCCACACAAACTACACCCTCTCAGATGGAAAGAAGCAGCAGCCATGATTGCTGAGTTATCATCAGCAAATTCTGAAAGACCATGGAGAGTGAGAGAGGGGCCACAGGATTGGAGAAGGGCAAATGTTGGAACAATTACCAAAAGAAAAGAAAAAGCCAAGAAATTGGAGTTTATAGATAACATATAGGCCTGGGAGCTTGGCTTCAATTCTTAGCAAAATTCTCAAATGGATTATTAAAGGGATGATTGGCAAACATCTAAAAACGAAACAGATACACTCCCAAAGAGCCAGGAAAAACCAGATCATGCCAGACTAACCTTACAAACTAAAGATCAGGGAAATAGGGAAACACTGGAGATAGAATTTATGTAAATTTTCGGAAAACATTTGGCAAAATCTCTCCTGGTCTTCTTGTAGACAAGATGTAGACCTGAAGACTGGAACTAATTGAACGATTGAATCCAAATGGTCAGTAACCATTTCATGTCACATTGGAAGGAGGTCTGTGGTGGAGTCCTCCCAGGATCTGTGCTTGGTTGCACCTTACAGACTTTAGGAGGACCCCAAGCATGATGTTCAAATTAAAGAGTTGTCAGACAGAGGCAGAACGTTAGAATGGAAAAGAGGCAACTTGATGTTAGGAAAGTGTCCTCACCGTTAAGAATTTCTAGAAGAGGAATAGATTGCTTTGAGAGGTAATGGGATTATAGAATTCTAAGTAGGTTCCTACACATGGGGAAGACTCAGACAAAGGCTAGATGGCTTGCCAAGCATGTTGTAGAGGGTGTCTTTCTTCAAGTACCGGTTAGACTAGATGGCTGTTGATGGTCCTTTGACTCTGAATATTTGGTAATTCTACATGCTTCTGGTCTTGCACTCCAGTGTCTAAAATGCCCTCAGTAAATCTGAGTTGATATGTGCTTCATTTCCTCTCCCAGACCAGGGAGGAGCATAGGAAAATGATAAGCTGGCTTTGTGGCATATAACAGGCAGGCATACCTTCCAACACCAAAGCTGTGAACAGTTCACCCTAATGGTGGAACAATGGGATTTTTAAAATGGTATTTTTTAAAAAGTCAAACAAAATATCTTCCATTTCTGTATGGCCCTAAGGTTTGCCTTTTCTTGCAATTACTCCATGGAGTCATGTGCCCATTTTATAGATGAGGAAACTGAAACTGAGAAAGGTTAATGACATGCCCAACTGCAAAAGGTCCGACTTGGAATCCAATCTGGGTCTTCTTAATTCCAAACCCTGTGTTCTCACACTTAAACCACACACCTGCTTTAAGCACTCATCAATTTGCACTACTGTCAAAAAGACCTATTAATCAGATTGAATATTCATCTAAACAAAGAATTACATAAGATCTTGGCAGGTGGGGTAGGGTTGAAATCTCTAGTCTAGACCAACCCTTTTATAGATGAAACTGGGATCATGAAGCATTGCCAGAACTAATGACTTTTTGGCATCATGGCACCATACTTAAAAACCAAGCACCAATTCCTGGGGCACTCCACTGGAGACCACTGTCCAGGATGACATTCTAGGAGTGAACTGGAATTAGCTTATACTAGCCCAAAGAGAAGACTACTTAATTTTCAGTATGAGCATTTACATCTTGGAAACCACAAATGCTATAAATCAGGGATTGATTTCTTATTTTCATGACAGTTCAATCTTAAGAAAGTGATGGGGAATGTGAATAATTCATATTAAACTTAGAATTGTGTTATATATACATTTGAGGGGAAAATCAGTTGTTAAACATTTACTAGAACACCACTGCATAACCTTTCTTTGGATTCAGCTGTTCAACCAGTTTGAACTGTATTTCTGTATTTAGAATCGAGACCTGAGCTCAAATCCTGAACTTAGACACTAATAAACTGTGTATTCTTGGTTCACT
This sequence comes from Potorous gilbertii, assembly GCA_028658325.1. Lineage (NCBI taxonomy): Eukaryota > Metazoa > Chordata > Mammalia > Diprotodontia > Potoroidae > Potorous > Potorous gilbertii. The sequence goes on from CM053773.1 coordinate 240,011,381, forward strand.
TCTTGGACCTTTAAAGGTCTCATTTGTAAAAACTCTTGATCTCCTAGAATTGTTGTATACAGGGCTATGGAAATGCAACCCTTACTTATTCTCATATGCATAAAGCAACAGGCTACTAGGATTCCTTTTTATCTTGCATGAATTTGGAGAACATGAATATTAGATAGATATTGGTTGGCATATTTATAAAACAATGTAGAATTCTATTTTACTGGCAAATTGGAAACTGGTTATATCTATAGAGGGTTAGTGTTGATCACTTCTTGGGTCAAGTTTGGATTGATTTCCCACACTGCTTTCATAAAGTATCACAACATTTCAGAGTACTCTACATGCTGGAAAAAGCATCCCAACTAGAGCAGGGTTGTAAAGTGGTTGTCCAGACTGCGCTTGAAGACAGTTTGGGGAATCAGCCTGCTTGCTGTCCTTCAGGGTAGCTACAGTAAGTAAGCTCTTCCTGCATCAAGCTGGAACTTGACCTTTTGTAATTTCATTGTCTTTAGGTCTGCCCTCTAGGGTTAAGTAGAATGAATCAAATAGTTCTTTCAAGTAATAACACTTCAAATACTTGAAGACAGCTATGTCTTCTCTTTCCCAGACTAAAACTCTTATTTCTTCAAGGCAACTAGGTAGTGCCATGGAGCTTCGAGTAAGGAAGACCTGAGTTCAAATCTTGCCTCAGACATTAACCTCTCCATTATCACCTCTCTTGTCAGGAGATAAGTAGCATGTTTCATAGAAAGTCCTCTGGAATTATGGCTGAGTATTGTTTTCCTAAGTCTTTCAAAGTTGTTTTTTCTTCTGGTTCTGCTCACTTCACTCTGCACCAGTTCATATGGCTTCCTGCATTTTTCTAAAACTGTCCCTTTCATCACTTTTTTTGTAGCGCAATAGTATTCCATTACATGCACATCACAATTTGTTCAGCTATCCCCCAACTGATGGGCACTCTTCCTGTTAGTTTCCATGTCTTTGCTACAACCAAAAGAAATGCTATAAACATTGTTTTTTTTGGTAAATGTGAGTCCTTCTCCCTTTTTCTTTCATTTCTTGGGTGTATAGACCTAGCATCACTTGGATAAAGGGTATGCAAAATTTAGTAACTTCTTCGACAAAATTCCAAATTGTTTTCCAGAATGACTGGATCAGTTCACAATTACAACAGCAGGGTATTAATGCACTTTTTTTCCTGCAATCTCTCCAGCATTTGTCATTTCCCCTTTTTGCTGACTTTATCAAGTCAATGGGAGTAAGGTGAATCCTTGGTTTTATTTTAATTTGCATTTCTCTAATTATTAGTGATTTGGGACATTTTAATATGGCTATTGATAGCTTGGATTTCTTTCTATGAAAACAGCCTGCTCACATCCTTTGACCATTTATCAACTTGGGAGTGGTTTTATTTTTATAGTTTATTTTTATTATACATGTTAAAGAATATTATTTATTTATTTACATATATAAATAAATAATATTTATAATTTATTTTTATAACTTTGAATCAGATCTCTATGTATCTCAAAAATAAGACCTTTATCAGAGAAACTTGCTGCAAAATTATCCCCCAATTTCCAGCTTCCTTTTTAATTTTAATTGGTTTTGTTTACACAAAATCCTTTTAATTTTATGTAATCAAAATTGCCTATTTTATCTCCTATGATCCTTTCTTATTGAAGTCCTTCTTAAAATGGGAAACCCTAAGTTGATCACAAACTGATCTAGCTGTGCTCTGACTAAGGCAAAGTACGAAGGGCTGCTTGCTCCCTGCCTCATTCTCGACACTATGCCCTTTTTAAGAGAATATTAGCTCTGATGGAAACTCAAATTGACTCCATAATCAAAGAGGAAAACTGTTCTCTACCAGCTAGGTGGTATCAGTATTATTATATACCCTTTATCAAAAGACTCCAACCGAATTTTAGGTACGAATTTACAGTAAAGAGCTGGTACTATACTTGGAAACTTGTCAGTTATGGGTTCCTGTTACAGCAGAGCTTTTGTTATACGCTTTAAACTTTTAAGCCAGTAAAACCTTTAAAAAATACAAAGAAACCCCAAACCCCAAAACTTTCACAATTAGTTGCTGGGGAAATGAAATGCGGGTCACAAATGAAGAGCATGAAGTAGTGGGAAGAAGTCTAGACCTATGGCCCAGAGACCTGGGGTTTAGACTCAGCTCTGTTACTAACCAGCTATGTGACCTTGGGCAATCCACTTTTCTCTGTGCCTCAGTTTCCTTGTCTAAAAAATAAGGGAGTTGGTCTCCATGACCCGGAGGTTTTGGGGAATAAGGTATTCCTCCCCTTATCACACAAAAGTCTCATGCAAGGTCGTTACAGTAAAGACCAGCGTGGGTTGACTGATGTGGGATCCTGAGACTTTCCTATGCCTGATTAAGTTTCCCTGGCTTTGCCACTCAGCCTCCTAGCTCCCCTGATGGAGCCTCGATCCACTAAGGGTTTACGCACCAACTGTCTCATTTCCACACACCCCTCCCCTCCACCATCATAATGATACTTGTTGTCTAGATAACTTTCAAGTTTGTAAAATACTTTGCCTGAATTAACTCATTTCATCCTTATAGCTGCTGCGTGAGGTAAGTGCTAGCATTGTCCCCATTTTACAGGTGAGCAAACAGAAGCACAGAAAGGATGTGAATTTTCAAGGTCCTACAGTTAGTAACTCTCATCTTCTGCAAGGGGCCTTTCCTGGTCCCCCTTAAAGATAACTCCTTCTCTCTGTTTTTATCTCAAATTATCTCCAATTTATCCCATTAAAAAAGTTGCCTGGCACACAGTAGGCCCTTAATAAATGCTTTTTGATTTGACTTGACTTAATAATAGGAACTTTGGCCATTGGATGGAAGTAGATGATACTTCATGGAAAATATCTTGAAACTGGCTGAAAAAAGTCAGACTACTGGACCCATGTACATAACATAGCAAGCTGGTTCAAAATCTACGCATTGTAGCAGCAGGTCATAATGGTGGTTGAATCCAGTAGTGAAGGACATTTGAGAGAGAATTGTCCTTGGGAGTAAGGAACGAGTGGCTTTACCCCCACCATTCCATGCAATGACAAGGTGATAAGCACAATGCTTTACAAATATCATCTCATTTCATCCTCAATCATCCTTTGAGGGAGGTGCTATTATCATATCCCTTTTCCTTTTAGACAAGCAAAGTGACTTGCCCAGGATCACACAATTAGTAAGTGTCTGAGGTTGGATTTGAACTTACATCTTCCTAACCCCAGACCCAATGTTCTGTGGTGTCCCTTAGCTGTCAGATAACTTCAGGCAGATGTTGTTTTGGCTAGATATGTTGTGGACCCACTTTCATAGAACCACAGGATCTCAGGGTTGCAAGAGACTTCAGAGGCTATCCAGTCCAACTCATCCCTGAGCAAGAGCGCTCTCCATACCATACTCCCCCAAGTGGCCATCTGGTCTTGATTCTGTCATCAAACATCTTGGACCTCCCTGCCAAACATAACATAATCAACACACTTAATAAGTACACCATCCATGCCTTTACCCAAATCACTGATAAAAGAAGAGTTTTGGAAGCAGGGCCATGCACATTTCCCTAAGCATTCCACTAGGGCCCTGGGAGTTGACAATAAACCACTGATGACTAATGAGGCCAGACAGTTAGGCATTTATAAATTTCCTGAATTGTGAGACAGCTAGGTGGTACAGTGGAGAGAGCACCAGTGCAGGAGTCAGGAGGACCTGAGTTCAAATCTCACCTCAGACACTTGACACTCACTAGCTGTGTGACCTTGGGAAAGTCACTTAACCCCAACTGCCTCATCCTGGGTCATCTCCAGTCATCTTGATGAATATCTGGTCATTGGATTCAGATGGCTCTGGAGGAGAAGTGAGGCTGGTGCCTGTACAGCCCTCCCTCCTCAAAACAAAGTCAAGTGCAAGTCAGGTCATCATTTCTCTAATGGCATGGTCTTCTTTGGCAAGGGAGGGCGAACACACGCACCTGAATTATAGAACCATCAACCCACATTTCTTCAGGCTTTTCATAAGAATAGCATGGGCCATCAATTGCTTTGTCAAAACCCAGTTAATTATACTCAATTCCACTCAACTGTACAAACATCTTTGTACAATTTCTTTGCCCACTCTCTGCCTGACACTATACTGGGTGCAGGGGCTACAAGGACAAAAATAAATAGCCCCTGTCTTCAGGTAGCTTACATTCTTCTTGTATCCATAGCACCACTTCAATCCACTAGTCTAGTAACTAGATACAAAAAAAAAAATCAGTCAGCTCTGGCCCAATGTCATGAAGCCAAGATGTCTTTTTGTGATCATGGCCCCGTTTTCTGGATGTTTACTGAAGATCATTTTAATAATACTTCATATCCCTTAATATTTGATCCTTGAGTGCCTTGTGCCCCTGCCTCTAGCTGAGGAAAATCCTCGCCATCCTACAAGGTCCAAATCATCTTCCCCATGACATTCCCCTTATTCCTGCCATCTCCCTAATCCCCTATTGCAAGCAACTTGTCCCTCTTCCAAAGTCCCATTGCCTTTAAACTCCTGGGATCATTGTTCTAGAGATGGAAGGGATCCTAGAGGGCATCCAAGTCACCCCTTTCATTTGCTAGACAAGAGGTTTACTCCAAAGTTGAGTGTGATGCCCAGGGCCATTGGGGTCAGGATGGACAGGCCCTCTGATTGCACCACCCTCCTTCACTTCTGTATATTCACCTCTCCCATAGGCGCAGGGGTTATCCTCTATGTTCTATCTTTACAACTCCCATAGTCTGTTGAATAAACTGGATTGAACTAATGAGGCTACATTAATATCACTATGGGACTAAGATGAAGAACACTGCCTCTGCTCTATTCAGATCACACCTGGAGTATTCTAACCCATATTGGACACCACATTTTAAGAAGGGCTCTGATGAGCTTTTGACAAGAAGGTGATTAGGGTATGGGGGAATTAGAAATCATGTCATCTGAAGAACAATGGAAGGAAATAGGGATATTGGACCTGGAGAACAGAAATGTTTATGAAAGGAGTGTGGTGTAGAGCAAGGACCACTGGACCCAGATTCAGAAGACAACGGGACTCTCATCCCACTTTTGAAAATTACTAGTAGTGCGATCCATGGCAAGCCTCTTTGTCTCTCTCAGACTCAGTTTCCCCACGTGTAACTGCATGTCCTCCAAGGTTGTTGTGAAGTACTAATTAAGTGCCTTCAAACCTGTATAGGTCTGTCTTGTGGAAGAGGGGAGGCTTCTTTTTCAGGGCCCTAAAGGGGAGAACTAAGGCCAGTGGGCAGAAACATGTAGGCAGGGAGGGTGTAATGTTAATTAGAGTTAAAGAGCTCCCCCCCCATTAACAGACCACACCTGAAGCCCATTATGGAAATCTTTTTGAGCCTCCCACACCCACACTCACTTTGAAAACCCAGATGTTGGTGCTTCTCTCTCTGGTAATGTATGCAGTGGTCAGACAGTTAGATGTGTCTGCTGATCTGTGATGTACATATTGCTTATGGTCAGACAGTTAGAAGCCCTGTCTGTTGGTCTTTATTTCTCTGCTTGTATTTTCCCTGTTGGTGAATGTAATTGAAATAGATTGTTGACTCTTCAAAAGTTACTTTCCTTTTAGAAAAGCAGATCTAAGAACAGGTGCAACAGGCACTCCTGTGGATGCGGGGTGCTTGCTGTTACAAAAGGACAGTGGGAAGAATGCTGCTCAGTTCAAAGTTCAGCTCTGCTACATATAACTTGGCTGACCTTGGGCAAATGACTTCTCTGCTCTGGTGAGCGCAGGTGAGGTCCCTTTGGGATCTAAATCTGTGGTTCTGTGACATGGCTTCTGACTTCCGTACACAAAGGCACAGTGGCTAGACATTTTTCCATCCTTATAGTTCTCATGGGACAGAGGCTGCTTTCTACCTTTCCCAAATTTCTGAGGAGGGTATGTTTCTAATTTGGTCTGGAATATCTCCATTGTGATTTAGTCCAAAACTTTCTATGTTCATATGACTGAGAGGAGAGCCCTTTCAACAGAATTGGAAGATTCTGAACATTAACAGCAATTAATTCATTTTAATAGACTCTTCAAGGAAAGCCCATTAGTGGGCATTATTAAGAAGTAGCTAAGTATAAGCAGAGGGGTGATTTGGGGTCAACAGTGAGAGGCAAATCTTTTGTTAAAAAAAATGAAAAAAAGTCTCTAACCACATCCATTGTGGTTGCAAAATGAAAAGCATATTCTGAGACCTAGTGATAGGTAGAGATGGTTGTCATTCTCAGTAATCCCCTGACCACACCACTTCTCTAACACCAAATGGCAGTTCTGAACATGTTGGAATTTCTTAGAAGATAGCAACTTGGCTACTAGGCATATTTGAGGCATGTAAGAGATGGGGTAGGGGGTAGGTAGAATTCATGAGCTGAGCCAACGAGAACATAGGAAAGTTACCTTAAGGTTGCAAGACATATTTTATAAAGGGTGCCCCTAAACTCTTGGGGCAGTTTTTTAAAATTTAAATTTATATTCATTTTAAACATTCTTTTTTTTTTAATTTTGAATTCCAAATCCTCTCCCTCTCTCCCACCCCCTCCCACACCCACTGAGAAAGGCAAGTAATATGCTATCAATTATACATGTGAAATCATACTAAACATATTTTCATATTAGCTACTTTTTTTTAAAAAAGAAAAATAAAGTGAGAAATTTTATTTCAATTCACACTCAAAGTCTATCTCTCTGGAAGTGCATTGCATGTTTTCATCATGAGTCCTTTGAAACTGCTTTGAATCATTGCATTGATTAGAGTAGCCAAGTACTTCACAGTTTGAATTCATTCTGCTACCTGCTTCCATTTTGGGGGTGAGTTCATCCCATTCACATTTACAGTTATGATTACTGCATATTTCCCTCTAGTCTATTTTCTTCTGTTCCTTCTTCTATCTTTTTATCCTATCCCTTTCCAAAAGTCTATTTTGCTTCTAACCACTGTCTCCCTCAATCTACCTTCTCTTTTTTCATTCCCCTCCCCCAATATCTCTTATCCCACTCTCTTCCTATTTCCTTTTCGGAAAAAAAAAAGTTACACGTCTATATCCAAATGAATATGTGTGTATGTGTATATATATATGTGTATGTATGTATGTATGTATGTGTATATATATATATATATATATATATATATATATGTATGTATGTATATATATTCTTCTCAATTTAAACCAGTTCTGATGAGTTAGGTCCAAGCATTGCCCACCCAGCCCCATTTTCCCCTCCACTGTAAAAGATTTTTCTTATGAGCCTCTTTTATGTGAGAAAATTTTCCCTCTTCTATTTCACCCTCCCCCCTTTCTTCCAGTGCATCCCTTTCTCACTCCTTTTGGGAGGGGAGATCATTCCATCATAACTGACTCACATTCATGCCCTCTGTCTATGAAAATTCCTTCCAACTGCCCTAATAATGATAAAGGGGCAGCTACATGGTGCAACAGATGGAGCACCAGACCTGGAGTCAGGAAGACCTGAGTTTAAACCAAGCCTCAGACACTTACTAGCTGTGTGAACCTGAGCAAGTCACAACTCTGTTTGCCTTACTTTCTTCATCTGTAAAATGAGCTAGAGAAGGAATTGGTAAACCTCTCCAGTATCTTTGCCAAGAAAAACTCAAACGGGGTCACAAGGAGTAAGACATGATTGAAACAACCGAACAATAACAGGTAATGATAAAGTTCTCAGGAGCTACACACATCACCTTCCCATATAAGAACGTAAATAGTCTGGGATTCTTGATCAAGACCCCTACGATCACTCTTGCACATTTACCTTTTTACACCTCTCCTCAGTCTTATGTCTGAATGTAACATTTTCTATTCAGTTCTGGTCTTTTCATCAGGGATGCTGGAAAGTCCTTTATTTCATCAAATACCCATTTCCCCCTGAAGGCTCACATTCAGTTTGGATAATTGGTTAATTCTTGGTTGCATTCCTAGCTCCTTTGCCTTCCAGAATGTCATATTCCAAGATTTCTATTCCTTTAATGTGGAAGCCACTAAATCTTGTGTGATGCTGACTGTGGCTCCACAATATTTAACTTGTTTGTTAATGACTGCTTGAAGTATTTTCTCTTTGACCTGGGAGCTCTTGAATTTGTCTATGATATTCTTGGGAGTTTTCATTTGGAGCTCTATTTCAGGAGGTGATCTGTGGATTCTTTCCATTTCTATTTTACCCTGTGTTTCTAAAATACTGGGGCATTTCTCCTAGATAATTTCTTGAAACATGCTATCCTTTGGTCTTGAGGTAGTCAAATAAGTCTTAAATTATCACTCCTTGATCTATTTTTCTAGGCCAGTTATTTTTTTGATGAGACATTTCACATTTTCTTCTATTTTTTCATTCTTTGGACTTTGTTTTATTGTTTCTTGATGTCTTGTGGAGTCATTAACTTCCAGTTGCCCAATGTGAATTTTCTTCAGTGAAATTTTATGCCTCTTTTTCGATTTGGCCAATTTTGTTTTTCCCTTAATAGTTTTCCTGCCCCCCCCACCTCCCACAGTGACACGTAATGATAGCTTTCAACATTCATTTTTTGCAAAACTTTGAATTTCAAATGTTTCTCCCTCCCTCAATATCCCCCCAAGATAGCAAGCAATCTGATTTAGATTATACATGTACAATCATGTTAAACATATTTCCACATTAGTCATGTTGTGAAAGAAGAATCAGAACAAAAGGGAAAAAAACCATGAAAAACAAAAAACAAAAAATACACACACAAAAATGAAAATAGTGTGCTTTGATCAGCATTCAGATTTCATAGTTCCTTGCCTGGATTAGCATCCAATTCTTTTTTTTGAGGAATTCTTTTTTTTAACGTTAAAACAATTTTTAACATTTTTTAGATTCTCTCCCTCCCTCTCTCCCTTCTTCTCTCATTAAGAAGAAATTAAGCAATTTGCCATAGGTTACACATATGCAGTCATGTTATAAAACAAAACACAGGTTATCTCCCCCCAAAAAAGTTAATAAAGTAAAAAAATACTTCAATATGCATTCGTACTCTGTCAGTTCTTTCTCTGGAGGTGGCTGGCATTTTCATCATAAGTCCTTTGGAACTGTCTTAGATCACTATATTATTGAGAATAGTTAAGTAATTCACAGTTGATCATCATATAATATTGTTCTGTCTTTGTACAGTTTTCTCCAGATTCTGCTAACTTCACCTTGCATCCATTCAAATAAGTCTTTCCAGGTTTTTCTGAAACCATTCTGCCCTTCATTTCTTACAGTACAATATTCCTTCACAATCATATACCACAACTTGTTCAGCCATTCTCTAGTCAATGGGCATCCCCTCAACTTCCAATTCTTTACCACTACAAAAAGAGCTGCTATAAATATTTTTGTATATTTAGGTCATTTTTCTTTTTCTTAAATCTCTTTGGGATACAAACCTAGTAGTGGTCTTGCTAGATCAATGGGTACGTATAGTTTTATAGCATGGTTCTGAATTGCTCTCCAGAATGGCTGGGCCAGTTTTCAACAAGTTCTTTTTCAGAGAGCTTTTGTATCTCCTTTTCCATTTGACCAATTCTGCCTTTGAAGGTACTATTTTCTTCAGTATTTTTTGGGCCTCTTTTACCAAGCTATTAATTCTCCTCTCACAATTTTCTTGCATGACTTTCTGTTCCCCATTTTTCCTCTACCACTTGTCTCTCTTAACTCTTGGGTTAAACTCTGGCCTTGGATGCACTTGGCATGTTTCTTTGAGGATTTATTTTCAGCTGTTTTCACATTGGTATCATCTTGGTCTTCCCTCTCCCCATAGAAGCTTTCTTTGGTCAAGCTCTTTTTTTGTCATTTGCTCATTTTTCCAATCTATTTCTTGACTTTGAACTTTATGTTAAATTTGGGCTTTGCTTGCCTTGGGGTAGGAAGGCACTGTCCCAAGCGTCAGGCTTCTTCATCCTGCAGCTTTCAGTTAGTTCTGGTATTCTACAAGTTTTTGGTGCTTCCAAGGTGGTGTGATCTTGGGAGAAATGTGGTCACTGCCCTTCTAGTCTGCACTCTGATCTTTGCTCAGGAAGGGCCTGAGTCGCCCCTGGTCCCCCACAGTCACAAGAGCTTGTACTCTCTTTGCCTTGGAACTGCAACCAGGGCCCCTACTCCCTTGTGACTGACCAGAAGCACTCCTCTGCCTCCTGGAACTATGACCCAGAACTATATATGGGCAATAGAGTTGCCAACCAGTGTTAGCTCTACCCAATGCCAGCACAAGGTCCCCTGTAATCTCTTTCTGACAAGTTATCTGACCCACTTACTGTCTCTGGGCTGAGAACTCCTGAAGCAGTTGCTGCCACTGTCACAATTGCCTCCAAGGCCCGCTGCTGGTGCTGCTGCTTCATTCCAGGCTCACTCCCACTCCAGTGACACAGATCTCTCTTGCTGACCTATGTTGCCTTAGGCTGGATAGATATCTCATCCTGAACTTTTGTTGGCTCTGCTACTCCAAAATTTATTTTAGACATTATTTTAAGGTTGTTTGGAGGGGAATGTTGAGAGAGTTCAGGTGGGTTTCCTCTAATCCACTATCTTGGCTCAGCCCCAAAGTCTCTTAGGATAGTTTAAAGATTTAATAGCTTAATAGAGGATTATTGTTTTCCTTCATTCCATGGCCCTTCCTATAGACCTATAATAATAGGGTCTTCCCATTAGACTTCCATGATCATTTTTAATTTTAATGTCTATCATACGTCTTGTACATACTCAGTGGAAGAGAATCCTCACCCTGGGTATATGTAGATAGAATGTATAACAGAACGGAATTAGAGTTTCCATACCAGCCCAACGTCTTGAGAAAAAGGATCCATGGATGGTATCCCAAATCCAACCTTTCCCTGTAACACTAACAACTTCTTGGGAGCACAGAGCTGTGACCTCATGCCTATTAGTATTCCCTCGAGGTGGTGCCATGGACAGAGTGCTGGGTATGGAATAAAACAACCTGAATTCACATCTAACCTCCAACCCTGACTGGACAAGTCGTTTAATTCATGTTTGCCTCTAAAATGGGGATGAGAACCGAAAAAGGTAAATTATAAAGTGCTTAGCACGGCAACCAGCACACAGTGAGCACGGCATAAATGTTATTATCACCATGATTGCTGGCTCCAGTCTTGTGTGTCAACCACAGGGTGGGCAAATAGGCCAGGGTGAGGTGAGGGAGACCATTTGGGGCATCTTTTCTAGCCCCTTCTCCTGCCGGCGGATGAGCAGCGTAGTCCTTAAGAAAGGCTGCTCAGACACCCAGGGCCAGCCAGAGCCCACTGCTGCTTCATTCCAGTAGATGATGACCCTATGGCCTGGGCAGCCTGGGCGGAGGGTTGTGACTATGGATCCCTTTGTATCTGTCCCTGTGGCTTACAGGACTTTGAGGTAGGTAAAAATGGTAAAATGGTATGGGTGATGCCTTTTGAATCATGGACCTAATTGAGGCAGAGTTGCACAAAAGTCATCAGCCTTACTCTGTCTTCCAGAGTCATCAGAGTCCAGTGGCAAGGAAAAACTCAAGATGAGAGCAATGTCTCAGGATGCAGTAGATGACCTTGGAGTCTTCAATATCTAACCAAACTCCATAGCACCTGCTTCAGCCACCTTCATGGCCATTGGAACCAATCATTCTCATCCACCCATTCTGCCACTGATGGTTGCCATTGCTTCCTTCCAAGAACTCCCTGCCATATCTGGTAATCTGAGCCTACGCTTGCATTAAAGTCATGCAGAATGATAAGCTTGCCCTCTTTTGGCACATTGATGATACGAATCTCCAGGTATTCATAAAATTTTTCTTTGACCTCATCAGAGTTGGGTGCTTAGGCACTGATGATGGCCTTTTCCTGCAAGTAGAAATTGCATTCTCACAAGTCTGTCATTAACTCCTTTTGCTAGGCACATGAGTTTGCTGACTAGATTAGCTTTGATTACAAAAGCAATGCCAGCTTCATGGAGATCCTCATCCCTGGGGCATGCATCCAGCTCTGACTTAGATAAGCTGGCCTTCATTTGCCAGTTTTACTTCACTCAGGGCTGCTATTTGGATATGATGCTTGCTGAGTTCTCTTGAAATAAGAGCTGTTATCTTTCAGGTCTACTAGATTTTATGTTGTCTATAAGAGTGCACACATCCCATGTACTGATGTGAGTGGAATCATATTTGTAAAAGTTTTTGTACATTTTTTTGCCCAGAAAAGTTCATCAGTAGCACATGTCAGTTTCATGATGTCATGCTTGCCCAGGTTCTGGATAATGGACAATGATCTAGCACCTTTCCAGTCACCAATGGATAGAAACAGGGCTGTGTGCTTGCTCTCATGCTTTTTAGTATGATGTTTTCAACAACGTAGTAAGACGCCTTCAGTGAGGACCTGGCCTGGACGCTGAAGTCTTCCAGACACTTGTCCTTAAGGGAGGGATTGTGCCGCTGCATCATTTCTCCAACTAAGTCCTATTTTGGAGAGGTCATGGTTGAAACTGGGATTTTTGTCTGTTTTTTTTTTTTTTACAATAAAACTAACAAATCCTCAATGAGACCTAGAACCACTCAAAAGTGATAAGCCTCATAATATGCAAAGGAAAGAAAGTGGATGAAGAAAGCCTCTTGCCCAGACAATGGCTTACAGTTATTTAAATATATAAAAGTTATATTATAATAACATATAATATATAACTCTGCCTCTGTATCTGGGAAAAACTCAAAGTTGAACAAGAGGAGAAGTGTGGTGCATTTCCCTGGGAAACTGTACAGCTCTTTCAATGACTCTCAACTCTTCCCTGACTCATAAATTTATCTTAAAAACACCAAACACACACACCAATATACTGCCATTAGTAAAGAATGCTTTGGTTAATTGCAAAAACAAAACAAACAAACAAACATCCTCCGAGTCATTTTCAGGGAAAACTCTGTCAAGAACTATGGCCAAAGGCACTCCTCCCAGCAATGAGAAGGTTCCTGGGCTATAAGAAAAGTCCTCCACAAGAAGGGGTACCAGGGAGTGAGCTGATTGTCTTTTTGAGGGTAGGTTAAGGAAAGCATCCCAGACAAAAACAAAACAAATCAAAACCAAAAAACCCAAACCAAACAAAAAAACCTGCATAGAAATGACTCTATTAAAGATTCATTCCTTTCAGTTAACTAGCTCATCTTGTAAAATGCAAATATAGAAGTTCATATTAAACTTAATCAGATACTTTTTTCCCTAAGACTCGCTGAGATCAGCCACCCAGAAGGAAAGGGACTTTTTGCTGGAGAAGGGAAAGGGAACCTAGAGACAAAGGGCATTGCTCCAGAGAGCAGGCTTGCAGGGGTTGGTACAGTGGGGGACTCTGGGCATCCGTTAAGCACTGGGTCTTTGGGATGTGAAGGGACAGAAAGTAAGAAAGGGCCCCTGAAAGACAAACTCTCATGTCTTCACAACTTTTCCTCTTCCTGGATCTAATCAAATAAATGCTTATTCTTTGACCAGGCTAGCTAAAGCTCTGTGTCTGGGCTCATCCCTGGGACACTGTGTCTCTCAACACCTGAACAATTTAATTGATAATTAGCCTACACGGTCTAGTCTAATAACATTTATCAACTCAAGGCATAAAGAATCTCTTTTTTTTTTTAATTAAAACTTCCTCCAGAGGTAAACTGGATCAAACTCAGTCTTCTTTTCTGTTCCAATCCAGACCAGGCACCAGTCTGAAGGTGCTTGACAGAGGTGCTCAAGCAGAGGCCAGGTGACCTGCCACCTGAACCAGATGCAGCAGCAGATTCCTGCTCCAGGTGTGGGTCTGGACAAGAGAAAATCTTGGAGGTTTTTTCTAGTCTTCTCTTATGCCCACAATAGTTTGCTTCATTTTTTATCACTAGGGTCCTTTGTTTTAAACCGTGTAAACCTGTGGACATCCTAAGACCCGTCAATTCAAAGCCATAAATCCACACTTTATTTCAGGTCAAATAGGAAGGCTGTTTTAAATACCGACTGCTTGCATGTGCCCGAAGATGTAGCCAGGGCACTGATTAACATTTTCAACCTCTTCCTGGCAGAGAACAGCTAAAGACCTAAGAGAAACCAAACACTAGAGAGTGACTGGAGAAACTAGAAATTAAAGTGTGATTTTCAGAATTAAAAGACTGTGGGTAATCGCCAACCCAACCGACTTCTCTTACCAGTGAAACCAACTTTCTGGAAACATCAAGAAAAATTTCCAGCTTTCCACTGTACCATTTTTTTTCATTTAACAACACCTTGATTTCCTTGTTACTATCATTTAAGTTTTTTAATCACTTCACTGAATCAAAGGCAGGAAGGGGTGAGGCAACAGCTGCCTGGCCCAGCTCCCTCTTTCCCTGATTGGTGTCTATATTTTAATTTCCTCTCTCCTACAGAAGATCTCTTTCTCCTTGATGTACACATGGACAATCAATTCCATTAATGTTCAGGATAAACATGAAGGCCTACCTGACCAGATCACAGAGTTCTGAGCATATAGCAGGAACTTATTTGCTTGTTAAGTGAATGAAGACCTCCCCATAAGATCATCTTGTTCACATCATTTAATTCTCTAAAGCCTGTAAAGATGATTTGTGTACAAGCTATACTATCAGATCAGATATTCAACATGTTAATGATGAAAAAAAAAGATCTCAAGTCCTTTTCCCTGTGCACCCAGCCAAAGGTATATTTCCCAATTTTTTCTGCTCACAAAAATAAAGAGGACAAGAGATCAGGACATCTGAGATCCTCTGATATAATATATACATGAACTCAATTGGCTGGCAACAACAAAACAGAGATGCTCATTATACCTTTAGGAGGCTTGGCAGAGAATCAATATCACCATAAAAGTTTTTTAGATAATTTGGAATCTGTCAACCATGGCTTGGATGTATAGAAATCATAAATGTGAGCTGAAAATGGAATTGTCCCCTAAATTAGAATCGTCTTCTCCAAAACTCCAACTTGGTAATGGAATGAAAGAATTTTATACATTTCTGTTTAGAGTAACTGCTCAGTATAAATGATTTGCTTTTATTAGGCTACTAATTAATTCATATAAATTTATTGATAAAAATGGAATGACTCCAGACACAGCTCTGTTAATAATATAACAAGCCCAGTGCAGCCCAGGCTTCCTCCCCAAAATGATGGGTAGCAAAGTCCTAAATGTGGAGGACCAGGGGTGAGAAGGGACAAGTGGTCCTCCAGGTATAGATGCTGCAGTAATCTTGGCCCCACTATTTCTGTACAGCCACAGAAGTCAGGATGGGTGACCAATGGGTACTCACTGGGATTCACCATCCCCAGGTCCACTCCACCAGAAAACTTAGCCTTCTGCTGGCTGCTAGGCACGTCTGGGAGCTGGCATTCAAAGTCAGATGACTAACTTTCCCCTTGGTCTGGATGAACACATATACCCTCAGCACAAAAGAGATTATTTAGCAGAACAACATCTTGCATTTTGGTGCAGTTAGCCATAGATACATTACACATCCAGTGTTTTATTGGTCTTTCCCATTTTTAATTGAATTATTAATTTCAGTATTATATGCACCTTCAAAAGGAAAAAATAACATTTTTCATTTACTTCATATTCATACAACACTATTCATTCGATCTACCAAACTTCCTCTGTAAAGAGGAGGGATCACAAAGCAGCAGGGTACAGATGTACAAACAGGTTCTTGTTCAAAGTCACTACACATTAGGCCTGGAGACTGAACCCAGGCTTCCTAATTCCTCAAATTTCTGTTCTTGTCTTGAGACTGCCTGGCAGAAGAGATCTACAGGTCAGATTGGAGCAGCTTTACAGGAGGGGCACATTTCTGCCTAGAACTTAGTTTGATCATAGCTAAGATCTAAGTTAGCTCATAAATCTGACTTTACAATAGGCAGAATAGCACCGCACACGTCCAATGCAATTTAATTTGGTGGGAATTAGAGCCAAGAGATGAGGCTCCTGGCCCACAGGTTACAACAAGTTAAGGCATCTCCTGGTAGTCTAGGTGCCTGGCTTTTCTCTTTTCAGAAGGGCAGCTATGATATTCACTTATACACACACACACACACACACACACACACACACACACACACACACACACACAATGGGTGCTTGTCTGCAACTAAAGCCTGTGGTAACTGTAACCCAAGGCAGTCTTTTGCTGACTTGGTTGCTCTCTGGCCAATTTCCCTTTTCCCAAACTGAACTCAAAGTTAGCCCAACATCATGGCCTTTAACCACAGTGACCAGAGGCTAGAAA
This sequence comes from Potorous gilbertii, assembly GCA_028658325.1. Taxonomy (NCBI): domain Eukaryota; kingdom Metazoa; phylum Chordata; class Mammalia; order Diprotodontia; family Potoroidae; genus Potorous; species Potorous gilbertii. Next base: position 240,027,695 of record CM053773.1, read on the forward strand.
GACCAATTCAGGAACAACGTAACTGCGGATCAGCCTAAAGGCTCAATTTCCTACCCAGAGACCTGATGTCGTTTGTTGCCCAATGAAATCAACAAGACAAACACAAACCCAAGGAACGAGCGATTTTCACTTTCTGTCTGGGATGAGGATGCTCTCTGGCTCGCTGACCTTTCTCCTCTTCCTCCGAAGCACAGAGCTTTGCTGACTGTCCACGAACTGCAGCTTTTGCACCTGTGGGAATCACCAGAGACACAATATTCAGCAGCGATTTCTGGATGCACTCAGGCACCAGGTCTTTATCCCTTGAGCTGTGTAACGGATCCCAACCTGCTTTTCAATGGGCTGGCTGGCTTGGCCCTGCATGCTGGTCCTGATGCCAGTATCAGAGGCTGGCATTCCAAGTTTCAGGAGCTGGAGTCCCCTGGAGGCAGCCAACTTTGGGGACAGTTCTTTGGCTCCAGAACAAGCAAATTCAACATCCAGCTCTTGAGGGGAGGGATGATTGTTGAGATGTGAAGCCAAAAGGAGAGCAAAATAGAACTCTGGGGTGCCAAAATGCTTCGAAGGGGGAAAAAGCAAGTGATTTCCACACACATGAGCAGAGGCATCTTGGCTCACCTTTCCTATGAATGAATGAATTAGCCCAGCACCTTGCTATCTCACCCCTTAGAGCTACCACATTTTGTAAAGGGGCATATACATAAAAAAACTGAAGGGTGAATCACCATGAACAAGTCTCTCCTCTCATTCTCCCCAGCTTTAGGGAGGATCAGAGTCCTGCTTCCCTAAGAGCAGAGTTAGGTGTATTATTTCTCTATGCAATGCCAAGGTCCTAATCCCTCATTCCAAGAAACACTTAGGACACTTACATTTCTGACCACTAGATGGGAGAAAAGGGTTTTCCATGTCTACTTCTCTTCCTTCCCCACCTCCAGCCCCTCACTCCTGGGGGGAACGGAGTAGAAAGATAAATTATAAAAAAGATACTGGGAGAAGGCTACTGCATAGACTATAATCCATAACAATATTCTTTTGCCTCTTGTTAATACAAGTTATTACTATTTCTGATGTGTGGTGAATTCAATGGGATGCGGAGCTCCCAGGTGAGGAAAGTCCCTCTACAAAGGAAGGTGGGCACCTTCTCTGAATCTGAGTCTTAGACAGCAGCCTAGAGACCTGAAAAGTTAAGAGACTTACCCAGGGTCAAGAAAGTTTGTGTCCAGGGGGAACTTGAGCCCGGGTCTTCCTGGCTATCTTTCCATCCCAGCATGAAGCCTCCACAGCAAGGGAATGGATATGCACTTACCATGCATACCAGCATAGGACCAAAACGCTCAGAGGGATGCCTCGCTAGCTCAAGAATCAGTTTCTCTTTGGTTTTTGGAAAGCGATCAGGGATAATTGGTCACAGCAATTTTACACTGGCCCTCGGGAACAACCACTCAAATTCACTCTGGCTTCAACTAAAACCTAGGCTGTTTAAAACAGTAAAACCTTGAAAAAAATAAATAGAACTTCTTATCAAATCATTGGTTTGCTTATGTATGTAAAATTTTAGAATGATCTACTCTGGACGAAATGAAATCAGGCCATACAAAACACAAAACCAGACTTCTTTATTGAGAAAATGAATTTGTTACAGTACGGCTAGAAGGAAAATGATACTCCAGAATTCAGCTGTGTAAAACCTCACTTGGAGATATTTGCTACTCAAATACAAATCATCCTGCCATCTATTAAATCAGGGCACAGGGACAAATAGGTATCTCCCTTTTTCCGAAGAGGAAACAGATCTGAGTTGGAGCCCTTGGATGACAGGTTGGCCTAATAAATTAAGAGTTTGTTTCTGCTCTGTTATTCAGGAAACCAGAATATGATTGGGAAGCTTAGAAAAGCAATTTTATTGTTATGAATTGGTCAGAATTTTACCCTGATTACCACGCCCAAGATGGTGAAACCTGGAAATTGCCACTGGTTTATAAGAAGCTAGAAGATTCAGAAACAGTTCCAAGGGCAGAAGTGATTCCCTGCGAACATTTCTTATGAAGAATGATAGAATTTTCTACCTAGAAGGGGCCTCAGTCCTATCTAGATCTCATTCATCAATAAAGAAACTGAAACCCAGAGGGAGGAGGGAAGTAGGCTGACTATAATCCGTACAAACCAACTTTCTTTCTTCACCAGTGAAATAGGAACTAGATGATCACTGCAATCTTTAACAGCTGTAAAAGTCTATAATTCTTTGGAAACAGTTTTGAACCAATCCATGCAAAAGAATGTTTGAGAACCACAGTGTGGAGGTGTATTTAGTACTTCTAATAACTATGCTGGGTGACAGAAGCCACATTTGTAAGGCCAAAGCAAACTGAGTGTTCACATATCCAGTGAGTCTGGGACAGTCTAGACTGAAAATGTGGATAATTCAGTCTACACCAGATGACTGTCTTCTGATGCATCGCTCCTTCTATTTAAGGAAAGACAATCTTCTGGGTCATTGTCAGACATTCTACACAAAACAATTACTTTGCTAAACTCTGAAAAATGATAAGCCTTTTGCGTATGAATTCTAAGGAGTAGACTATTTGCATTTGTTTCTGTGAAGAGCCCCAGCAACATCCTTTCTGCTTTAGGAGGCTGACACCAAGGATTTTCTACTCTAGTTCATATCATCTATTTGCTGAACATAGTCTCCTTCCGAGAACTACAGGCCTACCCTTAAACATAGGTGGAGAAGGTACACTGCCTGTTGTAGGTTTAGAAACACTGAGAAGGCTCTCGGATTCAAAAATATCTATCTTAACTATTCCCACTTCCCAACTTGCTATGGCATCTGAAATTTGTGCAACATCAAATTCCTCCTATGTCATTGGAGAGAACTGGAGTAGATGACCTCAAAGGTCTACCCCAGATCAAACATTCGCTGTTCTCAGGCCCCTCTCAGCTCTGACAAATCCCTATTGTAGGATAGTCTCAGAAAAGTGATTTTTCTCACTTTCTATATTTCTTCTTTTCATTTTCTTCCTTCTTTCTTATTCTCCTTCTATGACTGTTGCTAGTTCTCTGAAGCTGAAAAGGAGTCCAGAGAAGGCAGAAATGGCACAGGGCACAAGTGGTAGGACATCCTGGGCCACCGGGGAGCTTGACCAAAGTCACAGGCCTCTCCTTGGAAAACAGAAGAAAGCCCCAGCCCTAACAAAAGGAAGGAGTAACCCAGAATATTAGGTTCTAATTTAGGCAGTCAGTCTAGAGAATTCAAGCCAAGAGCAGTCATCTTTTCACGTGATCAAAAGTCAATAATGAGGCAGCCCCCTATTGTAATGACAACTCAATCATCAGTCCAAGCCCAGGAGGATGTCACTTAGCAGCAGCCAGGTACAGCGTTTTCCCTACAAATCACAGGCAGGCTCCATCCTGATGCCCGTGGATGGCTGGGATCTAAGTCAACAGAACTACTTCTCTTTTCTCCCTCTCTCCAGGAAGCATGGGGAGGCTTTCCTCAACAGATACAGACTTAGGAGGACGCCTCTCTAGAGGCAGTAACAACTCTAACCAAAGGCTGCCTTTGGTCACGCTCATATTTATTACACAGATGTTTCTATTACTCTGATCTGTTTGTCTGCCTCTAGCTACTTAGGATGAAAACTTGATTGTGAAATGAGTTCCTTTCCTCAAAACTGGAAAGCCGATGAAGGAACACGCTTTGAGGTTGGCTTGCCTTACCATTTAATGGGCTAAAAACACTATTTGATATTTAAGGGGATTTAAAAAATCTATTTAAAACATATCTATTACTTTCTTATTTTCAAGTGCCTAGGGGATTCTGTGTGAACTCTATAACCACCCAGATATGTAGAAGGTTAAAACTTTGAAAGAAAAACCCACAACAAAAATAATGATAGAAATGAAAAGGGTTTTTTATCTCCCTCTCTGGCATGAGTAGAGGAAACCTACAGGCAGTGACATGATGGTGTCACTAGATGTACCAAACTTGACACAGGCTTGCTGATTCTTCAAAAAGGAGATGGAAAGATAAAGACAGCAGCTATAGGATGGGTCATGTAATATACTGGTTCTCACAGAAGTGCTATGTAGGTCACTGACTTGAATCTAATTCTCTACAAGTGCCTTCAGTAGGTACAAAAATCAGCTTGCCTTTCGCTTAATTATAAAAATGGTTTGATAGAGAAATGTCCCTCCCTCCCCAATACTGTGCTGGTATGAGACTAATTTAGTTGAATAAGCACTTATTAAGCACCTACTGTGTACTAGGCACTGAGGATACAAAGGCAGAAATGAAACTCTCTCTGCCTTCAAAGCACTCACACTCTGCTAAAGGCCCTCTGTGATCTGCCAGCCTCAAACCACCTTTTTGTGGGTAATCTCCAAAGACAGAAGACTGAAGCAGACAGGTACTCAACTTCGGTTCACTTACAGAAGTACTTCCTCCACATCAGGGTAAAGCTTAACCATTTCATTTCCAAGAAGTCCAACTTTCACTTTAAATCAACACTAAATTCGCTTGAAAAAGATCAAAGACATAAAAACCCTTGTAGACGAAAGCTGGTCACAGTGAAGGATTAAGTTTTACTTAAGGTTCCAGTCTGACAGGATGAATCTGGAGTACTACCTAGGAGGACCCCACTCCCTTGGGGGTAACACAGCATTTCCATCCAGGCCTTCTCATATTCAACCAACCACTCCTATAGTCACACCCACGCCCCAATATGCTGGGGCCTTCCTCTCTTGATATGGCATGGATAGACATGGAACCTATGGGTTTCTCTTCTCTTGAGCAGGAGCAGCTCACCTCATTTTCCCAGCCTATATCCCTCCTCCCCAACTATTCACTGGTAAGCTGTTACTCATAGCCACCAGGTATGCCCTTCATCACCCTGTAATGTCCCCCACCCTCCGTTCTTCAATGTCTGTGCTATTCCAGGAGTCAAAGTTGCAGAGCATCACCAGAATATTGAGGATGTTGAGAAGATGGGCCTGAGTTTCAGGGCTCCTCCCGGGCCTGTCACCACTGTTATTTTCCAAAGGGCACCTGACCTACACCTTTCCCTTCTGTTTCAATTCTGGGTCTAGTTCACTGACCAATTATTCCTATAACATGAATTTTATTTTTATATAAGTCCTCAGCAACACATGAAGCATCTTTGTAACCTTTGTAAATACAGACTTTTTCTCATAATGGCAGAAAGACTTTTCTAAGATGTCAATTTGGTCTTCTGTTTCTTCACCATCTGCTTTCATTCTGAGTGAACCACTGGCTTTCTTACTCCAGGCACTATGTCTTTCTTTTCCTTTTGCCTTCCAAATACTTGCAGAAAACGATCACATTGACTTCTTCAAACATTTTCTTTTTTTCAATTCAAACACTTAATCAACACCTGCTATATGACCTGCTGTCCTGTCTCCCAAGGAGCTTATATTCTAGAAGATGGGAGTGAGTCACATACAAATAGGGATGATCTGAGAGGAGACGTAATAGAAGCAAAGCAGAAATGCAGACAAGATGCTCAAGGAAAATAAGAGAAAGGAGAGGATAGCTGAGAATTTCAACTGAAGACAACAAACAGGCAGATGTCAGAAGGTCTGAGTTTGAATCCTGGCTCTGTGACTTATTAGCTGTGTGACTTTGGCCAAGTCCTCTCACTTCTTTAGGCCTCAGTTTACTCACCTGTAGAATGAGGGGGTTGGATCACATTATCTTTAAGGGTATCTATCTTCTTTCTCCCTCTGGATCCTAGGAACTTTCTATAGTATTAAGAAGATGCTTTTTAAAAATTTTAAACTATGCAAAAATGAATCTGTTGATTACTCTAAATATTTTACCAATTTAGGGGTAGGCATGTCCACCAGAAATGCACTTGAAGAACTTAAATAAGCTTGAGACTCACTGGAGGGACCAATGCATGAAAGCAAACTAGGCATTTGTTTGGTGAAGTGTGGTTTGTGGGGCCCTGAAAGGCCCTCGCTCGTCCAAAGTATCAAGCTCCCTCTGATACCCATGAACGCCCCTCATTTCCCTAAAAGGGAGGACAGGGAGAGGTGAGAGCGGGGATGAGGATAACCCAAGCAATAGGGAAGAACCCAAGTACTCACTTTGTACCTGTTTCAGTTTTGCTTATGGCAGACACTAGTTGTTTCCAATACTTGTCAGAATTTTTACAGTTGCCTTGCTGCATGGCAGCCTAGGTATATGGTATAGTAGACTCAGATTCCAGAGTCTGTAAGATCCTTTTTAAAAAAATCTTTTGGAATCATCACCAGGAGAAAAAGCAAAGACCAGGACCTTCTGTGGACAGCTGAAGTCATAGTTAGAGAAGGTTCTCTCCAGCACATCCCCCTTGTCTGTTTGTTAATCAGAGAAGTATTCCAAAAGTCTTTCCTAGGATCCATTTCCCAGAACATCAAATCTCAGTCTTTCTGACTAGGCCTTTTTCTAGTCTTCTGGGTGTCTTTACCAGCGTTCTCAGTACCCTAGGCCTCTTTGGGATGTTCTGTCTTTTTACTTTCTTAACCATGTCAAGAACAAGGAAAGTGGGATTTAGACTGCTCTGAATGTATTTTCTTTAAAAAATACAGTGTTTAATGTAAGTGGCAGAGGAGTTTATGCTACAAAAATACAGTTGGGTTATATAGCTAAAGCACACCATACTGTACATATTTTCCAACCTATAAATATTTTCCATGCAGTGGTGGAACAATATTTCTTTATAAATGCAGCCCTGTCTTCAATTCTTCTGGGTTGTCTAAGTCCAGCAGAATATTGTGGGCATCCCAGGGCCTCTGGCCAGTGTTTGTGTTCTCTACAGTACCTGGGGTTTTCAGAAGTCAGAATCTGAATTCAGAATTCAAAGCCAATCCCTGCTGCTTCCAGGGAAAGGAAGAGTTTTTTTTTTTCTGATTTTTCATCTCCTTTTGATTGTCCCAGTTGAAGGGACTGGAAATATTGAGACCAAAGAAGAAAAAACTTCAGGAATAGACCTCAAACTTATGAAGTCTGCCAAGTGGCAGAAGGAGCACCTGCTCTGGTAGAATTTGGAGTAAGGGAGAAACATTTTGGACCAGTGTAAAGAAGCACCTCCTACCAAGCTGCCCCCAGTAAAAAGGGCTGCCTTACACAGTGTCGGCTTTCCTTGCACTTGGGGTCATCAGGTCAAGTCAATTCAATAAGCATTTATTAAGTGCCTGCTATGTGCCTGCCAGTCACTGTGCTAAGCGCTGAGGATATGAAGGTAGAACTAGGCCCTGACCTCTAGGACCTCACAGTTACAACATACAATCAAGTCTGTACAAACAAACTACATACAAAGAAAGGAAGCAATCTCACTAGCTCATAGAAGGTGAGATTTGAATGGAGATTTGAAGGGAGTCAGGGCAGTCCTGAAGCAAGATGAGAATAATGGTTTCAGGAAGGCTGGACAAGCAGAGAAAAAGGCCAGAGACGGGAGAGGAGTGTTTGGTGTGGGGAACATCCAGGAAGCCAGTGTCACTGGATTGTAGGCTCTGTGGAGAGGAGGAAGGTGTAAGAAAAGCATCCTCGCAGTCCTCCAGGCTCCCAACCTAGCAGTCAACCTCACCTCCTCACCATCTCTCACTGCTCATATCCAATCTATCGCCAAGGAAGGCCTGCTGATTTCACCTAGAAACATCTCTCAAACACACCCCCTTCTCTCCTCTGGCACTGCCCCTACCTTGGTATAGACCCTTATCATCTGTGGCCTTGATTACTGTCATAGCCCCCCTAGTGGATCTGCCTGCCTCCAGTGTCTCCCTACTCCAGTTTACCCTCTAGTCACTAAAGTGATTTTCCTAATGTGCATGTTTAACCACATCACTACCCTACTCAATAAACTCCCATGGCTCCCTGTCACCTCCAGGATCAATAAAAATGCTCTGCTTGGCAGCCAAAGTCCTTCGTAAGCTGGCCCCTCCTACCTTCCAGTCTTCTTCCACCTCACCTACAACACATTCTCTTTGATCTTGAGACACAGGGCTCCCGGCTCCTCCTCACACATGACACTCCATCTCTGACTAACTGCTCTCCCTTCTCACCCCTGCTTCCTGGCTTCTATGACACCACTCAAGTCCCAACTTAAATCCTACCTTTCACAGGCAGCCCTTCCCAATCCCTCTTAGTTTTGGTGCCTTCCCTCTGTTATTTCCTGATTAGCCTGTCTGTATCTTGTTTGTACATATCTGTTTACTTCTTATCTCCTCCATGAGACTGTGAGCTCCTTGGGCTGTCTTTTGCCTTTCTTTGTAACCTTGGTATTTAGCACAGTACCTGGCACATAGTAAATGCTTAAAAATGCTTATCGATTAACTACCTAGAAGGGTAGAAGTAGGAGGGAAGTAGGTGATGAAGGACTTTAAACTACAGGTGGATTTTATAGTTATGCTGGAGGGAATAGGGAACCACTGGAGCTTGTTAAATAGTTGGGTTCTATGCTCAGACCTACATTTAAGGAGTACCCATGTGACAAGTGGATGGAGCCTGGATGGGGTTGGAGGGAGACTTAAGGCAGCAGGCTAGAGCTAAAGTTGAGGCATGAGGTGAGGGCTGCTGCATGGCACTGATGGTGTCAAAGGAGAAAAGGAAGAGTACTGAGGAACTGTTACAAAGGTAGAAATGACAAGTTTAAGCAAAGTTTTTATGAATGTTTGTCACTGGTGGCGCAGAAGGCTTCCTTATAGGAGTATGGGGTGGAAGAGATGGTCTTGGAAGTCCCTTCCAACTAAGACTCTGATGTCTGTTTAATTACCCGGATATTCAGGTCTTTTGCTGTGCTCACTCATTTGGGAAGGAGAAAAAAGAAAACAGAGGAAATTGCTCAGTGTCTGGTTTTCAGAAAAAGAAATGAGTTGAGGCAGGAGGGTTATCACTTTGCCAGGTGACAAACAAAGATGGCCTTGTAGTTTCTGAAGCCAGATTCTACTATTCTACTGAGGAGAAAACTTCTAATCAGATGGAATATTGAAGTATCTCAAACTGTCCCCTTCTCTTCAGCCACAAAGACATCCAGAGGTTAGATCCTCAACACTTTCCGGAATTATTTGGAGTTGTTTTCTAACTGGTGTCCCTGATTTCCATCACCAATTTGTCTATTTATCTTTCACACAAGTACCCAAATAATCTTTTTTATGCGCAGGCCTGTCCATAATGATGTCATACACACAAATACACACACATATATGTGTTGTATATGTATTGTGTGTGTATATATGTGATACACATACACAAACACACACATATATATCAGGCAGCTTAGGTGGTGCAGTGGTAGAGTGCTAGGCTGGGCCTAGAGTCAGGAAAGTCACTCCCCTTTGTTTGACTCAGTGTCCTCATCTGTATTTTTGTGCGGATCCAATGATATTGTGTGTAAAGTGTGTAGCACAGGGCTGAGTACATAGTAGGTGCTAAAATATTGCTACCTATTATTATACAGACTTGAAGTTTTGCTGAACACTTCCCATAACTTCTCCCATTTGCTCCTCCACAGCCCTGGGCTATGAGATCTGTGGCCAGCTACTATTATCTGTGTTCCATCTGAGGAAGGGGAAGTCTTGAGAGGTCCCATGACTGGACTTTGGTCACAGACCAAGCCTGTGAGTTTGGGAGGCACAACTGGAGCTGGTCACTTTCATCTCCAAGGACAGCCTGCTGTCGTATCCTGCTCCAGCTCTAAAGCCCTCAGGGGCTCCCTATTCATTCTAAAATAAAACATAAACCTCTTGCCTGATAGTTACGGCCTTTTACAATCCGATTCCAACTTCTCTTTCCATTTGCATCAATAAACATTTATCCCTCTGAGTGCCTGGCATCACTATGCCGAGTGCTCAGGATGAAAGGACAAAAAAAAAAAGTGCCCCTTCCCCCAGGAGCTTGCCCCCCTTCTTCTCCTTCATGCCCACTATATTCACCAGACCCTGCCCTCCCTGGCTGCCTCTGCACCTGTCTTGGGATGCCCGCCCTCCTCCTCCTCAGGGCCTAGCTCAGCTGCCACCTCTTCTGGAGAGTCTTTCTGGAGATCTCTATTCCTAAAGCACTTTTTTCTGGCTCCCCATCCCCAGTCCCACCACACTCTACCTTGTAACATTCCTCTCTGTGTACTTCATATTCTCTCTCACTCCCATGAGACCAAGCTCTCTGAGGGCCAGAACTGGGTAAGTTCCATCTTCAGATGCCTAGAACCTACACTGTGACAGCCAGTATCACCAGTCACACAGAAGAGTTTGCTGTAAAAAGTGCTTGTTATCCAGGCTCTGGACTTTCCATGCTTCTTACCTTTGTGGATACTGAATTTATTGGGGGTGGAGAAAGGGGTAAATAATTTGTAGACATCTTCTTCTCCTTTTGCAGAGCTGGATTGATTCATACTTCCCCAGCAATTCTCTCTATGGTCCTTAGTTCATTAAGGGGGTGGGGCTTTCTGTGAGTGGCAGGATCTTCTGACCCCCTTGGGTGGCCAGCACCCTTTCTTCGTCCTTACAAGGTATTCCAATATTCCAGTTGGGCACCTATCCCTTGGGGATGGTCCAGTGACACACAGGTCCCAGCCCAGGCTCACCAAATGAGGTCTGCTCCACCTTAGGGGGCTTCCTCACATTCGTGCAGGGACAGTTGAATATTCCTCACTCTTGCCACATGAGGAGTGTATCTGCATTTTAAACTTTAGATGATATATCCTTTACATCACCCCTGCCTCATAACTTATCATTTGGCATGTGTTGCCTCCAGGTGGCACTGAAGTGAACAGTGTACCAGGTCTGGAGTCAGCCTTAGACATTAGCTGTGTGACCCTGGGCAAGCCTGACTTCACCCTGTTTGCCTCAGTTTTCTCATCTGTAAAATCAACTGGAGAAGGAAATGACAAACTACTCCAACATCTTTGCCAAGAAAACCCCAAATGGGATCATGAAGAGCCAGACACAATTGAAACGACTGAACAACCACAGGAAACATGTGTTGCACCTTGCCCTCTCCCTTGGAGCAATTCAACTTCAATTCTTCAGGATTCTATGAATCACTGCTATCCAACACCAGCATGGAAATACTACTGTTATAAAAATGGGACTTTGTTTGCAGTGGTTCTTAATTTGGGACCATGAACTTGTGTTTTAAAATATGCTGATAACTGCATTTCAATCAAAGTAATTTCTTTAGTAATCCTATATAATTTATCCTATGTATTTATAAAAATCATCCTGAGAAGTTTATAAGCTTCATCAGATTGACAAAAAAAAATTAAGAACCCCTGTTTTAGGAAGAAGTTTGGAGTCATTAGAAGAACTGGGCAGTTTCCCAAAGACAACCCAACCTGCTCTTCTCCTGTTGAATTCCGGGCCCAGCTCAATGGTCTGTTGGCAGCAACTGTCCAAGATCCATATATACTAACGGAAAAGTTGTCTATCCAAGTGCCCATCACAGTCTGGACACGAGGTTGGCTCATCCACATAAATGGACAGAGAAGCGTGACACTGGTGTCCACCAAGAATATTTATTTACATTTCCTTTCTAGTCACAGACAACTTAAATCTACAAACTATCCAGCAATGGAGTTGCAGGCCAAGCATAGGCCCCCAGTCAAAGAAGCCATGGTCTGCTACTAACTATGAGACCTTTGTCAACTCATTTGCCCTCCTTAGGCTTCAAGTCCCTCATCTGTAAAATGGGGAAGGGCAGCCCTGATTTATATGTAGGTCCTCTAGTGGGTTCCCTTCCCTATTCTCGGCAAGTATAGGGTTACATGGAAGAAGGCTACATGGAATAGGATGTTAGAGCCCAGTCTATGAGTCTAATGCCTTCTGGAGCCTGATGGAGGAATGTGAGAGATTACAACAATTCTGCAATGACAGATAGTGCACTGAAAATCCTAGTCTATTGAGCAAAGCATGGGACTCTCTTATATTTGAAAGTTCAAACTGGACATTAGCATTAGCTAAAATTAATTTTGGAATTTTCATCATGTCAAAACCATTATCTTCAGAATTACTCATTTCCCCCTGATATTTTCATTGTCAGATTAGAGTCCCATTATGGGGCTGATGAATAGAGGGGAGGTTCCCTTTTTCCTAGACCTGTTTCTGTTTCACTTCAAACTCTGGCCTCACTCTTTGGTGTGCCTTTAATAGGCATGAGGGAAATTAGACTAAGTTGAGGGAAACATTTGTTTGAAAATGTTTACCTTAGAGTTGGAAAAGTACAAAATAAAATCAGTCAAATATTCAGGGCGCTTACATTCTAGTAATGCTTAAAAGAGGCATTTCAGTCCAAACTGAAATTTACCCTCCCAAATCCCACCCAAGGAGCAATTAATATGCTTGAAAAAGTCTGGCTCTTTTCCTCTGGAGAAGGAGCACGGCATGTCAGTTAAATGGAGAACCGGAGGCCTCCATCGCTGCCTCGCTGTGCGACCGTAAGCAGGCCCTTTCCTCTCTCTGTCTAAGTTTCCACCACCATAAAAATGTGGATAATAACATTTGCCATGTACCTCACAGGGATGTTTGCAGGATTAATGACATAACGTCTGCAAAGAGGCTGGAGCTCCCTGGAAAAAAGACACTACATAAATATCAAGTAGTCTTATAGTTAGGCTTTGCCCAAAATGAGAGACCTGGTTTCTCTCTGCTCATGAGGTCATCAGAGATTTTGTGAAATGTTCTCCAACACCTACTGCCTGAGCCTTGGTGGTGATATTGTAGACGTCTGAAAAAGTTCCTCAAACCCACCTACCTACCTGGTCAAAGAGATGATCCAGGGCCTGTTCTCTTTGTCATGGATACCTAATGGTCTAGGGACAGCGCTCGACTTCTGAAGGGAATGAATCTTGGACACAGAGCCCTGTAATGACTCTTTGAGCTTCCAAGGAATGTAGTGGGATATTCTTGGAATGTTTTGGCTTAAAATGAAACGAAAGTCCAGTCATTTCTTGGATTAGGACTGAAAGCCTAAATTTGCTTTCAGACAAAGAATATTTGGAATTGGGGTAGGAATGGGAAAGTTATTTCTGGGAATAGGATGTATATCTGGGGTTTGGGTCCTTTTATCTTGAGGTAGTTGTAGCAGGCAGATAGCTCAGTGTTTTGATTGGCAATATCCTAAATCCTAACCAAAAAGAAAGTCCTTTAGGAGGGAGAGCTTCCTGGTGATCTTGGAAAATTCTCAGCTTCAGAATGTGAATAAATAATGAAAGGAACATGGAGAGGGCTGTATGATATCAGAAACACCATAAATGAAAAATGAGTCAACATTATTGACTAAAACCACATCTACATTCTAAAATAAAGTTAGTAAAATGTATTTGTATGCTGAGCCCAAAGCATCCTCAAACACAGCTCTTCAGGGAGTGCACTGTGAACTCAGTGATAGGGCTAGAAGCTGGTGATTCTCATGCCATGTCACTGAAACAGTGAGAAAGTGAAAAATCCAAGCAATAAAGTTCTTAAAATGTTTTCATCCAGATGTTTTGGCCCACACAAGTGAGTTTTTCTTTTGGAAGGACCTCATTTTCCTCACTCACTCTTATTGTTTTGGGACCCTGAAATACTGTGTTTTTCTAGAGAAAGGCAATGGAGAAGTCACAGTCATCCCAGCAAGTCACATCTACACTTAATGAGTGAGTGAGCATATTTTAAGGAAAATATGACTTGAGGAAAACATACACACACATTTTATGAGACCTTTTTGGGTGGAAAAGTGTACATTTTATCAACCAATATTTCAAACAGAATGCACTTGCTATGATCGGCTCCATGCATGGGCCCTTCCTGACCGTTGAGGCCTCATTTAAGACTTCTGACTTAGACTCATGCCTTTGTCTAGCTCGCCTCATAGACAACAACCAATGTTAGCACTCAATTGAAAGTGCTGATTTTTGTTACGAGTCAAACAGCAAGCATTAAGTGCCTATTATGTGCTGGCCCTGTGCCAAACTCTAGGCATACAACAAAAGGCAAAAACAGCCTCTTCCTTCAGGAAAAAATTGTGTCTACACAATTACTTGACATACAGAGTGAGAAGGGTATTGGGTCTGTGGTTCCCCTGGCAGAGGGAGATTCGGGGAAGAAAACTCCCTTTACAAAGTCAGATCAGGTCAACTTACCATCCTAGAGTGTTGCCTAGATCCCAAAGAGGAGATCTGACTTGCCCAGGACCAGTATGTGACTGAGATAGTAGTTTAACCCCAATCCTTCAGATCAGGTCTCCACCTCACCGCCTGTCTCCATCTCTCAGAACTAGGCATACTCTGCTGGGAGGCCAGGAAAGGCCTCCTACAGAAACTGGGATTTAAGCTGAGTCTTGAAGGGAACCATAAACAATGTACGTGGAAGTACTTCAGGCACATTTATTGTTGCTAATAACAACAAGAAATCTCAGTACTGAAGGTTCTACACTGAGGAGCCTCTCGCCACTGGGACAAACGGGGCCACTCTCCTCTTCAGTGCCCTGTGGCAGCCTGCTGAGGCTCTTCTCTGAGTGCAGAGAGATCACCAACCCCAGAGAAGAAAGATGCGGAGCCAGGCTCAGTGGGAAGGGAGTCTACGTAGAACCAGAACTAGGCAGCTCCAAAGCTCCTCCTACACCATTATTAGAATCAGGATCTCCTTCTCATGACACCCTCGACCCTGGGATAAGCTTCTCTCCTGCTAGTTTTCTGTTCTGTCTATTGTTCTAATGATTCTTGTAAAGGTGGACAAGATAGGATCACCAAATATATGCTTATACAGATACTATACGTGAAAATTATAATAACAGTGGCGATGATGAAAGGGTGCATGAAATAATTCCCATATCCAGTACCATAGAAAGAGTATCAACTGTGGAATCAGAAGCACTCTGGACAAACAAGCAAGCAAGTCCTTATTATTAAGCCTTGGTGAGGGACGGAAGGAAGCAAGCAAACAAGCACTTAGGAAGGGCCTTCCACGTGCCAGCTCCTGTGCTAAGGACATCACAACTATGATCTCATTTCATTCTCACAACGGCCCTGGAAGGCAGGTACCGTTATTTTCCGCATTTGACAGCTGAATAAACTGAGACAGAGAGAAGTGACTTGTCCAGGGTCACTCAGCAACTAATGTCTGGGGCTGGATTTGAACTCAGGCTTCCTTTAGAGACAGGAAACATGGTGTGGTGGTAACTTTGACAGTATTAAGAAAGTTCAGAAGAGGGAAGGGTGGGAGGGAGAAAATAATGTGTCCTGTTTCGGACATGTTAGGACATTCAGTTCGTCTAAAATGGGGCATCTCGGTGGGGGATTAGGGCTGCAGATATACCTATGTATCTATGTCAGTATAAGAATATCTGACTAGACACGACCATCGAACCCACGGTAGATGGTAAGCTCACCAATAGTGTTGAGAAAAAAGTAGAAAAGCATTGCAAGGGAAGAGGGGGATGAGGAGAGAGGCTGGTATAGAAGAGGATCTAGCAAAGGAGACTTAGAGAAACTGGTTGGACAGATAGAAAGAGAATCGAGAGAGCAGTCACAGAAACAAATGGCCAAGTCACTTAACCTCCTTAGAACTAGGCTCCCGTATCAGTAAAACTAGAGGCAGATGGCCATGGAGCTGATACCTCCGAGGCTCCTTTCCAGCTCCAGATTTATGATCCTATAAGCCTGGGACTGGAAGTGTTATCTGTGGAAAACCACCCTTTTTGTCATGAGAAAGGACAGGGAAAAGATCATTCAAGGAAAGCAGTATTGTTGCATGCTTTGTGACCACGGGCTTCAATCCATTCTCATGTTTTTGGAAATGGGATAAAAAGATCATAAATCCCACTTCTGGGGAAAGATACTCACAGTTTTCGATGATGTGGTTGAAGAAACAGAAATGGAAGGGAAGGGAGCCCTCTTCCTGTCACAGAGACTCATTACAGGCATTTTTGTCGGAAGTTGCTGCAAAGTCCATTAGAATGACAGAATGTTAAAACAGGAATGGAGTGGAGAGATCACCTAGACTCTAGACAAATCCATCTGCCCACCTTGAGCTCCCACCCCTTCTCTCATTTTTACCTCCTAAACTTCTCAAGTCTGCTCTACTTTGGCTGGCTCAGCTTCCTCACCTGCCACACACATACTTCTCAAGTCCTTGCAATGTTGCTTCTGTCCTTAGATCAAACCGCAGTAGACAGAGCTAGGCCTGCAGTCTTGAAGACCAGAGCTGGAAGGAGCCTCAGAGGTATCTGATCCACAGTTATCTGACTCTTGTTTTACAGAGGAAGGAACCTAAGTCTAAGGAGGTTAAGGGACTTGGCCGCTTGTTTCTGTGGCACAGCTTTCTCTTGATTCTCTTTCTGTCTGACCAGTTTCTCTAAGCCTCCTTTGCTCAGACTCTTACTAGCTGTGTATGCCTGGGAAGGTCACTTCACCTCTGTCTGCTTCAGTTTCCTCAACTGTAAAATAGGGTCATAATAGAACCTCCTTGCCAGAGTTGTTGTAAGACTCTAATAGACAATAATTATAAAGTACTGAGAACAGTGCCTGGGACACCAAAGGTGCCTAGTATATGCTTTTTCTCTCCCTCCTGGCCAAGCTAAAATTTCGAAGTCCCTCTGGCCTATTGAATCTCACTCCCAGTGAAGGAGGCCATGTTGCCCAATGGACAGAGCACTGCCTTTCTTGTCAGAAGTGCTGATTTCACATCCTGCTTCTGATATTTCTTACCCATGTGACCTTAGACAAGTTACTGAACCTCCTCCTTGGCCTTGGTTTCAATGGACCATAGGCCTCTGAGGTTCTTTCCAATTCTGGACCTATGCTCCATGATGATATCCATTCTTCCTGCCCTTGAGCACCCAGTGAATAGGTATACCATACCAGCCTGTCTTTGGGGTTTTCTTGGTGAAGATAATGGAGTGGTTTGCCATTACCTTCTCCAGCTCATTTTACAGGAAAGAGGCAGAAAGAGTGAAGTGACTTGCCAGGATCACACAGCTAAGTGTCTGAGGCTAGATTTGAACTCAGGAAGATGATCAGGCTCTTTGTGAACCATAGCACCACCTAGCTTCCCTGAATCACGAAGCATGTCTGAGCATGTGCCCAGGCACAATTCCTGCTCCCAAGATCTGAGAATCTTACTGAAAAAAGCAAGAAAAATACAAGTGAAATGAACTAATAGCACAGCAATGATGGCATATGATTAAGTGCTGAATTCTGTGGTACAGACAATAAAGGTTATGATAAGTTATGTTCTGTGGAGCGAGAGCCCCAGCCCCATTCCATCGCCAGCTACTAGAGGCTTCCTTCAGAGATGAACTTCTTTTTACAAGAAGGCATCAGCTGAATGTTAATCAATACATCATTCTGCTTCACTTAGCCCTAATATCTTTATCAGGTGAAAACACATCCCTCGAAACAGACAGAGGTGTGAACTGGGTACAGCAAGGCCTAGGCCCATATGGAGTGGTTCAGTTGATCAAGGACATTTTAACCAGACCAACAGGAAGTTTCTTCAGATCCTTGACAGATCTGCTCATGCTCTTTGGGATTTACACAAGCTCATCAGTCAAGTCAGTCAGCCAATAAGCTTTTAGCTATGCCAGACACTGATACAAGAGAGGCAAAGGGCAGCCCCTGCCCCCAAGGAGTTTACAGTCCCATGGCGGGAGACAAAGAGTAAACATGTCTATACAAACAAGCTGCAGACAGGATTCCAAGAGGACTTGTGATGTCTTGACTTGGACATGAATTGCATTGAAGTGAGACAGAGCTGCATAGTCATCAGCCTCCCTCTCTCTCTCAGTCACTGATGTCCAGTGACTAGACAAAAGTTAAGATGACTAGTGATGACCCAGGGTGCAGGGGATGACTTTGGTGTCTTAGATGTCTGACCAAGTTCCAAGTGTTCCACAGGGCCTGCTTCCATGACTTAGTGGCCTTGGAACCAATTGTTTTCATCTGCCTGTTCCTCCAAGAGGAGACACCCACTCCAACTGAATGGTTTGAGGCCTGTTGGTCACTCTCAACCTGGTTTAGCCCATCTGCCAAGACCAGGGTGTAGCTGCTGCCCATGCTCCAGCTTCTTGGAGTCATAGATGAGAGCTGGGTGACAGATGGGACACCCAAGAGGGATAAGCAGCCCTCACATCAAAGGTACTAGTCCTCCTTGAACACCCCTTATAACCCACACAGTAAAATGAGGAAATAATTAAAAGAGGAAAGGCACTAGAATTAAGAAGTATTGGGAAAGGCTTCCTGTAGAAGATGGGCTTTTAGTTGGGACTTGAAGGAATCCAGGGAAGCCAGGATAGACATAGGAAGGATAGTGAAAGAAAATACCTAGAGCCAAGAGATGGAGTGTTCCATCTGTGGAACAGCCAGGAGGCCAAGATCCCTGGATCAAAGAATACATGGCAGAGAAGCAAGTGTAAGAAGACTGGATGAGGGAAGGGGTTAGGTTATAAAGGGCTCTGAATACCAAACAGAGGATTAAGTATTTGATCTCCTGGAGGTAACAGAGAACCACTGGAGTTTATTGAATGAGGATGGGGGAGTTGTAACATGGTCTGATCTGTGCTTTAGGAAAATCAATTTGGCAGCTAAACTGGAGGATGAATTGGAGGGAGAAAAGATTGCACACAAACTGAGCCACCAGCAACTATAATAGCCCAGGTTCAAAGTGATGGAGCCTGTATCAAGGTGGCAGTGTCAGAGGAGAGAAGATGGCATATTGGAGAGATGTTACCAAGATGAAAATGCCTCTTTCCAAAAGCTAATTAAATTTGGCCACCTAACTGATACAAATTGATAATCACATCAGAGGGGGCTTATGAGCAATAGCTTTAGAAAGCCACTGCCAGCCCCTCAGGGTTCCCAGAACCTGAAGGGAGACACAGTAGCTGCCCTCTGCTGGGCCCACCCTACCCATGGAAGTGGGAGTTGGGAGAGTGAGTCCAGAGAATCAGCTACATGCTGCACATATCCTATATGTACCTAGTTGGCCATTGATATGTTATGCCCAATTAGCATCTGAGCTCCTTTAGGGTAGTGACCCTATTTTACGCTTTTCTTTGTACCCTCAATACTTAGCACGGTGTCTGGCCCATTACTGTCATTCAGTCATATCCGGCTCTTTGTGACCCTGTGGAGACTAGAACGTCCATGGAATTTTCTTGGCAAAGACACTGGAGTGGTTTGCCATTTTCTTTTGCAGTGGATTAAGGCAAACAGAGGTTAAGTGACTTGCCCAAGGTCACAGAGCCAGTAAGTGTCTGAGGTCACATTTTAACTCAGGTTTTCCTGACTCTTAAGCCCAGAACTGTATTCACTGAGCCATCCAGCTGCCCCCTGGCCAGGCACAAAGTAAGTGCTCAGTAAATGCTTATAGATGTACTTGCCAGGTGTGCTCTACTGGGGAATCCTTTCTAGTATTGGTTGGGCTAGATGGATGGCTTCTGAGGGCCCTTTGACCTCAAGTTTGATGTAAAAGTTTGTGATTCTGTGATATAATGAAGTAATGTTTAAGGATGATAAATCTGGAAGCTGTGTATAGGATGGATAGAGCCAAGAGCTTGAAGTCAGTTGCACTCTATCAGCAACGCAGGTAGAAAAGAAGAGGGATGGTGCCCAAGTTGAAGCAGTGGGATTGGAAATGTAGGGGCAATACCAAAGACATTTTGAAAAGAAAATCAGTGGTCCTATACTTGGTGACTGACATTTGGGGATGGGGGTGGGGACTAGGAACCAGAGTTGTTCATTCATTGGCCCTTCCCCCAAGGAAGCTTGGATTAAGTGACTTGCCCAGGCAGAAATGTTGGGGGCTGGACCTGACTCCAAAGCCATCTCTTCATCCTCTTCACTATGCTTCCTCTCACCTAATTATATGTGGCGGATAAAGGAACGCCTAAAAATATCCCCAAGGTTCAGTGGTGATGGATTTGCACTGATCTCTCCACTTTTCCTCTTAGTTTCTATTGTGATCAAAGATACACATTCGCCTGGTGACTGGCCCAGAGAAGCTAACTTCATAGGCACTCCACTCAGAACCTTCATGTCCTTTAGCCTTCTTTTCCAACCAACTTGAGTTTACCAATAGAAAATCTCCTTGTAATGCAGAATCAGTCCTCTAGGAGGGGCCAAATGTAGGTTATCCACCAATAATTAATGATATTGTACCCATTATTTGTCATTTCTTTAACAATCTTCTGGTTCTATCAAAGGGGAAATCCACCTAATGGTTAGTCTTGACCATCCCCTTGTGTAAAAAGTAAAAAAGACCGTGGTCTAATCAGAATTCCAAAATACCAACTATTTGGGTGAAGTCAAGATTGACACAAAACAGCAAAAGCCAGGAAATGAATGACTTGTGGAGGAATTTGAGCCCTCTGAGAGATCATGCGAATGAGTAGGAAAGTGTCAGGATCAACCCTGGAACTATCTTTAGCCAATATTTTTGCGCCTAAATTGTGAAACCATGTTTCTGGCAAGTTCTGATAAGATACCAGAGTAGCGAGAAGGAAAAATTGGCAAATATTTAAGATAATGTTATTGTTACAGAAAAAATGGCCTCTCTCTGGTCATGTATTTTCAAGGAAGAATTCTAATTAAGATGACCTTAATTCTACTGCTATAACCATTTTGATTTAAATTGCTTTAAAATTTATGTCGTTGATCATTTTCTAATAGCACGTAAAGTTTAAAACAAATCATGAACATTAATTCATCAATCCTCACAAAAATCTGGAGGCAAACATCATTATCCTGAGACGGATGACCAATTACAGATAATGATAACGTAGCACCGTGTTTCCAATAGATTCGCTTCTGAAAGAGTGATCTGTTTTGAAAAGTCAAATGTATCTGAAAACAAGCATGAACAAATAGCAATCAGATTGATAGATTATGGAAATAAATATTTAGCTCTTTTAAAAGAATAAGCCATAGGTTCAAAGGATATTTGAAAATGGCTTCCCTACCCTGAAGCTTATGTGCTGAAATCTAAGTCATTTAAATCAATGAAAAGATCTGAAGATTTTGCTTACATTATTTAACGTAAGGACAACAAAACAACCACATAGTTTCAACTCCCAGAACAGCTCTTCTGAAATATTACTTAGATTGCTAAGTTATCGGATACATATTCAATGCAAGAATGCTTCTAAAGATAATTTGTACCTGGCCAAGAATATTTGAAACCAAACTTTGATCTTTTCCAACACTTACATGAAAGAGAAAATTTCAAATACTTAATATAGATCTCTATCCCTTTAAAATTTTAATATCAAAGATGGTACTCATGATGCACTCTAGAAACCTGAGTGATAATTACAAGGAAGTGACATCAAAATCAAAAGAACTAATGGATCTTAGACGCATTAACAGAAACAAAGTACCCTGAAGGGGGCCGATGATGCTGCCAACGTCCCCTGCCCTGGTCTCACCACATCTGCTCAGTTCCAAGTGCTGAAATTAAAGAGGAACATTGACAAGTGGAAACATGTCCAAGAAGAGTGACCAGGATGGGAGGGTCATGTCCCATGAAGATCAGCTAAAGAAATTGTGGATGTCTAAGCTAGAGAAGACTCTCAGAGGGTGGGGAGGGTTGTGAGGATGATTACTGTCTCAAGTATTTGAAGGATTGTCTTATAGAAGAGGTATGTAAGGGGGATAAAGGCTTTGCCATGATGACAGTAATGCCGGCAGAGGCCACCAGCTTGTGCCCTAGGGAAGAAATTATCTTTTTGCCCACTGGCTTGTGAGTCAATGGGAGATTGTTCTCACTAGGTTACAGTAGGGTGGGGTGGTGGGGGTGTGGGAACAATGATCCTACTGAATGGGGTTTTTTTAAATTGCATGTTGCAATGAAATGCTTTTGTGATTTCATTCCTGCCTGGCCTATGAGTGAAGTATGTACCAAGTGGGCACTGGGGCCATATATGTAACCCACATTTGAACCTGAGTGGTACAGGGACCCTAGAATGGAATGGAATTCCTGGTACAGGAATTAGATTTGTTCTGGTTGGCAACAGAAAGCAAAACTAAGCGTAGTTGATGGCCAGTACCAGAAAGTATGTTTTACCTGGATATAAGGAAGAACTTCCTAACAATGAGAACCATTCAGCAACAAAACATCTGCAGCAGCAGGAAACCTTTAAGCAACAGCTGGATAGTTGTCCCTCAAGGATGTTGTAGAGGGTACTTACATCCAGGCCTGGGTTTATCTAGATGACCCCTGAGTTTTCAGGAGCTCTGTTGTTCCAATTTTGCTTCAAAAAGGGCCTTTCCAAAGAGCACGGAGAACTATCCTAAAGAAGAAGGGCTCTAACATTAAATCAGAGCAAAATAGTGTTCATAGAGCTCTCTTCTCCATTTGAAAAAGAATAATTCTGACTAGACAGAAAAAATTAAAATGAAGATACAAGTATCTGTGATTCTGGCAAAGGAGGACCTTTGTCCCAAACGTCTTAGTGCAGGTTTGAGCTATTAAGGTTTGAACCACACTAAGACTTTTGGAACATCTTTATGTTTTTATGCACCAGTACAAAATAACCTAGATCCCAAATAAGATATATGAGACACACCTCCTTCCCTTCTCCCTGTGGAGAAGGGAACTGGGGTTGCAAACTTCACATATAACATTGGACTGTGTTGATGCATATTTTTGTCTCTTTTTTCAATCTCTGTTCTAAGAGACAGTTCTCCGAGAGAAGGAGGGACATGTAGGTGATGTAACAACAAGATAGTTGTGTAATACAAGCTATAATGAATGCCTCTTAGACCATTCTCTCCACCCTATGCACCTTCCCCCACCTGGCCTGCCCCTCTCTCATCCCAACCCTGGGTCTTTAGCTGCCAAAATTCTATTTATATTTCATTCTCAGTTCCTTCATAAAACTCTTCCTGATCTGCCACATTGGAATAAATAAATAAATAAAGGCCATTCCTTTCTTGGGCTTTGCATAGGAGCACTTTGTAAATACCTAATGCTCTTCCCCGATAGTCCAAGAGAGCCTTGATTTCATAGGTCTGGCTACTCGCTCCAGTGACAGAAGGTCTTCCTTCTTCTGGCCCCTGTGAGCTGCCAGTGGCCAGCCATACCTCCCAACTCAGCTAGGCAAGGCCTCAAAAAAGTGTGTACATCTCATCATCAATGTCATCATCCTCACTAGGAGTCACACAGCGCTTTGAGATTTGCAATGGCCTTGACAAATATCTCATTTTACCTTCCCAACAACCAAGACATAAGTATTCTTATTATTTCTATTTTACAGTTGAAGAAACTGAGACAGACAGAGGCAAAGTGATCTGGAGATATCTAACACCAGATTTGAATTCTGCTCCTCCTGAATCCAAGCCCAGTGTTCAATCCCTTGGGCCTTCAGCTGTTCATAATCAAAAGCCTCCCAGCCTCAGAAGACCTGCCAGAGCTCTGCCTTCATTGTTCTGAAGAATTCAACATTACCTCCCTACAATCATGACCAAGGAAAGGCTTTGGCCTTCTGGTCTCATCTTGAGCTGTGATGCATCACGGCCTTGGTAGTTGGGGTGCTGACCTCTCCTACATTGTCAGCTTGACAACCACCTCTTCTTGGCATCTCTGCCAGAAAAAGGCCTCTTAGCACCACAGGCGACCCAGTGGAAGAGTTACTGAAACATATAGAAGAGAAGACATCTACCAAAAGGCAGTGCTTCAGTTCCCCATAGTCAGGGTCTTAAAGGCCCGTTCAGCAGGACATAAGCTCTAGCATATTCTAGGAACTTTGAAAGGTTTCAGGTATGGTCCCCGTGGTGAGTCACATGTCTGCTGCCTGAAGACCAGCTTAGCTTAGTCAGTTAAGTTGGGTGATGGCTTTTTAGGTTATACCAGTTTCCAATGTTTGTCTCTCCAGTTCTTGAATGGCTTCAAACTGCAGGCATGGATGGGAGATCCACCCTGTTGAAATGACAGAACCTTGTGGTATTTGTCATGGACATCTTACTTGGCACTGTAACCTTCACCTAACTCAGGTTTAATGTGGGGGAAATACATGACTCAAGTCTCCATCCAGAACCTTCCCAGACCAGGCAGGAACCACAAATCAAATAATAAATCACTTGGTTGAAACCTATAGCAATATAAGTAAAAGGAAAACCATGCTGTAGGCTGACTCCGCCCCACCCCATAAACAAATAGGAACAATCAATATCCCACTGACTCACATACCTGTGGGAAAAGAAAAGAACAAATTCAGCCCTGGGGAAACCCATTCTCTGAGGTAAGGGAGGGATGCCTTGGGCTGTGACTGGCAAGCATTACCAGGCAGCTCCCTGTCTTTGAAAGGGCCATAAGCTTAAGCATCACTTCCTTCATGCCTGTCCCCCCACAGAGCTCTGCCTTCCCAGTACGCAGGGAACCCCAGGATCCCAGTCCTCCACTGACACAGCTCTCTGGAGCCACTGCTTCTTCAGTCACTCAATTCTGCTTCTACATTTAGCCCACGGATCCTGTTCCAGTGCTCTGGACTCTCAGTTACCTCATGGCTCTGCCAAAGGGGCATCTAAAAGCTCTTCTAGAGCACCTGCCAGAGCAGGTCCTCAATCCTTGATGTTAGCCAGGTTACAAACACACATGGCTCCTGACTTTGTCCACACCTTCCCGTGCATGTCGGTGAGGATAGCACATCTCCAACAGAGAAACAAACACATGTGCCCTCTTCATGGGTCATAGACTGAGAGCAAGAAGGGACATCAGAGACCATCTAATCCAAAACTATTACTTTACAGATAAGGAACCTGAGGTCCAGGAAGATTGTAACCTCTTCAAGGTCACACAGGTAGTAAGCATCAGAGCTGGTAAGCATCAACTCCAAGTCCTCTGTCGCCTCTTTCCACTGTTCTAGGAAGAAAACAACTATTTCTTGAACACCAACAATGGGTACAGCTAGGAGGGCAGCTAGGGGTCGCCATAGTGCAGAGAGCTCCAGGCCTTCATCTTCCTGAGTTCAAATTCAGCCTCAGGCACTTACTAGCTGAGACCCTGGGCAAGTCACTTCCCAATTTGCCTCAGTTACCTCATCTTTAAATGAGCTAGAAAAGGAAAAGGCAAACTATTCCAGTATCTTTGCCAAGAAAACTCCAAATGGGGTTGCAAATAGTCAGACACAACAGAAAAAGAAATGTCTAGAAATCAAGGGGATGCCCATCAATTGGGGGATGGCTGAACATGTTGTGCTAGATGAATGTAATGCAATACTATTGTGCTATAAGAAATGATGAACAGTCAGGCTTCAGAAAAGCCTGGAAAGACTTATATGAACTGATGCTGAGTGAAGTGAGCTGAACCAGGAGAATATTGTACACAGTAACAACCACAGTGTGTGAGGACTCTTTCTGATAGACTTAGCCCTTCACAGCAACGCAAGAACCTAAAACATTCCCAAAGGACTCGAGGCAACATGTCATCCACATCCAGAGAAAGAACTATGGAATTGGATTGCAGAATGAAGTAGACTATTTTCTTCTTGTGTTATGTTTTGGTTTGGTTTGTTTTTTCTCATGGTTTCTTCCATTTGCTTTAATTCTTCTATGTGACATCACTAATGTGAAAATGTGTTTAGTAAAAATGTATGGTAGAACCCATATAAGACCACATGCCATCTCAGGAAGGGAGGGGAGAGAAAGGAGAAAATTTAAGATTTTTGGAAGTGATTGCTGAAAACTGAAAACAAATAAATTAATTTTTAAAAAATTACCACTACCTGTGGAAACCAATGGTAATTGAGCAATTGCTTTTATCCATTAGGCAGACCAAATCTGTGCTTTTTAATGTAATAAAAAATGCCTTAAAAAATAAACTATGCATGTACTTAAAAAAAATGTCTGAACAACAACATGTACCAGAAACTGCATTAATACTGTAGTCCTGGGAAGTAGGTGCTATTATCATCCCCACTCTACAGTTGAGGAAACTGAGGCAGAGTGACTTGCCAGTAAGTGTCTGAGGCCTAGCTGCCTCCCAGCCCTCAGCTACCTCCTCTGTTGAAAGCTGAGTTTGCAGCAAGAAGATGCCAGATAGCAGTCTGGAAACGCCAGTCCTTGCTACCATTCCTACTGTCACATCAAAGCCCTAGTCCCTCTTATGTACCGAAAGTATGGTCAAGAATTCCACTTGCTGGGAGGGAGCAGAAGTATGGAATCAACATCTGGGTAAGGTGGGTGCTTCCCAGAGGCTTTCATCTGAATATCAAACTCTCTCCCTGAGCCCTGCCCACTGTCCAGCCCATCAAATTGTAGGCACTTAAGAAAGAATGCCAAATAAAGGTTGCTGAAAAGCAGAAGTGGGGCTGGGAAGCAGCCCTTTCCACACTTGGGTTCAGGCAGCGGGCCTCCGCACTAGCAGGACAAACCTGAAGATAGCCTACCTTCTAAGCAAAGCCACAGGAAAGATAAGCCTGTGATAAGAGTAGCAGTAAACAACTTTCTTTCAACTGTGCCCTTCTTCTTCCAAAACTCCCTAGATATTACTTTTTTCTCCCCCAAAAGGAGAAAAAAAATGTCCGCATGTTCATATTACATAATTACATACATAAATTATAGTCAATTTGCACAAGTGGTAAATTATGAGGTTACTTTTTGAAAGTCCACTCTTCAAAACTTAAATCAGACTGCTGTTCATTAAGTTCCTGTGTTTTAGCCTTGATCAGGAGAACCAGATCAGGGATGGCCCATAACACCCAGTGCTCATGATTAGCTCTGTGATGGTGTTTTGTTACCGCTGTCGTTTTACTATGGCCTAAAGTATTTGCCTTCTCGTCCTATTTTCTCAAATGAAAATTCAAGAACACAGCAATGGCCTTGGGATAATTAAATAACCTCATCAAGTTATAAGACATACTTTTCTCCATGTCTAATGGGTACCATAGAGCAATAGAGTTTTCCCAATGCAAAACTCACCAGTTTTCCATAGAATCTTATTTTTGGAAAACCTTGCTTTACCAAAGACCTTATCGGAAAAGATTAAGCTAGTTGTAGCACAACTCTATCAATTTACTCATTACAAACATCATCTTTTCCACTGATGGAACCTCCACATCCCTACTCTAGTTTCAAAACCAGCTTCTTACACTAAGATTTGGACAGAATGATATCCAACCCATATTCCTACATAGATTACTCATTTTATCCAGTTTTCTTCAGATGCTAACTTTGTTAATACTTCTTTCTTCCTATTGTAAGTGGAATACATACAGACCATTGCTGTACCTCTTCCCATTAACAATGGCGAGGAAATAACTCTCTGATATAGCATAGTGTGATTCATTCCCCAAAAAATGACTTATTAGTCTGATGGGTTACAGTCATAACTTTCTTCCCCCTGGCCCTCACTCAGTTTTTCAGAGGATAATTGCATGCTATGATGCAGAGTATAAAAATAAATGGAATTTTTCCCATTTGGAAAAAAAAAAGAAAAACTCAGTAAAAAAGGATGATAGTTCCATGATGAGGAGAGGTGTGTGGTTTTAAAGGGTGAAAATTCTCTATAGATAGTGGGCCTCCTCTAACGTTTTCAATAATCAACTCCACTTCCAAGAACCCTGAGAGGTTTCTGCCAACACTACAGTGTATCAAACAAGGCATCCACGCTTCATGAGCTCGGGTGCTCTGAAAGGCCTGACCACAAAAGACAAGACATGAGCTCAGCAGAACAAAATGAGCTCTGAATGAAAAGTTCTTGTTCTTGTTGTTATTTGTTTGTCCTTCATTCTCAGAGGACCATGGCTTCATGAAGATGATGCCATGACTTCCAAGTGACTTGGACTTAAGTGAGGCAGGGCTGTGCAAGGTCACCAGCCTCACTTTCTCCTCCAGAGCCATCTGGGTCCAGTGGCCAGACATGGATCAGGATGACTGGAGGTGGCCCCTCTTGTTCTCATACATTGACTGGAATAAAAAGCAATCTGAAGAAAACAAAATACATATGTGTGTGTATATTTATACTTTATACTTACACAGCATTAAGGTGCTTCATAACACAATTTATTAAGACAAATGTGAATGATGTTGGGCAGCTACATGGGGCAGTTGATAGAGGGCTGAGCCTGGAGTCAGGAAGACATCTTCCTGAGCTCAAATCTGGCCTCAGACACTTACTAGCTGTGTGACCCTGGGCAAGTCACTTAATGTTCTTTACCTCATCTTCCTCATCTATAAAATGAGCTGGAGAAGGAAATGGCAAGCCACTCTAGAATCTTTGCCAAGTAAACCCCAAATGGAATCATGAAAAGTCAGACATGACTGAAAACGAATTATGTAAAGTATGTAAGTATTTTAGAGATGAGGAAAATATAACATCTTGACTCAAGATTCCTGGGGCTTGATGCCTGGGAAAAAGACTTGGGAAAAGTGTTTTCAGTTGTTTGTGAAATGGAAACAGAAAACATAGGTGTATCTGGGGAAAACAAATTCCATAGCCTATGACTCCCATCTGAAAACGTTCACACTATAGAGTGAACGTTTAGTTTCCCAGATAACCACAAAGGACTAAAATCATGTCTCCACAGACACTCAGTAGTGGCATGAGCTACCACACCCCACTCAAAGTTTCTGGGTAGACTGTCTACACATGTCAGCACTTAGCAGTGGTTTTCAGTCAGGCTTGGGTCGTTTTGTTTCCCCACTCAGACTTATTACCAAGATTTCATACATTCATAGGGTTCAGAGTCAACAAAGTCTCCTGCAGCTAATAGAAATAAGAACCAGAGAAATTCAATGACGTGACCCAGGTCACAGAGGAAGTAAATCCTAGAAGCGGGATTCCAATACGGGTTTCTTGATTCCAAATCCAGTCACTTTCCCCATATTGTGTTACCTCTCCACATCGGGGGTTAGAGGTTCCTAACTAGATAAAACCATGTCTGCCTTTAGCCAGCATGCCCTGAGTTGGCTTTTCACTGTTCCAGTTTAATAGAATAGAAAAACCTAAAGTCATATCACCTTCCCAGAATATTGCATTGCAGGGACATGTTCTTATTAGCCAAACGTTCTACAGAGCCCTACCCTGTTACCGCATGAAAATTTAGCCTAGAACTGCAGAACCTTGATGACACAGTCAAATATCAATGAAACTTACAAGGAGTAGGCAGCCTACTGTGGAAAGATAAAAGACAGTCACGCAACATGCAGGGAAAGGTTTTTTAGACTGCATCCAACAGGAACTTGTTAGGGAACCACAAAATATTTTTCAAGTAGAGGGAAGTGTTAGGCATTTTTGTGAATTTCTCCATTTTTTCATATTTTGTCTTCACATAAGTATATTTTTTTCTAATTCTGGTCATTTTACTTTCTTATATCTCCAAATCACCTTCTCCCATTTCCCTCCTTGTGACTTATTTATCCCCAAGCAGAATCAAAGATCACGTGAGAAACAGAAGCATATGCAACTGCTGCCACCCATGGGTGGACAAACTATTACAAATGTTTAACTCGGATGGATGCAGAGAAAGTATTCTTAAAATAAAAAGCAAGATCTGAAAACACTGCAGCAGAGCCAAGATTCAGCCCCAGACAATCTCAGGCTACAAAATTCACAAAAGGAGCTGGGTTGGACAGAATGCTGTGTTTGGGGGCAAAAGAACTGGGTTCAAATCCTATCTCCGTCACCACCTGTCTGTCCAATCTCAGGACCTCTTTGCTCAACTCTAAAGCAGAAGGGACTGGTTAGACTAGATGATGTTTAAGAACCCTTTTGGCTTTAACTCTATGACAAAGTCTCAGATGTCTGCCTGCAAATTTACAAAATATGGCTACCGTGCAAGGTAAATAGGGATCCTAATTTAAGGAAACAAATTAGATTTCTTGGGATTTACTGAGTCATGATGGCATGAGGCTCAAGACAGGAATGTGGCTCTGGAGGCTCTTATTCAAAAGGTCAGGATAGAATGGGGGAAGGGGGAAGAGGAGGAGTAAGCGGAGTAACTGTATATTAAGGAGACAAATTTAAGTGAGGAAATGCTCCAACAAGTGAAAAACACAGTGGGGCAGATTAGAGCAAAAATCAACTGAGGGAGAATTCAAGGTACCTCTTGATATAACAGATCCTGTTATGGACCACACAGGAAGAAACAAGAAGTAAGTGAGAAGTCTGGGAAACATTTCATAAGCCTGAACCTAGAGTGAGTCAAGACCTGAATTCCAATCTTAATTCTGCCCTATGCCAAACATGAGACCCTAGGCAAGTCACTTCAGCTCTGAACTTTTTTCTCTCTCCCCACCCTCCCTCTCATATGTAGATATATATATATATATATATATATATCTACATACACATGTATACATATATATATATATATACATATAAATATTTAATTTTGCCCCATACCTGTGATTTCATTAGTGTAGGGCATGCCCAGTGGCAAAGCTCCTTCTGCTAGTCCAGGTCTAATAGCTATTCCAAACTCTTCCAAGTCTTGAGAGCAGCCTGCCTGGGATACTGAGAGACTTTTTGACTTGTTAGCCATTATGTGTCCATACAACTTAAGTCTTGAACTCAGTCTTCCTAACTTCAAGACCACTGGGCAGAGTACTGAATGGAAAATGCAATCCTCAAGGACAGAAAATGAGTCAGGGAAGGGGAACTACCCTCAATTAAGTTGGAAAGATTGAGAAACACATAGACACAGATAGAGAAAAAGAGGGTGGCTGATAGATGCCAAGATCTAGGGGCCTTTGGGGGACCCACACATACGTCCCTGCTCCTTTCCGTGTCATTTAATGTCTTGACCTTGGCCTCTCTCTCTCTCTCTCTCTCTCTCTCTCTCTCTCTCTCCCTCTAATTGATGGCCTTTGTCTCTCTGTTTCTCTTCATCTCTACCTTTTCCCCAATTCTTCCAACTTTCTTAAGGTCATTCATGACTTCTGATACAACAAGCAGTCTGCTGTGGAATCGGTCAAATTTGCTGACATGCAGGGCATGATAACGAAGAGCACAGGAGCACAAACTGCTCTACAACCCTACCTATGGTCATAACTGGATCACTTTAAGCAAGGGATTTTTCATCATGACCTAACTGAGGCTACTCCTTACTCTTCCATCAAATTGATGCAAGTTATCATTATGCCCAGGAGCAGCTAGGTGACGCTGTGGTTAGAACAGGGCCTGGAGCCAGAAGACTCACCTTTGTGATATCAAATCTGGCCTTGTTCACCTCCTAGCTGTGTGACCCTGGGCAACTCATTTTACCCTGTTTGCCTCAATTTCCTCATCTGTCAAATGAGCTGGAGAAGGAAATGGCAAACGGCTCCAGCATCTCTGCCAAGAAATCCTCAAACGGGTTGCAGACAACTGAACAACAGCAATCATTTGCCTCAGTGATTAGGACTTCCTCTGTTCTCACCAGGTGACCTTGCATTGTCTTACGTGTGTACATTTTGTATACCCCTTCACCTTTTTGGGAGTAAACACTATTTCATTTTTGCCTCTGCAGCCCCAGTAGCTAGTCAGTCCCTGGTATACAGTAGGTGTTTAACGAATGAGGACATAAAGCACAATTCAGCTTTCTCAAGGACCTCAGAATCAATAAGACCACTCTAAAGTACAAACCAAGACGAGCTAGGAGTGGGGGCAGGGAAAGGGACCATTTAGTGGAGGGAGCACGGGGTGGGACTCAGATACTCTGCTTACTAAATCCAAACTGAGTGACCCTGTACAAGTCTTTTAATTTCATATGTTCTACTTCCTCATCTTTAATGTAAGGAAAACAGTACCCGTTCTCTGTCACAGAGTTGTTATAAGGAAAATAATCTGCAAACTTTAAAGTGTTATTTAAATATGAGTCATTATCTTCATCATTAAAAACATGTATTGGCCCCTCATATGTTCTGGATATTGTACTTAGAGCTAGGGATGCAAAGGTGTCTAAGACATGGTCAAGGGAAAATCCAGGTGGCAAGACAAGACATAGACATGAGAGACCAATACCCAAACAGGATACCATATGCAAAGTGCCCAAGGAATGCCACCTGCCCGAAGTACTGCAAGAATACTGGGAAAGCTGACAACCCTGAGGCCTGGGATGGGTCAAGGATGAGGAAATAGTTCTTTGAGAAAAGGGATGGGTTTTCTAGAATCACAGAACTCCCTTCTGCAGCATCACTGCTTATCCAGTGGGCTATTCCTCAAACTCCTTAAGGGATTTCAGGTTAGGAAGTTTAGGTTTAAGAAGCCCTGGTCTAGAACAATCTCTAGAGACTGGAGGCAATGCACAGGGTAGACAGAGAATTGGCCTTGGGGTCAGGGCTGTGTCTGGCCCAAGTTGCTGTGAGACCCTAGGCAAGTCTTACTTAACCTTTTGTTATCTTCAGCCATTTTGCCCTCTAAGGCCAAACTGCTGAACAGGGAGAGGAAATGTCCACATTGCATATTCTCTATACTACACCAGCAAAGTCCAAATATAAATATAAAAGTTGGGAACTGGTAATACAATGGCAAAGAGGCAACAACCCATTCCCCTCATCCTACTGGGGGAGAGGGAGGGGAATACACAAAATGCAAACATAAAGCAGTGCTAAGAAACAAAGGATGGTGACAACTAGAGGGTTTAGACAACGTTTTGTGTAGGAGGAAGCACTTGAACTGTGCTTTGAACTGGTGAGAAGCACGTACATCTGAGATACAGGCGGAGATTTGTAGGGAATAGCATGTAGTGAACAGGCTATGACGAGGAGTTATAATATCACAGGATCACAAAAAAGATGTAATAATGCCAGAAAAGGAGGGGCCTTAAATGCCAGCATGGGATGATATCATAAGCAAATTAGGGGAACATGGAAAATTTTACCTGTCAGATCAAAAGATAAGGGAAGAATTTATGACCAAACAAGAGAGAGAGAGAATCATAGGATATAAAATGGATAAATTTGATTACATCAAATTAAAAAAGGTTTGCAAACAAAACTAATGCAGCCAAGGTTAAAAGGAAAGTAGCAAAATAGGGGAAAGATTCTGCAGCAAATTTTTCTGATAAAGGCCTTATTTCTCAAATATATAGAGAACTGAGTCAAATTTATAAGAATATGAATTCCCCAGTAGATAAATGGTCAAAAATATGAACAGGCAGTTTTCAGAAGAAGGAATCACAGCTATCTCTATTCAAATGAAAAAATGTGCTAAATCACTACTGATTTGAGAAACACAAATTAAACCAACTCTGAGGTACCACCACATACCTATCAGATTGACAAATATGACAAGAAAAGAAAATGATAAATGTTGAAGGATGTGTAGGAAAATTGGGACATTAATGCAACCTTGGTGGATCCAACCATTCTGGAGAGCAATTTAGAACAACTGTGCATACCCTTTGACCCAAAAATACTATTATTAGTATGTATCCAAAAGAGATCAAAGGAAAAGGAAAGGGACCTATATGTACAAAATATTTCTAGCAGCTCTTTTTGTGATGGTAAAGAGTTGGAAATTGTGGGGATGCCCATCAATTAGGGAATGGCTGAACAAATTGCGGTATATGAATAATGAAAGGGACAGTTTCAGAAAAGTCTGGAAAAATTTACATGAACTGATACAAAGTGAATTGAGAAGAACCAGGACAACATTGTACAGTCACAATAACATGATCAACTGTGAATGACTTAGCTATTTTGATCAATACAATGATGAAAGACATTCCAAAGGACTTATGATGAAAAATGCTATCCACCTTAAGAGAAAGAACATGGAGTCTGAATGCAAAAAGGAGCATAATCTTTTCACTTTATTTTTCTTGGGTATTTTTGTACAACATGGCTAACACAGAAATATGTTTTGCACTACTTCACAAATATAATTGATATCACATTTCTTGCCTCAGAACTTTGTTTTGAGGAATAAATTAAGTAAGATAAATAAAACATTTTACAAAACATAATAGAACATAAATATGTCCCCCAAATAAATATGTAATTATCATCGGATATGAGGAATGTGGGAGAGCAAAGAATCAAGAATGACTCCAGGGCTGTGAAACCAGAAGCTGAGAGGACCACACAATTACAGAATTTTTAATTTCGAAGGCATCTAAGATCATCTAGCTCAGATTGTACCTGAATAAGATTCTCTTCCATAGTATCATCAACAGACTGTCCATCCTCTGTTTGGAGACTTCCAGGGAGAGGGAAATTACCACCTCCACTCTAAGTAGCCTACGCTACTTTGGGATGACTCTGATGGTAAGGAAGGTTTTCCTGGTGTTCAAACCAAAATCAGGCTCTTTGTAATTTCAGTGAACCAACCACACAGTGAGGGACTTGTCTCAGGAATGTCTTAGGAAAACAAACTCTTATCCCTGACTCAGAGTGCAAGGTGAGTAGGGGAGTAAGTCTAAAGGAAGTCTCCCGGTGTCTGTCTGTCACACACACACACACAAACACATACACACACAAACATACATACACACACTCACACACATGCACACATAGGCACACACATGCACAAACACATACACAAATACACACTCTCACACACTCACACACATACATGCACACATAGGCACACACATGCACACACACAAACACACATGCACATACACACACAAACCCATATATACACACATATACACACAAACACATACACACACATTCACACACACACTCACACACACACACACACACACACACACACACACACACACACACACCCCACACTGACCATGTTATTGGAAAGAATGAAGTAGTAAAAGACAACGCATCCCACCAGGAGCAGAGAGCAAACCCTGAAAGACACACGCAGAATAGCAGTAGGGTGCAGACAAACAGCCACCCAAGGTTGGATGCCTATGTGCTAAAGAGAATCATGGTAAAATTTTCAGGCAGGACAGTTTGGTTTCTCATCCGATGGTGAGGGGTGTGACTTTCAGGCAGCTCCAGGGCCTTGAGCCTTACAGTGGAATTCTGAAAATTCCTTCTGAAATGGAAAACTTTATTTTCCTTTCTTTTTATTATTTTTTGCTTGGAGTTGGGGAAGGCCACTTCAAGTACCAAGACAGGAGTTAACCTATAGGAATTTTATGTGATATGTTGATAGATTTTATCACCATGCATTTGGAAGTACTGAAAAATGTTAATTTTCTGTTCTTTTACAAACTATGCCACATAGATCTTTCTAAGACTCTTTAATTTAAGATACTTGAAAGAATGATACTTAAATCACCCCAGGATCTCCAAGAACTTTTATGGATTGGAGAAATGTACAATGAGTTGAAAATGCATTCCAATGATTTGCAGAGAACAGCAAATATTCAATATGGTGGAATAGTGTCATAGGATGCACTAGCCAATGGAGGGCACAAATAATCTCTTCACATGATTTCAGTCCAAATACTCATGCTGAAACATGGGGAAAATTGGATTCTGATCATGACAACTCTGACTGTTACTGTGTGATAACGAAAAGTCTTCTAGGTGACTGACAGCCAAAAAGAACTGATGATAACCACCCTGATTCCCACATAGTACTTCAAAAGAGTCCTGCCTCTTCATAGCAGCAAAGAAAAGAAACTGAAAGGTGATCACCCCTTTTGTATGCACACTTAGTTCTGGTCTAACCATTTCTGATCATCAGTTTTGGCTCCATAGCCAGTTAGAAGACTTTTTGTCATCTAACTGTCCCAACCTGCCTCATCATAGTTGGAAAATGGTTTCCACCAAGTTTCCACATGGTGGACTAGCCTGAAACACAGGCACAAAGGACTGGCCCTTCATTGGCCAATCTATCCCATTACATTTCCTTCATGAATTAATTTTTCTGGGAATAGGATTCAACAAAGATATGAGGAAAGTAGGATGTGGGAGAGAACAGAGATCTAGACACTCTTGTCTGGGAAGAGAAAAGGAAGGGGTAAAGCAATTATCTGTCAAAAGCTTCACCTCAAATAAGAGTCATACAGAGTCATCTAAAGAACAAAGAGAAAATACTTTTGTGCAAAATGTAGTAGGAAATGGTCCTAGGAGAAGAAAAGAGTAAAGAAGCAGATGAAGTGAATGCATATTTCTTAGAAAGGAATACGACCGATGAATGGCATTCAAATAAAGAGATGAGATCACTGGGGCATGACATGGGAAAGACTTATCCCGTCTGAAAAAGAGGAGAGTAACCAAACTGACAGTAACAATTAATGTAGGACCAAGGAATCTAGGCTTAGGTGGGGGAGAAGGGCAGGGCTGGGAGAGAGAATTAGAACCAGACACATGAGTGCAAGGGAAGCAGGCAAAGGAAAGGCTTAATGCTACTTACAATGAAACTTTATATTTGGATGCAAGGAAACACAACTTCTCAATTACAACCCCGAATGTGAACGGAGGAACCCTGCCACTTAAACAGAAGAAAGGGACATTAGAAAAGAGAACCTAACAACTCACTGAATTTTTTTAAACCTACATTTAAAATAGAAAGACATTTATAGTTAAAATGAGATAATGAAATAAAATTTATTCTGCTGCAGGCAATTTCAAAAAAATAAAAGTTGCAAATATGATTTCAGATAAGGTAGCAATAAAAACAGATACGATGAGGACAAACAAACATTATGGTTAAAGGCACAGGCACCTTAGGTAACAAAATAATGTCATTAGTCAATATGTATGCACCAAAGTGCAAAAGGCTTAAGTACTTAATGGAAAAACTAATCAAAATACAAAATACCTTGATATTAAAGTAATAATTGTGGGTAGTTTTAACATTTCTTTTTCAGACTTGATAAATATAATGGCAAGAAAAGCAATAAGGAAATAACAGATCTGAATAAATAACTGAAAAACTAGATGTGGTAGACCTATTGTCATTTATGAATGGGAATATAAAAGAATATACTTATTTTCAGTATGCTTTTTACCAAAATTAATCACATTCCAGAGTATAAAAATTATAGATTAATCTACTATGTTTCAGCTGAAGTAAAAAAAAAAAACCATAATCTCAGAAAAGCAAAAACAAAACTAGATCCAATTAAAAGTGATATGCAGGAAAATTACATCTTGTTAGCCAAGGAAGTGATACAATACTAAACATATATGCATGAAGTGATGTAGCATCCAAATTATTAAAGGAAAAGTTATATGAGTTACAGGAAGAAATAGTAAAAGAGATGGACAATGGAGGCATCCTTGAACTCCCGGGGGATAACCTCCTCTTGTCACGTAACCTAGAAAATTCTAGTCAGCTTCTGTATGAGCAATGATCCCCCTACCTTGTAAATCTCAGCTAGAATAGAATCAGCACCGGGGACTTTGCCACATGAAAGGAGCCTAATCAAAACCACTTCTTCAGTTGGAAGTTCAGCTAAGGAGGGATTGACTTCAACCTGAGGTAAACAGTCAATGGCCTCAGCGTTAATTGATGGATGGTCTGTTGAAAACACTATGGAAGTGTTCAGCCCATCTGTCTAGGATCATGTCCTTATCACTAATCAATGTGGCTCCATCAGCACTGACTAGTTGAGATGCACCATAGATCTTTGGCCCATAAATAGCCTTCAGGGCATCTTATGCATTTTGGATTGTTACTATCAGCATAAAACTGAATTTCACCTGCCTTCTTACTGAGCCAAGAATCCTGCATCTAAGCTTTGCTCGTACTTTACTTTTGATGGAAGTAAATACTGCCTTCTTAGAGATAGATGAACCATCTTCCTGATAAACCCTGTGGAGTTCTCATTTTTCATTTAGTAGCTTCTGAATTTCCCCATCATTTTCATCAAACCAGTCTTGATGTTTGCAAGTATTTTGAATCAGATGTACAAATGCTATACACCAAATCTCTGAAAGATGCCCACTCCCTTTCTGCTCCACTGTTGCTAACTGTGTTGGCTCAGCTTTCCCTCCAAGTTAGCAACAAACTGTTCCCACTCAGAGAAGAACTCTAATTTGTTGACATTAATTATTCTGGTAGTCATTTTGTCTTGGGAATGCCACTTTTGTTGAATAGTAAAACTATACTGGTGAAGGACCTCAACTTTCCCCTCTCAGAACTAGATAAATTTAAACAAGAAAGAAATTAAAGAGATTAATAGAATTTCATAAAATTTAGATATGATAGTTCTCTGGAAAAAATTGATGGGAATAAAAAGTAATATACCTTTTTCTCAGTGGTGCATGACACCAAGCAAAAAGTGATCCAGTATTAGCACATAAAAACCTCACAATATAGAAAAGCAGAAATATTAAATGCATCCTTTTCTGATCACAATGCAATAAAAATTACATTCAATAAAGGACCATAGACACATAGATTAAAAATTAATTGAAAACTAAACAACCTAATCCTAAAGAATGAGTAAGTCAAAGAACAAATCATAGAAACAATCAATATTTTCATTAAAGAGAATGACAACAATGAGACAACACACCAAAATTTATGGGAGGCTATCAAAGCAGTACTTAGGGAAATATCTAAGTGCTTATGTCAATAAAATAGAAAAACGAGCAAATCAATGAATTGGGCATGCAATTTAAAAAACTAGAAAAAGAACAAATTTTAAATTATCCAATTAAATACCAAATTGGAAATTCTGAAAATCAAGGGAGAAATTAATAAAATTGAAATTGATAAAACCATTGAAGTAATAAGTAAAAGAAGGAACTGGTTTTAATGAGGGGAAAAAAACCAAAATTAACCATTGGTCAATTTGATTTAAAAAAAGAAAGAAGAAAACCAAACGACCAGTATCAAAAATGAAAAGGGTGAATATACCACCAATGAAGAGAAAATTAAAGCAATTATTAGGAGCTATTTTGCTCAATTATATGGCAATAAATCTAACCATCTAAGCTAAATACATGAATATTTACAAATACATAAATTGCTCAGATTAGCAGAAGATGAAATAAAATATTTAAAGAACCCTATCATAGAAAAACAAATTAAACAAGCCATCAATGAGCTTCCTAAGGAAAAAAATCCCCAGGATCAGATGGATTCACAAATAAATTCTACCAAACATTTAGTGAACAATTTATTCCAATACTATAAAAACTATTTGGCAGAAAAAAAGGCAAAAAAAGAGTCCTACTAAATTCTTTTTATGAAACAAATATGGTGCTGATATCTAAGCCAGGAAGAGCAAAAACAGAGAAAGAAAACTATAGATCAATTACCCTAATGAATTTTGATGCAAAAATTTTAAATAAATTACTAGGAAGGAGATTACAGAAGTATATGAGAAAAGATCATGCATTATGACAGGTGGAATTTATACTAAGAATGCAGGACTGGATCAATATCGGAAAATTATCAGCATATTTGATCACATCAATTAAAAACATGATATAATTACCCCAACACATGCAGAAAAAGCTTTTGACAAAATACAACCCTCATTCCTATTAAAAACACTAGAAAACATAGGAATAAGTGGAGCTCTCTTTAAAATGATAAGCAGCATCTATCTACAGCATCAGCAAGCATTATCTTCCCAGTAAGATCAGAGTGAAGCAAGGATTATCACCACTATTATTCAGGATTGTACTGGACATGCTGTAGCAATAAGGGAAGAAAACGCAATTGAAGGAATTGGAACAGGCAATGAGGAAACAAAACTATCACTCTTTGAAGATGATGTGTAGGATGGCATGTTTGTAGAACTCAAGAGAATCAAAAATAAATCACAAAAATGTTTGAACTAGCAGAAATAATGAACAACTTTAGCAAAATTGCAGGATTTAAAATAAACCTATATAAATCATCAACATTTCTATATATTACCAACAAAATCCAACCAGAAGAGATAGAAAGAAAAATTCTATTTAAAATAACTTTAGACAATATGAAATATTTGGTAGTCTACCTGCCAGGACAAAGCCAGCAACTATATGAACAGGACATTCTTTACATAAATAAAGTCAGATCTAAACAACTGGAAAAACATTAAATGGTCATGAGTAGGCTAAGCCAATATAATAAAAGCTACAATTCTACATAAACTAAGTTAGTTATTTAACACCATACCCATCAAACTACCAAAAACTATTTTATAGAGCTAGAAAAAATAATAACAAAATTCATCTAGAACAACAGAAGAATATCAAAGGGATCAATGAAAAAAGTATGACTGAAGGTAACCTAACAGCACTATATCTTATCAAACAATCTGGCGCTGGCCAAGGAGGGAAGATTAGACACACAACATACACCAGTCAATGACCATGTTCTAGTGTTTTAATAAACTCAACGATCCAAGCCTTTTAGTGGAGAGTCATTTTTACAGGCATTTCAAAGGGTTTGGGGGAGAACTCAAGCAGGTCCCCGTTTCTGCTCCCCCATCTCAGCTCTGTCCCTAAAGATTCAAGCTTTTAGGACGAGAATTCACTATTTGACAAAAACTGCTGGGAAAACTGGAAAGCATAGAGCAACATCTCACACCACCAACTAAGATAAGGTCAAAAAGAGTGATATCACAAGCAAATTAGTTGAGCATGAAATATCTTACCTGCCAAATTTGTGGATAAGAAAAGAATTTATTACCAAAAAAGAGACAGAGAGGGTGTAATAGGATGTAAAATGAATAATTTTTATTATGTTAAATTTTTTTAAAAGTTTTGCACAAACAAAATAAATTCAGCCAATATTAGAAGGAAAGCAGGAAACTGGGAGGGTGGGGATGTACTGCAAGTTTTTCTGATAAAGGATTAATTTCTCAAATATATAGAGAATTGAGTTTAATTTATAAGAATATGAATCATTCCCCAATTGATTAAAATGGTCAAAGGATATGAAACAGTAGCTTTCAGATGAAGAAATCAAAGTTATCTATAGTCATATAAAAATGTTCTAAATTATCATTGATTAGAAAAATGCAGATTAAAATCAGTACCACCTCACATCTATTTGATTTACTAATATGAGAGAAAAGAAAAATGATGAATGTTGGAGGGTATGTGGGAAAATTGGGACACTAATGCAGTGTTGGTGTAGTGAAATAATAAAACCATTCTGGAGAGCATTTGGAACTATGCCAAAGAACAATAAATACCCTTTGACCTAGCAATACCATTACTAGGTCTGCCCCAAAGATACACTAAAAAGAAAGAAAGAAAGAAAGAAAGAAAGAAAGAAAGAAAGAAAGAAAGAAAGAAAATATTTATAGCAGCTCTTTTTGTGGTGCCAAAGAATTGGAAATGGAAAATATCCATTAACTGGGATATGACTGAACAAGCTGTGGTATATGATTGTGGTGGAATACTATTGTGCTATAAGAAATGACAAGCAGGATAGTTCCGGAAAAAACCTGGGAAGACTTGTATGAGCTGATGCAAAACGAAGTGAGCACAATCCGGAGAACGCTGTATGTGGTCACAGTAATGTTGTATAATGGTCAGCCGTGAATGACTTAGCCATTCTCATCCATACAATGGTCTATGACAATAATCCAGTGATCAAAATCCAAAGGACTCATGATGAAAAATGCTATCTACCTCTGGAGAAAGAACTGATGAAATATGAATGCAGATCAATGCAAACATTTTTTCTTTCTTCATTTTTCATGGTTTTTTTGGTCTGTGTTTTCTGTTACAATGTGATTAATATGGAAATATGTTTTGTATAACTACACACATATAACCTATATTAAACTGCTTCTCTTCTCAATGAAGGAGGTTGGGAAGGAGGGGAAAGAAAGATTTTGAAACTCAACATTTTTTAAATGTTTAAAATGTTTACCTGTAATTGGAAATTTTTTTTAACTTTAAAGTAAAAATTAATGTAGAAAGACATAAATATTAGAATTATAGAACAGAACACACACAAAAAACAGTAATCAAGAAAATAAGAACAAACACAGCCTAAAGATGAGATTCTAAACAGTGAGTCGAAAAGATAAAAACAATATTAGATTCCAGTAAACTGTAAGTCCCTTTAGACCAGAAATTGTTTAATTTTGTTATTGTACCCCTCAATCCCTAGTACAATGTCTTATTCGTAATACATACTTAATGTTCACTGAATTGCTCAATTGAATCAAAGAAAATCATAAGAGTGAAAAAAGGAAGAAAATATATAGAATATAGCTAAGGCAGTTCTTAGAGGGGAAAAAATACATGCACATAATACTAAGAAAAAGTCACCAAAAAACAAGAAAGTAATAATTGAGTGTGCAACTTAAAAAGTAGCAAATCAGCACATTAACAATACAAAAAGAAGCCTAAAAAAGAGAAATATTTAAACTCAAAGGAGAAAACGCATTGAAAAATAGAAAGTTTAGACTACTGAACTAGGAACTAGACAAAGAGCTCTACTTTTAAAAGTAACATAAAGTAATAAACTATTTGCAAATTTGATCTAAAAATGCAAAAACAAACCCCACAAACACAAGATATTGATGCAAAAAACAAGAACAAAATCAAATTGACCATAAAAATAAACACAGTGGATTAACAATAACTAGAGGAGAAACTCAGCAGCCCCCTGGATGTCTGAGCAGTCTTTTAAGGAATGCACTGCTCACCTACTGGTATGAGGCAGGGGGCTAGAAAAGGTGTCCTAAACATTGTCTGCTTACCCAGTCCTGGCCTGATTACTGCGGCAGGCATGGAATCCCACTATGAGGTCAAAACACAAAAAAATGTACAAAATGTACGAAAACATCTGCAAAGATGATTCCACTCACTATAGGCACATGGAACAAGTGCATACGTATAGACAACACAAAACCCAGTAGACTTGAAAGAACTGCTCTTGTTGCAAGAGAACTCAACAGGTATTGCTTCCAAATTAGCAGCCCTGAGTGAAACAAGGTTGGCAAATGAAGGCCAGCTTACTGAAGCTGGAGCTGGATAAACCTTTTACTGCAGTGGGCGCAGTGAAGGGGAGTGCTGTGAAGCTGGCATGGGTTTTACAATCAAAACTAATCTAATCATCCAGCTGGCATGCCTACCAAAAGGAGTGAATGACAGGCTCATGACAATGCATTCACAGAAAAATGCCATGCCACCATCATCAGTGCCTACGCTTCCACCATGACAAACCCTGATGAAGTCAAAGAAAAATTTTATGAAGACCT
Source organism: Potorous gilbertii (assembly GCA_028658325.1). NCBI lineage: Eukaryota > Metazoa > Chordata > Mammalia > Diprotodontia > Potoroidae > Potorous > Potorous gilbertii. The sequence continues at coordinate 240,070,668 of CM053773.1, forward strand.
AGAGACCCTTATCATCAATGTGCCAAAAGAGGACAAGCATATAATTCTGGGTGACTTTAATGCTAGAGTAGGCTCAGGCTACCAGACTTGGCAGGGAGCCCTAGGGAGGAATGGAGTTGGAAACAGCAACAGCAATGGTCATTTACTGCTGAAGACTTGGGCATGGCATGACCTATTCATCACCAGCACTGTGTTCCGGTTACGTACATGCAATAAAACTTCATGGTTGCACCCTCGTAGAGGAGAAATAAAGAAAACTATCAACAGCTTCTATATCTAATTATATGCCAGCAACATGGAAACTTTTTAAGAACTGCATATATGTTTACAAAAATATAAACCATTCTAATCAACAACACAGAAACCTCAGTCTCAGAAAAAGAAACCAAGCAAATCACAAATTAATAGCTAAAAAATAAAAAACCTGATCCAGATGAATTTACAAGAGGATTCTAGCTTGGGTGGGGTGGGGTGGGAGTGAATCCTATTAGATATTTTAAAAGCAATTTTTCCCTATGTTATTAATAATAAAAAATAAGGCATACTACCAAACTCTTTTCATGAGACAAATATAACCTTGATTCCTAAACTAGGGAGATAGAAAGCAGAAAAAGAGAACCATAAAACCAATATGGTTAGTGAATATTAATACAAGTATTTAAATCAAATTTTATCAAAGATACCATGGAATATAGTTTAAAATTATTATGAGCAAGTTGTATTTCTATCAGGAATGAAAAACTGATTAAACATTAGAAAATGATTAGCATAATTAATTGGAGAATTATAAAAAACAAAGACAATGATTATCTCAATAGATACAGGAAAAGCCTTTCACAAAATATAATACTAAACACTAAAAACAATACTAAAAATCACAAATATGTAAAGACACTTACTTCCTTAATATAATTAAAAGCATCTAAATAAAACTGAGTGCATGATTTTAAACAGAGAAATATTAGAAGCTTTCAAAAGTTCAATGTTGAAACAATGATGTTCCTTTTCCCTGCTATTATTTGACACAGTACCAGATATGCTCGCCATGGCTATATATGAGAAAGAAATTATGGAAATAAAGATCCACAAAGACGAAAGAAACTATCCCTATTTGTAGATTATATGAAAGCTTATTTAGAAAACTCTACAGAATCAACTAAGAAACAAACTGAAGCAATTGATAGCTTTAGTAAAATAACAGAACACCAAAAAATCACCAACATTCTTGCATATTACTAATAAAACACAGAAGGAAAAGAAAGAGAAATTACATTCAACTTATCTACAAAAATTCATAAAATATCTGGGAACTAACATACCAAATCACACACAGGACTTATATAAATAAAACTACAAAATACTTTTTACAGAATTGAAGAAAGATAATTAGAAAGATTTTTAATGTTCACGCCCAGATCAGGTCCATATGATCAAAACAGCAATACTACCTAAATTAATCCACAGATTTGGAACTATACCAATTAAATTACCAAGGATATATATCACAGAAGTGAACAAATAATATATAAAAATTATTACAAAGGAATAAAGGAATGGGAAATGAGAAAAATAGGAATGGAGATCTTGCTTTACCAACTCTCAAATAGTATTATAAAGTAGGAATTATCAAAATTATTTAGCATTAGTTAAAAACTAGCAAAGCAAATCAATAGAATTTACTAGATTAAGAATAACTATAAACAAATGGGAACTGGAATGGGAAACAAGAAAACAAATTATTCTGAAAGGGATTCTTTATTCAATAAAAACTTCTGGGAAAACTGGAAAGCACTCTGGCAGAAAACAGGCTTAGACTAGCACCCTATACTACTTAACACCTCCAAATGGGAAAATGGTCTAAATATCAAAGGTTTCATCATAAAAACAACTAAACAATGAAAGGTCATATCCTTCCTAAGTGTGGTTACACATTAGGCAGAGGATAACAGGGAAACAGACAAAGTGATCCGCCAGTATGTTGAGGATGGCAAGAGAGGCCTCCAGGACTGGGAGTGGAACTCACATGGTGAACAAATGGAAGGACATGAATCAGAGTCACATAGACCAGGAACGCATAGTTGAGTTGCAATCGTGGGAAGGGAATACCTTGTTAAAACTGCCTGACTGGCACAGTCTTTTCTGCCATGTCTACGGACATGGGACTTCTTCATTCTCAGCAGATAACAAGATGCAGTAAAACGGGATAAAAACCTGAGAGCTGCCTTTTTCCCTCCCCAAACCATGTGACTCTGAAAAATAGGCTTGGCCCTGTTTTGTATGTCCTTTTCAGTTCTAGGTGCAGGGAGGGAAGTTCTGAACCCAAGAAGTCAAGTTTAACAGTTGGTGATGGACAAATTCTGCAAGCGACTGAGGGAAGGAACAAATAGAATAACGTGTCCAAAGAACAAGGGGGCCAAGATGTAGCCCAGATAGACCAGCCCCTCCAAATATGAGTGAAAATATAAACAAAAAAGATTGATTTCAATGAAGATGAAGGAAGAGGAGGAGGAAGAAGGACAAAGAAGAAAAGGAGGAAAATGAGGAGGAGCAGAAGGAGGAGGAGAAGAAGAAAAATATGGAGGAGGAGGAGGAGAGGAAGAAGAAGGAGAAGAAGGGTGAGGAGGAGGAGAAGGAGAAGACATTCCTATGAAGGAAGCCAGATTGAAGAAATGTTTCACTTCTCAAGCAGACCAGACAACAAAACTATAAGAAAGGCAAATAAATATATTAACCAACAACATCATCAAATTAACAACAGAGAAGCCAATCAGAGGAGACAAAGGTGAAAGCAAAAGTCAAATGAAAGTCACGGAGAAACAGGCCTAAAAAATCATGATCCAAACCTCAAAATACTCTGCCTGTGGGTGAATCACTGTTCTTTGTGGGACCAAATTACACACTGGGAGAGCACATAAAAGGGAGGAGGGGAGGAAGAAGATAGAGGGAAATTCGTGATGTGTTTTAATCAAGTCAAAGGCTAACAATCAAGGGAGAATAACTCCTGTAGCCCCTCAGGAAGAGACCCTATCAGAAAATGGGTGAGAAGATAAAGAGAAGAACTGGAAAAGGGGAAAAGAAAGGGGAAAACCTTGTTCCAGTAGTGGAAGAGGGTACCACTGATGAGTGCTCCTTTGGGAGAAAAGAGACATTATATAAAGGGAGATGATGGGGACCTTACAATGGGTATGATCTTACATCTGCTCACATCCTGCCTCAGGAAAAGAGGTTTTGGGGGGCAACTGACACTCTCAGGAATGGGAGATCACAGGCCCTGGGAGGAGATTGCAAGGCAAATGGAGAAAAAAATTAACAAAGGGAGGATAAATTTCAATAATGAACTGTACAATCAAGGACAATATGGGAAGATTCCTTCCCTGGGGAAATAGGCTCTCCATCATCCACAGGTAACGGTATTTCTATGAAAGGGACACAAGAAAAAAAAGGGAGCCATGGGGCAATTACAGAAACTCTTTAGAAGAGGGAACCCAAAGTAAGTACCTCAAAAGTTTTAATTCCATGAGGAATATAGAGAATAAAGGACTAAATAAATATAAGGGACATGGAGCAAAAAATAAAACTCTAGACAGGGACAATAAACAATGAAGAAAAGAGAATCGTTTTTAGCAAAAAGGTGCAGAAAATTAAATTATAAAAACTAACAAAAAATATAAGGGAAGGAAAGAAAAAGGGGTTGTACTTGACTACTTAAATGAAAGGAAAGTAGAGGACAAGAATTAAATAACTAAATAAAAGAAAGCAAGAAAAAAAGAACTAATAACAAAAATCCCAAAACCATGGAACAGAATTACACATGGGACAGGAAGCAGTGTGATCCCGAAGGGAGCAAGGCCAGTGTAAATAGGGTTGTCTTAGAGTTGGTTAAGCTAAAATACCTAAAGCAATTTAATATCATATTTACAGAGGAAGGGGGGATCCTAATTTGGGTGAAAAGCATTAGAAGCAAATGGAGAAAATATAAACTAACTCATAACTTTAAGTGTGAATGGATTAAACAATTCATTAAACAAAAAAAGAGTGACAGATTGGATAAGGAAAGAAAACCCCACCATTTGCTGCTTATGAGAAAACATTTTTACAAAACAAAGATATACAGAACAATAATGAGAGACTGGAAAAAAATTTACGATGCATTAAAGGAATCCCCAAAAGCAGGAGCTGCAATCACACTATCAGACAAAGAAAAAAAAATCAACATTCAAAACACAAAAAGAAGAAACAAGGAGACTATATTATACTGAAGGGAGCTACTTGTAATGAACCAATATTAATTTTAAACTGATATGCTCCAAATGCCTCAGCAGAAAACGTAAATATGTCATTTTGAGTCCGTAATGCAGTAAAACTATTAATTAGTTATGCAAGCACAAACAAAAGACACAGATCCAAATGGAAACTTAACAATAAAATCCTAAATAATGAATGAGTCAAAGAACAAATCAAAGAAATGAAAATCACGTGATAGAAAATTATACTGATGGAACAATATGCTAAAATTTCTGGAATGTCTGCAAGGGGAAAAAATCATATCCCTATAAACACACACTCATGAAATAGAGAAAAAGGAGGCTCAATGAAATGCATTTTAAAAATTAGAAAGCCACCTAAAAAAAACTCAAAGTAAGCACAAATGAGGAGATAGTAAAAGTTAGAGGGAAAAAAGATAAACTGGGAAATCCCCTTCCTTCACTTTAGAGGGAAGTATGTAGAACAAGAGAGAAAATCAAATCAATAAAACAGCAAATAAACAAGGTAAAATCCCAACAAAACGGTCTGTCATGAGTGGCTATGACCAAGAAATTCATCTCCAAGTTATCAGCCTAATGATAACAAGCCTTTTCCACACTTAGCCAAACTGACCTTCAGAAAGCGGTTTCTATTCTGTTGGTCAGACCTCACTCGAAGCTTCTCCAGTACAGTAGAGTCAGTCAAACAGCCTTTGAAAACCCAAGATCACCTCCACACCATAATGAGGGATCAGAGGAAGGCTTGGGAGAGATTTCCTAATAGCAGATATAGAAGAAGGAGCCACAAACTACAAAAATTTGTCCCCAGATACCTTGAAAATCAAACAGAGCCAAGTCTAATCTGTACTCAGGAAGCAATCAACTGAAAGCACTCAAATTTAGAATTACAACTAAGGAAAGAGAATCAAATGTTTGTAATATTAAAAAAATCTACATTTGATACTAACTTTTTTCACAACAGGTTAATGCTTAACCTACATTTTAATAGGAGTAACACAAATTCACACTCTGAAGCTTTTGTGGGAAAACCTAGTCTTGTGAATGGATACACACAGACACTACAATACTGTGGGCCTCTAGAAATGGCACTGAGCCATGGTCCCACAATCCTCGGTGGGAACAAACTATACAGTCCTTGGGATAAATATTGTTTAAAATCCAACTATCTTTCCAAAGCTTTCCCAAAGGATGAAGACAAACAGGAAACCGCTGAACATGCTTCCATCTTGGAAAAGATGAAACTGTGCATTCTATTTAGCATTAAACTACTTCTGGAATCATTTCAGAAAGGAGTGCACAGTAAAGAATGATTTCAAGAAAGTCTATGAAAGTAAAGCAATCCATTCATTGGTAAGAAACAAGAGACTCAGGGGCAGAGTCAATGGCGGAGTAGAAAGGCACAAAAATGCAGGCTCCCCCACACAGCCCATAAAATATCTGTAGAGGGATTCTCAACAAATTTTGGAGCACCAGAAATGGAGAACAACAGAGTGGAGGAGATTTCCAGCCCAGGGTGACCTGAAAGGTCCAGGGGAAAAGTCTGTTGCACCAGACTGGGAGCAGAGCCTAACCCAGTCTTGGCCGAGCATGCATGGCTCTGGAACAGCCCTCAGGGGCAGAATCTCCAGTCTCAGAATCCCCAGTCCCAGCAGCAGCGGGTTCACAGATCCCTCAACCCACAGGTGCCAAAAGTCAGTGATGGGGCTTTTTCAGCTGGCCAGAAAGGGAGAAGGGCCTTCCCAGAGCTCGAGCCTCAGGCAGCAGCTGCAGAGGCCACATTGGTGGGCAGCAGAGGTTCCTACCTCAGCCCCTACAGCAGCCTGCATCCATTGTTGGTTTGAAAAACCCCTGGAGGCACTGAGGAGCTAATTATTGCCTCAGACCCGTATAGAGGCCCTGAGGGAGCGACCCTGCCCCCACAGCCTGACTGAATCCCACCCCCACCCCCACCCCCACCCCCAGTGCTGGCTTGTCAGAACTAGAGGCCAGGTGGCTGTGGAGAGGAAACTCCGCTAAGATTCTGGGCACAAAAATCTCTGTCTCCTCCCAGACCAGTATACATGCTTGACTGTGCCACCCTGAAGGAACTGAGATCTTACAGATTCCGAGACTATACCCTACTCTTAACAAAGGACCCAAAAGTCAAGTAACTGGTTGGGAAAATGCCCAAAAAAGGGGAAAAAAATAAGACCATAGTTAGTTTCTTGGTGAACAGATATCTCCTCCCATCCTTTCAGATGAGGAAGAACAATGCTTACCA
>CM053773.1:240077692-240192925 GCA_028658325.1 Potorous gilbertii
CAAATGGGGAGAAAATTTTGGAACCCAAAATCTTGTGAAAATGAATGTAAAAAGTTAAATAAATTTATTTAAAAAAATTAAAATTAAAAAAAAAAGATCATTTAAAAAAATAATTCTATCCTTCAAATGGTAGAGGATCTAACATGGGGAAGACCTGATTTCCACCAGCAACAAGCAATCAATTGGAAGGGTTCAAGGGATGGAAATTTTGTGGAGAAATTTTTGTGGGGAAGTGGCCACTCCATGTTAGTTTGTGATCAAAGAAAAGAAAGCTGACAATATAGTTCAGAGAAAAAATGAGTCAGATCCCAAGGACTGAAATCTACAAGTGAACTCTGCCCAAGAGGAGTGGAAAATTCTCACAAATTAATTTCTAAAGACCCAAGAGAACCAATTCTAATGAGAAAGACAAGAGGGAGGGCCTTAAGGAGAGCAAAGTAGATGTGCATGGAACTATCCATCAGTCAATTTATGTATTTCTTTTTTCAAATTTTTTTGTAATTTGTTTTTTTCCAATTACATGTAAAAACAATGTTTAACATTCTTTTTTAATTTTTAGTTTCAAGTTCTGTCCTTCCCTCTTTCCCACCATTGAGAAAACAAGTAATTTGATATAGTTTATATCTGTGTAGTAACATAAAACATATTTCCATATTAACCATGTTATGAAAGAAAACATAGACAAAAAGAAGCCCAAGAAAAATAAAGAAAGCCAAATTTTTAAAAGTATGCTTCAATCTGCATTCAGATTCCATCAGTTCTTTTGCTGAAGGTGCATAGAATTTTTCATCATGTCTTTTGGAACTGTCTTGGACTGTTGTATTGCTGAGAAGAGCTAAGTTATTCATAGTTGATCATAGTACAACATTGTTGTTACTGTGTATAATGTTTTCTTGATTCTACTCATTTCACTTAGATCAGTTCATGTAAGACTTTCCAGGTTTTTGTGAAAGTATCCTGCTTGTAATTTCACATAGTATAATAGTATTCCATCACATATCCTAAACTGCTTCAACCATTCCCCAACTGATGGGCATCCCCTCAATTTCCAATTCTTTGACACTACAAGAAGAACTGCTATAAATATTTTTATACATATAGGTCCTTTGGGATACAGACCTATTTCTGGGTCAAAATATATTCAATTTTATAATCCTTTGGACATAATTCCAAAATGCTCTCCAGAATGATTGGATCAGTTCACAGCTCCACCAACCATGTATTAGCGTCCTAGTTTTTCTACTTCCCCGCCAACATTTGCCATTTTCCTTTTTTTTTGTCATATTAGCCAGTCTGATAGGCATGAGGTGCTTACCTCAGAGTTGTTTTAATTTGTACGTCTATAATCAATAGTGATTTAGAGCATTTTTTCACAACTACAGATAGTTTGATTAATTTATCTCTTTAAAAGACATGTACAGAAAATGGAAACAAGGATAAGGAAAAGAAAGTCAAAGTAAAAGGGTGTCAATGTCCTGATTCAATGGGGGTGGTGGTGGAAATCTTTATATCAAGTATAGATCCAACTAAGGAAATAGTTGGGTCTCTGAGATTCAAGACAATTAACAGAAATATAAAAAACCAAAAGTCATTCTATAGTAGAGATGTGATTAAAAGATACGAATAAACAATTCTCAAAAGAAGAATTACATCTTAAAAACCATATGTAGGAAGGGAGGGATGGTGGTATGTGTGGGTGCTGTTGTGTTATGCCTATGTAGGTTATGTGTACCCACACAGGTCTGTCTAGACGTGACTCTGAGGGAGGCAAGAAAAGACATCTCTAGTTTTTCCTTCCCCCAAACTTCTGAAAGAAAGACTTTGATTCCTGGCAGGAAGGAAAGCAAAAGGCTGGGGTCAGAAGTTGGCCAGTCTGCTGTCCTCAGAAGGAGGAGATACAACTGGAATTACATCTCTCTACTCCCTTAAATCCTGTTAATCTAGGGGAAATAATTTAAGGCTCAAGCAACATTCCTATTCTCTATCCCTTACTGGGGAAAGAGGATCCCAAGTTATAAATCCAAGACTTGACCCCCTTCCCGCAGATATCAGTTCCATAATGAACATACATAGCAAATAGCAAGCTGTCTCATTTGCCCAAAACAGAGAGGAAAACAGACATCAGAGAAAGTAAACATATATAACCAGACACTACTGAGTGAATGAGCTCTCTCCCATTGAAAGCAAGTTCTGGGGGGGCTGAGCCAAGATGGCGGAGTAGAAAGACTCACATTTGCTAGCTCCAAATCCACAGCCCATAGATTCCCTGTAAAAAGAACTCCTGACGAAAGCAAGTTCTTACCCAAGAAGAACTTCCCCAGAGTCTCTCTACTGCAGCAAACTGGGGAAAGAGACGTGATATCCAGCTCCACCATGTTACCTCGTTTCCAGTCTTTCTCTCCCTTCAGAGACCTGAAGAGAGGTTGGAATGGTACATCTTCTCTCTCAGTGTTGGAAGTCTCACAAGCAGAGCTGTTCTCTCTGTCTCTCACCAATTCCATGGCTCATGTAGGCATGGGGCATTAAGTAACCCATCTCCACTAATAAAAAGAGTCTCACACAATTGGCCCTTTGAACCAAAGTTTACATAACATAAAATTATATTTCCAATAATTAATAAGAAAAAATGCACATCAAAAGAACTTAGGTTTCATCTCACACCAAGGAAATTGGCAAAGTTGACAAAAGATAGGAAAAATTAATGGAGGGATTGTAAAAAACCCTGGCATACTACTGAATTACCTTTAGAGCTTTGACTTGATCCAATCATTCTACAAAACGATTTGGAATTATTTGAAGAGAGTGACTAAAATGCTGATACCCTTTGACCCAAAGATTCCACTGCTAGGCATACACTACTATTGAGGTATGTAACAAAAAGAAAGGTCTCATAGACATCAAAACATTTATAGTGGTATTTTTAATAATAAATAACTTGAAACAAAGAAGATTCTCATGCATTGTTAAATGGCTAAACAAATTGTGGTACATGAATATATTGGAATATTATTGTATCACAAAATTAATATGATTAATGCACATAAGCCTAGGAAAAAATATGAATTGATACAAAGTAAAGGAAACAAAATTAGGAAAGCAATATATACAGTGATCACAACAAAGTAAATGGAAATAACCACAAGAGAATAAAAAATTAATGCTTTGAAATGATAGTGATCAAGCTTAGTCCCAAAGAGATATGAAAACATGCCAGTCCTCATTTTTTTTGAACTGCATCAGACTTTTTTTTAATGTATTGGTTAATCTTGCTAAATTTTTTATATCACTTTTAAAATATCTACATTATAAAGTACAGCTCTCTGGGGGAGGGGAGATACATTGGAATGTAGGTGATGCTAAAACAAAAGATATCAATAAAAATTTATGTAATGAAAAGATTGGCCAATGAATACTCAGTCCTTAATGCACAATATTCATGTGAAGCCTTCGTAAGTCTACCTTTTGATTCAAGCACTCATAGGAATCCTCTGAGTCTTTCCTGACAGTTTACAGTATGGTGACAAAAAGCCTTTTAATTAGCTGCTGTATTCATACAAATGATTCAAAGGAACACACTATCTTTCTTTGTCTGTTTCTCTGTCTGTCTCTGTATCTATCTCTGTTTCTGTGTGTATCTATTTGTCTGTCTCTTTGTGTTCCTGTGTGTCTCTGTTTCTTTCTGTGTATGTATGTCTGTCTCTCCGTCCCTCTCTCTCTCTGTGTTTTCCCTAATAGTTTTAAGTGGGATGGAAGAAATTTTGAGATCATCTTGTAACCCACCTACTGAGTCTTTCTTACGTGCCCATCTGGCCATCTTGTGGCTATAAACATCTATCTCCTTTGTTTCTTTTGTCTCTTTGTGTTGATTCTTTCCTGATCTTAGCTGAATTAGTAATAGAGATGGAATGGACCTGGCTATGACTTTGTGCACTTCAATAAGTTAGAAGAGCTATTAGAAGTCTTCTCAGCAACCTGAGCCTCTGAGTAACAGCCTACTTGATCCTATCCAATAGTGTATTGATCTACCAGATCTGCCATGCCATGTTCTTCAGGCAAGTCCAAGGAGGACTAGTACCCATCCTTCCATCTATCTATCCATCCATTTATCTATCCACCTGTCTATCCATCCATTAATTTCTTTATCCATTCATCTATCTATCTATCTACTTCTACATTCATTCATCTACCCATCCATTCATCTATTGGGTATCTGGGTATTCAGGGAGGACCAGCACCTCTGATGGAAGAAGCTACCAAGCCCTTTCCAAGGTTGCTCATCCACCTTTGGTGTCCACCTGTCACCCAATTCACCTGTGACTCCAAGAAGCTGTGGCACATACAGTGGTCATACTCCAGTAAAACTTTCAGCAAATTAATTAAACCAGGTTGAGGGTAACCATTGGTCAGTCAGAAGAATGTCTGCACCAAGAATGCAAAGACTTCCCCGTGGGAAACTGACTGGAATGATGAGAACATTTGTTCCAGCGGGCCATGAAGGCAGCTGAAGCAGGCTCTGTGGAGAGCTTAGAGCTTGGTCAGATATCAAAGATGCCAAGGTCATCCACTGCATCCTGGGCTATCTCCAAATCATCTTGATTTTTGTCCTGCCACTGGACTTCAATGATACTGGAAGAGAGAGTGAGGCTGATGACTTTGTGCCACTCTGCTTCACTTACATCCAATTCGTGCACAAGTCAAGATATCACCTGTGATGTTAATGGTCCTCTTCAAAAACAGAGGATGAACCACAACAATCCATATCCTACAAGCTAGGGAGGAATATCCATCAGCTCTGCCACACCCCACAGGGACCTTGGTTGGGGAAACATAACAACCAGTTGAAGTTTGAATCCACTTCATCCTGGGACCAAATGGGTGTGTAGAAGGGAAAGTATGCTTCCATTTTGGAATATTATCGTGCAGTAAGAAATTGTAAAATGGACAGTTTCAATGATACCTGGGAAGACTTGCATGAGCTTATGTGAAGTAACATGAGCAGAACTAGGAAAACAATACCTTCAATAACAGTAACACCAGAAAGCAGAATGAGTCACGTATTTGTGTTCATGTCCAATGTAAGATTTTTTCGCTTAATTAAATTTTTTAATAATTTTTCTTTTTCTTCAGTAAGAAAAGGGATAGGTATTTTAAAAGTCAAGTCAACTAGAATTTATTAAGTAGTCATGCAATTCTAAATACTAGGGATACAAAGAAAGGCAGAATGGTACTAATATGATAACGTCTGCTCTCAAGGCACTTACGGTCTAATGGGGGAGAGGTGACAACATGGACACCACATGCACCGATGTACAAATAAGATGTGTACAAGATTCATTGGAGATAATTGCAGAGGAAAGGCACTAGCTTTGAGGAGCAGTGAGAAACTTCCTGCAGAAGGTAGGATTATAGCCGAGACCTGAAGGAAGACTGAGAAGGGACTACAGAGGAAGGAACTGGGTGCACATTCACAGAGGTCAGTTTAGACCTGATATCGGGAAATTCTCCCTAACTGTCCCACCGTGGAACGGTCTGCTTCAGCAGGAAGCTGCTTCCCCTAACTGAGGGTGCTCAGGTCAAAGCTGGATATTCACTTGTCAGGAACATTGGAGATAGAAGAGACTGGAGGCAAGAAGAGGGGATGAGGGCTAGGGCCAAGGGTCGTGGCTATGTGAATTAAGGGAATGGGGCGGATGAGAAGTGAAGTGGAAGCAGAAACTAACAAGATTTAGCCATTGATCCACTACGGGATATATGAGAGAGTGAGGATGGAAGGCAACTCCAAAACAGTGACACCAGTGGCAGGAAGGATGGCAGTGTCCTCACCAGAAATACCAAAGCATAGAGAAGAGCTAGGTCTGGAAGAAAGAAGATGACCCAAAAGTCCATTCGTCACTTGTACCAGAACAGTTTCTAATTTTTTTTTTTGATAACTGTGTCATTTCCTGTGGTTGTTTTCTTTCTAGTTCTGTTATCTCCAAGGCTGTGGTTGTAGCTTTTGCTGATTGTGTAAGGTTTTTATTCAACAGTTAATGATGCTTCTTTCTCTCTGCTTATAGAAGCACCCCTCTCCAGTGCATCCTCTACAGAACCACTAAAGTAATTTTCCTAAAGCACAGGTCTCTCCATGGCACTCCTATCACCTCTTGATTAAGATAAGAACTTCTCAACCTGACTTTTAAAGTCTTCCACAATATGACTCCTCATGACCAGTTTTCCTATTGCCCTCTTTCATACACTGTTTCAAAATAGCCTACCCGTTGATCTCTAACACATCTCATCTCTCATTTCCTTCATTCCTGTTCAGCCCTGCCTTTGACTGTCTGGACTCCTTTCTCTCATCCTGGAAGCTGCCTTAACTACCATTCTCCAACTGCTTTCTCAATCTATATTAAAGTGGTGGGGAACCTGTGACTGAGGCCACATGTGTCCCTCTAGGTCCTCAAGGGCAGCCTTTTGACTGAATCCAAAGGTTTGGTCAAATGGTTACACTTGAGCACCAAGAGAGACAAAGCCACAGGTTCCCCTCCTGCCCCAGAGGATACTTTCACACTATGGCCCCTTCTGACTGGCCAGTTCCTCCTAGGACCTCTATTTTAAGGACACATGGCAGCTATGTTCCCTCCATTTCTCTTTCACCCTGATTTTTCAGCTCCCTTTTTGGTGTTGTTTTCCCCCATTAGAATGGAAGCTCCTTGAAGGCAGGGACTGTCTTTTATTTTGCCTCCAAACACTTCACATGATACCTGGCACATAATGAGGACTTAATAAATGCTTATTGACTTGACTCCATTTCTTTACACAAGGGACCCCCCCCATAAAGGGAATTCCCTCCTTCTGTGACTCTGCCTGGTAGAATTTCTATTATTCTTTAGAGCATAGCTCAGGTACCACCTTCTCCCAAAGGCCTTTCTTAATCCTCCTAGTTCTTAGCACCCTCTCCCTCATGAAATTGGGCAGCTAGTTGGCACAATAGATAGGGCAATGGACTTGGAATCAGGAAGACTCCTCTTCATGAGTTCAAATCTGGCTTCAGATACATACTAGCTGTATGAACCTGGGCAAGTCACTTCACCCTATCTGCCTCAGTTTCCTCATCTGTAAAATGAGCTAGAGAAGGAAATGGCAAACCACTCCAGGATATTTGCCAAGAAAAACCCCAATTGGGGTCACAAAGATTCAGACACAACTGAAACAACTCAACAACAACCCATGAAATTATTTGTACTATCTCCCACGTATTATTTATTTCTTCATATCTCTCCTCCAGAATATAAATTCACTGAGGTCAGAGACTGTTCAGTTTGATACTCATAACCCCAGCTCCTAGCAATGTGCCTGAACCATAGCCGGTACATAATAAATGCTTATTGACTAATAGATGGATCTCGTCCAACCTTACCCAATAAAACATTAGTTCTTTGGGAGCAAGGACTGCTTTTCATTTTTGTTGTTGTATCAACCACTTATAGTACCTATAGCACAATGCCAAACACATAGTGAGAATTCAGTAAATGCTCATAGAACTGGATTGAATTAGTGTACTATTATATTCTCCTATTGGCCAACCTTTAAATTATTTCTTATCAGACTTTGTTGTTGTAGGGTCATATCAGCCACGTCTGACTTTTCATGACTCCATTTGAGGTTTTCTTGGCAAAAATACTGGCTCATTTTACAGATGGGAAAGCTGAGGCAAACAAGTTGAAGTGACTTGTCCAGGGTCACACAACTGGTAAATGTCTGAGGCCAGATCTGAACTCAGGAAGATGATTCTTCCTGACTTCAGACCCTGTTTTCTATTCACTGCTCTACCTACTTGCCCCAAAACTTTATTTGTATCATTTAATTTCAGCTTGTGTTTCTCCCATTGTTTGTCATTTGTTTTTTAAATTTACTACAAGCTTTCCTTGTGATTTTTCTTATCCTGTAAAGTCTTGCCTAAATTCTTTCAATGTGTCATTAAATGCTTTTAATGTATGTGAAGCATTTTGTAAAACCTCACACCTTTTATGAACATCAGCTAGTATTCTATTGCTCAGAGAACATTTTAATAACTTTGTTGACTTGAATTAAAATGAGTGCCCCCAATCAGCACAATAACTGTCAAAATATTACTGGGATACTTCATAGAATTAGGTAAAATACAAAAGAAAGTTATGAGGCAGAATGGTCAAGGATATCAAGGGAGACTATAAAGAAAAAAATAAAGGAAGTGGCACTTGCACTCTCTGCTTCCCAGTTATGCTCTAAAGCAAAATTATGCTCAAAACTCTCAGGCTTTGGATAGAAAGCAGATAAGAGAAACAGCCTTGATAATAGCAGAGCAGTGTTCAATGAATGAAAGATCACACACACACACACACACACACACACACACGGAGGAAGTCATTATTCAATAAAAATTGTTGGGAAATTTAAATCACAGAAAAAGATGCTTGACCAAGATCTCCCACTATTCACTGCAAGCAATTCCAAATAGTTCACTGAACTTATTGTAAAACTGCCTTATGGATCTGTCATCCCATTGATGAGAATGTCCCCCTTTAGTGATCCAGATCCCCAACCCATTTTTCCTAAGGAGAATTCCTAGGATTTCCTAGGCAACATGGTCCTGGAATTCAGACTTCTAAACAGAGTAGGAAGATATCTGGGGCAGCATTAGTCTAAGAACTGACTTGAAAGAGCCCCCAAGTTCACAAGTTCAGAGATCTGGTCTCATATACCCAAAAAGGAAATTTCCTTAGCAGTCTGCCTCTTGGAAGAAGAGGATGGTGCATATGTTTCATGATGCTGAGGAGAGCAGCAGCAAGAGACTAAAGTCATGACATGGGAGAGCAAGGGAAAGGAATCTTGACAATTTCCCCTATTATTACAGTGAATTCTTCAAACAACACAAACCCAATGGGAAAGGGGATCTGTCTAGCAGCTGCAAAGTGCATTTTCCTTTGAAGAGAGTCCAAACTGTATGGTAACTCCATGAATCTGAGAGAAACAACATAGGAACCTGTAGAAAAAAAGGATTCATCAGAATGTCAAAGTATTACCCTGTTTGCAATCCCAAATTTAATTCCTTTATCTGGAGTGATCTTGAATCCAAAGGACTTTAGAACCTTGGTAGGAAAGTAAGATTTACCAAAAAGAGAAGAAAGCTATATTTATTGTTTATGGGCTATTGTGAAAGTCTTTAAGTGTTTCTGCATTTTCTGTGGGTTGAAAGGCTGTTCTATAATCATTAAATGCATTTGTTACCTTGAGTGCTTGTATAGGAGCTAGGCACTCTATGGCCACATCTGTGGAAGCGTAAAACAGGAATAAAGCATAAATTGTGTACAGTGATTTCCATGTGTAAATTATGGATGGGAATATGAGTCAAAAAATAAGCAGTCTTTCCTGGTGGTCACCAACCCCTGACCCAATCTGTGTAAGCCCAAAGCTGGGGACATGGGGGAAATGAGCAACAATGTTCAATACCAAAATCAAAATGTTTTGTGCAGCAAAAAATATATTTAAAATAAAGGAAAAAACAGAGATTGGGTGGGAAAACCTTCACAATAAGCTTCTCCAATAAAAGCTACAAACCCTAATCTACAAGAAATTCACACAATTCACAAGAGGAATAACTATTACTCACTGATAAACACATAATATGATTAACTACCTGAAAAGGACTGACCTTTCTAATAGTCAGAAAAACATTAGTCAAAAACAATTCCGCAATATTGCCTTTAAGTCCATCAAATTGGCAAAATGGTAAAATGATAAATCCAATGCTGACGAAATTGCCGAAAATCACCAATACTTTACTGATGGAACTGGGAATTTTTTTGAAAGAAACATGACATCTTACAGTAAGAGCTAAGAAAAAAGATTGATGTCTTCTCATTCAGGGATTCCATTAGAAAAACTATACCCAAAAGGAAGCTACTGATAGGACAACAAGACTTATCTATAAGTTAATTTAGGCCTTCACTCCCCAGTTGATACCACTGATAGAGGGTGGTTGGAAAAAAGTGAAAAAGGAAATTGTCTACATTACATGTATTTGGCTTTAGGGGAGGGGAGAGGACAAAAATAAGACAAAGGCCTCACCACCTACCACTGACTCAACCCCAGAGGGCTGAGTAAGGGAGCAAGCAGTTGACCCTTGACTTCACCATCTGTCCAGAGAAAGAGAAAGGTCTCCCATTGTAGTCTGGACCAGCAGACAGTTAGTCAGAGGGCCTAGGTTCACCATTATCCCCAGCAGATGCCCTTTTGAATACTGCCTTGAGAGCTGCCAGCCCCAGAAAGGACCATCTCTGAATGCTATTTCCCCAGAAGCTCCACGGACAAGCCAGGGAAGTCCTACTTTTGGCCCACGCTCCCATAATGATACCCTTAATCATGCACTTCCCACTCACCATTGAGAGAGTTTCAAATCAGACACATGAAAGAATCAAATCTGAAAGACTCTGGAGAGGCTGGGTCTACCCCCAGTGGCCTCCTCGTCTTCCCTTTGAGCCAAGATTCTGACATTTTTGTTTTAAAGTCATTTCTTTCCCTCACATTCCCTGTTCTAAGGCCTCCCCCAGCTCTGACATCGTCTGTCCTAAGGCCCCTCTCAACTTTAATGTTTCCTGTTTCAAGGTCCTTCTCAGCTCTAACATTCCCTTTCCCATGGCCCCTCCCAAGCCTAACTATAATCTAAAGGTAGTTCACTATCCCCAACTGTGCTGATAATCCCAAACTGTCACTCAGCCCTGGATCACTCCCACCATCAGCCTTACTATGTAAATTAAGCTGGAGAAAATCATGCAACTTACAGATTGGATCAGAAGATTGGGGCCGCAATAAATCGATGTTACAGAACTTAAGTGGGCTCTCACTGCTGCCCGGTAATTCTTTTACACTTCCCTAATTGACTCACCATCCCATTCCCCCTGAGCCTCTTCCAAACCTTCTCGTCCATCCTCAAACCTCCAAGGCTCTCCCTTTGCTCGCCCTCTCAGCTGAAGAAAATTGAGATCATTCATTTTGAGCCTCCGCTTCCTCACTTTACATCACCCAGATGCCTTCTGCCACTGGTTCCGCCTTAAAGATTAACTTCTATAGAGGCCCAATTTCCAATCTGGCCTCAAACACTCAATAGTGCATGCAACTTTGGGCAAGTCACTCAACCCCTGTCTGCCTTAATTTCCTCAACTGTAAAGTTGAAATAATGATAATATCTACCTCTCAAGACTATTTACAGGATCAAATGAGATAATAAGTGCTTGACACATAGTAGACACTATATAAATGAAAGGAATGGTTTGTGAATCTTTAGAAAAGTTAAGTAGCAATCACAAAGAGTCTGTATGATTTCATCTCGTGTAGGTCCTGCCTTCCAGACTAACCTCATTTCTGTTTTTGATACAGTTACTAGACTGGGAGATCTGAGAAATGTGATAGATTCAGATAACCTCATTAAGAATTTGGCCAAATCTCTCATACCCATCTTGTGGAAGAGGTGGAACATGAACTCAGTCACCACTGCCAGCTGAGAGGATGGTGACATTCTAGAATGTTCCAGGAATCAAAATCAAGCTCACAGCTCTCCAAGTGGCATGTTTCCCATATGCCAAAGGGAACTCCTTTCCCTTTTTAAAAACAGAAAATATTTGATCTTCTCCAATCCTGAAGGACTTCTGCCATTCTCCATAATCTTCCAAAGATCCCATCAGTCAATTAAGTACCTTAAGATGCAAGCCCATGGGGTGAGGGGACATGGTCCAGTAAGATGCAGGGTGGGGCCTTGTTACTTACAGGGAGTCTGAATTACTTATTGATGCAAAGAATTCCTGTTCACTCTGCAAGTGAGCAGTTCTGATTGTGGGACTTGAACTCCCCATCAATGAATGGTGGACTCATCTTTGGCTAAATGAAGGCCTTGCCTCCTGAATTGAGCACCTGGATGACTCAGTAAATAGAGTGCTGGACCTGAAGTCAAGAAGTCTCCTCTTCCTGAGTTCAAATCTGGTCTCAAATACTGAGCAAGTCCCTTCATCCTGTTTGTTTCAGTTACCACATCTGCAAAATGAAGTAGAGAAGGAAATGGCAAGACACTCCACGGTATTCTTGTCAAGAAAATCCCAAATGCAGTCACAAAGAGTTGGACATGACCGAACCACAACAACACAAGCCTTTGGAACAGAGTATCTGTGTATAGATCACTGTTTCCCATAATATATCTGGACTCATTTTGTTTGTGCTGATTATATGGCAGCCCAAGAACTTGATGACTTTGATAATACTCATTCTTCAGAAGTCAGTGTGTCCCATCATATCCAAGTTGATGAGATATTTCATAGCAAAAGAGACTATGTCATCAGAATGTTGCATGACTACATTGGAGATAAGGGGATTTTAAGAAAAGGGTGAATACACTCAACCAAGTTCCAATGAAAGAACGCAGCCACAGAGGATCTTTGGGAAAGTTTAGAAAATTCCAGAGGTCAACCTCCTACAGTTGTGATGAGGACATAGACCCAACAAATGGGACTTCCACTCATTTCTATGGAAGCAGATCAAGTGGAAGATGCCAGGGTCGCGAAGTTGCCCCAACATGAAATTCTGTGCCCATGGGCCATAGGATGGAGAGATTGTCCCCAGTGGTTGGCTCCTACAACAACTTCTACAATTGACGAACCTAACAAAGACAATGAAGGCCATTTTGATGGACACCAAAGATGAGTGTGATTTGAGAAAACATCAAATTGAACCAGTGGCTAAAGTCAAACCTGGGAACAGATAGATTTTATCAGACTCAATACCACATTGAGAACCCACTAAGCCCGCTGAGAGCCAGGTGTATGCAGCCTTTCTTTATCTTCTGTGTTCCCACTCGGGCTCCAGTCATCCTAATGAATATCTGGCCACTGGATTCAGATAGTTCTGGAGGAGAAGTGAGGCTGGTGACCTTGCACAGCCCTCTTTCACTCAAAACAAAGTCAAGTGCAAGTCATGTCATCATTTCTCTGATGGCATGGTCTTCTTTAGCAATGAAGGACGAACATAACGACAACAGAATAATCTTTTTTCTTTGGGTCCAGTTGGAATCTTTAGCATTGTAGATGTTCTAAAAGCCATGGGGGCTTTTGTGAATGAGTCCAATTAAACTGTGTGATCCTGAGAATTTGCTCAACTTTCTAGTCCTACCCAGACTTCTGGAAGAAAATCCAGGCTATTGTGTAAGATTTCTTTTTACCCAGAGAGGAGAAGTTGGACTGAGATCCTCCACCTCGATGACCTCGAGGGTCATCGAGAAGCACTCTAGAGGTAGGAAGGTTGTGCTAGACAAACTATGGTAATCAGAACATAAGACATGGTTAAAAAGGTGGTCGTCATCATCCTCAATGTGGTCATCAGATTTGAAGACAGTGCGGTTGGAAAACAGATTCTTTCTGCTGATCTGAGCAGTCCTGTATATCTGATTGTTTTGAAGCATTACACAAAAAAACCCTTCACAATGAAACAGATATGCAAGAAAAAAGAAAAGAACAGAATTGGATAAGTTTTGGGGACTACTTCACCAAAAGTTCTCACCTTTACCCTTTCAGTAGAAGTAACAGGCACTACATCTGTTATTGACAAGTAGCTGGAAGTAGCAAGCAGGGGGAGAAAGCTGCTTAGAAATTTATGAGAGGCCACTGGGAATAACTTTAAAATCACTACCAGGGAGGATTCTTAGTATCAAGATTCATAGATCTAGAGAGAAGGATTTGCTGTCTACAAGGCTCTTTCAAGGCATCTCATCCAAGAGGTCTGTGAACATATACTGCTGAGCACTGCTTGGCTGAAGCCAGATGCCAAGAGTATCCATCAGTTCCTCCTGCAGCAAAAGTCACAGTGTGGTGCAAATCAAAACAACCCTGAGGTACCACATCACACCTACTAGATTGGCAAACATGATAGAACATGAAAATGATAAATGCTGGAGAGGATGTGGGAGAGTTGGAACACTAATTCATTGTTGGTGGAGCTATGAGCTCATCCAACCATTTTGGAGAGCAATTTGGAACTATGCCCAAAGGGCTACAAAAATGTGCATGTCCTTTGACCCAGCAATACTGCTTCTAGGACTGTATCTCCAAGAGATTATAAAAATGGGAAAGGGTCCCACATGTACAAAAATATTTATAGCAGCCCTCTTTGCAGTTGCCAAAAACTGGAAATCAAGGGCATGTCCATCAATTGGAGAATGGATGAATAAATTATGGTATATGAATGTAATGGAATACTGTTGTGCCATAAGAAATGATGAACAAGAAGACTTCAGAGAGGCCTGAAAGACTTACATGATCTGATGCTAAGTGAAAGAAGCAAAACCAGGAGAACTTTGTGCACAGCAACGACTGCAGTGTGTGAGAGTTTTTCTGGTACACTTGGATCTTCATAGAAATGCAAGGACATAAAAAAAAAATTCCCAATCGTCTTCTAAGGGAAAATGCCTTCCACATTCTGAGAAAGAACCATGGAATTCAATTGCAGAATGTAGCAGATCATTTTGTGTGTGTGTGTGTGTGTGTGTGTGTGTGTGTGTGTGTGTGTGTGTTATGTTTTGGTTTGCTATATGATTTCTCCCATTTATTTTAGTTCTTCTACACAGCATGACCATAGTGAAAATGTATTCAATAGGAATGTATTTGTAGATCCTATATAGAATTGTATGCTGTCTTGGGGAGGGAGGGGGTAATAGGGGGTAGGTAGGGAGGAAAAAATCCAAGTTTTATGGCAGTGATTGTAGAACATTAAAAATAAATAAAATGAATATATTTTTTAAAGAAGTCACAGTGTGAACCTCCCAGTATGCAGCCACTGTTGTCCTACTGCCTCCTTGCAGGAAGAAGGTGCAACTACCCTACAGCTGATTCACATGTTAAGAATTTGGAGTCTTTTCTCAAATCATTGGAGACTAGACAATGAAAGCAGTTAACTGGTTCCTGATCACATTCCAGGATTAAATTCTATTTTTAGAAAGTGACATATCAATTCAGCCCCACCACCCCCGCCAACGTAAATATGGCAGTGTAAAAAAAACAATAAAGCATAATGAAGCTGAAACAAAAAACAATGTGCCAGGAACATTAATTTTCAGAATGACTTGAAACTGATAAAGAAAACTAAGGGAAAAAAAGTCTGAGGGAAGAATAGTCAGTCAGTAAATAATCATTTACTAAGCACCTACTGATCAGGTCTGGGACTTGAACTCCTAAAAAGAAAAGACCATATTTTGAATTTTCCCATACATTTCAGTAGCCCAGATTACTCTGCCCAAGGCACCTGGACCTCCCCAGGCCACCTGGATTACTTAACTAGCTTGGTTGGTTGGTTATTGTCCTTCTTTCTCAAAGAGGACCAAAATGACATCACTATGATAAAGTGAAGTTTCAGTGTGTCTGACTGTGGCTGATCAGACCAATACAAGCTCGGAATACTTACCACAGGTTGGACACAGATAGTCCGTGTGAATATTTGAGGTGGATATCCCAAATTTGCACATCCTACGTTTACTTTGTGCAGTCTCGATTCTGCTTTGCTCACACAGCACAGTACCCTTTCTTATGTGGGCATGCTAGGCTGAGCCTTCCTGTGCCGCTGTCTCCTTCACTGCACAGTCAAATCCAAAGTTCTTGAGAGAGACCCTGAGAGCATCCTTGTATCGCTTCTTCTGACCACCACGTGATTGCCTTTCCCATGCAAGTTCTCCATAAAATAGTCTTTTTGGCAAACGTACACTTGGCATTCAAACGGTGTGGCCAGCCCTTTGGAGTTGCACTCTCTGAAGCACACTTTGAATGCTTGACAGTTCAGCTCGAGCAATGACTTCTGTGTCTGGTACCTTATCCTGGTGCCAGGTAATCTTCAGAATCTTCCTAAGACAGTTCAAGTGGAAACGATTAAGTTTCCTGGCATGGCACTGGTAGACTGTCCAGGTTTCACAGGCATACAACAATAAAATCAGCACAATGGCTCTGTAGACTTCAGTTTGGTAGTCATTCTAATATCTTCTCTCCCAAACATTTCTTTGGAGTCTCCCAAACACTGAGCCACCTCTGGCAATGCGTGCAATCAACTTAATTAGCTTACTTAACACTCCTTAATCCCATCTCTTAGACCCCTTATTTGGACCACTCTAGGCTGTTTACCACTTCTCAGTCCCATCCAAATTTTCTCACAGTTTTTTTCTGTATAAAAGTACCAGTCTTACCCCCCATTAAATTGCATAGATTCTTAGAATCTTGCCTGCCCACTTGGTGTATAATAAAACCTCACTACTCTAACTAAAAAAGTCTTGAGTGGTCGAATTCTTTCGAGGCAGACATGCCCTGTACCCTTGCGTTTTGGGATTCCCACCACCCAAACCACAACACTACCATGTGCTGGATCCTGTGCTAAGTGGTGGGGATAGAAAAAAGAGGCAACTCCCTCAAGGAGTTTATAATCTAATAAGGGAGACAAAGTATAAACTATGTATAAGCAAGTTAAAAACAGGATAAATAGGAAATCATTTAGAGAAGGATGGCTCTAGAATAAGGAGGGATTCGAGGGGTTAAGAAAAGAGGACAGGGTCAATGCTTGGGGCAAATAGGACAATGATAACAGAGGACAGAGTAAAAGCAGACCTCAGCTTATTTCTCTTGTTTTCTTTGGATTGGAAAAGGACAAAATAGAAATGGACTATTGATCTTTAATGTAAATTAGAGGACACCAAACTTCTGTTGACGGGTTCAATCCATCAGAATCAAAGGAACTTTGTCCCAGGGTCCTGAAAGAACTAATAGATGTGATTGTCGAACCCCCATCAGTGATATATAAAAGACCATGGAAAAAGTAGGAAAAGTGTCATAACAAGAGAGAAGGTCGACTGTTGTCCTGATTTTCAAGAGGGAGAGGAAAAAATAGAATCGAAAGATCATATGCCAATAAATTTGACTTAGATTCCTGGTATAATTCTAGATTACAGCTGTTAAAGGGATGATTTGTGGCTAGCTAGAAAAGAGCCAACGTGCTGTCCTGTCAAACTAGTTTCAACTCCTTTTTTGGACAAGATTAGTAGACTGGTATATGAGCAGAATGTTGTATATGATTTTTGTAGATAGATTTCAGAATTTGACAAACATTTCATTCTACTTTTGTGGAAAATATGGAGAAATATGGACTAGATGATGCAACAGTTAGGTGGATTTGAAACTGACTGAAAAATGATTCCAAAATTGTGACTGGTTAGATGTCAACTTAGAAGGAGGTACACAGTGGAGGGAGCCAGGGATCACCACTGTTTCACCTTTTTATTAGTGGTTTGAATGGAGACACTGATGACATGTTTATCAAATTTGGAAACAACACAAAGTTCAGAGGATTCTAACAAACTAGATAAGGCACAAAACCCAAAGAAATCTTAACAGGGCAGAATATTGGGCCAGATCTAAGATGACACTTAATAAAAGAAAACTTACACTTGAGTTCAAAAGATCATCTTTACATGATGGGGAGGAGGAATATGGCTAGACAGCTGTTCATCTGAGAAAGAGCTGTGGGTTTTAACAGCCTGCAGTCTTGATATAAGCTGAGAGAGCAATGTGGCATCCCAAAATAAGTAATGAGATTTTAGGTCTCATTAAGAGAGGCATAGCTTTAAGGAATAGGAAAGTGATCATCCCACTGTGTTCTGCCCTGGTCAGACCAAATCTGGAGGATTGTGTTGCCTTCCTCTCCATTAGATTATAAGCTCCTTGAGGGTAAGAATTGTCTTTCTTTTTTGTATTATCAGTGCTTAACACAGAGCCTGCCACAAAGTAGGCACTTAATTTATTTCTTTTTGACTTATCACCTGGGTTCTGTTCTAGATATCACAGTTTGGGAAAGATATTGATTAAACTGGAGAATATGCAGAGAGGGACAATTAGAATAGTGAAGGATCTAGGGTCCATATGATATTAGGCTTACTTGGAAGAAGTGGGGATGTTCAAGTTGCTGTGTAGAAAACTGGAAGTGGTAGGGGAGCATTCACTGACTTCAGCTATATGAAGGGCTGTCCTGATGGGGAGACTCTTAGTGGTCTTGTCTGCTTGGACCCTGAGGGCAGAACTAGGAGCATTGGCTGGAAAAAGGCCAATTTGGGCTTGAGTTACAGGACCAATTTCCTAAAGGGTAAAGCTGTTCCAGAGCGGAGAGTACTGCCTCAAGGGCACCCATTCGACGGAGTTCTTCCAGCACAAACTGGAAGGACCCATTGTAGGTCCGGGGGTCCTGCTCAAGCCCAGGCTCCACTAGATGGTCTCAGAATTTTGAAGATTCAGTTCTATGACTCTTTAACCTTGGCCAAGTTTCTGCCCCTCTCTGATTCGCAGTTTCTGCCTCTGGAATAGGAAAAAGGTTGGGTTCCATGACCTATAAGGTCCTTCCCTTATGAATGACACCAACATCCTGTGTTCTGTGTTCCCTTTCTGGTCGTCAGTTCCTCTACTGGTGTTCTAACATTCTAGTTCTGATGGTGTCTTTTTCTAGGATGCCCTCAAGGCTGACTTGCTGGGACAAGAAAATGGGGTAGGAATGATGTTCCCTCTTCCCCTGGGGGTGGGAGTGAAGAAAGGAAACCAGCAGCGTCTGGGAGGAGGGGAGAGACAGACACCATCTCCACACCCCAGCGCACACACACACACACACACACACACAGGCTGTCCACCCCGATGGAGTACATGAAGGAAGTGATTTCCTACCAGATGCAGAGAGCATTTTGTGCCTGGGGCAGAGAGGAGGAGGGAAGGTGGAGGAGTGGGGGGGATGAAGACCACACCCAGGGAGCTGAGTCATCTTAGGATGTTTTGGGTTGAGGTAATAAACCTTTCTTCTAAAAAAAAAATTTCCATTGATATTTAAACATCAACAAAGGCTACTTTGCAAATATTTACATTTGACTTAATGAATTTCAGCCCATAAAATGTCCGCAACAGCCTCTCTCTGGGACTCTCTATCAGTTTTCTTTGCTTAACTGTCCCCTGGTTCCTGTTGATTTTTCCTTTCTAGTCAGTAGGATGGAGTTCACTACCGCAGCATTTTTCATGTTGAGTCATCACAAAAAGACCTTTCCAGATTTCTCTAAAGCCGTCATGCTTATCAATTTTAATTGTGCTCCATTCCATGAAGGCATGGTCCATCTATTTCACAATTCCAGTACTACTGTAGATTTCTGTTACCTTTTCCAGTGCTTCCTGATTATAAACCACTCAGCTATAAATATCTTTGACCAGTTATAAATATCTTAAAATCAATGACTCCTTCCCCTTGCTTTTTGACAACTCTCTCAGGGCATATTCCCAACAGCAGAAGGTTGGGTCAAAGGGTACAATTATTTTTATAATTTTTACATAATGCTGCCAAATCATTTTCCCTAGTTTTTGCAATTCCACCAGTAATGAATAAGTGTACTTGTTTCTCTATAACCTAACTAGCTGAGTTTTGTTACTTTCAATTATTTTTGCTTTTAAATATATCTATCTTGTATTTATTCTGTATACACTCATAGAAATACATTAATTAGATTGGTCAAAAAGTAGCACCAGGGATGAGATAGCGAAAAAACTAAGGGGCTATTGCTCCCAGTTATTGAATTGAACATACAGCTATGCAAAATGACTATTTGACAGTCATAAAAAATATCAACTCAAGAAAGGATTCATTATCTAATAGTATTTATTTCTTTGTACCTCCAGTATTTAGTATGGTGCCTTTTTAATAAATGATTATTGACTATTGGCTAATAACTACACATGGGAAAACTGGGTAGCAATATGGTAGGAAATACATTTAGGGCTACCTAAATCTCACATCATATACCAGAATGAATAACTACTATAACATACATTTTTAAAAATCTTGTTTATTTTTTTTAAATCATTTTTAGAAGAATGTTTATTATGTAATGTATGTCAGTCGTGGAAGGGAGATAATTTTTTACCTATTAAACAATAATAGGCCTAAGAGAATGGAAGTTCCCTGAAGGCAGAGAATGTTTCATTTTTATCTTCATAGTCCTAGTGCCTGGAACTTAATAAATTGGGTGCTTAATAAATTCTTTTGATTGGTGTGTGATGAGATTCAGTGTTATTTTAATTTTTGTCTCTTTGATTATCAGTGAAGTTGATTTTACTAAATGATTATTAACAATCCAAGTGTCCCATTAGATAAATTCTAGGTTCTTATATTTTGACTCCTTATACCTTGGGTGTTGCCTCTGAACATCTTTAACAGTTCCTTATGGGGGAAGACAAAGGAAATTTTTACCTCCCCCAGCCTAGTTGATGTAATCACTGAAAGTCGGGGCAGTTAATGGAGAGACAAGGGGTTAATATGTTTTTTAAAATGAGGTACAAAAGCATGTCTAAAAATGTGAAAAAGTTCCCCTGATGAAATTGAAAGGGCTGTTGGCCATTGACCATATCCTTGGAGGTCTTTAAAAAATTAAGTCTGCCTGCCCTGGAGACAGTTGAAGCATAGTTTGAGGCTGGAGGCAGTTTCATCAGCATTACCCAAGAACCAGTACCAAAGAATAGTGAGAAGGAGAGATTTTTCTCTTCCTAGCTTCTATCAACCATGAAGCATCTAATGATATTATATATACCTATCAGTTTATTTATTCAGACAGTAAGCTTATAAGAAAGACAGTAGCTATTATTTGTTGATTTGACATTGATTAGTAAATAGTAAATAATAGATTAATTGTGTGTAAGTGTAAAGAAATTTTACACTACTGCAATGTGTACTAGGAAATGTCTTGGAAAACTAGGTTTTGTATATTTGGACTCCTTATGATAATAAACCAAATTTATTACCCTTTAATAAATTTATTAAAATGGGGGTAGAGTAAGGAAGGAGACACCATTAAGAGATGCCATACCCCACAGGGAGCAGAGATACAGACACAGAAAGTCAGAAGTAAGAAGCATGAATGTGACCTCCCTCAGCAAAGAACCAAATAGGGATTCCAGAGAGAGTTAGGTCTAGCAATCTAGAGTCAAGAGGAACCCAGAGATAGCAGTTAAGTGATCCAAACAGCAGAAATACTGAGCCCAGGAGCATGAGGACACCATAAGAGAAAGAAAATCAGCGTTCTATAGTCCCAGAGACCTCAGTGAACTTGGCCACATGTTTCCTATGTGTATATCCCACTACTAGTGCATTCTGTTTGTAGTGTTTGGACACTACAGATTTGTATTGCAAATATTTATGAGAAAGAATGTTTTGTAGCCACTGTTCTACTGTACCATCTTAGTAATGCCTTTAGTCTGAGCTAATTATGCCTACTGACTGACTATTAAAAGTAAGCTCACCAGTGGGGACTCAGGAGTTACAGTTTTAGAAATTGAAATATACACAGTGTATCTTGAACATGTGAGAGTACCCAACCTCCAGAGATCTAACATATAAACTTGTGAGTGCCAAGTAGAGGAGATGGCCAAGAGGGAGTGGTATACTTGTACATTTTAGATGTTAAGTTTTTATGCAAAACATTTGCCACATTTTCCTATCTGTTCTTTTCCTTTTTATCATAATGCTTTTGTTGTATTTTTTTCCTTGTATAATTGGATATATAAATTTTATCTCCAATGATTTCTTCTATTACTTAATAAGTGAAAATTTTTTAAATGTATATTACAGTGGAAATTCATTCTAGTACATGGTGTGAGATGCACCCCTAAATATATTTCCCAACTAATGGTTAGCCAGTCTTACCATATATAGTTATTAGTCAATAGTCAATAACATTTATTGAGCAGGTACTGAGCTAAGTACTGGAGATACAAAGAAATATATACTTTTGGATAATGAATCCTTTCTTGAGTTGATATTTTCCATGACTGTCAAATACTAACTTGTGTTTGTGTTTGATTCAACATCTGGGAGCCATAGAACCTTAGCTTCCTCCCAGGCTCATCTCAGGTGTTCCTTCTAGAAATCCTGTCACCCTCATCTTAGTATTCTCTCCCTTGCTTCAGATATTCTTATTTATCTACACAGTTATTATTTCTCTTAGCAGGATATAAGCTCATTGAAATCAAGGGCTGTTTTCTGCTGTATCTCTGTATCCCAGTATTCAGCATAGAATCTTACACATAGTACTTAATAAATGCTTTTTAGGAAGAAGTAGAGGTGGGATGGATGTTTCTAGAAAGCTCATTGATTAAAGATTAAATTAAGCAAAAGCTTCCCAGAGGCAATCATGGTTGAAATTAGAAGAATATTTGATGAAGGCATATAGGGAAGGACTCTATACTGATCTGGAGCACAGCCTGCTTGAATTTTCAAACTTCGGATCTCTTAATTTCTCTATTTCCTTGTGCAAAACCAGATAATTTTGGTGATAACCAATTTACCCTATGTTTTAAAGTCCTTGAATGGAAGTCCACCTTTTACCCAATATGCCATTAATATTCCCCTTCCTTTGGTTTTCAATGTAAATCCCATTGTGGTTTTTATCTGGATCAATGAACCAACTCATTGGTATTCCAAATGATATTTCATTAAATATTTATATTCATTGAAATCGGTCCTTTTTCAATATTAATCCAACCCACCCATGAACATGAATCCATGCATGTCCTGCTAGTGATTTAGGTCTTCCTTTCATTTAGTCACAATATTTTTAGGTTTTCCTTATAGAAGTTATACGTATGTGCATTTAGCATTCAAATATTTAATGGATTTTCTTGCCATAAATGACATTTATTTATGATATTTCTTTATTGCTAGGAAGTGACATGAGTCATCTTTGTGGTTAATCTTTTGTGCGGCAAATTTGCTGAATTCCTATTTTCTCTAGTAATTTTTTGGTTGACACTCTTCAGTTTTCTAGGAATACAATCATGTCACTTGCAAATAATGATATTTTGATCTCTTCCTTTTCAACTATCTTTTCCCCGTGTTTTTGCAATTGCCAGCATCTCAAATGGCATGTCAAATGGAACTAGTGGAAGCGATCTGAGTCATTGTGTACCATTCATTCAATAAACATTTGTTTTTATATTCTATTTTTCCAATTGCATATAAAAACAATTTTTAACGTTCATTTTTAAATTTTATTTTCCAAATTCTCTCCCTCCCTGCTCCTTCCTCTAAAGGCAAGTATGGATTGGGGTGTAGGGTGTTTTCAAGGAGGACCAGTACCTTTGATGTGATGGCCGCCAAGCACTTTTCAGGGCTGCTTTCCACCTTTGGTGTCCACTTGTTCCACCCACCTCTCACTTGTGGCTCCAAGAAGCTGCAGCATGCACAGTGGCCACACCCCAGTAAACCGTTTTGGTCGACGGATCAAACCAGGTTGAGGGTAACCAAGGGGTCTGAAACCCATTGGTGAGTTAGGAGAATGTTTACACCAAACATGTGAAGACTTCCTCTGGTGGAATGAGCAGATGAGAACAATTTGTTCCAATGGTCATGAAGACAGATGAAGCAGGCACTGTGGAGCGCTCAGAGTTTGGTTAGACATTGAAGACATCCACTGCATCCTGAGCCATCACCAGTCATTTGACTCTGTTCTGCCATTGGACTATGACATCTCTAGAGGACAGAGCGAGGAGGAAGACTTTGTGAAGCTCTGCCTCATTTATACTATTTACATATGAATCAAAAGACATCATCCATAACATTTCACTATTATACCTCAAAGTCTTGTGCAACAGACAAGTGATGAAGCAGCAGGTACTGATGCACTGGCAGGTGTAGTCTTGACCCTGCACGCAGGCAGCCCAGGTCATAGGGTCGTTTTTCACTAGAAGCAGCAGTGAGACTCGGAAGCCCCCAGGGTGTCTGAACAGCCTTTTAAGGATTGCACTGCTCACCTCCTGGTGTGAGAAAGGGGGCTAGAAAAGGTACCACAAAAATTGTCTGCTTATCCAATCTTAGCCTGATTACCACAACAGGCAGGGAATCCCACTCTATGGTCAAAACACATTTTGTACAAAATGTACAAAAACAAAGATAATTTCACTCACCATCCACACATGGCAACACAAAATCCAGTAGACCTGAAAGACAAACAACTCTTGTTGCAAGAGAACTCCATAGGTATCACATCCAAATAGCAGCCCTCAGTGAAATAAGGCTGACAAATAAAGGCCAGCTTAGTGACATCAGAGCTGGATACATATTTTTCTGGAGTGGGTGGCCACAGTGAAGGAGAGCACCATGGTCACTGAACATGGTGTGCCCAAATCAGAGAAGGTGCTGTTCTCTTTGAGCAAAGCAGAATTGATACAGCTCAAAGGAAACATAGGATGCACAAATTTAGAGTATCCACCCAAATGTTTACATGGACTATCTGTGCCTACTCTGTGGTAGAACATTCCAAGCTCATATTGGTCTGATGAGCCACAGTCAGACACATTGGAACTTGACTTTATCACAGAGATGTCATTTTGGTCCTTTTCCAGAACGAAATACAACAACCAATTAATATGGATTATACACATGCCATCATGCAAAACATATCCATATTAATCACGTTGCCAAAGAAAGTACAGACCAAAGAATAAATAAATAAAATAAAGAACATTTTAAAAAGTCTGTTTCAATGTCCATTCAGATCAGCATTCAGATTCCATTAGTTCTTTCTCTGAAGATAGATCGCATTTTTTCATCCTAAATCCTTCGGAATTCTCTTGGATCATTGTACTGTTGAGACAGCTAAGTCATTCACATCAGCAAACATTTATTAAGCTTTCATATGGTGATGGGCACTAGGGTTAAGAAAGACAAAAATGAAATAGATTCTGCCCTCAAGAGTTTACATTCTATTGGAAGGAAACAATGTACATGCAGATGCAGGGAGATTGAGGGTTTTTGCTAGCCAAAATGAAGTACATAAGTTATCAGTCTTTGATCCAAAAAGATATACACAGTAAAAACAGGAAAGAGGACTTAGTGAGTAGAGGACAAAGTCTTCTCTTCTTGGCTCACCTTTTGCTCTAGCTAACATTCATTCACATGCTAAGCCAAAGAGGATCTTGGAAATATCTAAGAGAATCTAACCTGAAGTCAGAGAGCTACCGTAATATTATAGATTTTTCATCTTCACCCAGACATAGAATTTTTTTAAAAAAAGGTTTCATCTTAGCTTAGTCACTTTTTTGTTAACTGTCATCCCTATGACAAAAACAAACAAACAAACAAAAGCTGCCTGCCTTCATCAGGGAGAAGTTATGACCACTATACCCTAGCAGACTGAGACTAAGATGGCTTGGCTGGCCCTACAGATGAATCTAGAAAATGGAAACAGAGAGTCATGCCCAGGAGAGACTACATGGCCAGCTACTAGAATACACAGTACTAAACTATACGAGACCAGCAAGGGCTAGTGAGCATAGAGAGACAAGGAGCAGAACATCAAAGGTAGAAGTTGCCACGGTCACTTGTTTTTCCAATGTGTTTGCCTTTTGTATGTGTCCCTACACAAGCTTAAACTTTCTGTCTCTCAATGGGGTGTGAATTTGTGGGAAAGGGTATTCTGAATTTATAAAGGAATTATTGCTCATTTTCTTTCTGTGCTATTTCTTCAAAAGCTTTTGCTTTGAATTAATGGTATCCTCTGGCTGGAGAAACAGTAAACATCTCAATAAGCACTCATGACCTGTGGTTTTGAATACATGAGCTTACACAGAGTACATTGAACCTGAATTTGCTAGTTTATGGGAGAGGTGCTCCACAGAACACTTTAAATGTGTGTTCATCCTTTGTTGCCAAAGAAGACCATGCCATCAGAGAAATGATGACATGACTTGCACTTGTCTTTGTCTTGAGTGAGGGAGAGCTGTGCAGATCACCAGCCTCACTTTTCCTCCAGAGCTATCTGAATCCAGTGACCAGATATTCATCAGGATGAATATGGAGATGACCCAGGATGAGGCAATTGGGGTTAAGTGACTTGCCCAAGGTCACACAGCTAGTAAGCATCAATAAATTCAGGGTAAATAGCCACTCATTTCCAATGAGGAGAGAACTAGCAACTGGTGCAGGAGTGGGGATGAGGAGAGATCTCATTTCAAAGGTGGCCCCTGGGCTGAACCTTGGAGAAAGCTAATGGTTTTGCCAAGCAGAGGTGAGGAAGAAGTACACTGCAAGCATGAGGAATGGGGGTTGGGAATAGCCTGTGCAAAGTGATGGAGATGAGAAATAGACCCTTATATACATAAAACAGCAGGTCAGATTGGCTGGAATTTAGTGTGTCAAGGGGTCTGGATGGGAGAGCTATCATGAGCATGGCACCAACAAGGGAACCACAACTCAATGGACATGAGGGGCGAGGGAGAGAGAAGAGCTTCTGAGGACTCTCAGGTTTTGAACCTAGCAGCTCGGTAGGTTGATGTCACTCAACAAGAAAAGAGAAATTGATAAAAGGGAAGGTGGGGATGCCTTGACCTTCTGTCCTAGAATACCATCTTCACTCCTGGTTTTAGGCAGATGTTAGAGAAAAATCCCTCTAAACATATTCTTTTGATTCTTTTTATAAGGAAAGCCTAGAAATCTAATGATATCACTTGAACTCTCTCTCTCCCTAAGATTTCCCTAATTATCTGCTTGCTGGCTGGTTATGTCCCCAGAAGGCAGTTTCTCCTTGAAATCTAAGGATAACTGAGAGGGTGGAAGTGATTTTCTAATGATGTTGCTGATGAGTCTCCACTGGTGTGTTCACTAATTATTCAATCAGTGCCATTAGGCAGCCAGAATTAATTAGCTTGTAGTTAGAAGTAGTTACTGAGGCAGCATATAAAATAGGTGGTACAAAACATGTCATCCCTCCTCCAAGGCTAGGACATGCCTTCCTACAAATACATATCATGTCCAAGGGAAAGGAGGCTCTAGATTAGAAAGTAGACGGAGCATAGGGATTAATTGTCCTAACTCCAGGTTGGTAGAAAGTCCTTTCCTTCCTTCTAGAGTCCTCATGAAATTCCCCCTGAGGGGTGCATAGGTATTGAGTCTAGAAGGCTTGGACCTTGGTACAAAGGCTTGCAATTCTCTCTACCCCAAAGAAGCATACTCTTGGAAGTTGCCATTCTGGGGTGTGTCTAGTTCAGGAGTGGGGAACCTGTGGTGACCCTGAGGCCACATGCGGCCCTCTAGGTCCTCAAGTGTTGCTCTGTGACTGAATCCAAACTTCACAGAACGAATCACCTTAAGAAAAGAATTTGTTCTGTAAAACTTGGCCTAAAACTAGACTCTGCTTGGTATTCTATCAGTGCCAGATGGACATGTTGTTTGTCTCGGTTCCTATCCCGTGGTCATGGCGGGGAGGGGAGATAGATGGTGACCCTCCCTCTGGCCTCACTGTCCACTCTCTCCTTCGCTGCTCACTGGTACAACACAAAATATCTGCCTTCTCAAAACTTTCCCCAAGCAGTTGCTGGAACCTCCTTTGTCGATTGGTCCAGAGTTGCAGCTAATTCTTTCAACAAATTCCAACGTATTCCATCACCTGATTTCATCCAATCGCCCAGTGTACTTCACACCTTCCTAACTTAATTAACTAGGATGTTCTGCACCTAATTTATGCCTTTGGTTGATTGAGTCGGTAAAAGTGCCTAGGAATTGTTCAAAGGCCGATTTCCAGATTTCCTTTTCCATATCCTGATTTCAATCAAAGAGGGGTACTCATCTGGTAAAGGCATCGTTAATTTTATTAAGTGGGGTTGGGGTGAGAAACACTTCCTCTTAAATAATCCCATAGAGGATTAGTCTTTTTTCTTGTCCATGCACAGGATCACTGACTTAGAAGTACAGGGGATGGTATGTAGAAGTCACCTAGTCTGACCTCCTGATTTCACAGATGGTTTGATGGGGGCCCAGAAAAAGGAAGTAGCTTGCCTAAAATTAGTAAACTGAAATGTTGCATTATCTTGATGTTTTTTTCTGATAACATATATCTGGCATAAATCCTGCGTGGTCATGGTGAATAAATGTTGAAATGTATTGTGGTTCTGACAGATAACATTTTCTTGAACACTAAATCTGCATTCATTGGGGAAATTTGTCTATAATTCTCCTTTCTTAGTATTCTGCTTACCAGGTTTTAAAATCTATACCATATTTGCACATAGAAGATAATGGTAGCATTCCCTCCCCCTCCCTCCCTCCTTTGCTGGGAGACATAAAATGAAGAACTTCCCATCTCCCCACGCAGCCCGTCCTACTTTGGGTTTGGGGGGCTTTAATTCTTAGAATTTTTTTCCTTGTATTAAGACAACTAAGTGGCACAGTGATTAGAGGACTCGACTTGGGTTCAGGAGGACCTGAGTTCAAATTCAGCTTCAGATATTTACTAATTGTGTGACTTTGGGCAAGATCTTTAACATCTATTTGCCTCAGTTTCCTTATCTGCAAAATGGAGTGATAATAGCAACTACCTCTCAGGGTTATTGTGAGGATAAAATGAAATGATATTTGTAAAGCTCTTTGAAAACCTTAAAACACTATATACATGCTGTTGTTTCAGTTGTGTGCAATTCTTAGTGACCCCCATTTGGGGTTTTCTTGGCAGAAATACTAAAGTGATTTGCCATAACCTTCTCCAACTCATTTTACAGGTGAGGAAACTGAGGCAAACAGGGTGAAGTGATTTGCCCAGGATCACATGGCCAGTTAAGTGTCTGAGGCTGAATTTGAACTCAGGTCCTCCTGACTCAGAACGGGCAATCTGTCCACTGTGCCATCCCTGTATAAAAGCTACTATTATTAAATCTGCCCTTTTGCAACTTCTACCAATTGATCCTGGTTTTGTGCTTTGGCAACAAGAAGAAAAAAAATCTACTTCCACATAAGAGTCTTTTCAACACTCATGTCCTCCCTTTCCCTGAGTCTTCTCTGTTCTACTTGTAATTTACTGTGGTATGTCAAGTGGGATGTAGGTCTAGCCCATTTTTTGACCAAAGTGCCATTTAATTTTTCCTACTGTCTATTATTTTGTAACCTTAGCTACTGAATACACATACGTGCCTAATAAATGCTCATTTAATCTCATAAAGCAGTGAGATTCAGTAGGGGGACAAACCAGTTCCTTTGTATATGCTTCTCCAGGTATAAGCCCCTATGTCTAGGTCCCTCACATGTGCTCCCCCTATGTGTATTCCTCCACAAAGGAGCCCTGACCATGTGAGTTCCCCACACTTATGCCTCTCCACATATGTTCCCTATATGTGCCCACTCTTTCCCCTGATGCATTTGTGTGAGATTATGCACCAAATTTATGAGGGCAATATTTTTCTACTTTTCTTACTATTTCATTAAAGTCCTTTGCTTTGAATTAATTGTGTCCTCTGGATGATTAGCGGGGCTCACAAGGTGTACTCATAGAGTAGCTGGAGTATGTGAGTGAAGCAGCCATCTTTGGGACCCTTGGGTGTGAGTGGGAGAGTTGAGCCTCGCTGCTACACTGACAACTTTTTGCTTTTTACGGGCTTTAAAAATATGAATTTATCCAATTTCCAGTAGTTTTTAGCTACAAACTCAACTCAACTCTCTTTTCTGCATTCATTAAATAAGCTTTCAGGAAGATAAATTTATCTCCAAGAGTTACTGGGACTGTATCCTGTATATTTCAACATGTTGCAAGACATTGTCATTGTCCTTGATGTAACTTTTGATTAGTTCTGTAATTCGGCACCAAAGCTCTTGGTCTTTGCCCAGATGGTTCCACAAGTTCGAACTGAGTTTCCATCGGGGTCAACATCTTTCACTCTTACTTCATTAATCAGTATTTTATGGAATTATTGTAAATGTAGCATTTAAAATTTTCATCTTTCTGAATTTCTAATTTAAATGTTAGATTCTGTGAATTTTTTTATGTTTCGATAACTCTATTTCAGTGTTATTGGTTTCCTTTCTGATTCTATATATTTTATTTTATTTTGTGCATTTGAGGTTCATAGACTTCACTAGACCGGTGGGATACCCCAAAGGGTAAGAATCCATGACCTAACTTCCTTTGACCCACATCCGTTGGGGGAAGGATTGGTCATGAATGAGCCCCAGAATTCCCTGGAGGTTAGCAAGTTCTTGCTTGGTGTGGGAGTGGAAATGGTAGATTGATGAAAGTCACCTCATCTTTGCCCAAGGCTAGATCAGGCTTCTTTGGTTTCTGTAAAAGGTCTAACTTTTCTTCTGTCTACCTAACCCTTCCAGACAAGAGGATAGGGCTGCCATGGGTTGGAAGGGTGGAGTGACCATGGCTATACACTTCAGTTCAATTCCATATAACCAGTAGTTAAGTGCCCCTTAGGCATTGGACATACAAAGACAAAAATGAAACCTATATTGTACGAAGGGAACAACAATAGATGCGAATAAGTATGACATACATAAAAAATGCCCTTTTATCACTGGATTTGTACCCACAGCCTGCCCAGAGTCACCCAGGGACTCTGGCTACACACAGTCCAGATTATGTTCTGGGGTCTCCACCCCAAAGGGTCAGGATCTCCCTTTGGGCTCATTGCTCCCACACAGGAGAGTCAGGATAAATCTTTAGGAAGCTTACTGAGGACTTAAGTAGGTCTCCCTAAATTTGGGTAATGGGATGCCCTCCCTCAGTGATATTCAATGGGCAATCAATCAATCAATCAGCATTTATTTTTAAGTGCCTAGTGTGTACCCAGCACTTTGCTAAATTGTAGGCATATAAAAGGAGGAAAAAGTCAGTCCCTGCCCTGAAGAAGCTCACATACAACACAAACTCTAGACAAGATAAACAGAAAATAACTATAGGAGGGAAGGCACTGGAATTAAGGGGAGTTGAGAAAGACTTCCTCCTATAGGAGATGGGATTTTAATTGGAACTCAAAGGAAGCCAGGGAGACAAGTAATAGGGGAAGATGAGGCAGAGTATTCCAGGTATGGGAGATGCCAGAGAAAATGCCCAGAGCTGAGAGGTGGAGGGTCCTGTTAGTGGACCAGCTAGGAGGCTAGTATCACTGGATGAAGAAGAATATGTCAGGCGGTAAGGTATGAGAAGACTGGAAAAGTAGGAAGGGGGTAGATTATAAAAGACTTTGAATGCCAGACAGAGGTTTCTGTATATAAATCTGAAGGTAACAGGGAGTCCTTGAAGTTTACTGAGTGACATGGGTGAAATGGTCTCACCTGTGTTTCAGGAAAATCATTTTAATCACTAAATGGAGGGTGGACTGGAGTTGGGAGAGACTGAGGCAGGCAGACCCCCAAGCAGTTATGACAATGGTCCATGGCTGAGGGTTGCACCAGGATGAGGACAGTATCAGAGGAGAGAAAAAACATAACAGAAAATATTGCCAAGGTAAAATCAACAGGCCTTGGGAGCAGATGGGTTATGGTGGGAGTGGGGTGGTAAGGGTGAGGCGTCCAGGATGACACCTAGGTAGGGAGCCTGAGGGACTGGAGCGGGGGCAGGGAGGGTTTGGGGAAAAGATAATGAGCTCTGTTTTAGGCAAGTTGAGTTGACTATGTCTACTGGACACCTAGTTCACAGTGTTGGAAAGACAATTGGAGATGCAAGATTGGAGATCAGCAGGGAGATTGGGACAGAATAGGGAAAGGTGAGAATTGTCAGAAAAGAGATGGTCATTAAATCCATGGCTGCCTAGGAGACCAAGCGAAATAGTACAGAGGAAGAAGAGAAGAGGGCCATAAAGGACACCTACAGAAGGAGGTCATGACCTGGAGGAGGATCCAGCAAAGAAGACAAAGAAGAAGCAGTCAGAGAGGTGGGTCGAGAACCAGGAGAGAGAGGGGTGTGCGGAAAACCCCAAGAGAAGCCAGTATCAAGGAGGAGAGGGTGATCAACAGTGTCAAACTGACAAGAGGTCTAGGAGAATGAGGATGGAGGAAAGGCCATTGGACTTGGCTGCTAAGAGATCATGGGTACCTTTGGAGAGGGCAGTGCTGGGGGAATAAGGTGGGAAGCCAGATTGTCAGGGGTTAAAGAGAAAGTGAGAGGAGAGAAAGTGGAGGCCCCCATTATAGGGTATTTAAGGGTATCAGGTACAGGGCAGCCTTTATTCCACCCACCACTGAAAATGCCTACAACACAAAGGACTCAAGGCAAGCATGAACAAATTCAGTAACATGAGATGCTCCAATTGCCAGTGGACTCCTACCCCCTCCCCACCTGACCCACATTCTGGGGCAGCTGAACAAATAGTTCCCATTCATCTCGGACCTGCCACTCACAGAGCCCATCCCAGAAACTCCCAACAATGTCACGGAGGGCGGGAGAGGTCCCAATTTCTTCGTCTTTCCTGTCCCTCATGTCATAACTTTAATCCTTGAGCTGCAGGCTGATCCCCTGGGGAAGAAGTATGCATTCATGGAAATATTCTCACCCTACAAAGCTAGTGCCTGACTCTTGAACCCAGAACCTTGTGAACCCAGTGGAATTGGGCGGGGGGTGGGGTCAGATTTGCCCTTCCTGGCAGATTATATGGTATATGCACAATATACTTGGCTTGCTGCTACGTTAACACAGAACTTTCAAAGTGAGTTCAATATAACTTAAAATTGGTACAACGTGATGATAAAAAGCAACTAAAGGGCCAGAAAACCTGATGGATGATTTAGCAGAGGCTAAGCTGGAATTTACAAAAAGTTCAAGCACACAATCCCTTCATCTCTTTCCTGATGGTTTTCTAGTGAGTTGCAAGGTTGGGGAGGAGCAATGGAAAGCTACATTCCCTCACCTGGTTGCCATGTATCTGTGAACACATGGTACTTATATATCTTTCCTGTTAATCTTTCCTGATTACATGAATAAGTGTCTTGAGATAGACATGTGCCATAGCAATAGCTGAGACAGGGAGATCCATCAAAGCCATTAGAGGAGCCTCCCCGCAGCGACTGGACTGGTACCCAGAGTAGCTGAGTGTCTCAGGTGAGAAAACAGAACAAAAATCAAGGAATCTGCTTAACTCAGCCCAGTAGTGGAGTGACCGTCAACTGAGACACAGTGCCCAGCAAGGGGGCAACCCAGCTGAACTCTTATCTATACACATTTGTATGTTTGTATCTCCTCCATTAGACTGTGAGCTCCTTGCATTTCTTT
The DNA here is from genome assembly GCA_028658325.1 of Potorous gilbertii. Lineage (NCBI taxonomy): Eukaryota > Metazoa > Chordata > Mammalia > Diprotodontia > Potoroidae > Potorous > Potorous gilbertii. Next base: position 240,110,775 of record CM053773.1, read on the forward strand.
GTATCCCCAAAGTGTCTGGCACATAGTAGGCACTTAATAAATGCTTATTGATTGATTTACTGAGCAAGGAAGTAACTCATTAATCATCATCAATGAGCCCCAAAGTAAGACTGGTGGGGACTTCAAGAAGGGAGAAAAGGATCCCCAGGGCCAGAAATTGTGAGATATTCTTCATCCTAATTGTACCCCTACCTGAGGGTCTCATCACTTCTGTGCTTTAAATGGGAACCCACTCTCCCCAGAGACCAAGTGTGTGCAGAGGGGGATATTTTTGGTAATTTCTGTCCTTGCTATACCTTCTCAGTAAATATCTTTTTATAAAAGATAGTTAATATAAATTACCTGATTGATACTGTAGAGTATATAAGATGGAGAACCATGAGTAATAGCACTGGAGACCTTAACCCCTCAGAGTTGCCCCTAAGATTCTGAAGGAGAAGGCGGTCCTTACCCTATGAGAGTCCACATTGCTAGGCCTTTGTGAGTAGGGAATGCAGCTCCAGAAGAGTTGCTACGTCATGTCTACTCATGAAGAAATTCCTAAGACTGCAAACATCTGTTCTCTAGATCACTAGTCTCTGACTTCTACTCAGAAAAGGAAACACAGAAAAAGGAATTAAGGAAGTGGAGGGCCAGAAACATGCCCCTTGAGGGTATCTGGGCCAATGAAAGCCACTCACCACATGCTTCTCCTACACATTTGGGGCAGGGATGGGGAAATCTCCTTCATGCCCCATCTTGCTACACAGTAGTATGGAAATCCTAATCCAGGACCTAGAAGGGGAGGAAAAAAATGGAAGGAGACATAAGGAATGAGCCATTTTACAGATTGACCTTATAGATGATGACTATGATGATGATGAATGGGTTGTTCCTCTGATGAATCCATCCTCCTGAGTCTCAGACAACCAATCAGTTATCAGGAAACTCAGCCAAAAAGATGTTAGTCTACAAATCCACCTATGTAGGAGACACCCTTCAAAAAAGAAAAATCTGTGTCCTTCTAATCTCAACAAATTGACTGCAGAGTGGGAGGGGGAAGGTGAAAGCAGGGGGACTCACTCAGTTGACCAGTGGCTTTCCTCACCATGATTATTACCCTGGGCTTGGGAGAAGAATTCACAGTCAGAGCTTGGCCAAGCAGCTTCTGACGATCTCTACATGTGTAATTCATTATGCATCATTCCCCGTTGTGGTCAGAAGCCACGCTCTATGACAGAAGCATGCTATCTGCACACTTCCTGTGTGGGCAGCCGACTTCATCTGTGCACCTCTGAAATCATGGCTGCTCTTTGGATTGCTCAGAACCCCCATGTCTTGCCAATCTTGCTGATTGCCAGTGTCATTGTGTAAATGGGTCTCCTGGTTCTGCTTACTTTGGCATGCTCTGCATCAGTTCAGGGGGGTCTTCCCATTTTCCTCTGATACTTTCCATTTGGTCATTTCTTATGGTGCAATAATGGTTCATTACATTCATCTACCACATTTGTTTAGCCATTTCCCAATGGATGACTAGCCACTACAAAAGGGCTGCTCCAAATATTTTTGTCCATGTGGCTCCTTTTCCTCTTTCTTTGATCCCTTTGGGGTATAGCCCTACCAGCAATATCACTGAGTCAAAGGGTATACACAGTTTAGTGATTTGGGGTAGGGTATATTTCCAAATTGCTTTCCAGAATGAACAAAGCATCTGTTATTTCATTTGATCCTTATAACAATCTTGTAAGGTAAGTGCTATTATAAAATTTATCCCCATTTTTCAAACAAGAAAATTAAAGCAGGAAGAAGTTAAGTAATTTACTCAGGGTCCCAAAACCAATAAACATCTCAAGTGGGATTTGAACTCGGGACTTTTATCCTGTGTTCTGTGCAAAAAGCCATCCAGAAGCTGACCTAATCCATGGCCCCACCAACACACCCCCTTAGACACCTATTTCAAAATAATATCGACTGCTCTTTAGTCCGAAACCCTTGTTTTAATCTGAATGGTATCTTTTTCATCATTAACTTTCAATTTAAATCTTTTTGCATTATTCTCAAGGGAGAAGAAGGATGATCCCGGGAAGGGTTCTCCTTGAAGTCATAGGAAAGGAAGTCATCTTTGATTTGTTCACAATTAGTGCAAATATTTTGAGTTCATTATTGATCAAGCTGAGAGACTCCCTGGAGGGAATAACTGAAGAATGGACTGGTTTTAGGAGAATGAGCCTCCAGAATGAACTATAAGATGAGGGACAATTATTCTGTTTGATGAATCAAAACTGTTACCTGGAACCTTAGATTATGTTTTTTTCTTATTATGGTATTTGGGGTTTGATTGACAATGAGCAGAAATGGTTTGGATGGAGGGGGTTTTCAAAGGCATGATGAATCTCTCTCCCTCTGGATTTCTCTCAAACCAAAAAGCTTATTAAACACCTACTGTATTCCAGGCACTGTGCTAAGCTCTGAAGATATAAAAATGGGCAAAACCTGACCTTCTTTCATGCAGTTCACATTCTTATGGGGAGACAACATGCCAACAATGATGTACAATCAAAATATAGACAGGAAAAAATGGAGCTAACCACTAGAGGGAAGTCTGTAGCATGGAAGGGGATGGGAAAAGGCTTCCTATGAAAGGTGGGGTTTTAGCTGGGCCTTGAGGTAAGCCAGGGAAGCCAAGGAGGTGGAGATGGGGAAAGAGAACACTTCTGGCAGGAGGAACAGCCAGAGAAAATGTCTGTGATCTAGAGAAGGAATATCTTGTGTGGAGATGCAGCAAGAAAGTCAGCTGCCATTGGATTGTAGATTGCATGGAGAAGAATTAAGTACATAAATAAATACTAAAAGAAGACTGGGAAGGTGTGAGTGTGTATGGAGGTAGGGGGAAGGGAGGGGAAGTCTGGACTCTCAACTTTGATCCTCGAGGTAGTAGGGAGCCCCTGGAGATTACTGATCCCTTGAATGAAATGAATTCATAACTTTGTTTCTGGCAGGCTTGTACCCAAAGTACATTGCACAAACAGCACACTGTACATCTAAAGGAGAGAAAGGAGAGTGGCCATCAGCATGGGAACATGGAAAGGCACAGACATTGGGTCAGGAAGAAATGTAGAGATCCCAGAGGGGACCAAGGGAAGCCAGGTGTGCCAAGAGATGCTCCGATCCGAAAGCAGAGACAGAGACCAAGAAAAGGAATCTCTAGTTTCCAAGACAACAAAGTACTGGGAATCTCACTGGGTCAGAGAGCAGGGTAACAGATTTTTCTTTTAGTCCGTGTGTCGGAGACTGGGAACAAATGTTTCCCCCACTGTCTTTTTCCATAATCCTGGGAGGAAGGCCCCAAGGAGTCAGTCTAACTGCCCTGGACATGATGGAAGGAGAACAGGGAGAGGGAGAGGAGATGCTGGGAAGGGAACAGGAATGTTTAACCTAGTTTTCCTTATTCTATCTGTTGTAATCATAGCCATGCACGGCATATTATTGGAGTGTGTTGTTGGTCAGTCATTTCAGTCACATCTGACTCTTCAGGACTCCGTTTGGGATTTTTTTTTTACCCCATTTGGGATTTTCTTGGCAAAGATATTGGAGGGGTTTGCCATTTCCTTCTGTAGCTCATTTGACAGATGAAGAAATGGAGGCAAACAGAGTTAAGTGACTTGCCCAGGATCATACAGCTTCCGATGACTAAGGCCAGATATGATGAACTCGGGCCTCCCTGATTCAAGTCCAGCACTCTATCCACTGTGTCACCTAGCTGCTCTATTTCAATAAAAATCAATTTGCTGCTGTTCACTTGTGCCTTACTTTCCATGATCCCATTTGGGATTTTCTTGGCAAAGATACTGGAGTGATTCGTCATTTCCTTTTCTAGCTCATTTTACAGATGAGGAAACTGAGGCAAACAGAGTTAAGTGATTTGCCCAGGATCACACAGCTAGTGTCTGAGGCCAGATTTGAACACAGGTCTTTCTAACTCCAAGTCCAGCACTCTATCTACTGCACCACCTAGTTACTCTTTAATTAATTAAGAGAATTTTATTTAATTGTATTGAAGGTCAACATTTATTGATTGAGTATTCACTCCATCTTAATGGATATTTTTATTCATCAAGTATATAAAACTTAACAAAACTAGTCTGATTTTGTTTTCAATGAACCACTAAGCTTTCTCTTAAAAACAAATTTTTAAAAAGAGGCGCAAAATTGTGTATTTGTCCTCCATTGCCGAAGAAGACCATGCCATCAGAGAAATAATGACGTGACTTGCACTTGACTTTGTTTTGAGTGAGGGAGGGTGCAAAATTACAGCTTTTGTAAAAGATGTATCCATGCCCATGGGGGTCAGAGGCTGCTGTCTCTGAATTTATGAATCCAGCGAGTAATGAATGAAGGAAAAAGAAATCCTCTGATAGGAAGTGGACTCCAACCAATTACTCAGTCAACAGGCTTTTATTGAATGCCTCCTGGGCATCCAATGCTGTGCTAATGACTGGGGATACATGAACATAAAATGAAACAGTATCTATCCCCAAGAGGTTTACATTCTATCCAGGCCAGCAGATTTTATATCTCAAGTTTGTGAGCAAATTTCATTTCCTCCCTCTGATTAATTTTGAACCTAGTCAGCAAGCTGTTGGTATCAAAGCGTTAGCATCCCTGAGACACAGGCAGGCTGGTGCGCAGGGACCAGCCTAGGCAGATTTCTTCTGAATGGTCGCCCTCTCGTGGCTAATAGGGAAACCTCAGTGTCTTAGGAAAAGGCTATTTCCCACATAGGTTCGAGAAAGTAGTTTGCAAGGCTGATGGCTCCGGTATAGCACCACCTGGTGGGTTAACTAGATATTGCAGTTTTCCCGGTTAGTAATAGCTAGCTTTAAAATTTGCAAAACATATTAATAATAACAGTTAACATTTATATAGTGCTGACTATGTGGCAGGCACTGTACCAAGCGCTCTAAAGTTATTGTTGTCATTGGATCCTTGCAACAATCCTGGGAGGTAGTTTTTTTACAAATAAGGAAACTGAGGCGAACAGAGGTTAAGTGATTTTCCAAGGGTTAGACAGCTAATAAATGTCCAAAGTTGGAATTGAACTCGTGTCTTTCTGACTCCAAATCCAGAAGAAGGTGGTACTGGAGCTTTGAAAGTAGGGGGTTTTTTGTGGTTGTTATTTAGTCGTTTTTCAATCATGGCCAACTCTTCCATGACTCCACTTGGAGTTTTCTTGGCAAAGGTACTGGAGAATGGCAAAAAAAAGTTTGCCATTTCCTTCTCCAACTCACTTTACAGATGAGGAAACTAAGGCAAACAGGGTTTGGTGACTTGCCCAGGGTCACACAGCTAACAAGTGTGTGAGGCTGAATTTGAACTCAGGAAGATGAGTCTCCCTGACTCCAAGCTTGCTCTATCCACTACAGCACCACCTAGATGCCTTGAAGGAAGGTAGGGATTCCAAAAGGTGGCACCAAGGACAGGAGGCATTCCGGGTATAGGGGACAACCAATGCAAAGGCATGGAAAGAGATGGAATGGAACCTTTTCGGGTAGCCTAGGACAAGATTGGCCAGAGTGTTAAATACAAAACATTCTGGGGTTACAGGGAGCTACTGTAGTTTCTTGACTGTTAGGCAAAAATAGTGTCAGGGATGCAAATGGAACCTGACTCTTAAGTCCCTCACTCAGAATCATGGAATATGAGAGGCACAGAAACACATAATCCTGATTCCAGCCTATGCCCAAAAGGACTCCCTGCTAGAACAAAGCTGATGAATGCTTCGTCATCCAACCCCTCCATAGAAGGCAACCATGACACTTCTGGACAGCTCTCACAATAGGGAAGTTTTTCAGGATATTAAGTCTAAATTCACATTTTTGTAACATGTAGCCATTGACTCCAGTTCTTTACTATGGGGCCAAGCAGAACAGGGCAATCTTTTCTCTCACAAATACTTGAAAAAAGAGCTATCATTGCCCCCCTCCTCCAATTCTCCCACCTCCAAGTCTTCTCTTCTCAGTGGAAAATATCTCAACTTCCTGCCCTTCACCGGTCTGGCTGCCTCCTTTGGACGCTCTCCAGCTCATAAACATCCTCCTTAAACTGTACCCCCTAGAAATGAGCATAGTACTCCAAATGTGTTCTGTCTAGGGCAGAGGACAGAGAGCCTGGAAGTTCTGCCCCACTCAATACAGCCAAGACCTCAATAACTCTCCTGGCTTCCATCTGATCCTGCAGATTTCTTCTGAGCTTGCGGTCCCCTGAAGACCCCAGCTCTTTTTCTAACAAACTGCTCTCTAACCTTACTTCTCCCATGTGGTATTTGTAGAGTTGATTTTTTTTAACCCAATTGTAAGACTTTTCATTAATCCCTAGTGATTAGATTCTATCCAGTGCTTTAACATTATAAGATCCTTTCCCTGTCTCCATCATCCAAGGGTACTGGATTGGCAATTGCTCCCAGTTTGGTGTCATTTGTAAATCTGATGCACAAATTTTATCAAGTCATTGATAAGAGTGTTAGATAGTACTGGGCCAAGCCTAGACTGGAGAGACCTTCTATGTAATATCTATCCAGTCATATGATGTCTCATCCTATGCCCCCATCTTCTCCACAATAGTATTATTAATATTAATTATATATAATATATATTATATAATATTTTACTAAACTAATTAATATTAGCTACTTTTTCAAGACCTTGGCTAAAATTAGGCAAACTTTTCTCATAGCATTCCCCTCATCTACTCCTTTAGTCATCCTGTCAAAAAAAGGAAATGAGGTTAGTCTGGCATGAGCTGTTTTTGATGAGCCATGCTAATTCTCAGTAAATTCCACTTCCCATTCTGGGTATTCACCAAGCATCTCTTTAATGATCTGCTTTAGATTTTTCCCAGGAATAAAAATCAAGGTCTCACAGGCTCAGTTCTCTTCCTGCTCTCTTTCATGGGGGTGCTTCAGACAATTGGAAAGCAAAGATCTCGTTAAAGTGAACTGAGAGCTGACATGTATATGACGTGCTTTTGCTTTTACTATGCAAAGTAGGATATGAAAGAATTGTTGTTTCTATTTTACAGATGATAAAACTGAGGTCAGAGAAAGCAAAGCAGGTTGCCTGAAGCAAGTATCAATGGGGGGATTTAAACTGAGGAACTATAGTAAATAGAATACTGGGCCTAGAGCAAGGAAGTTGGTCACTGTTCAATCATTTTTCATCTACATCTGACTCTCCATGACCCCATTTGGGGTTTTCTTGATAAAGATACTGGAGTAGTTTACCATTTCCTTGTCGTTTAACAGGAAACTAAGGCAAACAGGGTGAAGTGACTTGCCCAGGGTCACTGGCAATGATTGTCTGAGGCCAGATTTGAACTTGCAAAGACAAGTAAATCATCCTGACTCCTGACCCAGACCGCTATTCACTGAATCACTTAACTTCCCTGGATACTTACTAGCTGTGTGACCCTGGGCAAGTCACTTAATCTGTTTGCCTCAGTTTCCCCAAATGTAAAATAGGGATTATAACAGTATTTATCTTGCAGGGTTGTTGGGAGGTAATATTTGTAGATTGTAGTGCCCTGTAGACAGTAGGCACATATAAAAATTATTACCTATTCGTCCAACATTTTCTCTAGTATACTTCTGTGACCTCTCTTATTTGGCCCACTGTTCCTATGGAAGGATGGAATTTTGGATGTGGGTGACACATCCTTTTTACAAGATCCTTGTATCATCTGTTCTTTAGGTGGCCTCTTGAGAGACTGGGGAGACCTGTCTGGGGAGACGCTGGCTAGCCAGGGGCTGCTAGGCTGAGATCACCAATGCCTGTCTTTTACCTGCTCTCCCAGTTTGCCCATTCATTGCTCTGGGGTCACAAAGAGTATGTCATCACTACTCTGAGGACCATGAGACTTTTCTGTGTGATTTGCAGTGGAAACTTTTCAGATGGGTTTTTGCCCCGCTAAGGATGGGAGTCCTTGGGAGCAGGGACTGTCTCTGCTTTTCTATTTCTTTTCTATTTGTTCCCCCAAGAATCTGCACATAGTTCGTGTTTAACAAATACTTTGTGCATTTGTTCATTCCATAATTCCCGAATCTTCACGCTGATAGGCAGAAGTCAGGATGCCAGTTCCAAAGTGGGCAAGCCCATAGGCCTGGAAGCCCATCCCACCCCAGCTTGACAGGAATGCCCATTGGCCATGCTCCAAGAAGGAGAAAGGGGAGGAGGCCCAAGGGTGCTCTGCTGGGGGCTGCCTGCCCTTCAGTCTCCATTAACTCCATTACACTTGGATACCAGGAATCCTAGAGAGCCTCAGCCCATACTCTTGACCCTAATTCCTAGAATAATCCAGCTGCGCAGCTGGTAGAGCTTTCAGGTATGGGCCTTTAGTGGTGCTCTCCTTTAAGCTTTACTGCATCTCTGTGGGTTGCTTTTTTTTTACATTTGACCGGTGAAGAAACTGAGGCACAGTTAATGACTTTCTCAGGGTCATCTAGCTAATAAGACAAGATTAGAACCCAGCTCTTTCTGACACTTAGCCTCTAGATCAGTGGTCTTCAAACATGAGTCAGTCCATAAGCATGCATTAAGCATTTACTGTATGCCAGACACTGGGGGTATAAAGACCAAAAAAGAAAAAAAAGTCAACAACCCCCATCCCCGCCCCCTGCCCTCAAGGAGGTCCTATTCTAGTAAGGGAGACAACAGATAAATAAGGACATGAAGATGGAGAGACAGCCACCTGGAGGGTAAGAAGCTGCTGTAGCCCTGAGGAGCACTTCCAGGCAGGGGAGGGGAACTTTGCCTGTGCAGCGGCTGGTTCGGGTGCCCAGGTTATAGATAGGTTATGAGGGGAGAGGTTGGTAACTTGCCCAGCTGTGGGATGCCAGAGATAGGAGGGGCAGAGTGGAGGTTTGTTGGGCAATAGTGGGTGAAGGGGGAAAGAAGCCTCAAGATTGGCTGTTGCGGTGGAGTGAGATACACAGCCCATCTTCCTGCCCTCCAATTGGGCAGCCTTGGGGGTCATGCCAAGGCATACCAGGCGTGTGGATGGGAGAGTAACTTTCTGAGTAGTGGCATTCGGGGCTCAGCACAGGGCCCTGGGGGATGGGGAGTCTTAGAGTGGTAACAGAACAGTAAATGTTTCTGGAACATTCTAAAGTTTCCAAAAGGCATCCACTGGTGTCTCAGTGCCTAATCATGTGAGATAAACACCAGAGGAATGATTACTTCCATTTAACAGAGGAGGAAACTGAGGGTCAGAGAGGCCAAGTGACTTGTCTGAGGTCATACAGCTGGTAAGCATCTGAATTCAGGTCTGCCTGTCTCTGAGTCACAGGGTCACAGACTGAGGGCTGGAGGGGACCTTAGCAGTCCAGGGCCTCCGTCAGCCAATGTGCAGACTTCCTCTCCTCGTGCTTGCATCCTAACATCGTGACCCAGTCAGGCTGACTGCTTTGAAGCACTGTCTGAAATGTTTCAGGAAGCTAGCCATCAGTGTTCCTGATGCTAAAACCTGGCTTCAAACACCCCCCTCATACAGGACGCCTTCCCTGCTCCCCCTCTACTCCTACCCCCCAAAACATAATTTTGAGGCAATGGGAAGGGGAGGCTAAGTGACTTGCCCGGGGTCACACAGTAAGTGTCTGAGGTAGGATTTGAACTCAGTTCTCCTGACTCCAGGACACTCTCCACAGCACCTCCCCTTCCCACACACTGTGTTGTATTTATCCAGAATAGAGACTGAGAGAATACATGGCAAGTAGACAGGGAGCCAAGTTCGAGTCCCGACCTTGACCCACATTGGCAGGGGAGTGATTTCATTTCTCAGTGCTCTAGACCACAACTACACTTTTAAGTTTCGTAAAAGGTGTTGCCTGTTCCTCACCAAAGCTGCCTATCTTAATGAGATCCCAGAACCAGCCTGAAGCTAAGAACCAATCTTTACTCGTTTGTGAATTTGTCTCATCCCCCAGTAGAAGGGAAGCAGTCTCATTTTTGTCTCTGTATCTATCCCCAGTATCTAGCACACAGCAGCCACTTAATAAATGCTTGTTTGATTTGTCCAACCTTCCCTTGGTACAACGCCTTGAGGGCAGGGACTGTTTCCTTTCCACCGTGGTACTCCCAACCTCAAGCACCAGGCCTGGCACACAATGGGAGCTTCAAATCGGCTTGCAGACGCCACACCAGTTGAGTTCCACTTGGCTCCCAGAGTCCTTATCTGATGCTTCTCCCTGCAGTGACATCCCCCCTGGGTTTCCTAAGTCCCAGAAGGCAGGTCCTCTTCCTGCGTGGGGCCAGTGGCTAACAACGTCTGTTGTACAAGACCCAGTGATGCTCAGTCAAGGCATCTGCTGCCTGGGCCATTTTCAGAGTCAGCTCCCCAGGTCTGAGACACTGGGAGGTGCATCGGTGGCCAGGGTGAAATTGCAGTTCTCAAAGGACTGAAGGATTGCGTAACACGTTGGTGGGGGCTGAATTAGCCAACCCTTGAGATCCCTTTGAGCTTTGAGGCGTCCACTGTATGATTTTAACATCCAAATCACATGGAACTCAGATCAAATTTGAAATATTTAAAAAAAAATAGTTGGCCATAGTAGAGCTACAAAAGCAGGGAATGCTTGCCCTCCTGGGCAGGGAATCCTGACCCGCCCAGCTGCAGGGGCAGAAGAGAGCCGCAGACCACAGAGTTGCCACATTCTTCTAGTCCCAGACACGGCTCAGGATCATGGTGGGGCCAGCCTCCTCCCCAGGACGAAGGGGCCCAAAGGACCCGTGTTTACAGCCCCAAACATTCAGTGATCACCAAGACACCAGGAAAACAGTTTCCACGTCATCTCACACAAGCAGACACTGACAAAGACACACACACACACACACAGAAGGACACACCCAAACCTACTAGAGGAGACACACAAAGGTGGAGGTAACCCAAAGCAGAGTTCTGGAGCACAGGTACCTGGGTTCAAATTTGACCACCCCCATTTTCTACCTGAGACCTCCGATCTGGGCCTCAGTTCCTTCCTGGGTTAGATGAAGGAGATGGACTACATGGTCTCTAGTGGCCTTCAAGTTTGGAGTCTATCCCATGAGACATCGAAGGCCAAGTCTTTAGCGGTGGCAGCTGGAGTCCATCAATAAGCATTTATTAGTTCCTATAGCGTTCGAGGCAAGGTCTAAGCACCAGAGAAGCCAGAACAGTCCCTATTCTTAGAGCTTATGATCAAAGAGAGGAAATAACATGAAAAATAACTTTTTCATGGCTCAAGACTGGGACAAGTAAAGCAGAAATGGAGGGCAGTCCTGGCAGAAGAACCAAGAAAGGCATCTTGTGGCAGAGCCTCAAAGGACACCAACTAGAAGAGATGAGCAGGAAGGTGAGCATTCTCAGCCTAGGGGACGTGATGCCCGGGCAGGCCCAGAGGAAGGAAGCCAATGTCTATGGCACAGTTGTGTGGAGTAGCCTGACCCCAACCACAAGCTGTAGGTGGAACGTTGTGCCCATGATCCCCACTCCTATTATCTATCCATGGATCATTTTGGCTTCTGCTGTTCAGTTGTATCTGACTGACATTTGGGGTTTTCTTGGCAAAGACACCAGAGTGGTTTGCCATTTCCTTCTCCAACTCATTTTCCTGATGAGAAAACTTAAGGTAAACAGGGTTGAGGGACTTACCCAGGGTCATGCAGCTAGTAAACATCTGAGACTAGGTTTGAACTCAGGTAAATGAGTCTCTCTGACTCCAGCACTCTATCCACTGGGCCACCATTGAAAGGCCTTCAAATCTGTCCCTGGACTACCTTTCCAGGCTTACATTACTGGGGCCACAGAGTTGTGTGTGTGTGTGTGTGTGTGTGTGTGTGTGTGCGCACGCACGCATGCAGGTGCATGTGTTTGTGTACGTGTGTGCACAGATGTGTGCATGTATGTCTGTGTGTTATTGGGTCCAGTTGTAGCACAAAGATGTCAACTTAGACTGTCAATGAAATGGTCCCAAGATAGATGGGGCCAACCCAAATGCAGCCAGCTCCCTCTCTTACAAACAGAGGCTGACAAGTAAATTAAGTAGTGGAAGTTTCACTCAGGTAAGAGTTGGACTGGAGATTTCTGAGATTCTTTTTAGCTTTGAGGTTCTGGGATTCCTGCCTAAGACTCAACACAGCCAGAGACCAAAACCAAGGATGAGACACCATCAGATCGAGAACATGATGTCACCCACTTCCCTCCCATCTCCTATTGGGAAGGCCAGGGAAATACCCCTGGGGCAGGCTTTGTGACTACACCTCCCTTCCTGAGAAGGAAGGGCTACAGTCCTTGCCTCCTCCTTGCCTTCCCACCCTCGCAGGGACAGAATATGGTTCTGGTGCTGAGCAGGTTCTGGGACAATCTCAACGGGGAGGGAAATAACTGAGGTTTACCCTCCCCTCCCCATCTACCCCAAACATCCCATCGCTCTCAGAACTTGACTGTGAGCTCCCTTCATCTTTTATCTGTCACTGCCTCTTCCACCACCCCTCCCCCAATGGAAAGGTCCACCCCCTCCACCTGCACAAGCATCCCATTCCATCTCACCTGACAGGCCGCCGCCTGTCACCTATCCATCTCTTTGCCTATTGGCTCCTTCCTTCCTGCCTACAAACACACCTATGTCTCCCCCATCCTCAAAGAACTCTCACTTAACCCTTCCATCCCTAACTACTGTCCTGTATCTCCTCTGCCTTTGGTAGCTAAACACCTTAAAAAGCCCATCTACCACAGGGGCGGCTACCATCTCTCCTCTCTCAGCTCCTGACAACTCAGCTTCCAGCCTCATTGCCCCGGCACTGCTCTCCGCACCTTAACGGTCAAAACCAATGGCTTTTTCTCAATCCTCATTCTTCTTGACCTCTCTGCAGCCTTTGACCCTGTGACCATCCTCTTCTCCTTGACCCTCTCTTCTGTCTAGGTTTCCAGGACATCCCATCCCATCCTTCCCTTCTCCTCTCCCCCTCTCTCTTCCCCCTCCCCTCTCGTGGTTCCCCCCTGTTCTCCGGATCACACCCTCCAGCTGTGAGAGTCCCTCAGCAGTTCTGTCCTGGGCCCCCTTCTCTTCTCTATCCATATTGCTTCACCGGGTGATCTCAAGTTTCCTTGGATTGAAGGACCATCTCTGATGCCAACAATTCTCAGATTTCCCTCTTCTGCCCCATTCTCTGCTGACCTCAGCTCCAACATCCAGGGGACATCTTCAGCGGAGGATGTCCAAAACAGAACTGTTATCTTTCTAAACCCTTGCGCCATGACTGTCCTTCAGTCTCCCAACCTGGGAGTCAGTCTAAATTCCCATCGCTTTACCCTCAAAGCCTGGCGATGCCACCTCCATTACATCTCCTGCTAAGCCCTGCTCACCTCACACCCGGTCTATTGCAATAGCTGCTGGGTGGGGTGGGGGTGGAGGGTTTGCCTACCTCAGTCTCTCTCCTGGCTCCAATCCATCCTTCATTCAGCTACTAAAGTGATTTTCCTAAAGATTTTCTGACTACGTTACCCCTTATTCAGTAAATAGTGGCCCCCATCCCCTTCAGGAGCAAATACAAAATACTTTTTGGCACTTTAAGCCCTTCCCAATTCCAACTCCTCCCCCCTTTCTAGTCTTCTTACACCTTAATCTCTTGATACATATCCTTGGTTCCAGTGCTACGGACCTCCTGGTTCTCCCTCACATGTGACACCCCATCTCTCAGCTCCAGACCTTTACTCTGGCTGTACCTCCTGCCTGAAATGCCCTCCCTCCTCCCCTCTGCTTCCTGACTTCCAGCAAGTCCCAGTCAAAGTCCCATCCTTTACAAGAAGACTTTCCTGACCCCTCCCAAGTCTGGTGCTTTTTTCTCTCAGTTATTTCCTATCGCTCCTATCCAGAGCTGGCTTTACGTATCTATGTATTTACTTGTTGTCTCCTATTAGACTAGCTTTGCCTTTCTTTGTATCCCCAGGACTCAGCAGAGCCTGGCACACGGTAGGTGCTTAATAAATGCTTGCTTAAAGGTTCTGAGACATCTCCAAAAGGCTCATGGTGGAAAATGCCATCCATATCCAGAGAGAGAGCTATGGAGCCAGATGGGAGCAGACAATATCGGTTCTCTTTTTTGCTTTTCTCATGATCATTCCTCTAGTTCTAATTCTTTATAATATGACTAATGTGAAAACACATTTAATGTGAATGTATATGTAAAGCCTTTGCATGACATCTTGTGGGGGCGGGGGGGGACTTTTAAAACTCAGAGCTTGTGGAATTGAATGTTGTAAACTAAAAATAGATAAATTTTTTAAAAAATTAATGCTTGTTGACTGACGAGTCCAGAGGGCCAAACTAGGAGCACACTGTATATATAAACAGAGGAAGATCTGGGCTTGATGAAAAGAAAGGAATGAATGATGAAAGGAAACTTCCTAATTGTAGGAGTCATGCCCAGGTGAAGTGGGCTTCTTCATCAGGTAGTAAGTTGCCCATCACTAGATGTCTTCAAATTGGCAACTACTTAAGTCAGGAGGTCACAGAGGGAGGAGATTCCCATTCAGGTAGATTGGACTTGATGGGCTCAGGGTCTATACCAGCCCAAGATTGTCTTTCTCCATGGCATCCTGGGCCTCCATCTGGATTCCTCAGGGTGGGCACTGAGGATGCCCTTGGGTGGAGGAGAGGGGGAAAGGGCCACATACTCTCTGCCCTTAAGGAAGATGGCCCCATCCTAGATGGTGCAGGGTCTTTCTCCTAGCCCAGTTCTAGAGTGTTCTCAGACTGGAACCTTCAGCCCTCTCTTCCAACTTTCTGTGTCCCTCACTTCACAGGAATAAATCATCTTAAGATGAGACAATTAAGAGCTGAGGAAATTTCTGGGACTGATTTTAGGCCAATCCAAACCCTCAGTTTACAGAGGAGAATTTTGAGGCCCAGAGAAGTTGTAACCTGTTGTCCCCTGGGTAGTCAATGACAGAGTGGAGATTGAAACCCAGAACCTGCAGCATGAAATCCCCTTCTTTTTCTGAAGCACCCTTCTTCAGTGGTCAAAGATAGAGACCTGGCCCCCAGTAGATCATTGGAGCTTGAAGAGATGCAGCCTAGCTGTCCCTCCTCATTTTGCATCTGGGTCTGCCTGCTTCAGTCTCTCTCCTGGCTCCAATCCGTCTTCCATTCAGCCACTAAAGTGATTTTCCTAAAGTGCAGGTCTGATCACATCACCCCCTATTCAGTAAACAGTGGCCCCATCACATTCAAAGAGGGAAGTGACTTCCCCAAGGTCATACAGTAAATAACAAGGGCAGAATTCAAATCCAGGTTCTCCACTTCTAAAGCACTCCTGCCTGATCTCAGGTTTGGGAGGAAATGCCCTGATGCCCCCTGGGGAGAAGGGGGCTGGACAACCACTGATGTCTTAGATACAGTCCAGGAATTGCAAAGTGCTTTATTGCCAGAGAGAATTCTTGAAAACAGGAGATATAAGAAGGAAGGCAGCTCCCCAAAGACCGGATAGGGATCATGGACTATACCTAGGAGAGGAAGGGTGTGGGGAGCATCCCTCTGAAGACAGAGCTCCCTCCTAGGACCATGGAGAGGGACAGGAGAGAGAGCTGCAGAAAGGGGAGAAAGAACAGAGAGGGGGCATCTCCCTCCCAGGGAGCCCCCAGCCCCCCATGGAGGAAGCCTGTGCAAAGACATTTACCAAGGGCAGGGGCAGGGGAGTGTCAAGGCTTGAGGCTTCCCAAGTGAAACCTCCACAGCACCAGGATTCCACTTTGTGGGCATACCCACACAGCTTCACGAACAAGGCACACATGAGTGTTTTGTGCATTAGAGGCCAGGCCTCTCAGCTCTCCTGCCCTCCAGAGAGGTCATGAAGAAGAGAACTGAAGAGAACCAGCTTTGGCCTAGAGTAAGAGCCTTCCCTAACCCCCACCCACTAGAGGCTAGGCCTCAGAGCAGGGCCAGCTCCAAGAGGAGGCCAAGAAAACAGCCCAGGTTCCAAAGGATGAGAGGGAAGGCTGAGATCATCTCCATTCCTAGCCTTAACCCCAGGGTGTCCAGTCCCCTACCTTTAGGCACCTGCTAAGGCAACAGGACCAGGAAAACAACTACTTAAAAATGAGAGTGAAAGGTGGCCCCAGAGGACGTCTGCCTCAAGCACACCTATACAGAGGGGGGCACCAGACCAGCTCCCATCTCCATGGGGCAAAGCTTTGGTTTAGCTTTTGTAGACACCAGAACTCCACCAAAGAAAAGGACAATGGCAGGGGAGTGTCCAGCCAGCCTGAGCCGTAGGGGCATAGGTTCTCAATCCAGCTACTACCGGCAACTCTCCTGACGATTCTGAAGGACCTCAATGACACTGTCGATGCCATCCTCAGGTACCTGTGGGCACAGGGGGAAAGGGGGAAAGTACCATGGACCTGCTTAAAAGGGAGGGAAATGGGGAGAGCTGGACTTGCTAAGACAAGCGACCTTCTAGATGGAAGTCCATAAGAGCAAATCCCTTAGGGCATTGCCAGACTGAGTGACATGGGCAAATCTCTTCATCTGTGCCCCTCTAAAACAAGAGGGTTGGACCAGACGGTCCCTTCTAACTGTGATGAGTATGCTCTGAATTGGTCCTGGAGTCAAGGGATTCCCCTGACCAAGAAGGGCCTGGCTTTTGGAAAGGGATCACTGGGGAAAAAGAAGACACTCACCAGGGCATGGTCAAAGTTGAAGGTACTGATGTAGTAGGCAGAGATGTCGGCAGCGGCCAGGGGCCCAGCTATCTGGGCCACAATCCCACACTCGTCTGGGATAGGGAAAGACAGGGAAGGAAGGGAGTGAAAGGAAGACAGCAGGCGACTGCTCCTTAGGCCTTGGACAAAGCCCACCACACCCACTAGCTCTGTCAGGGCAGGACAGAACCAAAGCTGCTCTCAGACTCGAAGGCAGTGAGAGCCTGCACAAATCTCTGGGACTCAGTTTTCTGCTCTGTAGAATGAGGCAGGAAGACTGTTCCAGCCAATGAACCTATGAAGCAAGGCGGTTCCTCCACTCCTCAGTACATCTCAAGCCCGCCTTCAGAACATAAGATCCTGGACGGCAGGGCCATTTTGATCAGCCAAGCATTATTGATGCATCCACACTTGAACTGAACTCCAGAGACCTGGATCTGAATTCTACTTCTACATCCTTGCTGAGAGATCCTGGGCCAGTCACTTTCTTCCTCTTGAAAAATGAGGCATCTGGCCTTGATGACCTCCGTTTGCCTGGCCCGCAGCCCCCGCTTCCAGACTGATCCTCAGCGGTCTCTCCCTGACTCTATGTTCCCACCAAACTGGCCTATGTTCCCTACATGATGTTCCTGTTCCCCTTTCTATCTCCCCTGCTCCCAGCTTTGCCTTTCAGAAAGTGCACCTTTCTCTCATGTTTATTTAGTTCCATTTCTACCTCCTTCTACTGGGCCTGGCCCAGTCGCCCCAAACGTTAGACCTCCCTCCAACCTTAAAATCACTTTGGATTTTGTATATCTGTGAGCAGTTATCCCCTAGCAGAATATAAGCTCTCTGAGGACAGGAATGGGTTCATTTGCGTGGCTGTACTCTCAGTGGCTGGCACACAATAGGCACTTCATGCTTGCCAAGTTGAATGGCCCAGTGCTGTTAACTGCACCGTCTATGGCCATACCCACTCTCCCTCCACCCCCAAACAGGCTAATCTGGTCAGGGACCTCAACCCAGACCTGTGGCTGTCAAAGATGCTGGAAAGTTTTGCCTACCCTGATCATGTTCCCTGGCCAGCCCAGACTTACCAAAACCCAGGGGCTGGCCCCCAATTCGAACCATTCTCCAAAGTTCTCCACAGGAGCTGGTGAGCAACAGATCACTGGGGAACCTGAGCGGGAAGAAGGGGGAGTTGGCACCTCCCCTAACTCATACTACTCCCTCTCCTGTGCTAGGATGAGTCTTGGGCAGGAAATCAAGAGACCTGGCTTCTGGTCCCAACTCTGCCCTGACTCACTGGATAACCGTGGATGATTGACTTCCTCTCTCTGAAAATGTTTCTCCCTCTATCATATAGGGGTTGGACTGGGTCATCCTGAAGGGCCCTCCCAGCTCTGCTACTCCAGGTTCTAAGGCCCCATGACATTCTGGGACTCCAATAGGTCTCTTTCAAGAGGGCCTGGGATCTCACTTTCACTTGAGAAGCAAAGAACTGGCCTGACCCAACTTAGGGTCAGAGGGCAGGGTTACCTACTTCTTCTGTGTCTCCGCATCCATGACAATAGAGATGTAGCCCTCGATCAGGGAGAAGGCAAAAAAGGGGATGGAGCCAAGGTCCAGGTCATCAGAAGCCCCCTCCTTTGAAGCACTGGGGAGGTGTGGAAAGAGGAGGAGGGAGGACAGTCAGCTCTGCCTTCCACATAGCTCCAACTCCCCTCTGAAAGGGCTGGGGGGGCCTTCAGCATGGGAGTGTGAAACAGATGAGAAAAGGGAGGCATTATGCTAGAACTGCCTAGGTGACCTTGGGAAAGTTCCTTTCTGCCTTTATGCCTCAGTTTCCTCATGTGTAAAATGATCTTTTAAATGATCTAAAAGGTCCTTTTCAGCTCTGATATTCTATGCTGTAAGGTCCCTCTCTAGCTCTTGACTTCCCTGTTCTAAAACCCCAGCCCTGATATTCCCTGTTCTAAGGCCCCTCCTACCTCTGACTTTCTGTATTCTAAGGGCCCTTTCAGACCTCACCTTTCCCCAAGCTGGACCTCAGTTTCCTCATCTGTAAAATGAGTTGGAAGGGACTCTATATTTTATGCCCTAAGGTCTCTTCCAGTTCTGAAGTTCTATGATTCCAGTGGTTTGGTCTTCCTTTTCCTAATCTAGGCCTCAGTTTCCCCATCTGGAAGACAAGGGGAAGAGATGGGAGAGAAGAGTGGAAGAGTCACTTCCAGGTCCCTCCCTACCTGTGGGAGTAGAAGAGGACATCCATCAGCGTGGTGGCAATGGCAGGGAGGGTGTCAGGGTCCAGCGTGAGGATGCAGAATCTGTTCTGGGGGCTCTGGATGGGATGCACGGTGGGGCTGGGGCCTACCTCAAGGAAGGGGAAGAGACTTGTAAATGGCTAGCCCAGGGCTAAGCCTGGAACTCCTCTGTGGCTGGGGAGGTGGCTCCACCTGGTGGACACACAGAATGAGCCCACTAGACAAAACTTAGGGCATCTCGGAGGAAAAACAAGAGTTTTCTAAGCCCCCTGAGTCAATCAGCCATTAACGTCGTGATCTTGGAGAAGTATCGCTCTGCCTCTCTGGGACAAGGCCATTTGCCCTGAAAAGTCAGGCTAGTTATCCCTGCCCTCCCAACCTTCTCCAAAGGATATTTATGCCCTCTGGTTAATAATGTCACAGGAGTTCATATGTTATGATTAATAGCATGACTGAACACCAAACTACCTCCCTTCCAGAGGTGGAGGCCTACAGGTGCAGAACATGGCACACACTGTTAGATTAGGTAGAGACTGGGGTAGTTTTGCTGAATTGGCTCCCCACTCCCCTCCTTGGCACAAGGGCTGGCTCTGGATCGGGGAGATAGGTGGTATCGATAGTGTCAGAGGCCTTTGGAAGCAGAGTCCAACCAAAGCAGCCCCAGGGGGACATATGAAGGAATGGTGGTTCAGTAGCTCTCCCAGGCAGGCATAGGCCTCCCCCCTGCCCCTGCCGTGGTGGCCCCTCACCTAGTTTGGCTTTGTGGAAGCCGTTGCTGGCATCGTCACAGGACACAGGCATGGGCTCTCCATCAACCTCCCGGTAGATGGCAAACTCCTGGGCCAGAGTGTGGATCACCACGGGCAAGTCCTGCTCCCGGACCTACAGCCCAGAGGGGAGGCCAAGGGGTCACAACCCTCCCAAATCCTGTCCCTCCTCCCAGATTCACCCAGACCCGCAGGTACAATGTGTCTGGCTCCCACATGTGCTCGACATGCCACACACACTCCTCAGTTTAGTCATACCTGACCTTCACATCTTTCATTCTCTCTCTCCCAGTGTCTCTCTGTGTCTCCCCTTCTCCGTGTCTGTCTCCCCATGCTATCTCCTACATGTCTCTCCTTCTACCTGCATGTCTCCCCTCTGTCTCTGTGTCTCTCTCTCCATGTTTCTGTGTATCTCCCTATGTCTCTGTGTGTCTCTCTCCCCTTTTCCCTGTGTGTTTCTCCTTGCCCAGTAGGCCCATGGCCCCCTCTTGGTGTAGGCAGTCTTGTCAAGGGGTCCCTGGGAAAAGGGCACAAGCAGACACAATCCTGTACATGCCCCAGGCCTGGAGTCTTGCCCTTCTCTCTTGCTTCTTGCATTCCTGCCCCCAAAGCCTGGCAGAATCGGGCTGAGGAAGAAGACAAATCCAAGGCCCTCTCTCTCTTATCCAGGCTTTGGGGGAGAAAATACCCACAACACCTCTAAACCAAATGACCCGAGATGGTCTATGACCCCCCCCCCCAATCCCTGCAAGTCTCACCAGGATGAAATCTGTCTGGTAGGTGGACAACATGAGCACCGAGACATGGTGCTCGGCCAGTGGAGCAATGACCGACCGGGCAATTTTGGTGACACCAACAGCCTGAAAGTTGGTGGCCGAGCTGCTGTTGGATAGAACATTGAGTACCAGCCACGTGGCATCAGCCACCTGCAAGAACTCTGACGGGGGCAACTCTGTGAGAAAGAGAGCAAGTCAGCAAGTGAGGGCCAGGCCACCCTCACCCCCACCTCTAAGACACAGCACCATCTTATAAGGGTGGAAACCCTACAGTCGGCATCAGGAGACCTAGATTCTAGGCCCAGCCACTGACCTCTCTGGGATCTCAGTCAAGTTACTTCCCCACTGTGGGCCTCCAACTCCTCAAGGGCCAGGATAATCCCTCTAGGGGTAGCCCAGGGATCCAGTGGCACAGTATGTGTAGGGAACAGCATCACCCATTCCATGCACTCATGTGAGCCAGCAGGATCCTATACTAGGACTGCTGACAGAGCCTCACCTCTGCTGTCCCATGGACAGGTTGCTTGGGAAACAGAAGGGGTTTCATTGGAGACCTGGGCTCCAACTTGGACCTGGGGTAGAGCTGGTTCAGTGCCTTCTTTGTACAGAAGAGGAACTAAGGCCCAGACAGATTTAACAGCTCACCCAGAGTCACATAGAGTTGGTCACAGAGCCAGGATTGGAACTCAGCACCTCTGTCTAGAAAGCAAGCAGGCTTTCCACTGTGCTATCTTGGTGGGGATTTCTGCTCTGGTACCAGTCAAACTGGATAGTCCCTTCTAGCACAGTGACTCTAGGATCCAAGCAGTCCTAGTCCATTTCCACACCCCAGGGTACAAACTGAGGCTGATCTTAGCCAGGAACTGGATCGTGAATCCCGGGCCACCCCTTACTTCCAGGACAGACCACGAAGTCAGGGGCCCAGATGGCCCCAGAAAATCCTATCTCCCCCAATTTCATAATCCCTACCCAGGGAGCGGCTAAACTTCTGTGTAAGGGGTGAAGGACAAGCAGGCGGTGGGAGGGAAGTTCCCAGGCCTTGGTGCCAAGCCTCCTGGGTGCCAGCAGGGGTGGCCAGGACAACAAGCCAGCAGATGGGGAAGAGGGAGGCAGCTAGTTAGTGAGGTGACTCTAACGACCATAAGAGGGAGCCAGTGAACAAGAGAGGGGAGGCTAGGGTCACTGTGGGCACCACTCTGACCACTTCCCCCTCAGTTAGCACTGCCAACAGCTACCTGACCTCCCTGGTAGGAATGCAAGGGATGGGCCTGAGAGCCTAAGGAGCTGGGTCTGGATTCAAAGACTGGCTTTACTTCACAAGAAGTGATCCTGGACAAGCACCTCTTTCTGAACCATTTTGTCTTGGGAGATGAAGGACTATTCTAACTACAAATCTATGACCTCAGACCCCCTAGGTACTAGGCAGGGGGGGCAGAGGAAAGAAGCTCAGATGCTTTGTGAAGGGAAGGGGATAAGATAGGCAAACTAAATCCCAGAGCTTGGAGGCACTGCAGTGCATCTATTCCAGCTTAAGCCAGAAAAAAAGCTCCAACAAGCAGTCACCCAGGATGTTCTTGGGGTTCTCCAGTGACAGGGAGCTCACTACCTCCTGAGATAACCCATCCTACTTTGGGACATCTCTGATGTGAGGAAATCTAACTTCCAAGCTGAGGAGGTGAGAGACACACCAGCAGCCTGAGCAGCTCTGAACACCCTGGCCCCCAAGGGTAGGGACCTAGATAGATTGGGGAGGGTTTACCAGAGATAGGCTGAGGTTATAGGTTCCATCCTGAGTTTGGGGAGGGTGGGAGATGGGGGTAGGTGGCTAGGCTGCATAAATGCTGTCTTTGTTGGCATCAAGGCTGCCCAGGCTAGCTTCCTTCCTCTCAGCCCAAATGGACAGATCCTGACCTCTCCATGACTCAGGAATGCACACCCCACCCTCCTAAGCATCCCAAGCAGGAGAGAAGAGGAGGGCCTGAGCCTGGAGCCAGCCTAGGCAGCCACAGCTCAGTGGGAAGAGCCCATGGTTTGAGTCAGAAGCCCTGTGTTCAGAACCTGCTCTGATCTTTTATGTACTAGTCATGTGGTCTTAGGAAAGTCCCTCCCTCTCCTTCCCTGGGACTCACTTTGCTACTCTGTAAAATGAGCTTAGACTCTTCTAGGGCAGCTAGGTGGTGCTGCAGGAGATAGAACCTCCGACTTGTTCAAATATGACCTCTGGCATGTATGAGCTGTGAGACCCTGGGCAAGTCACTTTACCCTGTTTGCCTCAGTTTCCTCATCTGTAAAAGAGAGGCTGGAGAGGAAATGGAAACCAGCCTGGAATCTTTGCCAAGAAAACCCCAAATGGCATCATGAAGCATTGTGACAACCGAAAAATGATCAAGCAACCAGAAAGATCCTTTCAGCTGGTGGCTCTGAACTCAGGGAACAGCTGCCTGTCTTGGCCTCTGGGCCCAGAACCTAGCACCAGGTGAGTCTGGACCGTGAGCTTGGATGCTCCACCTTGCTATGCCTGGGGCAGCAGGCAGCACTAGAGGTAGGTGAAAGAAGAGCCAGAGAGGAAGGGGAAAGCTCAAGGGAAAGAGCAGGACCAGGGCTGGACCTGGATCCCCCCCTCCCCCCAGGTCAAGGCTCATTTAGACCCCAAGTTCAGGGGGATCAGAGATCCAGAGCTGGGCAAGTCCAACCCCCTTATATAGATAAGGAAACTGTGGCCCAAGAAGGTTATTATTGACAATAACAACAGCCAGCATTTCTATACAGCACTTTATAGTTTGCATAATACTATGTCAAGCTTTGATCCTCAGATGACTTATCCAAAGTTGCAAGGTTACTAAGCAGAGTGAAACTCGAATCCAAGACCCTGGTATTTAGAGATAGAGGCCTCTTCATGACCATCTAGTCTAGGAGTGGGGACTCTGCAGGCTGGAGGCCAAAGGTTCCCCACCCTGATCTAGTCCAAGCTCAAAGGAAGACACTGAGGCTTGGAAAAGTTGATTGCCCAGGCTGAACTAGGGTTAGGTTAGACCAAGGGGTCAAATAAACCACCTACCAAGCTATAGTCTTTGCCATTGAATCAGATTAAAATTAGATTGGGAATTATTTCACAATTATTTCACATTATAAATAAAAATACAACAGAATCAGACATGGTTTTGTAATCCAATCTGCAGCCCCCAGGGGATCTTCGGTGGCCCCCTTTCTACTTGATGTCCCCTGGAAATGACACTGTCCTCAGCCTCAGTGACTCACACCATTCAGGTCCCATAGCCAGTTAATGGCAGGGAGATTCAAACCTAGATCCTCAGGCTCCCTCCAGAGCATGGATTGCTTAGACAACCTGGGACCTCTTAGAAGATTCTCTAGCACCGGCCAGGTCTTAGGGTCGGGGAGGAGGGAAGAGTTGTTGTGTTTGTCCTTGATTCTCGAAGAGGACCATGACATCATGATGATGACATGACTCGCAGTTGACTGATTTGAGTGAGGGAGGTTCTATACAAGTGGTCACCAGTCTCACTTCCTCTTCCACAGCCATCTGGGTCCAGTGTTCTGATATTCATCAGGACGACTGGAGATGGCCCAGGATGCACTGTGGGACCCTGGGCATTTTAGGCTAAGGTCTTACCACATTCTCACTTTAAGGGAGATAGACCCATTCTACGAATAAGCCTCTTTAAGTAGTTACACAAGGGATGACCCCCTTTTAATTAAAAAAAAAAAACCTAACTGGCAGGGGAAGACCCTCAGGGTTACTATTTACTATTTTGGAGGGAAGGGACCAGGCTGGGAAAAAAGAGAAAAGGTCCTTTCCAGAACAGGCTAGGTACCCTCCCTCCCCCTTCCTAAACTCCGTCCCATTCATTTACGAAGCAGTCACCTTTATTAAGCATTGTGCTAAACACAGGAGATAAAAAGAAAGACAAGCAATTCCTAACCTAAGGGAGTTGTACATACCAGGAGAGGACATATGACAGGTTTAAGTATGCACCCACCTCCTCTCCTCATCTGCTTTCCCAATAGAATGGGCCTTCCCTACTGCTCAATACAAGGGAGAGATAACCTAGTCAGATGCTTCAGTTGTAGCCCCAGGTCTAGCACAGACCCATCCTTCCAGCTCAGGAAATCTTCCTAGATTAAGGTGACCAACTGGTAACTGAGGAAGGACAGGGCAGGACATTGTGGTCAGGGAGGAACACAGTCAGCTGGAGGAGGAGAGGGAAGGACAAGTGAATTCTCCCTTTCCCCTCAATGGGCTCCGAACCAGGCCATACCAGTAACTTCTGAGCAGTACTCCAGGGACCCAAATCCCCAGCCTGAAGAAGGCTAGAAGACAAGTCACAAGTATGGCAAAATAGACCAGACCCTGAAAGAGCAGATTTAGAAAAAGCAAACTATACTCATTTTCACAGTAACTGGAGAGTTAATGTTCATGACTAGGTAAAGCCAACATAGTAAAAATGGCAACAGTAACAAATCTGACCTATACTATCCATCAAAGCAGCAATGGATACAATATGGATACAATATATTCCCATGGCTGTTAGTTCTATCTCTTGAAATAACTTGTATTGCTTTGCATTTACTTGACTATGTACATCAAATCAAAGCAAAAAATATTTTATGGGGCAGCTAGGTGACACAGTGGATAGAATATCCCACTCTAGAGTTCGGAGGACCTCAGTTCTAATCTGGTATCAGACGCTAATTAGCAGTGTTACCCTGGCCAAGTCATCTAACCTCGACTGCCTCAAAAAAAAAAAAAAGGAAAAAATATTTCACCAACCTTAAATAGCTTTATAAATGCTAATTATCATTACTGTGTGCTAACCTCCCCCAGTAGAATATAAATTCCTCCGAGGGCAGATTTTTTATTTTTGTCTTTATAACCCCTTTAGTAGTACAGTATGTGCTTAATAAGTTTATTGAGTCACTACTACTTTTCAACTGGTAAGAGAGAGAAGAAAAGACTTAGAGACAGAGGACCTGGGTTCAGATCTCAGCTCTGCCCCAGGGAATTCCCTTGAACATGTCCCTTTCCAACTTAGGGTGTCAGTTTCCTCATTTGTAAACAGAAAGGTTTACACCAGATGCCTTTGGAAATTCCTCTTCACTCTAGATCTTATCATTCTTCTCCAGACTCCATTTACGGTCAGTGCGTGGGACTGAGAGCATGGGCACCTGGGGCCTGCTCCTGGATGGGCCCCTTGTGGGGAAGTTAAGCCAGGCAGAAGTCGAAGGGCAAGCAGCACCCACAAGCACTAGGCCCTAGGCCCTATCTCTGAGGTCACAACAGGAAATAGAAAGGGGGAGGTGGAGGGGAAGGCAGGCAGCTTCCAGCTGAGGGATCAGGCTTATCTATACCACATATAGCCCACGTGTTGGGTCCAGACTTGGAAAATCTTGCATTTCATCTGTCTCCATCACCTGCTGGTTCCCATTTACCCCCCAGAGCTCCCAGGCCCTCAGTTGATACTGGACTAATTGCAAGAAGTCACCCTGGAGTGGAGGGAGCAACTATTCTGCTCTCACCCAGAGGCAGAGGTGAATGGGGGACCTCTGAAAACAGCAATTATCAGAACCTGCCAGTGCCAACATGCCCCCAAGGGGGCACAGGACATGGAGTCCGGAGGGTAACTCTTCTAGTCCAAAGTGCTTTGCTCTCTCTTAAAGCTCCCCATAGCTGTGTGCTATTACTAACATTTTACCAAAAAGGAAACTGCAATCTTGGGAAAGGAAAGTGACTTAGCCAATATCACAGCAGAAGCCACAGCAGAACTGAGATCCAAAGGGAACAGGTACCACAAGGCTGCCCCAGAATGTCCTGGACACTCGCTCACCCCCTCTCCAAGGTACTTCCAGTCCACTCTGGGACAGCTGGGGCAGGAACCCAGGTGCTGCTCAGATCCATTTTACTGGGCTCTACTGTGTCCACCCTTCTCTCCTGCCCCAGGCCCGGTCCACCTGTCTTAAGCATTCTGATGATAATGTGTGCCTGGCCCACACAGGCGAGCCAAGGGGCACCCCTTGGAAGAGTCTGGGGAAGAGAGCCTCAGGAGATCAGGAGGAGAAGCTGGAACCCAGTACCTTGGTATCCTTCTTCATCCAGCATTAGGGTGTAATCTTCAGGGGTTTCTGTCAGGCTGAAAAACTTGCACCTAAGGAAAAGGAACCCCGGCCCCCCATGAGCCAAGGCAAGGCACTCCCTCATCTCCCCTGGATCCCAAAGTCCAGAGGCAGAGGGGAGGGAGGAATGGGAAAGGAAGGACCAGACTCAAAGAAAGTGAGTGGACTCTGCCCAGGCTCCAGTCAAGCAGAACCGACTGGGTCCTCTAGAAACCCTTGCCCATGAGGAGAGGGTGAAGGGGAATGATGGGTACAGGGGATACCGGCTGTTCCCTAAGCTCACCCCAGAATCCCCATCCTGGGGAAGGAGGCATACAAGCCAGGCCCTTCGCTACTAGTACAGGGGAAGGAACCACTTCCCAAGCAATTTCCCAAGAGCTGGCGAGGGTGACCCCTGCTGGTACTCATCCCTCTGACCCACTGACCCAAAGAATGCTGGAGCTGGGAAGCCCCTTAGAGATTTAGAACAGCTCCCAGCGTCCCACCCCCTCATTTTACAGGAGAGCAAAGCGAGGCCCAGGGAAGGTCACCCCGCTACCATGCAGCCCAGGTGGTGCATGAACTCAGACTTCACAGAATGCCCAGTGGGCTGGAAAAGCCACCATTAAGGCAGTGACGTTCAACACCGCCCCCCCGCCCCGCCCCCGTTAATATAGCGAGTCTAGGAACCAGGACAAGTCCAAGCAAGCTGGGGGGTGGAGGAGGGGCGGCTTCGGGGCGTCTCTGGACAAGTCACTACAATCTCTCCGCATCTCAGTGGCCCCTTCTGTGAAGTGGGGATAATAAGGGCCTGCGGAACCGGCTCGGGGACCGAAGGAGATAGTGGGGCCGGAAGGCGGCCGGGAGCGAGGTGCTCACCAGCCTTACCCCCAGACCCCGCCAGAGCCCGGCTGGGAGAGGGGCCCCACCTCCGGCCTCAGCCTTACCGGCTCCGCTGGCGCAGGAAGAGCAGCTTGACAAGCGGGTGCGTGTAGAGCCAGAGTCCGGGGCGCGCGATGCTCAGCACCCGGACCCGGTGCTCCAGGATGTGCAGCTCCATCGGGGGCCCGGGCGGCTGGGCCTGGGGGCTGGGGCCTGGGAGGGGGCCGCTGCGGCTGCGCCAGGCCCCGGGCCCTCCTCCGCCGGAGGCTGCTCCAGCTCGGGCTCCGCTCTGCCCCGCCCCCGCCACGCCCCCTCGAAACTCCCTAGGCCACGCCCCGGCCCTCGGAACGCTGGGGTTCAGCCAATACCCTAGCCAAAGCCTCGAGGCCACGCCCCCCAGACTGGCCCATCTGGAAGCGGGGGAAGTACCGGGGTGAGGAGGCGGGCCCCACGCGCGTCCAGGAACCTCAGGAGGCTGCCTCGGAGTGGAGGGGCTCCGCGAGGCTCGGTGCGGGCAGGGTGGTCCAGGCCACACCCAGGTGGGGTGATCCAGCCTCCGGACGGTGTGGCTGGGGAAGCGGGGCAGAGAACAGGCCCAGAACAGAACCCCAGCTCCGCTCTCCCAACTTACTCGGCTCAACGGAGCCACCCCCTCTCCAATCAGGGCAGGGGCGGACTTGGGGCCACCGGGCACCAGACTCCTGGTGGAGCACGCCGACCCACCCCCTCGTCTGAGTGTGAAACCTCCCTCCCACCCAGATGCAGAGATCACAAGCCCAACGTCCTCATTTTAGGGGCTCAGAATGGGAGAAGGGTCGAAGACCCCAAAGCGCTTCCCAAGAGCTGTATCCAGGCCGCTAGGGGCTCTTTCCAATACTGATCCCCCTCCCCCACCTTTTACTGTCGGTAATTGGTAGATTTTCCCCACCTTCCCAGAGCTCAGTCCACAGCTGATTCTAAGTGAAATGGGTATCATCCATAAAGTAAAATCCAGTTGAAAAACCATAAATAAAGCAGTTTGGGGGAGAAAAATGGAATATATACAAGTATGTGTTTAAAGAAGGGCCAGAGGTGGCAGATGGGTTGCGCCTTCAAGGACAAGGGTTCTCCTATTTCACGGTTAGAAAAGGGGAAGGCATTCCAGGGTCTTCCCATTGATTCAAGGAGTATTGAATTCTGCTCTTTGCACACACAGGGTCATAAAGGCCAAACCCACTCTCCTTCCCCCAAGAATCTCCCTCCTGCCCACCCACCTCCCAGATCCCTTCCGTCAGACCCAGAATCTAAATATGACAGAACCAAGGAAAAATTCTTGACTCTCAGGCCAAGGATCAAATTCATGTTATCTAATCCCCATTAGGTTCCCTCTTCTGGCATCTGATCTATTTGTCTTTAATTGACTGTTCAAAACCTGCCTCTCATCCAGCCTCCCAGGATGCCAGGGCTTCTCCTGCCCACCCCTACTCGGCAGAGGGCCTCCTCTTTGTACAAAATAAGATCTTCCTTTTTTGCTCTTTTACTTTTCCGAACCTATATTTCATCCTACCCTAGCCCTCCTTCATTCTCCTCAGGGATCTTATCTGATCCCATCTCCCCCTCTGAAGGACCCACCCGGGCCCCCTCGAGGGTACCCTATCCAAGCCCCACCCTCTCCAGGCTCCTCCCTCTCAGCCATCAACAAATACTCCAGTCCTCTCAGTTTCAGAACTTTCCACTTGACAGCTCCACTCCCTCAAGCTATCAGCTTCCTATCTCTCCTCCCTCCTTTCACAGCCAAACTCCAAAAACTTCTGCCCTCTAAGAGACTCCCACTGTCTGATCAGTCCTATGCAATCTGGCTTCTACCGCCCCCAGCCAAGTGAAACACTCCCTCCAAGTCTACGAAGTCCCGTAGCAGGTGTGACAATGCTCTGCTCCTGCTCAGTACCTCCACTATGCCTGGCCTCCAGCGGCTATCACCCAATTCCCCTTAGGTTTCCTAGGATCCGGACCCAGAAGAGACCTCAGGAGAAGGTCTGGAAGGAACAGAAGGAACAGAAGCTCAGGGCCTCTGATCCAATCTCTGGGTCTTTCCAGGGATGAAAAATTATCTTTATAGTGATGCACATATTATGCATGCGTAAAGAAAAGATCCCTACGACCAAGTTTGCCCAGAGCACTGATCTCATACTTACTGAAAAAATCATTTTCTTTCCTCTTCCTAACCAAGTTCTATGGATCCAACTCAGTCCTGTTGTCTTCGTTTCCCAGGCTCTAAGTGCTCTATGAATCCGCCACATTCCCCCACCCACTGGACGCCTCACATGTTTAGCTGACTATTGTACCTCTTCATCTCTCAGGGGCGCCCCTCTTCACCCAATGAAGTTCAAACCTATATGATGTCTGGCGTGTCTAAAGAGGATGAGCATCCTCTGGGGTGAGGACTTGCCAACTGGCCATTCATCCATCCACCTTTGGTGCCCACCTGCCACTCAACTGTCACTTGTGACTCCAGGAAGCATGTACAGGAGACACATCCCAGTAAAGCCATCTCAACAAAAACAGGTTAAACAAGGTTGAGGGTCAGTGATGGGCTTCAATCACATCAGGGAGTCAGAATGTCCACCCCAAGTACGTGAAAACTCCGCTCCCCCCCAACCCCAAGAAGCAGGCACTGTGGAACTCAGCTGTGGGAAGTTAAGACTTCCCTGAAGAATGGCTGGATGAGAACAATTTGTTCTAAAGATGAAGTGAAGCACTTAAGAGCTTGGTCACTGCTTGTCTTCTCGATTTTTGTCCTGTCCTTGGACCCCGACAACTCTGGGAGTGTGGTTGACCACTTTGTGCCTGTCTGCTTCGCTTAAATCCAATTCACATGGGGGGTCATCACTCTGCGATGTCACTGGTCTCCCTGCCTCCAGCCTCTAAATCTCCCTCCATATCTTAAAGATAATCACTAGGACTCCAGTGACTTCCCTAATGCTGAATTCTGGGATGAAATATACATTCTTCGGGTTGAACATCTTTCCCAACTAGCCCCAGCCTACCTGTTTTTGCATCCTCTGTCCAAAACCTCCATTCCAGATAAAATGACCTGTTCTGCACTTTCCCCGGAACTGGATGGATAATCTCTCTTCAGTCTTTGCAAAGGCTCTATCTATCCTGCATGCTTAGGACTTACCACCAATAGACCTCCACCTCATAAGCTGCCTTTGTGAAGATAAAAATGAGATGATTCTGCATATAATCAGCACTTAACCGATCTCCTAGTTTTCCTGATTCCAATTATTTATTGGTCTGAGTAGCTGCTATTACTCCAGCAACTTAGATGGCCCCCAAAAATCAGTCACTCTTGCTCTTTACAACCTGGATCTAACCTACCTTTTCAGCTCCAAACTTTCTGGTTGCTCCAGACATAACCCCCAACTCCAATGATCCGTTTTTACCAAGGCTGTCTTCCCCACCTGGAAAATTCTACCTCCTCACCCTTTTTTCACATGCCATGTTCTCCCAGATGTCTCTGCATCACCCCAACTTATACTTTCTGCTTCACCTCTCCCCCACATCCAACCACCTTGTGTCCCAGAATCCCCTCCTGTACAGGGTACCCCAAAAGTCTGGGTGACATTTTAAAGTTTTACTAGGCTAAAACTGCACTAAGACTTTTGGGACACCTGTCTGTATTTCCCCAATAATTTGAGTAGGACTTGCCTCACTTCTTGCCTTTGTATCTCCAATGACATAGCAGTGACCAGAACATAAAAAAATGACTAATAATTTGTCAACTGATGGAACAATCTATTAATAATCCCATTACCCTCAGTGGAATAGTTCATTGAAGACAGACTTTCCTGTTTTTGTCCTTGTGTCCCCAATAGTTGACACGGTAGGAGCTTCATAAATGAATGAAGAATGGGGTCAACATGGGTAACAGTATCCAAGATGCCTGGAGGTCCTAATTCTCATCCGCATATCCAGACTTAGGGTCACTGTGGATGGCAGCATGATTATGGTCCACTCCCAAGACCAGTTTCTATACCCACGCCCCACCCCATGGACTGGATATCTAATTGGACTTAAGGGATAGAAGAGTGTTGCTTGGCTTTTTCCACTAGTTGCCAGGTTCCCTCCACTGGGTCCAAAAGACTCCTCCACCAGGCTCCCACTTTTCCCAAGGAGTATCCAGACTGAGGGTTGTCTGTTGGCCCCAGCTGCTCACAACAGGGCATTCTGTCAGTCTTGGCATGGGTGGATGTGTAGGTTCTGCCATGATGGGTTGTTGCATAGTCTGGGTCATGGGCTGCTGTATAGTCTGGGTCATGGGCTGCTGTATAGTCTGGGTCATGGGCTGCTGCATAGTCTGGGTCATGGGCTGATGCGTAGACTGGGTCATTGGATGATATGTAGACTGGATCATGGGCTGATATGTCGACTGGATCATGGGCTGATATGTAGACTGAGTAATGGGCTGATAGGTAGACTGAGTAATGGGCTGATATGCAGACTGAGTAATGGGCTGATATGCAGACTGAGTAATGGGCTGATATGCAGACTGAGTTATGAGCTGATACGTAGGCTGGGTCATGGGTTGGTACATAGACTGAGTCATAGGCTGCTGAATAGACTGATGGATGGACCCCAGGATGGGAGACCACATATGTTGATTTACAGATTCTGGCATGGGCTGATGCATGAGGTGCCCCATGGTTTCTGGCCTGGATGGTTGCCTGGGCTCCGGCTGCACAGGCTGCTGCCTGGGCTCCGGCTGCACAGGCTGCTGCCTGGGCTCTGGCTGCACAGGCTGCTGCCTGGACTCTGGGATGGGCTCTTGCCTGGGTGGCTTGGTGGTCTCCCATGTGGTTTCTTTCTTAGTCTGCTCTATGACTTTCGGTACAGGACTCTTCAGAATGTGTTTCATGGTTTCAGCTGTCTCCATGGGCTCCTTATCATCATGGTCATGGCTGTCACCCCCACTGTCACCTACAGTGTCTGCTGCAACCACCTAGGGGCACATGGAGAAGAGGAGGGTCACAGAAGATAGAAGGACTAAGGAAGGAGGGGGTCAGGGTAAAACTGGACAACTGGTCAGAGAGGAGGCATAATTTGAGAACCCAGGCACCCAACGGCCTTTCTGCTAACCCTACACTGCTGGACTGACCTCTAGAAAATGCTGTTTAGTAAAGGGAAGGGGTACATCTGTGGACCCCTGACGGGGCTTACAGGACACCTCACAGGGATCATGGTTCCAGAGACTCAAACCCAGAAGGGAGCCAAGAGGTCAGTCCAACCCTGCCACTGCAACAATGAGGAAACAGAGACTAAGGGATGGAAGATCCCTAGAAGAGATATGAATCTAGGCCACAACACTGACCCCAGACCCACACAGAGGACATAGGGGAGGCCTCAGGGCTCAGATCGTGTCCTCCTGGTCCCACACCCTCAGGCCGCACACCCTGGATTTGGGTCATTTCTTAGAGCCCCAGGGTTGGGGAGGAGGCAGGAGCACAAAGGACTCATAGTAGGCAGAACCAGTGGGCAAGGAGAAAAAGCAGAGGGGGACCTGGGAAACAGTCAAGAGAGGGAGCCTGCAGCCAGGAAGCAGGCAGGAAAGACGGAGGACCAGCACTCACATCGAAGTGGGAGGGCACATCTTGGGGGGCCCTGGGCTTGCGGCCATAGAGGAGCTGGAAGGGGCTTTTCCTTTTGTTCTTTGTCACCGCAGTCCTCAGGGAGAACAGGGCTTTGTCCAGGACGCAATCCCACTTCTCAAGATCTCCCTTCACCAGGCTCCACAGAGTCCTGAAAGCAACAGAGCCACGGGAATAGATACTCCCACCCTCTACGTCCTCAAAGCTCCAAGTAATCCCAAAGCAGGAAACCTTCAGTTCAACATTCCCCTCTCACCCTACCTCAGTTTTACAAATAAAGAAACTGAGGGCCCCAAACAGGAGTGCTGTGCTACATGTCCCTGGTTATACAGCTAGTGAAGTCTTCTGGCCCCTAGTCCAAGACTCTCTCCATCACCACCCCCTGCCAGTCTCCATGAGAGACATTCTTCCCCTTTGGGCACCACAGCCCTAAAGCCCAGGACAGGTTTGGTCAAACTGAGCCCTAGTCATGACCAGGCCAGCCCCTTTCTTCTCAGAAAAACATAATCCCTCCCATTAGCTGCTCTCATTGTGAGGGGGCAGCAGGGAACCTGGGTGCCAGTCCCAGTTCTGCCAGTTGGGACTCAGTTTCTCCTTTAGATAAGGACAATCTCTATTCTCCCTCCCTGGCTTCTCTGCTGGCTGCAAGTCTGGTGGGGCCAAGTCATGGAGTCAGCAAGTACTCACCTCCTAATAGAGCTGGAGGTCAAGGACAAGATGCTGTTAATCTTTGGCTGAAACGCAGACATGACAATGTCTAGCTTGCCAAGGGGCACCCCCAAGCCCTGGAGCTGGCGCTGGAGGCTCCGATTCACCTGTAGGCGAGAGGGATCATTATAGAGGAGACGCAAAGACCTGAGAAAGTGGGCTTGGAAGGAGGAGGTCATGGATGCTGGGATAGAGGGAGCTGGAAGATGAAAGGGGACACCTTAGAGGGTAGGACAGTAAATGAAGATCTGAGGCTGGGTGGAGGGGCTTGAGAAAGGGGAGGAAGGAGCCTATCGCCAGCCTGTTCTGTTCCATAAAGGGGGGGATTTGTCCTTACCTGGCTCACAAATGGAACCCTAAGAGTGGTGACCAGGAGCTGGGGGCGGCCGAATCGGAGAAGGAAGGGAATCAGCGCCCAGGCCACTTCCACGGGATTTTGTTCTTTCAATGGTGAGGCCTCCACCCAGCGTGAGTAAGCATCCACAGACAAAAGGATGAATCGGAAGCCGCTGGAGGTCTCCACTAGGGGCCCCACCAGGCCGAGGCCCACCTGCTCAAAAGCCTGAGTGACCTGAGGGAAAAAAGAGCAGGACAGCTGTCATGGAAAGATCCCAGAGGGCCTCAAAGCCATTGCTCTGGGAGCTAGGGGCCAGGGCACAGGAGCAAGGGCAGGAAGCCATCAAAAGCTGAATACCAGCTATGCCTCAAGCTTGCCAAGATTTCCAAACCCGTTACTGGAGGAAATGAGAGGAGCTTGGTCTCTTGGCTCATGCAGTAGAAGGATGGATCCGACTGTCAACCAGTTGAGCCACTGGGTTGGAGTCAAGAAGACCCAAGTTCAAATCTAGACCCTGGGCAAGCCACTTAATCTTGCCAGCCTGGATTTCCTTAACTCTAAATTGCGATCATCACTCCTACCTCCTAGAGTTCTTGTGAAGCTCAAAGGGGATATTCTGCAAAGTCCTTAGCATAGTATCTGGCCCGTAGGAAGTGCTAGATTAATGCTCATTCCCTCCCCTTTCCTGCCCCTCCCTCCAACTGTCCCCAACCTCCCCACTCACCTCTTCAACCTGAAGCACAGGCAGGGGGTCCTTGTTCCTGTGACTCTTAGAGACACCCTGGGGAGAAGAGACTGTCCATCTGTCTGTCCACCCCAGACCCCGTCACAGCAGGACCCACAGGAGCAGAGACATCATGCTACTGACTCTTAGGATTTGGGCTAATCCACCCCCCTCACTTTCATGGATGGGGAAACTGAGGACTAGAGAGGGCAAGAGATTTATCTAAGGTCACACAGCTAAGAAATGGCAGAGCAGACCCTCAGTGCCAGATTCTGTTCTATTACTTCAGAGGGTAGGGAGGTCCAGAAAGGACTGGCTGGACGTGGAGCCCAAGATGGCAATCTGGCTGCCCTTCCCCCAATCCCTGCCCACTTGACTCCCCCGGGGACTATTACCTGAATAGGCAGAGACTTCTCCAAGCGTGGCTTCTGACAATAGTTACATTGCTTGACCTGTGAGGACAGGCATGAGACCACTGGAGATTGGCCAAACTTAGACTCCTTCCCATACCCCACCTACTACCAGGGAATGTCAACCAGTCGAGACTCTGAATTCTTGACCAGACTGAAAGAGGGGAAGCCTCACAAGAGAATCCCCCTAAGGTCTAACCCTTTCTCTTTAAAAGAGAGTCCTCCCACCCCCACTCTCTCCCTTAATCCCTTGAGGTAATGTTGGCCAGGGGCCCAAGGAGGAAGACCCGCCTATGAAGCAATGTAGAAGGATAGTGTGAAGGCCCCTCCCTGGGTGGAGAACCAGTGAGTGTATTAGAGCAAGTCAAGATCTTCTCTAAGACCCCAGCTTTCCTCTTCTGTAAAATGGATTGCTTGAATGAACCTCAAGGATAACCTCCTAGAAAAAAAAGACCCCATATGTACCAAAATATTCATAGTAGCACTTTTTGTGATCCATGAGGCCTGGAAACAAAGTGAGCACCCATTGTTTGGGGGATTGTTACGAAATGCAACTAATAAATACCCATAAGGTAGACTTATGTGAAGGGGTTAATGTCTGCATTCATGAGATGCAGAGGGAAGGAAGCAGAACCAGGAACCGTACTTGCAATGATTGCAAGGGAAGGGAGGAAGTATTTATTAAGTGCCTACTGTGTGCCTGGCACTGTGGTAGGCCCTTTGTACAAATACGATCTCACTGAATTTTCACAAGGCTGGGAAACAGGGAGTGCCCAGTTTAAAAGGACAGAACAGTGAATGACTACCATGGAATGAAAAAGATCCCATCAGGGAGGAGGAAAACCACAAGCCTCCTGGATTTTCCTCTTATCTCCCTTGCTGGCCAACAGGATATCTAGACAGAGAGGAATGTTATGCAAAAGAAAAAACCAGAGAATGAGAAGGCTGGAAAGTTCCACCGTTAGAATCGAAAGACTCCATTTTACAGGTGAGAAAACTGAGGGTCAGGTAGATGAAGTGACTTTCCCAAGGTCATACAGGAAAAACAAGCTGCTGGAGCAGGATGGGAGTCCCAATCTTTAGGGTTTCTCCCTCCGGGGAGGAGCCTGACCCCTGCCCTGCCCCAGGGCCCATCCTCAACTGACCCACTTGGTGACATCTTGGTCAAGGGTGGGCCAGTAGTAGCTAAAGGAAACCTTCTTCTTGGTTTCCTGCAAAGTGCAATGGAGGCCTGAGGAGGTCACATGGGCCTGCTTCACAAGCTCCTGGCGGTCCTTCCGGTCCAACACTACCAGCAACTTCTTGCCGGGACGAATGAACATCAGATTGTGGCCTGGAGATAAGACACCCGGAATTGGTTATTGAAGGAGCCTAGCCTAGTTCTCCAAGAGCCATGGTCCCATCTGAGAGGGCGACCCACATTCCTGCCCTGGGAAGAAGCCCCCCTCCTCCCCCCCATGACCCAGACCCCTTCCCCAAGGGAAGGAACCACCCATCTAAGGGAGGGACCCCAGGCCCTTCCCCTGGGAAAGGAACCCTCCCCCCATACTTAAGGGAATGACTCAGGCGCTCCCCTAGGGAGGGAGCTCCCAGGAGGGGGAAGGCAGTCAGATCCAGGCTTCAGGGTGACCCCTCCCACATTCATCCAGACAGAGGGGTGGATAATGACTCTGCCCTACATGCTAAAAGGAATGCTGGACTAGGAATCGGTGTGTCTGAGTTCAAATACAATCCGTGCACTGGGTAACCTTGGACAAGTCCATTAACTTGGCTTGGTTTCACTTTTCTTATGGATAAAAATGAACAGGCTTGGCAATTTCTATGAAAAATTCCTTCTAGCTCTAAATCTACACATCTGTAGTCATTCAGTGAGTAGTGGAGCTCCTGATACTACAAAGTCCTCAGTCTGGTGGGAAAACACCCCAGATAGCATGCAGAACCATTAGATCAGTGAGAGATTATTGTTGTCTGGTTATGTCCAAACTCTTCGTGGGGTTTTCTCGGCAGAGATACTGGAGAGGTTTGCCATTTCCTTCTCTGACTCATTTTACAAATGAGGAAACGGAGGTATACAGGATGAAGTGACTTGCCCAGGGTCACACAGCTAGTATCTGAGACCACATTTGAACTCAGGTAGATAAATTTTCCTGATTCCCAGCCCAGCGCTCTATGGCACCTCCTAGCTGCTGTAAATCAGGACGGGGGGGGGGGGGGTGTTCAAATCCAGTTTCTAATGTTTATTACTTGCATTCCCCTGGACAAGTGACTTCACTTCCCTGGGCCTCAGTTTCCTCATCTGTAAAATGAGGGTTGAAGATGGCCCCTTTAGCTCTCAATCTATGTTCCCTATTATTTAACCATTCCTAGGTCACTTGAATGGGTAGACCAGAAAGCCAGATTGCCAGGATAGGAAGAAATGGGCTAAGTTTTTCTAAGAATATACCTGCAAAAAGGAGGAGAAATAAAGGAAGAGGGGTTGCACAGATGCCAGGGTTTTGAGTAAAGGTTTTCAAGGACAGGGAACATCTAGGCATAGAGGTAACAGGTAAGGATGGAGGGGTGAGCCCTCAGAGAAAATATTAAGGGGAAATTCAAATCCCCTAGGACCTGACTGCTTTAAGGCTCAAATGAGATGCTAAAATCCTAGAGAACTGTCGCTTCTTAATCTTGCCCAGACACAGGAACAGGGAGGGACAGCCCTCAAGAAGGCAGCCCTCCATCTGGGGGTACCCAGAGAATCCAAGTTTCAGAACTCAGCTAGGAAAGGATGCAAAAGATGCTGGAGCACCAGGCGCAGGCAGGGGAGGGAATGAGAGCAACTCATTTCCTAAATGCTTTCCTTAGGAGCTTTACATATGTTAACAGATTCCATCTTCACAACAAGGGGAGTAAGACGCTATTATTATGCCTTTTTTACAGATGGGGAACCTGAAGCCAAGAGGTCATGGGTCACAGGCAGCCAGCAGCGTTCCCCCTCTGGCCTTGCTGGGGACACAAAAGTGGGCAAGAAAGTGGACTTTTCCCCTATTTTCAGCTGATGGGCAGTGGGAAGGGGGAGAGCAGGAATGGGGGAGAGGAAGTATGCAGGATTCCAATGAACTGAAAGCATAAAATTTGAAGTGATTCCAACAATTCCAAGAGAAGAGAATATTCTAAGAGGAGAAAGCAGGAGTGGGATAGAGAAACTACCAGTGGTGGGAAGGAGACAAGATGACAGGTTTGGGAAAGGTGAGATGGACCAAGGGGAGGCTGTGGTCTTCAGAGTGGGGAGTTTCAGCGCTCTAGATCATGAAAGTCCCAATTATGATGAGGATGTGGTCCAAGCCAAGGGGATCTGGGGGAGACTACATCACTTCCAACCTGGTCTATTACAATAGCCAGCTGGTAGGTCTCCCTGCCCCAAGCTTCTCTGGGCTCAGCCCATCCTTCACTTGGTGCAGTGAGAGTCTGACCATGTTACACTGCACCTCGCTCCCCACTGGTCAAACCCCAGCCGTCCTCCAGGAGAACCTATCCTAATACTTCCAGGATCAAACATCAATCCATCATATCCCCTTATCGAGATGACAGAATTGAGAGCTGGAGGAGACACCATGTCATTCAGGCCAGGGGAGCTTGCCCTTTTTGTGTGTGTGTTGAGCTAGATGGAGCCCTCTGGGGGCCATTTAGGGACTAAGACCCCTTCTTGGAATGACAAATGCAGTTGTCAAAACATTTTGAAAACCTATTTCGAGCATTTCGGTTTAAGAATTCCTGATCTAAGCCATATGGTACATGGAAAAGACAATCGGTGCCCATTCTCAGCTGGGAGACCTTCAAGGTGGAGGGACCAGCCCAGGAAAATCGAGGAGGAGAATACTCCCGGATACTAGTGATGGTGTAAGGAGCCTCCAAGGCCCTGCTGGATCCAAAGCTACGCCCCACAGAGGCCCTAAGATTGAAGGACAGGAAGGGCGCGGACCTCACGGTACCAAGCCAGCAGGGAGGGTAAAGGCGGATCTACTTTTTAAAAAGGACCTTGCCGGGCCCCCTACACACCCGGAGCTACTCAGTTAACCGAAGGGGTGGGAGGGCTGTACCAGCAGACTGAGGAGGTCCTTTTCCAGCTCTGAATATAAATGAAATCATAGCAGTCCTCCCAGATCCCCTAGAGGAGGGGCAGACCTAGCTCCCGACCCCTCACTCAGTCCCAAAAATTGGCGTTTGAAATTTGAGGAGCTGCATCCAGGCTCGGCCGCTTCGCATCTGAGTTTGCTGGCTTTCTGCCTCCACATCTTAGCAGAATCACCCTCTTCTAGGATTTCATCACCACCAACCCCGCTTCCAGTCTGTTACAAAAGCTTTCTTTTCTAAAAGGGTTCCCTCTCACTGATTCCTCCACACAGAAAAACTTTGGTTACTTGCAAAGCCCAAGTCTGACCTCTCTGGCTCTACAACCTCCCGTAGCTCCCCACTGTTCTTAAGGTAAGAGCCCGTATGTCATTTAGCTGCCTCCAGCCCACCTTTCGAGGTGGATTTCACACATTCTCCCTCCTAGGCAGGCCTGCCCAGCTACCGCTTCTTCTCCCCTCCCTCGAAAGTCCCCTCGGTCGGACTGCCAGGCCTTAATCTACCATTGTACGCCCCCATCCACCCACCCCCGCAGGAAGCCCCGAAGCCTAAGAGATTAGTCTTGTGGCCTGGGATCCGCCCGGCTCAAACGCCGGGAGCGCACGCGGATAATCCGCAGCCTCCCAGCTCACCTTCCAAAGCGAAGCTCTGGGCCCGTCTGCGAAAGTCGCGCTTTTGCGTAGGGGTCACCAGGTGATCCGGCAGGGACCCGTTCTCCAGGAACTTTTGGACTTCGAGAATCTTGTGGTCCATGGCTGGGCTTCAGGGACGGCTGTGGAGAAGGATGCGCGCAGTAAGCAAGGTCGGGTCCTGGGCCTCTGCCCTTCGGCCCCGGGCCAGGGGTCTGGATTCGAGTCCCGCCTCGGCCACTAAAGTATGGCGTGACCTGGGCCTTAGGGGCTACATGGGTGAAAATGGGAGAGCGGCGAGGCGTCCGATGACCTGCCTAGCCCCGTCCGGCGGGCCCAATGGAACCGAGAGTGGACGAGGTCTAGGACAGAGGAAGGCAGGGCAAGGTGTATAGAGTGGTGAGAGGAGGGGCTAAAAATTCCAAGAAGCACGCCCCTCCCCTTCCCACTCCCTGGGCCGGCTCTGCCCGAGAGAATGGAGGTGGGGGTCTGGGGTAGGAGAGCCGGAGAACGCCTATCGACTCTTCCCCCTTCCCACTGGGAGGCCAGAGAGGCTCCCATTGGCTCAAGCACACGCGGGACCCTCGAGGCTGGGAAAGACCCTCCCCCCCACTCACACCTTCTTTGAGCATCCAGGCGGGACCCGAGCGTGGGGGGAGGGGAGAGGTCTCTCCATCTTTGACCCTCTCTTCCCTCACGCTCCTCTGGCTGATGCGCCTTCCCCAGTAAATAAATTAATGCAGGACCAGGCTTTGTGCTAAGCGCTGAAAAGAAATAAAAGTTTCTGCCCTGAAGGAGTTTACAACCTAAAAGGGAAAGGCAGCTGAAGCGAGGAGGGACGAGGGGGAGGAAAAGATGCCCCTGTGGTAGCTGGGTGAAGAAGAGTAGAGCAGCCAGATGAGAAATGAGATGTCCTGGCCCAGGCTCCCTCCTTAAGTGGAAACTTTGGAGTTCACGGGCAGATGCTCCAAAGGAGGACAGAAGGCGAAGACATTGGGTCCCAAGGTTCATGGGATCTCCCATCCCAAAGGTAATAGGGAGCCCCTGGACTTTACTGAGTAGGATTTGAACTCAGGCCAGCCCAGCGCCCTATCCACTGCCCATCAGCCCTGTTCTAAATAGGGGACTGAATTCTATCTTTCCGGCAATAATCCTGCTCAGACTTGTTCAGCTTGGCCTTGGAGAGTGAAACCATTCGTTAAGGGGTGCACGTTTCAGTGGTTTGGGTGGCTGACTCTTTGGGATTCCCATTTGGTGATCTCAGGTTGCCCTTCCAGCTGGGAGATTCTGGGACCACCCCCTACTCTACTTAGATCTGACACTGAACATGAGATCCAGAGGCCAGTGGGTCCCTTACAGGATCCTGGTCCTTCAGTTTTCTCATCTGTAAAATGGACTTCATGAACACTCCCTCTACCTCTCCATATTTGCAACCTCCTCCATTGGTGAGGTGGATGAGTGCCATGTTTTGAGGGAAGGAATTTGAAAATAGGGTGTTATTAGACATGTCTGTATTTTGGAAATCCCTGGGGTTTTCTAGATTCCCGAAACCCTCTTTACTTAGGCATAGGAGCAGATGATTTTAAAGAGTTGCTTGGGGCAGTGAATTGAGCCTTGGGCCAGGAGTCAGGAAGACCTGTGTTTGAATGCTAGCTGTGTGACCCTGGACAAGTGTTTTATCCCTTTTTCCCTTAGTTCTTAAAGTTAAAGTCAGAGAAGGTAATAGCAAACCACTCAAGTATCTTTGCCAAGAAAACCCTAAATAAAGTGTCAGATGCGACCGAATGTGACTAAAGGGGTCGAAGGTTAAAATCACTTAGCCAGTAAATGTCAGAGACTGAATTTGAACCCATACCTTTCCACCTTTCCATCGTCTGTGTCTGTGCCTATATTCCTCTGTGGCTCCTAGCCTCCCTCGATAGGGAGGTCCTGGGGAACAGGGCCTGAGCCCTTTTGTTGAGGCTGTAAATGGCTACACATGTTCAGACATCCTGCTCTAAAGGGATGCGCTAGCTTTGGACAAGGAGTCAGGCAAGGTGACCAGCTAGTTAGCTTGCTGTGTGATTCTGGGCTAGTCTCTGGGCTTCCAAGGAAATGGGGGCCAGAAGCCTGCCCCCAGCCCTGCCCTCCCCAGGATAATAGTACACAGTAAAGCATTATTAAATGTTAGTCCTTAACAGTTTTGTACCCGTGGCTGGCAGGATGGTCCTTCCCTCTCTCCCTCCCCC
Organism: Potorous gilbertii; assembly: GCA_028658325.1. NCBI lineage: Eukaryota > Metazoa > Chordata > Mammalia > Diprotodontia > Potoroidae > Potorous > Potorous gilbertii. Next base: position 240,153,031 of record CM053773.1, read on the forward strand.
TTCCTTCTTTCCCTCCTTCTATCCCAGTAGCTTTTCCCCTTCTTGGGAACGGGCCCAGGCCTACTTTCCCTGGCCTGCCCTCCCCCGTGAAGCCAGTTCTGAGGAGGGGACCCAGCCTGGCTGGGCTTCACCTGGCTGCCAGTCTCTCCTCCTCATACCCTCCCTGTAAACAGGGCCAAACGCCAGCCTGGGAACCTAGTTCTCCGACCCCAGCTCCATGCAGTTCCTGTGAAGCATTGTATTGGTCGAGCCTCTCATCCGGGCCCCTGCATGCCCCTATCCCCGGGGAAGGCTTACGGGAAGAGAGGAGGGACCGCCCAGGAGAGCTGAAGGGAGCTGTGATAATGGCAGTTACTTCTGCTTCTCAAACCTTAGTGATTTCAGCTGTAAAATGGGGTCTGCCTTAGAGGGTCTTCCAGGAAAGAGGGTGGAGAGGGATGAGTCGGGGATGAGGATGAGGGTAGGACAGAGACCATCAATCAAATCCAACTCCCTTGTTTTGATAGATGGGGAAACTGAGGGACAGAAAACGTGAGGTGACAGTTGAGTCTCCCTCCTCTCATGCCATGGTGGGGGGAGGGGGTGGTGTCCTCATATCTCAGGTGAGGCAGCCTGAGCCCATGTTCCAGGGCCATGAGTGTAAGACATGTGGATTTTAGGAGAGGGAGAGGCTGGAGCGGGATGGGATGTGGGGGCTGCAAGAGGCCCCAGCAGAGAGCCAGAGCTCATTCCTCAGCCTCCTGGATGGTGGCCTGCCCTTCATCTCCACTAGGGTCTTAGCCAGAGGGGAGGAGGCAGTGGGCCCAGACTGGGTGGCATCTGGCATTTCCCAAGGTGGCATCTGCCCAGGGCCTAGACTAGAAGGGGATTGGGGGAGGGTGGTGCTATTGTGTTTCTGAAGAGCTGGGATGAGAGACTGATCGGGATAGAGATGGAAGGAAAAGCTGGCCAGGGCCCCTGGCAGAGGCTGCCCTTCACTGCCCCCACCTTCTCCGATGAAAAGAGATCCCCTGTGGAGGGACAGGGGCAGGCGCTCCCCCCACCCTGCTCCCCTTTCCCAGGGCCCAGGCTTGTGGCTCTGATCCAGGAGTGCCTATTGTTTGGCTGGAAGCTGCTTCCTCCAAGGGAAGGCTGATTCCAGGGACACCATGTCCTAGCCCAGCCCCTGTCCTCCCTCCTGCTCCCAGTTCTTGGTCAAACTACCTGATCCACTCTCTGGGTGGGGAAAAGGGAAGCCAAGCAAATTCCCAAACTGCCTGGGCTAGGGTACTTATGTCCCACTTCTCAGCACCCCCAGCTCCCCAAAAGCTTGTTGGGTGAGTGCCCGCGATGCCAGCCCACCTACCAAGCTCCAGAAGAGATTCATCCAGCCCAGGGAACTCTCTGGGCTCTGACCCTATTGTCCTGGTGGGCAGGCTGATCCCCACCCATACACACCCACCCCACCCAGAGAAACTGAGGCACAGGCAAGAGAAATGACCAACTCTTCCCAGCAGAGGAAGGAAGGAAGCCTGGCTCTTTAAGGATCTAATTCTTGGACATTCTAGTGAGTGGGTCTGGTGGGGGTGGGTGGGTCTGGGAGATCTTTGGAGTCTGACTCCTGCCCTCAGGGTCTTGGCTCCTTCTAATGGAGATGATTAGATTGGAAGTGGGGGAGGGGAGAGAGGAAATAACTGAATAAAAGAAAGCTCTTTAAAAAACTGAGCGGGGAGAAGGGAGAGATGTCTTCTGTCTAAACCGGTAAATCATTCCTAGAGATAGGAGAGTCCACACTCTCTGCTTCCTGTACACAAACTGCGTGAGGCTGAGCCTCAGAACGCTAGAGAAGCCCCCCCTTCCCCTTCCAAGCCAGGCTCCGGGTAAGATGCGAGGGCCCCTTCTGGACCTTGGCAAAGTTGGCAAAGTGGATTAAAGGAGGAGGCCTTCCTGGGCAACTACTTTAACCTTGATTGACTGTTTTCCCATAATAGCACCTCCCTCTTAGAATTGTTGGAAAGATGATAAAAGAAGACTTTTGAAAGTTGCTGAGCAAACCTCAAAGCACCATCTTAGGGTTGGGGGGCCAACCTGCTCCCACCTTGGTCGGACAGTTGGTTGAGGCCCTCGGAAAGTTGGGGTAGGGGCCAGACCTCACCAGCCTTCCCTCAGCCTCCAGGAAGAGTTTATGGGATTTGCTAAAGACCCAGCTGTTGAGTAAAAAGGGATTTTTCCTATTCCCCCTCCACTCCATATCTGGTGGGCTCTTCCCCAAGAAATTGTTCTCCTAAATCTTTGAATAGACCTTGCATTTGCTGATCTGCATTCCAGTTGTATAGAAGCCTCCAGAGGGTGAGGGCTAAGCCCTGTTCTCTCTTTTATTTTTGTATCCCTGGGGCCTGGCACTTAGTAACTCCCCTGCCCATCAGATCGTGAGCTCCCCAGAAGGCTGGGACTGTTTCTGCCTTTTCTTTGTAAACTGGAGCGCACTTAATAAACACTTCTTGATTGATTGACTAATAAATGGTAAACGCACTGGAGCTAAGTATAGTAGGCACTTAATAAATGTTTGTTAAATGATCGACTGATCTGCGCCAGGGTCCCAGAATTGAAATTCCCAGCTTGACTTCCTTCACTGGATTTGAGTTTTCAGCTCTAGGGCATTGGGGGAGAACCCTAAATTTGGAGAGGCAAAAGGTGGAGGAGGGGGCGGAAGGACATTCATTCACTCTCCAAATTGTATTCATTCATTCCTTGTACTCCAGCATCTTTGGTGCCAGAAAAAAAGCGAATTTTCAAGTAATTTGCATGCAGGCTGCTGGGTGAAGGAGCATAGTGCGGGGGTGAGTTGAAATTTCTGTCTCTGAAATCCCCTGGGTGGGATTTGGCAGATTTTCGGGCTGTTTTGTTTTGTTTGCAGAGGAAGGGTGGGGAGTGTGGAGATCTTACTGCAGAGCATTCAAACTTATCCTGGCTTTCCAAGTGTAGGGACACACATCGAGGACGCAGGAGCTACCATAAAATCTACCTTGGAATTTGCAGGACCTTGAAGCCCTATTAATAACGACAACCAGCAATTATATAATGCCTTAAGGCTTACAAAGTGCTTCTCATATGTCAATCAACAGGCATTTACTAATCACCTACTATGTGCTAAGCACTGGACACACCAAGAAAACAAAAGTTTTCTTTATAAAAAGGCAAAAACAGCCCATGTCTTCTATGAGCTCATGTCTGATGGGGGAGACTCCATGCAAACCACGTACAAACAAGCTGTAGACAGAACCAAGTGGGGGTAACAGAAAGAAGGCCCTAACTTTATTAGGGGACTCATCTTCCTGAGTTCAAATCCAGCCTCAGACATGTGCTAGCGGGGTGACCCTGGGCAAGTCACTTCACCATTTGCCTCTGTTTCTCATCTATGGTTGTGGCTGTTGCACTTTCAAAGAGAACCAAGATGACATCACCATGATAAAGTGAAGGTTTAGTGTGTCCAACTGTGGCTGATCAGACCAATAGGAGATCGGAATGGTCTACCACAGGTTGGGCACAGACAGTCTGTGTGAATATTTGGGACGGATACTCCAAGTTTGCGCATCCTACGTTTTCTTTGTGTTGTCTCAATTGTGCTTTGCTCACAGAGCACAGCACCCCTTCTGATGTGGGCACACCATGCTGAACGGTCCTGTGCCAGTGTCTCCCATGTTGCACAGTCAAATCCAAGTAATGTATACAATGATATGGAGAAGGAAATGGCAAACCTCTCGAGTATCTCTGCCAAGGAAACCCCTCACTGGGTCATGAAAAGTAGGATGTGGCTGAAACTATAGAACAGCAAAGGAAGTCTAACAGCACATACCTCCCAGGAGACTGAAGAAATATTTATAAAGCACTCAGCACATAATAGGTGTTATATAAACTATTATTACTGGGCAGCTAGGTGGCACAGTGGATAGAGTGCTGTGCTTGGAATCAAGGAAGACTCATCTCCTTGAGTTCAAACCTGACCTCAGACATGGACTAGCTGTGTGACCCTGGCCAAATCACACCAACAATTGCCTCAGTTTCCCCATCTGTAAAATGAACTGGAGAAGGAAATGGCGAACCACTCCTGTACCTCTACTAAGAAAATCCCAAATGGGGTCATGAAGAGTTGGACATTGATGAATAAACGATTGAATGTTATTGTTAGTAGCTGTGTGACTTGGGCCAGTCTCATCTCCCTGGGCTTCATATTCCTCCTCCCTCAAATACAGCCCCTTTCTCATCTGTAAAAATGTGTGGGTCCGATGGAACATCCTTAAAGGCCCCTTCCAGCTCTGAGACTAACCCTAAGGCACCAGTTCTCAAAGTAGGGTCTGGGGACCTGTAGGGGTCCCCAGACCCTTTTAGGGGATCCATGAGGTCAAACCTATATGTATCACTGAAGAGTTCTAATATTTAATAATTAACAATTAATTTAATATTTAATAAAATCAATAGATAAGATATTCCACAAACCACAGCTCCTGGGGGAGAAAATCCCCAATAATTCGGAATCTACAGGAGTAGCACAGAATCAGGGTGTCCAAGCTGGGTAGGGCTTTGGAGGTCAGATGAGCCCTATGTCCTCACCCAATCCAGAGCTGTCACCCCTGGACATTCTCCTTTAGTGCCTGGCTCAGTGTGCCCTCTGGCCCTAACTCCTGCCCTCACATGGGGGACTTCAACCCAAACACTCCCCACCCCGCTTCATTCATTCTCCTAAGCTCCCAGAACCTGCTCTGAAGGACAGTTGTAGCCTCAATCCTGCTCTACTTATGGGTTTAAGTACTCTGAATTTCCTTTATCCAATAATAATTTACCCTCTCTCCCTCTGCCTTGCTATCCCTGACCATGGCCATGGTCCTCACCAGGAAGTGAGACCATTTCCTCCACCCTAACCCCAAATCAACCTTCTGAAGGCCTCTAGGCAAGCCACGTTTTTTGTTTTTTTTTTAAAAGCTGGGATAACCTAATGGGCTGAGGCTTGATTCTGAACCTCTGAGGTTAGAGCTGTCCTGGTTCTGCCCCTCAGTGGGCCTGAGGGTTTCTGGGACTGGATGCTAAGAAAGGGCCCTTCCAGATGTTCATTCTTCAGGCCCTACCTACCTTGAGTAAACAGGTCGCCAACCCCTCTAAGATCCGGAACCATTGTGGGGAGGAAGGAGCCAGAAGTGACTTCCCCTTTCACACTCAGGCCCTTTGGTGCCAGGGCAACCTGGGGCAACTATTGGCAGGGCCCCAACGACAAACACTGCAGCCCCCCTCCCCTCCACTTAAATCCGACCCCAGGGAACAATGAATGTGTTCAGTTGGCTCAGTCAGCCCCACCCGGGGGCAGCAGAGAGGGGGCAGCCTGGTATAAAATGGGGATGGGGGGACAGTTCTGATGTGCTCCCCACCTCGAGGGCAAGGTAAAGGGCTTAGCTTCTTCCCACATAAAACAGAAAGCCAATATTGGAGCAATGTGGTCCCACCATGGGGGAGGGGAGGGGGGAAATAAGGGCATGGCTCCTGGTTAGGGCCCAGTCAGTCAGTTCTTGTTGAGGACTCCAGTTCTGGGAGAGGAAAAAGAAGGAGCGAGATCATCCTTCACACCAGAAGGCCTTCAGAGGCTGTCTGATCTGAGCCTTTTACAGCTGGGGAAACAGACCAAGAAGGCCACCTAGGTAATAGGCATCAGAAGTAGGATATGAAACAGGCTTCTCTAGAATGAATGAGTGGCCATGGTGGGGGGTTCCTGACCCTGCTGCACTACCACCCCACCCACCAAAGGGAGGGGTCCTGAAGCTCTTTATAGAACCCAGTTTATTTCTGTACAAAACCATTACTTTACACAAAGAAAACCCATCCCCTGACCTCCTCCCCACCAGGGAACAGGCCCCCTGTGCCTACCCTGGCCAGGGCAGACTCTTGCCCCATTCCAGTGGAGGCCCCTCACTTGTGCCCTGGGGATCATCCAGCTGGTACAGCCCAACCCCAGGACAGCTGTAGCTAATGGTCAATTCTGAGCCCATTAAGGCTGAAAAGGGCTGGAGGCTGAGGGGGAAGGAGGCCTGGTCCCCTATCTCTGGGCAGGGGTGAGATTGGAGGAGCCCCACTGGGGCAACAAGGTGCAGGTGATTTCACTGTGACCTACAGGAGCCTGGGAGCCCAAGGACACAGGCAGGGTTGGGACCTTCAGGCTAGAGGAGGAATGCTTGGCCATCCCCTGGGTCAGGTGGGCAGCCCAAAGCCCAATACCAGAGGAAATAAATAGTCACGGAAGCAGAGGAGCTCTCCACTGACCCCCACCCCCAGGACCCTCCCCTTATGGCTGCCAGACAGAGGATAAGAGTCATACTGATGGGAGGGGGCCAGAACAGCCCCCCTCCTACCAGGAAGATGCCATCTGCCCACAGCCTCAAGTCAGGGATTACAGGACATCCCAGCAAACAGAAGGGACCCAGGATATCCAGGGGCCAGCCACTGCCCAGGGCCCTGCCTTCTGTCTCAAAGCCCTTTGGCCACACAAGATGATACCCTTTGGGACTGGCCTAGCAGGATGGTCAAGCTATAGGAAGGTTCCCCTCCCCCACCCTCTAGGAGGCAAACGGAATGTCCCCTCCCAGCCCTTCAGAAAAGGGAAACTGAGGAATCAGGGAGCTCTGGCCCATTTACAAGTAAGTGTCTTCACTCTCCTGGGAAGTCAGGCTCTCCTTGGAATGATGAAGTGAGTCCTTGGTGTATGCATCCTCTGTCCCCCCGGCAGCCTTGGGTGCCAGGTCAGCAGAGGGGCCCAGGTCCTGGGGAAGGACTGCTGGGGACGGCTGTGGGGACGGCTGCTGCTGCTGCCCTTTCTGCTTCTTGGCCTTCTCCTTCATAGCCTTCTCATGCTCCTTCTCTGCCTGTTTCTGCTGCCTGCTCTTGGTGCCCGGGGCTGGCAGCTGGGTGCCGGGGGGCAGGCGGATGGAAGGAGAAGGTTCCAGCGCCTTTCGGGGGGCTGGCTCCGCCTCACTGATGGCCTTGGCTCCATGCAGCCTTGGTGGCGACTGGTACTGGAGCTCGCCCCGCGTGTCCTTCCACTTCCGAAGTTGGATCAAGTGCTCACGCTCAATCTGCCGCTCAGTCACAGGCAGCTCAATGACCTGGAGGACAAAGACCAGTGAGCACACCACCCCTACCTGGGCTGGACCCTCCCTTCCAGGGCCCCCTTCCAAGGCCCCCATACCTCCTGTACCAGGAAGGCCTCCTGCATGATCTTGGGGTTCAAAGTACGTAGCCGCTCCATGGTTTCGTACTGGCCCTGGCAGGTCTTAAGTTTCTCAGAGGAGCCCAGGCTGTGCTTCAGCAGCACCAAGCCCACCCGGAAAAGTATCTTCACCCCTGCATGAAGAGGAGCACTCAGAGACAAAGCTGTGGCTAGCCGTGGGCTCCAGTCCCACCAGAGACCCTCCAGGCTGGATGCCCAAGAAGTCTTCTGCCTCTCCCTGTATTCTCAGGCATGTCTTGGGCACTTGGTAAAGTGTGACTGACTGACCAAAACAAAGGGACCTGCCAGAGCAAAAGAAGCTTCCCCATCCCACAACTCCCTTGGGTGACTCGGAAGTAAGGAGCACAAGCGTTCTCTTCTCCAGTGAGGAAACTGAGGCCCACAAACTTGAAGCTGACTAGTTTAGTGTCACAAGTGGTGACTAGAGTAGGAGGCAGAATTAGAACCCAGGACCAGGCGCTGTGTTCACACCCCGCACAGGAGGCTTTAAGTGACTTTGGAGGATAATGCCCCCCCACCCCTAGCTCTGGCCAGGACCAGGCCTCCCAGCTTGGGGGGACAGGGGTACGGAGAGGTGAGGGAGAACAATGGGGGGGTACCAAGCCAGGCATGGGCCTTCCTTTACTGCTTCCTCCCTTGGGGCCCCTCCAAGTCTCAGGTCAGGCTTGGCGCCCCTTCTTCAGACTCCCAGCCAATTAAGGCTGCAGACAGAAAAGAGGCTTCCATCTCACCCATGAAGTTGGGGGGGGTGCTGCAATCATCCTGAGACTCTAGGCTTTACACCTGGGAGAGACTTTAGGGGGCATCTAATCCACCCTGCTTCCCCTCCTCACACGCATCATGCCTTCCTTTTGGAGAAGACCCAGAGACTTCTCTAAGGTTATTCCCCTAGTAACTGAGTGGGATTTGAACCCAGGTCTTGTCCAATGTTCCTCCCATTCTAGGAGCTGCCTCCTCCCCTAAGCTTGTCCAGGGCCTAATTCCTGGCCCAACCCTCCAGCTGGGAGCTGGGAGACTAAAGACAGTCTGGCCTCTCCCCTAAGTCCTGAACCCTCCAAAGGCAAAGGGGTGGAATGGATAGGGGGATGGCAGATGAGAGCAGAGGCCTTGGAGTCTGGAGCATCAGGTGAGTCCGCCACTGAGCCCACCTCACTCAGCCTGGAGGACGACCAAGCTCCTCCCAACACGCTCTTTTGAGAGCACCGAGGCTGGCCTCGGCTCCTTCCTGCCCTGCCAGGCTTCACCTCCCCAGTACCCTCCTATCTCCTCCCCCTTCGGAATGGAAGATCCTGCCGGACAGGGAGGGCCTCACTTCTTCTCAACTGGATCCCCAGCACTTAGCACAGCACCAGGCACACAGTAAGTGCTTAATAAATATTAGTGGAGATTGCATTGGACTCTTGGTTTCCTCGTCTATAAAATGGGAGTGACTGTGTTGTAGGGAAATCACTTTGAAACCTGAAGTGCCACAGAAAAAGGGCTGTTGGCATCCCACAGTGCCCCCCTACTCCGAGGCTCACCTGCAAGGCTGTGTGTGTCCCCAGGAATGCAAGGTCAATACCAAGACACTTCAATTTCTGATACAGAAAATCCTGATATTTGCCCACATGAGCAAAGGCTCTTTGTGGGACGGGGAACTCAATTGTTTCCAAAGGTCTCTCTGGGAGTCATGCTCTCTAGTCAAAGTTGACTTGTGCTCCCTCCCAAGTCCTGACTCTAAACCTTTGCTCCAGCTGTGCCCTCTGGGTAGCCTGGTCTCCCTTCCCTTCTCTGACTAGTCTTCTATCTTCTCTCCAGGAGGCCTCCTCTGCCCCCCAGAGGCTGCTAATGATCACTATTCCCTCAGAACACCCTTTTTGCAGGGGCTTCTGAGAGGCTGAGTATGAATGCTATCACACTGATGATCTGAGCTGGCACCTTGGCATTGCCTGCTTCCCTCTGCCCCTAAGAAGGGGTAAACTTGGGACCTCTCAGCCTGTCTCTTCCCAACCCCCAAGATGGTGTTGGCTCATGCTCTGACCAGGGCTTCCTCCACTGCTGGTGCAATCGCCTGCCACCCACAGCCCAGATTCCCACCCACCCAGGAGCCCAAAGTGGGGCAGAGGACATCCTGTACCTTCACAGAAAAACATGTCCCAGACACGGAGCACGGAACTCCAGGGCAGGGTACGGGAGAAGGCGCACATGAACCACTCCGTCATGTACAGGATAGGGTCAATCTTCTGCTTGTTCAGGTGTTTGTAGGCCACAGGGGACACTTTGTGCAGCAGAGAGAACAGAATCTCCCCATCCAGCTGGATGGCTTCCTGTAGTGAAGGGCACAGGCTAAGCACCCAACCCTGGGTTCCCAGGGCTCCCATCCTTCATGCGTGCGCACACACACACACACACACACACACACAAGGTAACACAGCGTAGACACTCAGCTCTGCCCCACCCCAACCTTGAGGCTGGTTCTGGAGGTGGGCAGAATGAAATGGGAGAAGGCCTGGGAGCTCCTGCCAGGCAAAGGCTGCTCAGGGGGCCCTGGGAGTGGCTTAGGGTCCAGGCACAGCTGCCGCTTACCAGCTTCTCACTGTAGTAGCCTGGCAGGTACTTTTCGCAGATCTGCACGAGGCACCAAAAAGCTTGCTGTGAGGGAGAAGAAAAGTCAGGCATGGGTGCCCACCTCTCCCTCCCTGGGAGGGATGGAACCCCAGAAGCCAGGAAGAATAGGGATACCTTGCTGTCCCATAAATCCCCGCAAGGGAAGGGGCCAGGTGGGTACCTCTGCAGGCATGTGCATGAGTAAGACGGCAGCCACAGGGGCCTGGGCCTGGCAGTAACCCTCCTCCGGCCTATACAGGGTGTAGGCCTTCAGCACTCGGAATAAGTCCTGTTGGCTAAAGAAAAGGGACAAAGCCTGAGACAAGGCCCACGGGCTGGGCTGGGCTAGCAGCTCCAACAGAAACAGTGCAGGCCCACAGTCCTGGATTGTGACTGGGGAAGGGGAGGTGCTGGCCATCACCCACATCCTGACTGGATTAGTAGGATGCTTAAAGGGACCTTCAGGTTGACTCATCACCAATGAGGACAATGAGGCCACAGAGAAGTGACTTTCCCAAGGTCAGCTAGGATTGTGCCCCAGGGACTCCAGAGCCCTGAGAAGAGGAAGGATTTCCCTAGGGACAGACTCAGAAATGAAACAGGTGCTCCCACCCAACCCTGTGAAGGTTAGTGTCTCCTCGGTCATCTTGTCTCCTGCTGTTCTTTGCAGCCACCCACAGAAGCCACCAGGTCAGCTAGGGAGCAGGAAGGAAGGCTCAGGCCTTGTGACTCTAAACCTGGGTTCTTCACCCTGCACTTGAGCTGCCTGGAGACCCAGGCCCCTGGCCCAGGCTGAGGAGGCAGCTCCATTTCCAGGCCCAGCCCTGGCTGTCTGGCACAGCCCCAACCTTGGGGCCAGAGGCAGAGCCGCTAACGAGCTGCTGACTCAGCATGGGAGGCCTCTGCACCTGGGCCGCTGTAGGGTGTCATGCTCTAAGTCTCATTGTCTTCCAACAGACTTGGGCCTGAAGAGGCCTTGGGCAAAGTTCACTGGACACTGACCCCTTCCTCCAAGCAGTTTGCCCTTTTCCCAGATCTCCTCTACTTTCAACACACTGCTCCGCCCCATGCCAGCCTTCAACCAAGATCCACAAGCCCCTCTATCCTTCACCAGGGCTTGGGCTCCAAGGCAGAAGGCTTGTATTTCAAGGAGCTAATGAGTCACTTCTCCCCTGGGCTTCAGCTGTGGGCCCAAAGCCCCAGATTAGGGCAGGAGACCTGAGTTCAAATCCAGACTCAGACACTAACTGCTGGGACCCTGGCAAGTCACTGAACCTCTGTCTCCATCACTAATGCCAGTGTCAACCCCTTATCCCACACCCCCAGCCCCACCCCAGGGGTTGTGAAACAACATTTGTAAAGCACCTAGTGCTGTGTGCCTGGCACACAGTAGGGACTTAATGAACATTGGTTCCTTTTCTCCTCTGAGCTTCCTCAGGGATCTTGAAACAAATGGTGTCTTAAATTCTCCTGGAGACCTAACATTCCTGTTTTAAGGCCCCTCCCAGCCTTGACATGTCTTGTTCTGAGGCCATTCCCAACTCTGACATTCCCTATTCAAAACATTCTCCCAACTTTACAATTCCCCTTTAATGGTTCCCTTTGGCAGAACAGGGCAGCTGTGCAGTGGTTAAAGTGCTGGGCCTGGAGCCAGGAAGATCCGAGTTCAAATGTGACCTCAGACACTTTCTAGCTGTGTGACCCTGGGCAAGTCACTTCACTTTGTTTGCCTCAGTTTCCCCACCTATAAAATGAGCTGGAGAAGGAAATGGCAAACCACTCCGGTATCTCTGCCAAGAAAACCCCAGATGGGGTCACAGAGAGTCAGAAGTACCTGAAAAACACCTTTTAGAGCACTGGCAGAATTAGCCCTAATCCAGATCTCAAAAAGGAGGCAATCTGCCCTCCTCTCCTTTCCTGCTCCCCCAAAGGAATCGTGTTTCTGCCTCTGTCCTGCTCTCAGGAAAACAGTCAATAAATCCCTACAAAACGAATGAAGGCTAGGTAAGAAGATGAAGGAGCCAAGCTCCTCTGGGGAATGTGCTGCTCAAACATCAGACAACCTGTAGTGGCAGCATTAACATCAGCAAACAGACTGACTCCATTTTACGGGGTGAAAAGGATGAGGCCTTTTAGGAACTCCCCAAATTCAGAGCTTCTCCTTCAGCTCTCCAAGGGCAGGGCCTGAGCCCTGTGCTCTGCACACAGTAGGGGCTTACCCATGGCCCCCCCGGGACACGAACATCTCATGGAAGGGAAACTGTCGGTGCAGGTCTCTCTCAATCACATCCAGCCACTTGGGGTCTCCTGGTGAGAGGTCCAGCTCCTGAAAGGAGAGGGGCTCCATGGGAGGGTGATGGACAGAGACTGGGGCTGCCTGACCCAGACATTCAGGACCAGTGCATTGCCCCAGGCAGCCAAGAAGCCTGGGCCTAAGCCTCTGAGATCCTGGAGGTGTGGCCTGCAAGTCTAAGTAATGCTGACCCAGCCCCATACAACTAGAAGAGCCATGGTCCATTCAGGCCTCAGTCTCCTCCTCTAAAAATGAGGGGTCCCTATCTGCTCTGATCCGGGCAGTCCTTCCATCTGACAGACAGCAAGAGTTGGTCTGGTTAGAGACCCAGAAGATCCTGGTCACCCTGGGCACAGAAGTGAGGCTGCTGTGCCCATGCTGATGCCCTCCTCAGTCCATCTTTGTGCCTGAGCTTAGGCACAGAGCCTCAGACTCCACATCCACACCAGCATTACCCAGAAATCTGACTTGGCAGTCTGGGCCCCATCCCACAGCCCTGTAGAGGATCGGTGAGCTGCTTGGCCCTTCATGGGCACACACTCCTTGCACTGCTGGTTGGACTCAGTTAATTTCTCACTGCCGGCTTTGTTTTGTGACAGGAGACAGGAGAACCCTTAAGAAAGAGGATGGTCTCAGCACCCCAGTTCACAAAGCAGCATCCGGCATGCCAGTTCTCAGTGTTTGACGAGTAAGCACTGGATCACTGCAGCAGCTACTGGAGCAGGCACAGGGAAAGTTTCATGGAGGAGGGGCCCAAGACAACCTGACATTTTGTGTTTCCACTGGTGGGGCTTCCTGTCTGGAAGACCCTCCCTCTGCAGCACTCACTGGCTCCCAGAATCCCTGCTTTCCTCCAGAGCCACCTTCATAGGAGGCTTCCTGGGCAGGGGTTCCTACAGGTGTCTGTACCTCCAGCCTGGCAGGGATGCAACCAAGAGCTGGCTGACTGGCTGCTGGTCTCAGGGAGGGGCAGCCCTAGGGGCATGCTGAGGAAGGGGCACCCTTTGGAAAGCCCCTATCCTGGCCCTTCCTAAGAGAAGGCTTGGAAGGCATGCCCAGGGGTGCCCAGTCTTGCTGGCTGCAGGGCCCTGGAGTCACCTGAGTTGCCCTCCCCAGCCCCTGCAGAACTCTGGCCTGACCAGCCCTTTGTCCCCGTCTCTCACTCAACAGCCCATACGTCCTCTTTACCCGGCTAAGACACAATCCCAATGGCTGAGCCTGGGCCTCCAAGGCTGCTTGGCCAGATCTGGACACAAGTGGGGGTAGGGGTGAAAGGGGTGCTCCTTACATCAAACTTGCCAGGATTCTGCTGGAGCTTCACTTTGCCTCCTGACAGGTACTGCCAGGCCCGGCCCCGCAAAGATGGCGGGATCCCCTTCTGGCACCGCAGACGGATCTGGGGAAAGAGAGAGCCACTGGTAAAGGCTGAGGGAGAGATGAGGGAGGGGGGCATAAGGCAGCTCCAGGCACCCCCCACCCTCTGATGCAGAGTGCAGGAGGAGGGATGCAGCCTTGGGCACCACACCTGCCTTCAGGGGTCACTGTCACCAAGATTGCTCAAGCCTGGCTTCTCTGGGCCATGTGCCTGAAAATCCAGCTGGTACCACTTAACACCTTTTCAAAGTAAAAAGCATCTCCAGCTATAAGGTGGAACAGTTTCATGGAATTCCCAGCCCTGTCTAGGCCATCCCAATGCCACCCAGATGACTTTGGGGAGGTCATTCAGTCTCCCTCTCCACAGCAGACCCAGAGGCTTAGTGCAGCCATCAATCCCTTTGTGGGTTATCTTCCCCCACATCCATCTGGCTCCTCCCTTCCTTTCTCCCTTTCTCTCTGTTTTCCTTCTTCCTCTCCCTTCCTTTTTCCTCCTTTCTCTTCTCCCTTCCTTCCTCTGGGTCTCCCTGATCTAGCCCAGGCTGGAAGCCCAGCACAGGAGCTATTCCCAGGCCTGGTTCCTGAGTTTTGACCCTCTCCCCTCCAGCTTGGGCCAGTTCAGGCATCCTTAGACCTCCCCCCTGTACTACACCCAGGCCATCTTGTTAGCCATACATCCAACAGTCTCTCACCCTGACATAAGCTTTCAAGTTTACCCAGGACTTTCTGCCCAAGAACCCAGGAGGCAGGAAAGGCAAGAATTCTTTCCAGGTGAGGAGTGTGAGGCCAGAATGGGCAAGCTGTTTGCTGAAGGTCACATTACACTGAGAATGATGCCATCAGGGTCCTGAAAGCAAGGCCATGTCTCTGCCTATTCTCTGCCCTGCTTCCCAAAGCCAGACTCAGGGTGGGAGCTCCCCAGAGCGCATTCTGTCGAGGGCCCTACTCCAAGGGGAGGGGAACATATTGGGGGAGGGGGACAATGCCTACAGCAGCTTCAAAGTGAGGATTCCCTGGCCAGTCATCAGCAGTAAGAAGGTCAGGAAGAAGGAAATTACCAAGGCCTTTCCCAGGTCATGGAGGGGCGTCTTAGCAGCAGGCCAGCCTCCCAGGCAGGAGCCCCATGCTGGTAGATCTAAGCAGGCCTATGGCCCCCGTCCTGGGCAGGACTCAAAGCCCCACTCCCACTCAGTCCCGAGGTAGCCAGCCTGGTTCCCCTGGGCCCAGTTTGGCAAAACAGCTTGTTTCCCTGCCTGTCCAGGAGCCTGGGTTTCCCCTACAAACACTGCCCATCCCTGGGTTCTCCTCAGCCACTTGAGCCCCAGGGGACAAACATTTACAACACAGGACAGGTCTCTGGCACTGGCACTGAGATATGCTGCCAGGGACAGAACCGTTGGAGCTTTGGAGGATCCTGGCAAATTATTGTCCAGGAAGATCAGGTAGAAGGTTCAGGCCAGTGGCTCATCTCCTCAGGTCCAATCAGACCCAGAGCCCAGGGAAATATGGAGACAGGTTATCAGGGTCCAGGGTACCACCCAAACTTTCTTCTGGAGCTGAACAAGGCACTGTTTGGCCCACACAGGCTAAGGCTCAGAAGCTGGGAAAGAGCCACAGAGGCCCCAGGGAAAGGCTCGGAATACCCAGTTTTTCCCATCTCAGGTCCTGAGAGCAGCACAGGACCAGCCTAGCTGATCCAAGGTGTCCTCAGGGGTCTACATCTCTGGGTGGGTTTTGTTGTTTTGTTTTGCAAGGCAGTTGAGGTTAAAGAACTTGCCTTGGGCCAAACATCTAGTAAGTGTCAAGTGTCTGAGGCCACATTTAAACTCAGATCCTCCTGACCCCAGGGCCAGTGCTCTATTTACTGCACCACCTAGCTGCCCCAGGTCTAGATCTTGGATCTCAAATGCTTTCCCCATCCCCAGCTGTCCATAGGAGCCAAGACTCCAATAATCCTTCCCCCAAACACGAGCTGCATGACTGGGAGAATCATGGAGACAAGGAGGATGGAATGAGTCACAGAGGGGAGGGCACAGCTAGGTGTGCCAAGGTGGAGTGGGTTCCACAGGACCAGGGCCAGGAAACTTCAAATCATGTTATCCAGATGTTAGAGCCAGCAGGGACTGCTTTGGAAGTCACCACATCAAATCTGCTCATATTCCAGGGAAAGAGCCCCAGACCCAGAAGGGAAGTGGGAAGCCCCAAGTACTGCCCCATGGTGGCCTCCCAAAGCCAGAGGAAGCCAGACTCCTCCACCCCTCAAAGCCAGGAGAAACCCTTGAGGACACTAGGACCAGGGCCTCCCCTCTCCTTCTTTGAAAAGGCCAGGATGGAGGCACCCTAAGGTGAGGTAAGGAAGGAAAGCAATGGATATTTGGAGGACATATTTAGGGAAAGCTTGTGAGTTAGGGAGGAGTGGGATCAGGGATCGAGGGAAAGAGACACAGACACAAGCTGGGCAGGGGAGGGGGGCAGTGGACATGAGCAGCTGAGGCAGAGGGGATGGATGGGATGAAGAGGAGACTGTGACTGCTTCTCACTCCACAGAGAGGGAGCTCAGAAGCCAAGAGGAATCACGAGAAGAAGAAAATCCCACCCAGGCCCAGCCAGGAGCACCATGGAATGACCCTCCGTTCTGGGAGCTCCCTGGGCCTGACCCAGAGGCAGCCCAGGACCAGGTCTCTGGCTGTGGCTGACCAGGGCTATGGAGTGAAGGAAAGTGATCAGGGGTCAAAAGGCCAAGCTGCCCAGAGAATGCCCAAGAGAGCCCAGAGGGCCGCGTCTGGCTGCCTGGCACCCAGGCAGACGGAAGATGCCTTCAACAACCTCTGTCTCCTCATTCACAAAAGAGAAATCAAAGGCTGCCCTCCGTCTGTCTCCTTCCCAGAGTCACTACCAGGATCACGGGAGAGCTTTGGGAAAAGCCCTCACTGGGACACTTGGTGAAGGACCCTGACCAAAGCCTCCCAGTCCCATGGGGGAGCTGTAAGCTCCACACCTGCCGGGCTGGCCTGCTGAGGGCTGGGGGAAGGATCAAGGGCAGGGCACAAGACCCAGCTGCTGTCCAGAGGTCTGGGGGAAGACAATATCTGGACATGGGGGATTTATGCCAAGCTGGTCTCAGGAGAGACCTCGCGAGCTCTGACTGAGCTGGAACAGGTCCTAGGTACCACCCTCTCGGGACGGAGGGGGAATGTGACAGGGGAGGAGGCCAGGCCCTGCCTGGCACCAGGCTGCAAAAGTCAGGATCACATGGAACACTCCCAGGGCAACCAGCATGAGTGGGCCCAGTCTGGCCCGGACCAGCATAAGGAATGAGCAGGGCTGGGGCTTCCAGGCTTGGCTGGACTGCTCCCTACTTCCCCCACCACATCCCCAGGCAGCCCTACCAGTGAGGAGGGAAAGGAGAGGAAGCAGTAGGAGATATAGGGGATAGAAGGGCCAAACGAAGATCCTGCACCCACATGGCCCAGAAGGACCCAAGGTTCCTAAGTGCTGAGGAGACAAGGGCTCGAGGGCCTCATTATGCAAAAGAGGAAACTGAGGCCCAGAATGAGGAAATGACATGCCCAAGGCTGGGGGGAGAGAAGGAGAGAAAGGACCTCAGAGGCCAGGGCTCCTCACCCTTCAGCCTCCACCAACCACACCTAAATGGAATAAAGCAGAGACCCAGACCAAGCTGGGACATATTTAGGGCGTGAGGTGGTCTGAGAAAGAGGGGAGAAAGAGAAGTGCAGAGGTCCTGGGAGGACACAGGACAGTATTGGGGGCTAAAGCAGAGAGCCAGCTCCACAGGCCCCCAGCAGGCCTCCCCAGAGAGCTCAGAGACACCTTAGAAAAGAAACCCTCCAGGAGAGAGCAAGCCCTTCAAACACACAAAGAAATTGCACTCCAAAGAGGGAAAGTAATTTGCCCAAGGTCACCTAGGCCCTCTGCCCCAACATCCACGGACCCCTCCCAAGCTTTGGATCTCCCTGCTTAGGGGCTAGGGGGCTCCAGGACCTCACTGAAGGAAGAGGTGTGAGGGCACAGCCGTGGGGCAAAAGGTGATCAATGCAGATGGCAGCAGGGAGCTAGGATGAAAGCCGCACCCAGAAAGGCTTAAAACCCCACTTTGGGGAGGGTTCCACAGCGGGTGGCAAAGAAGAGACTAGATGAAGCAGATACCAATGTAAGCTATGTGATCAAAGGGGACAAAGGTTCTCAAGGAGCCCTAGGCTCCAGAGCGGGCCCCAGGTCAGCAGCAGCTGGCCTCAGACATGGGTGCTCTGGCCCCTGGGCCCAGCCAGGAGAAGGCCCCACCAGCCCTGCTCCTGAAAGGCCTTGTCAGCAAACTTTGGATCTAGGCAGAGGCTGGATCAATCCAGATCCCTGGATGCCGGATCAGCCCAGGCCCCTTACCCCTTATCAGCCTCCCTGACCTTTTGGCTCTTCCTGGCACAATATATAGTCTGCCTTCCACCTCCCTCCACTTAGAGCACATGTTCCTGCTCGCTTGGCCTCCTGGTTTCCCTCGGCTGGCACCTTTCCTCCTCCATCATCTATGATTCCCTCATGGTCCACAGGAGTGGCTTTAGACTGGGAGCACCCAGGGGGCTTAGTCAGGGCCTGGCCCACAACAGGCCGCTAGTAACTATGTGCTGCCATCAGTCAGCTGCAGAGGATGCCCTGGCTCACCAACCTTCTTGTGCTTCTTGGCCATCCACTTGTCCCAGCTGTTGAGCATGTCCAGCCACTTGGACTCCCGCTGCCTCAGCACTTCCAGGGGTACTTCCTCTACTCTATGGGAACAAAAAGCAGACCGAATCAGACCACAGCCCTGGGCCCAGGCCACCCAGAAGGGGCCTGCTCCCTGGCAGCGCTTATCTCCCCCTGCTCCCCTTCTAACCACCAAATCATCCTTTCCGGGCACCAGTCTCCAAAAAGCAGTAAAACACTCTAGCCCAGCTCCTTCTAGAGAAAAAACCAAGAAGAAACTCAAAGAAATGCACATTCAAGTATCGGCTCTCATGACTCAGAAGGCTGGCCGATCCTTCACCTCCTTGTGTGACCCTGGGCAAGTCCCTTGCTCTCTGCTGGCCTCAACTTCCTCATCTTTAAATTGAGGGGGCAGATGATATGCCCTCAAAAGCCTCTGCCAGTTCTAAAGCTATGATCCAAGGCACAGTGATTGATGGCTGGAAGAATCAAGGCACAACTGCACCTGCCCTTTGCCCTGGCGATGCCAGGACCAGGTACAGACCCCTAAAGGAAGGAAAGGTCTGTACTTATGAAAATATTTGGGGAGTAGCAAAGAACTGGGGAAAAGTAGATGTCCGTTGGTCAAGGAATTTCTAAACAAACAGTGGCCATACAAATGTCACAGAACAAGCTGAAAGAATTCACACACTTGGAGTTTGTGTAGGAAGGCAGAAGCAGGTTAATGAGATCTGGATGGGAAGACGAGCCTGGAAGATTTCAGCATGCCCACCGGCGCCAAGAGTGACCATGATAAGGAAGGCAGAGGGCTGCCAAGCATCCCCCGCCCTCCCCAGGTGAGGAAGAAGGTGTGAATCTACTGAGCTCCACTGAAGATCGGTGAACAACAACCCCCACAAGGAGCCCAAAGTGCTAACTTCAGCCAGGGGAAACTGAGGTATGTCTGTCACACTGCCAGGTCTCTGGCCCCCTTCCTACAACTATGCCTCACACCTCCCATCCCCCCCCTCGCTGTCCCCTGAAGGGCCTCACTACCTCCATCACTTCTCAGTCTCTCCCTTTGGGGGTTCAGACTATCCAACTGCATCACCCCGTCTACATGCTGGCAGCTGTTGTTGACCCACCCCCAAGACGTTCTTCCCAAGCAGATGTTCTTTCTTTGACCTCATTTGGCTTTGGAGAGTCCCACATAAGCAAGGATGAAATGTCACTACAGCCAAATGGAAGTAAAGACCATGGAGCAGAAAGGGACAGTGGATAGACGCCATCTTTGTTTACAGTCAAAAAGTCCATTACCAAAGAACGTCAAGCAAGGGGAAAGAGGACACCAAGTTTCCTCCAAGTTGACCTCACTAAAGCGCTGGTCCTATGTGTGCCTGGCCCAAGAGGCTCAGTGTGGCCTACCAGCAGGCACTGGGGGAGGCAGCCAGCAACACACACACCGCCCATCAGCTGGTCTGGTCACATGATCAGGCCATGTCTCTGACCATACTTATCATGGATCGAGATTCATGAGGTCAGTTTCCTTCCTTCTTTCTCCAGACACTGGGTCCAATCCCCAGAATTTAGGAACCTGGAGGTGGCCCAGTGCTAGAGTGGAAAATCTGGGCCCAACACCCAGGTTCAGCTGCTGGTGTGACACGTTGGCGAGGCCTTCTCATCTGCACAATAAAGGGACTAGATGGACTCCACCTACTGTCTCTGGAGAGACACAAGGCCCATCAGCCTCCAGGGACAGAGGACACCAAGCTCTGGTGGCTCTTCTAACCCTTACAACAGGATATGTCTGAGGACTTGGCACCGGCTCTGACTTTCTCTCTGATGGAAACCTGTCACTACAACCTTTAGTAGCTGAAAAAGCAAAGCCTAGCATCCAGGGACACAGATGCCAAGTGGGGAGGGGATGTCCTCTGTCCTTTCTCCCCCAGCTTGAATCTGGGGAAAGGAAGGAAAACTCTAAGGCAGCTTAGAACACAGACCCAGTAAGAGTAGGCATGACGGAGCTGCTTTCCAACAGTCACTGCAGGGGCTAGGCAACCTCTCTCAAACAAGATAAATAAAGATGGCACACGGGGCTGGTCCCGGTGTGGGAAGATCCTCCCAGTCACTTGTAATCATGCTGTCTGTCCCCACCTCATACACTAGAAAAATACTTATGGGGCCTTTGGCAAGTCATCTCTGAAAAGCTTTGAAAGGCAGCGTGCTGGGTCACAGCTACATCTTACGATCTGCAACAGGCCAGAAACATTCAACAACGGCACCCCTAAACCAAGGATAAGGGCACCAGTGCTGATGGAGCAGCAAAGACCCTGTAACCATATTTCCCCATTCATAGGAGCAGGCCCTTTGTTCTGCAGCAAAGCTAAGGCATAGTGTGTCCAGGTAATACGATCCCACACGGAGACAAGGCTCAGACTTCAAGGACAATCAGTATGATCCCTCCCATGACCAGGTACAAAGCCCTGCCAGCCTGCGTCACAATAATCCTGTAAGGCAGGTAGGGATGGTATGAGTCCAGGGTCACTCAAGAGCTGACTGTCAGAACAGGAGAGAAGTCCCGAACACTGAAACACTCCTGAAGGCCCAAGAGTAAACAGGCTGGCAGAGGTGCCAGGGATGGGGCTTGGTGCCTAAGAGGAAGCCAATAACATGATTCGGGACATCCCTTGATCACCAGAGGTGCCTGAGGCCTTGCGTGAATGGGGCTGGGCTGGCCTGTGCCAACCCCATGGCTTCCCTATACTATGCCATGCACCCTTACACAGGAATGGGGGCTGCGGGAGCATGTGCCTCACTGGGCAGAAAGGGGGTGGGCCATCATGGCCTCCTCCAGGAAGGCAGGAGGAGAGGCTTGCCAGCTTCACGTCATGCTTGACCAGCAAGGGCTCCCTCCCACAGCAGCCCTGAGTGGGCCTGGAGGGTGGCCAGGATTCATTGCTACCTCCCCGACCTGGTTCTGATGGACAACAGCACCAGCCACAACTTGGCAAACCTGACCAGCTGAGCTCTGTACTTACTTTCACTGATGTGATGCTTTGTTTAATTATCCAGTAAAGTTTGATTTTTAACCCGACTGGATTTGTAAGTTTTAAGAGGGAAAGTGTTCCTTACTCCTTCCTGGCCCAGAAAGGCTGAGGAGGATATGAAGGCAGCTACGGCAGAACCCTGGTCAACCCAGCCTCCCTGGAGCCAGACCCAGAGAGCATGCCCATGGGGGCAGCTCTAAGCCTTCCTGCCACCTTCTCCACTCCCCAAAGAGCAACAAGGAGGCCAGAATACATCCAAAAGGAGAAAAAAGTCCCTCTGTTCCATCACTGGGAAAAGGACTACGAGGATCTTGCTGTATGTGACACGTGTTCTCAAGCGGAAAAAAGTACAAATCAAATTTCTTTCAACAAAACTGGCCTCAAAAAGGTGCTCTGCCTTGCCTGTGTGTCCAAGCCCAAGGAAAGGGCTCTGGCTGCCAGGCGCACTGCCCCAGTTCCTCTGCCCTACATCTGCCCACTCCCCTTTCTCAGCACCTTCAGGGATCCCCTCTAGCCCTTTGGAGGCTAAATAACTGATTCCTCAGGATGATATTTAAAGCACTCCCCATCTGCCTCCCTACCTTTCCAAAATTCAGGTAAAGGGGCCTTTTTGGGGTGTCCCACACATGAAATCCCCTGCCTTGGGCATGGTCATCCTGTCCCACTCCCCACATGTCCCCCTAAGCCCCACTACACAGCTCTTGTGCAGTGGACCTACATGGCGCTTCTCTTCCCTTCCCCCACCCCAGGGAGGCCAGTATGAATAAGTAGGCCTGAGGAGCAAAGCACAAGGCCAGGTCATGAACATTTGCCTAACTGAAGTCAAGCTCTGTAGCCTTAGTCAACTCTCCCACCTTCTTTGGGCCTCAGTTTCCCCTGTCTGTAAGATGAAGGAACAAACTAGACCCCTCTGGTCTCTTGCAGGCACTAAGATCCCTGATGGGCCATTCTGTGTGCCCCCAAATTTATTCTTTTTCTTCTCTAGTAAATCAGATAGGTCACAAATCCCCAGCTCCAGCCAAGCCCATCTCCTCCATGTGCAGCACACATACATGTTCATTTTTGACTCTGACTTCACGTATGACTAGGCCACTGTGTCTCCAGCTCCCCAAATGATTTTGGGGGATCCAAAGCAGAGGTGGGAAGCTCTGAACAGCTCAAGGCTTGGACTCTGGCATTGTTCCTGGCTTCCTGTGGCAGGTGTGCCTGTGTGTGTGTCCCTGCCCTGCCTGTGTTCACACATGTGCAACTTACTGCCCTCTACCTCTAATTCCTGTGACTCTGATTCCTCCAAAGACTGCAAGCTCCCCAAGACAGCAGATAGGGCGAACCTCACCTGGCCTCCTGTTTTACAGAAAACTGGTCCAAGATCTCCAGCCCAGGGAGGCCTCCAGTCATCTACCTCCTTTGTATCCCTACCACACTTAGCCCAGCACCCAGGGCACCCCAGGTACTCCACATATGCTTTTCACCTACTGTATTTGTCCTGGGGGCAGGTGGGGGGCCTTTCCAGAGGTGATATTCCCCAGCTTCTGCAGGCCCTATAGGTATCTCTCACAATCTGCCAGGCTCCCGTTTGAGAGTCAGGAAGTCCTCGTGGATAAGGGAGAGGTCCAACAATTCAATCACGGATGGGCACCACTCTGGTGCCCGAGGACAGCAAAGCAGAGTGAAGTTGATGGATGCTGAGCTGGGGACTGGCCTTTGCCCAGAGGGGACAAGGTCTGGCTGACTGGGCACAAGCTCTTTCCTCCCCCAGAAGGCTAGAGCTCACTGGTCACACCCAGCCCAAGGCAGGTAAGTAAGTGACTGATCTTTGACTTCACTGCTGCAGGCCTCCAGCTTAGCAAGAAGGACCTAGAGGTAGAGCTGGGGAGGCCTTACCCTAAAAACCAGCTTCAGACCCCCAGCTTTGCAAATCGAGTGGAATGTGCTGCCAGGTTCCTGCTGCTGCCTCCACCCCAACGCACCTGCCCCAGCACCAGAGATCACACCCTGTACCCTGTGTGTGCAACCAGGCCTTTCCTGGTCTCACCTCACCCGATGCCTAGCACTCAAGACCTTCCCACTGTCCCACAAACAATATTGGATTCCCATCTCCTCCTCATTCACAGGTACGCCTCCTTAAGTAACTCAGGCACACTTCCCTCATTTCCTAAGGGTTAGGGACCCATCCAAGGCTCCCCAGCTAGGCAGCAGCAGCTCCCCCAAGCCCTAGGCCAAGACTTTCCATCAGAATAGCCTGCTGTGGTCAGTAGTCACCAGCCAACATTTTTACAAAGGTCCACTCTTATTACTGATGCAGAGATGGTCTGGCCCTTTTGACCAGTCTTCCAGCAGAGGCTGGTAGGGCTCCTGCTCGTCGAGGGACACTTATCCACTAAATCAGCTGCCATCCATTCCTTCCCCAACCCCACTGCAAGCTCTTGGGGAAGGCCTCTACTACTATAATAGCCACACCAGCCTTCTTGCTTCAAGTCTACTCCTCTCTAATGCAGCCTCTACCACTCTCCACACTCACAACTATGAAGCCTACTGTCTACTAGAGAAAATATAAACTCAATCCTGGCTTTCAAGGTCATCCACAACTGGGCTCTAACTGACCTTCCTACCCCTCCCCTTTATCTGCTCCTCTCCCCATTCTCCTCCACACCACTCCTTCCCCTAATCCTGGAGCTAATCCCACTGGGCCACCTCATCCATGAAACCCTACCCTCAGACTATGCAAACAGCATCAAACACTGTCCTCTTCTCCCTCTTCCTTTCAGGCCTGTTGTTTCCCCATCCTATCCTCCTAATTAGATTACAAAACTCAGGAGCTCAGAGATCCAGTAATGTGTCACTTCTTGTGCTAGACTCTCTAGTGCTGACATGGGCCCTTAATCAATGTTCGTGGAATATATTTTTCTGCTTAACTATCCCAGAGGCCACAGATATAGTGCAAGACATAGAGTCAGAAGACCTGAGCTCAAATCTAGCTTTAGCTGTGTGACTCTGAACAAGTCACTTCATGTGTGCCTGAGTTTTCTCATCTATCAAGATTATTTGTAAACGCTTTGCAATCTTTAAGGCACTATATAAATGTGAGTTATCATTATTTCAAGGAGGAAGGGAAGGGAAACCTTTCCTTTCTTACAGTGATTCTTCTTTATACAACTGCGGTCATGATAGGAACAAACGACACACACCACCTCCTGCATGTTCTACACCCCAACCCAAGAACCCGTGTCAGGACTGCAACTCAGAGGTACCTTCTCTAGGTTGAGAAGAGGAGAGAAGGCCCCAGGAAGTAATACGTGTCTTTCTAGAGGCTTGGCAATCCCTGGTCTCGTTTCTGCTTTGCTTTCAAAGGCCAAGAAGAGGGTGGAGTCCTCTGAAAACAGGCTGACTCAGAGAGGCTTAGGAGGCAGGCCGGGCCCGTCCACTCTTTAGAGGGAGTCAAACATAGAGGAACCCACCCGAGCCAACTACCAGGAAGCAGGAAAAGGTCCCTGGGAGCGAACAGAACTCACTCTCCCATCCACGCCGACACAAACAGCATCTGAATCAGCCCTTCTGAGGCCAAAATCAAAGCCTCCCCAGCACTAGACTGGCCCACAGAGGGCTGACTCAAGCCAACTCCTACCAGACTCTCAACTCCGTCCCTGCACAGGCTCTCTGACAAGCAGCCAGCTAGCCTCGGCCCAAAGCCCTTCAGTAGAAGGCTGCCTGGTAACCACTTCCTTCCCCTAACAAACAAAGGATTTTCATGAAAATGCTGGAGGGGAACTACTGGGTACAGCCAGGTGAAGTTAACCAAAAACAGGTCCAAAGGCCACCAGCATCATAGGGGGAAGAGAGCCTGGACAGAGGAACTAAAGAACTGGGTTTGAGTGCTTTCTCTCTCAAGGTTTCTATTTCATCTTCTTGAAAATAGGAGTTGGACTAGACCAGGAACGGCTGCTTCCATATGGATTGTGAACTAAGAATGGTTTTTCTAGTTTTAAAGATGGTTTTACTGTATTTTAAAATGTAAAGGTCACTTTTAGCCAGTAGTTCTGAACAAAAGCCAGTCAGTGGGAATATCTGACCCTCAGGTCTTGGTTCCTAGGTGACCTCTGCACTAGACAGCCTTTAAAGGTGTGTCTGACACTAATGCTCTTGACCCCCCTAAAGGACCTCAAATCAAACTAGAGAAGGTGGTAGAGACACCACTGTGTCCTCTACCCCTCACACAGAAGGGAAAGGAAGAGGACCTCCCATCAAGTGGATGGGCTGGGAGGTGAAAATCCACATTGGCCTATGTGGAAGCTGGGCCAAAGCCCACCACAAGCCTGCAGCTCCCTGGTGTTCCACACTCAGAGGCACCCTCCTGGCTCTGTTATTGGAGGGCATGCATATAGACCAAACAACCCAAGAAAGGTCAGCAAGTATTCCACGCATTCTCTGGACACCCTGGGCCCTGCAGCACCCAGTGAAGCCTTGCCCAAAGGGTATGGAGAAGGGACAAAGGAGAAAGGGATGGGAATTTCCTAGGCCTTGGTAGGCAGTGGAAGGGAGCAGAACCCTAGACTTGGAGTCAGGTGAGCTGGCCTCAGGCATTTATTAGCTGTGGACTGTGAGCAAAGGACTTAACCGCTGACAGAAGTCAGTTTCCTCATCTGTGAAATAGGGAGGACAGTATCGGCACTACTTCCGTTTCTCACCTTTCTTATAATCTCAGCCCCTTCATTCATGTGTGCATTTACTACATAAACAGAAGACATCCTTGTTGGCTCTTCCAGCCTCCTCCAATGCCTTTGTCACAGGGAGGTAAAGATGGGTTCCCAAAGGCTGAGCCAGTCCCGCACAAGCCCTGGCAGGCTGAATCCTGGCAGGTGTGGGAGTGGCAACATTGAGACAGTCGCATGTCTGGCTGCTATCCAAGGACCAAGCTGGCTAAGTGCCAAGGGATTCACCACCAGAAGGAAATGGGGGGTCTGGGCCACGGTAATCCACAGAACTGGTGAAAGATACATACATACACCAATCAAATTGAGGACTCTCAAAGTCCTGGGGGCAAGACTTTCTTCAAACCACAGCAGGGGGCAGGGGGGGGCAGGAGGGAGGGCAGTAAATAATTTACCTGTGAAGACTGTCAACGGCATCTCTGGAGGTAGGGAAGGATGGGGAGGAGAGGAGAAGCAGCTGAATCAACTATGGGGTGTGAGGCCAGGAGAAGGGGAGTGCTCCGCAAGAAATCAAGAGAAATGGATGCATCTTCCTTTGACTGATACAGGGTGAAAGAAGCAGAACCAGGAGGACAATGCCCATCATGACCACAACGGCATAAAGGAAAATTGCCAAATGGTTTCCAAGTTTGGATCAAAGTGTAACCAAATGTGCTTGTGCGGACTTGCAGGTAGAATGCACCTCCAGGCCGATGATGGAGCTTAAGGGGCATCCTCAGATATGGCCAATGTGACCTTGCAGCCTGAAGTCATCACTGACTCATAGGGGTGGGCGTGGAGCATGGATAAAAAATGTTAAAGAGAAAAGTGCTTATGCAGGAAAAGCTGCAGCTGTTTGATCTGAAGTCACAAGACTGAAGGAGGTGGGAGGAGCAAAGGTCACTGGCCACCATAGAGGGCCAGGCCAGACTCCAGGGACAAGAGGAGGGACCTGGACTTGTCTCAGGCCAAATAGGAAGTGTTTGGTGAGCCCAGGAGGAGGACTCAGGCTTCCCAAATCCTGCCCGCTGTCCTGAGCTGAAAGCCACAGGCTGGGGCCATGGACCTCCTTGGCCAAGTCACACCCAGAGCCAGCAGCTGTCTTCTCCTCTTGTCGCCTCCACCCAATCCCTCTCTCCCCAGGATCTGTCCTCCTCCTGGGGTGTGGTGTCCTCACTCTGCTCCATTGGTTCTCTCCAGGCCCCACCAGGGCCATGCCCTAAGGCAGGGAGGGGCAAGTACCCACACTGCCTTCCTAGGGTTCTCAGCCATAGATTTGCTGATGGGGCAGGAACAAAAAAGCTTTGCCCAGCTCTGCATGCTCTCCCTCTCAGCAGCTGGGCTAACCTGCTTCTAGAGGATGACAAAGAATTGCCCAGGGTCATTCAGGGTCACAGGGCCATTGTGACATGTCCAGCAAGCCACCAGAAGCCTACTGAGGCTGCCCAGCCCGTCTTGGCAAAGTAAGAGGAGACCCACAAGGCTGGCAGAACCCCTGGCATCCTCGCAATGCCCAAGCCAGTCTTTCAGAAAGGAACTGTCTTGTCATCACTAGGTTAAACACAAGACCTGACTTTCTGCCTTCCTAGAATCTCGAGGCAAATTGCCAGGATGTGAGTTAGCTACTCGGGGATAAGGGAAGACCAGGCTAGCCAGGAACGGGGAACTAAGGCAGGTTATCCCTCTATGGCACTGGGGTGGAAAAGACCACCAGAGGAAGGAAGCCAGCAGCTGCCCAGGGACCAGCCTAACCTTAGGTCTTCTCCAGTGTCGCCCTCTAATGCCAAATTAGAGCAAGCCAAATTAGAGCAAGCCAAATAGCAGCCAAGCAGCCAAATAGAAGCAGATGCATGACCTCAATATCTACTGGCTTCACAGTAAGCTGGAGAGAGCCTCACTGGTCAGAACCTTGGCCCTTCTGCCTCAGTTCTTGGGGTCTCCCAATGGAAAGAATTCTCTGGAAGCCTGGAAGGTCAGGCCAAGAGGGAGAAGCAAGGTAGCAATGTTTCATCCAGGTCCTGGCTTAGGGAGAAACCTGGAGATGTCAGACACACTGGAGTTTCCTGGGGAGAGCAGACATTGAGCTGATACTGTGGCTGCTGTCAAGGCAAACCATCTATTCCCAAACCTAGAACCAAAGAAAGCCTGACTAGCATGAGGCCCTGCAAACAGCAGGGGTCATCTACACTTCAGTACATGGTTCACTAAGCCAGCTCTAGAATAGTCACTGCTCAACATCTCACTGGATGGTCAAATCCACTTTGGAGCTAGAGCAAGAAAGATTTCCTTCTTAGGGAAAAAGGATCATTTGGACCTCAAAGGAAGTGGTAAGGGCAACGACAAAGGTCATTAAAGGGCTGGGTTTTCCCAAGCTGAGGGTCACCACCGGCTGCCTGCTGCCCAGGAAGGGAATGGCACAGTGCTGGTGGCTGGCGGGAGTCTTAGGCTCCAATGACTGGCATTAGTCTTCTAGGATCCCTTCAAACCCACCTTGGACACTAGGCACTGGCTAGAAGGGAAGCTGTAGAAGAATTCTTGGAAATAAGAAAGAGCTAAAAAGCAAAGATGCAAGATTTCCATGTCCTAACAAAGGACAGCTGCAATCTTTGAACTATGGGATAACCTTGCTGCAGCCAACCCAGTCAAGCCTCAGCTTTCAAGGAGGTAACACTCATAGAAAATGAAAGTCAAAAATGCAAATGTTGATACTGATTACACCAAAAACTCGAATCTATCTTTCTTTCTTTCATTCTTCCTTCCTTCTTTCCTTCCTTTCTTCCTTCCTTCCTTTCTTTTTTGAGGAGGAAGGCGAAGCAATCAGAGTTAAGTGACTTTCCCAGTGTCACCCAGCTAATCTGAGGTCACATCTGAACTCAGGTCCTCCTGACTCCAGGACCGGTGCTCAATTCACTGTGCCACCTAGCTGCCCCTACATGGTAATCTTTCACTACAGATTGCTGGAAACACTTTTTTTCACCTTTATAACAAAACTAATTCCAATATGTACTTTTTCTAACACAGTAACCATGAACTAGCCCATATGATGGCAGCACACAAAACAAAGCTGAGTAACACGCAAACCATTTTTTCTCACTAGTAATACCCTAGGGATTCTGTGACCTTTCATGCTAACATCTCAATAAAAAGAACAACCACTGATTTCAGACAATACTGACCTTTTATAACACACAAAATTTATAGTAACATTAATTCTGTACCGCAAAGAAAAACCTTGAAACTAAGATGTCTTTGAACCTACCACTTTCTACTGTGTCAAATGGCAGTGCAAGGGCATTGGACTGTAGACTAGATCACTGTAAACATCTCTACCTTAGCTGCGCTCTGAAAATCAAAGGAGATGTTGCCAGGACTTTAGTCATGGTTGTCAAAGGAGGCCAAGACTGGGGAGGTCTTGAGTCCAGACCCAAAGGACTTGGCGTAAGCTTTGGGGGCATAACTGTAACACAAAAGTTGAGCTTTAAAGGCAAACATGTAAATCTGCAGCAAGGGTACCAGGGGCTCTTTCGTCAAATCTGTGAAGCACCCAGTAGGATCCTGGATGCGTATCCCACCTCATTTTTTTCTCTACTCCATCATCATGGTTGCCAATGCAAGAGTGAAAATGGGGCTACTAATAAAATCACACAAATGCCAAGTCACATGAATGTTGGGGATTGGTTACATCTTGGAGGCTCAGAGTGGAAGAGGCCTTCAAGCGCTTTAGTTCAACAAGGGTAATTTTGCCTCCCCAGACAGCACCAGTGAGGATTCTACTCTCTCCACAAGCCACCCATTCTATCTGGGGTTAGCATTCCTTGTTAGAAGGTTCTCTTTCCTGAGATCCCAAGCTTCCACCTCAGAAGCCTTTACACAATAACCCTTTAGGTAGCCAAAGTTAATGCCCCAAGTCCTCTCCGCCCCTCCCCCGAGTCTTTTCTCCAGGCCACCCATCCCCATTCTTTCATGGGCTGCTTCTGAGCAGGCCTCTCGCCACACTGCTCTGGATTTACTCAGCCATAACCACAAGAACGCTGCTCTGACGCTTCAAGAGGGAGGAGTGCAGGAAACAGTACTGGGAGCTCCTTCCCCCACCCCTCTCCCCAAACTCCTCCAAATAGCAAAGAAAACAGCCCAGACAGAATCCTAATGGGAAAATCCAAGAAAAGTTTTGGCCCCAGTTGTCTGGTCTGGAGGTCTGTAGACACTGGAGGCAGGGTCTGGCCACGATGAATTCCAAGGGAGGGAGAGGCTGCGCACCAAGACAAGAGGAAGTCCTAGACCTGTGCCAAGGGTACTGGTGCCAAAGGGCAGCTCTGGGTCATAGATCCAGGAGGGACTGAGGGGACTCATACCTGGGGGTATAGTGGAAGACTCTATGCCCTGTCCAGAGAGAGGTAGCAGGGCAGATCAGGGTCTCACTTAATAGATCAGGGTGGGGAACCTACAGCTTTGAGGTCACATACGACATTCTAGGTCCTTGGGTGTTCAAGTTTTTAACTGAGTCCAAGTTTTATAGCACAAATCCTCTTATTAAGGGGATTTGCTATAGAAGTTTTGATTCAGTCAAAGGGCTATTCTTGAGGACCCAGAGGGCGATATGTGGCCCCAAGGCTTCAGGTTATCCACCCTTGACCTAGACCAACATGCAGAGACCTAACAAGGACAGGAATCCCAGACCAGAGCCTGCTGCTCTGAACCTCCAAATCACAGCTGGTTGGCACAAGCCAAGTTCATATGGGGGAAGCGGGGGTAGCAATCACTCTGCCCCAGATCAGACCAAAAGCTTGCAGGCCCCCAGCCTGACCTGGTCCTGAGAGCCTGGAAAAATACAACGTATAATACCCCAAGAAAGCAGCTCCCAGACCTTCTTCAGAGTCTGGCCTTAATATCAAGTCCAAAGTCAAGAAACAGATTGGAAAAACAAACAACATCCTAGAAGAAAATGGTCTTCTGTTGACAACAAGGTTCAAGACGCAAACTCAGAAGAAAATAATGTGTCCAAAACTTCTGTAAGCAAAGCTTCAAAGAAAAATATACCAATTCAACGATAATTCCTAAAAGAGGTGAAGAGATTTTCAAAAATGTCTAAAATGTTTTTTATATATGAAATGAGAGCACTTGAGGAAAAAAATGGAAAAAGAAATGAGAGTTTGAGAAAGAATCGGAAACAGAATTAACAGCTTGGCCCAAGAGGTACAAAATATTGTTCAAGCAATAAACTCCTGAAAATTAGAATGGACCACACAGAATCCAATGACTCTATAAGATTAGGAGAAATAGGAAAGCAACGTCAAAAAACTGAAAGAAAAAAAAGAAAACCTGAAAAAAATGTTGAGGCATCTCACAGCAAATCAAGTAATCTAGAAAACAAACTGAGGAAGAGAAATTTAAGACTCACTGGACTACACGAACACCATGACCAAAACAAGATCACAGACATCGCATTTCAAGAAACCTGGAGAGAACTATCTAGATCTCTCAGAGCCAGAAAGCAAAGTAGAAATAGAAAGCATCTACTACCTCCCGAAAAAACACCCAAATGAAAATTCCCAAGAATGTTATAGCCAAAATCCAGAGATTTCAACTCAAAGAAAAAAATACCGCAAACCTCCAGAAAGAAAGAATTCTCAAGTACTGAGGAGCCACAATCAAAATCACACAAGATTTAGCGGCTACAATTATAAAGGAATGGAGAGCTTGGAATCTGATATTCCAGAAAGCAAAGGCTATGGGCTTACAATGCAGAATGACTTACCCAGAAAAATTAAGCATATTCCTACAGGGAGGAAAATCGTCCTTTAACGAAACATAAGACTTCTAAGCCCTACTAATGAAAAGATGAGAGCTGTGTAGAAATTCTGAAGTTCAAATACAGATGTTATAAGAAATATTAAAAAGGTAAACACAAATAAGCATGAAGTACTAAACAAGGATTAATGCTTTCATTCAAATACGAGACAATATATGCGTCCCCTCTGAACCTCTCACCATCAGGGGTGATAAAAGAAATCTAACAAGACAAGGCCTAGGGATCAAGAGAAGAATGGAAAAAGAGAAGAAAAGAAATACAACTAGGGGGAGAAGGAAAGGAAAATTAAGGAAAATCATTTCACAAAATCAAGGTGACCAAGGAGACAGTTACATAAACAAGGAGCAAAGGGGACAGGGAAAGCAGCGGACACTTGAATCTCACTCTTAATTGAAGTGGGCAAAGGAGAGAAGAATATACCCACACACGCACAGTACATTTCATTCTATAGAGAAACAGGAGGGGAAGTGGAGAAGAGAGGAGGATTAGAGGGAGGGGTAGATTAAGAGAGGGATGACTCAAGTGAAACAAATTCTAACAATGGGTGTACTGATATGTAAGATATTTATATCTTTTTGAGGTGGCAAAGAATGAGAATTGAAGGAGATATCTCCTGGGGTATGGCTGAAAACGTTAAGCTACATAAATATAAAAGGATACCACTGTGTTATAAGACATGATGAAGGGGATATTTCAGAAAAACCTTGGAAGAATTGTATGAACTACTGCGGAACCAGAATTTATACAATGACAACAATGTCATAAACACAAACAACTGTGAAGGAATCGGGGGCTCTGATCAGTACATGACCAAACATGATTCCATAGGATGAATGATGACACATGCTCCCTACCTCCTGATAAGGGAAGGAAGTGCTTACAGGGCAGAATGAGACAAATGTATATTTTTAGTTTGGGGACATGGCCAATGTAGAAAATTGTTCCGCTTGACTATACGTGTTTGTAATAGGGGTTTTGTTTTTACTTTCATTTTCAATTGGGGAAGTGGGATGGGGGAAGAATCAATATTTCTGATTGAAAAAATATATATAATTAGAAAAAAAAAAAGAACATTGATCTTGGTTCTTTAGATTTAGGTCATTCCTGGAATTTGAAAGTTTTTTTGATTTTCACATCAAAAGGTTCCTTGTCCTCAAGACAAGGCACATAGAGAAGGCAACAAAACAAGGTCTCACATAAGCTTTTCCTTTGACTGAGATGGGTTCTCCCCTGTGTGCCCTGGAACAGAAGGACCTTAGGTCCAGGCAACCCCCTAGCTTCAGTTTAGTACAAAGAAATAATATAATTTGGCAGCACAAGCTCTAGTTTAGAATCTTCTGAAATAGGGTGGCTGATCATGGAAGGGGACGATCGTAGAGGTAGAAATGGCAAGATGTGGCGAATGATTGGATGAGGTAGCACTGTAGGGTAAGATCAGAAGATAAGGAGGAGGAGAGAGAGGAGGCTGAGATTATAAACCTGGGACACTGAAGAGACAGTAGTAGTACCTTGACAGAAATTTGGGATGGGGTCATTTTGGTGGGGAAAAGGAAGGAACTCTACAGTAGTAGACATGTCAAATTTGAGGTATCTCAGCTCTGTTGCTTATATGGTCTTAAACCAATCTTTTCACCTTTTGGTGCCTCAGTTTCCTTATCTGCAAATTGAAGAGACTGGACCAGGTGATCTCTAAGGTCCTTTCCAGGTCTAATCTTCTACAATTCTGAATCTGTATTCTAATGACTACTTGTCTAGGATCAAAGAGAAACTCCTATTTGCATTTAAAACACTTCACAATTTGGCCCCTCCACTTCTCACCACTTCTGCCTCTGTGACCCTCCCCTTCTCATGGCCAACCACCCTAGTTCAGACCTACTTCTCACATGGACTACTGCCACCCCCTTCTACCTGGTCTCCCTGTCTCAAGCCTCTCCCCTCTCCAATCTCTCCTCCACACAACTTCCAGACTGGTCTTCATGTCATCAGCTTCACTGAACCTGGTCTGGCAAACAGTAGGTAATTAATAAGTGATTTTCCTTGCGTCTTTCCTACTCAGACTCTAGCGACAGCCTTGTCATAATGACAATACTCCCCTTCTTCTACTCTCTGGTCCAGATAACCAGGCCTTCTATTTCTGCCATATGGCAATCCATCCATCTGCCATCTTGGTCTGTCCCCTAGGCCTGTACCACTCTTCTTCCTCAACCGTTGTCTCACGGTCTCATGGTTTCCAGGGCTTCTTTCCAGCTTAGTTCAGGCACCGCCTTCTGCTAGAGGCCTTTCCCTATCCCTGTCCACAGATGGCAGGACCTGCCTTCTGAGATTACCTTTTATCTCCCTCATCAACATATTGGATACATCCAAATTTGGACAGGTTGTCTCCTCCATTAGAATGTGGGCAGGGAATGTTTTTCATGTTGTTTTTGTATCCTTGGTAATTAGTGAGGGCCAGCATGGCACAGAATAGGTGCTTAATAAATGATTGCTGTGCAATTGATTCCCTGGCCAATCCTCCCAATGTGACTGAGTGGTTTCAACTCACAGCCCCTCTCTCCCAACCCAAGGCAAGAAAATCAATGTCAAGGAAGATCCCATACTTGCAGAGTACAGTGGTACTCCTTGTGGCAACAAGTGGACAACCTGGGGAATGGGTGAAGGAATATGACTGAGTCAAATAGTGAATGAGGAATTCTGAGAAGATTTTTGTAAAGTGAGGTAGAGGAACAACGAAGAACCTAAAGAACAGATGTTCCTGAATCAAGGAAACAAACTCAGCCCTCAAAGGCCTTAAGTCCACTTAAAGGCATCAACCAATCTTCATTGGAGAGTGCAGAGAAGGATCAGGCTTCAGGACAAGGGGTGGCCTATGGGGCGGACCACATTGCATTATCAGCTTGTTTTTATTTGTTACAGAGATGAGGGATTGATTTTAAGGCATTGATTCTAATTGAGGTTACATGAGGGGGTAAATGAAGGCACCAACAACATGGAGAGGTAAGGGCCACTCCCTCCCAAGCTCCTCCTCTCCACCTGCTGAAATTCAAGCCCTTTTCCAAGGCTCCTGCAGCCAAATGCCATCTTCCCCTCCCCTAAGCCCCTCCCCCATGACACTGGACCCCTCTCCTACCCTTAGCACTTATTCCTCTTTTAATCGGTTATTTGGTTAAAGGTCTTATCTCCCTCTTTCAACTGCACACAAGAGGTCAGAGGCCAGCCTCTCATTCGTCTTCATGTGTCCCATAACCCAGACTACAGGATGCTCTGTAAACAGGTGTGAAGTGAATGGCTAAATGCACAGCACTTTTTGGAGGCTCTCCAGGTCCTTGGGAAGGCTGTAGGGAGGCTCTGTCCTATCCAGTGGCTCTGGCCCACAGAGAGGATTGCTCTGGGCAGCTTTTTTCCCCTACTTGGGATCCTGGCCTTGTGCCAGATGCCACTGGTTGCCTGGATGGAGGCCTAGTATCCAATGCTGGGAAGACAAAACCCCAAACAGGTCCCACCAGTCTTATCTCATTCCCACAGCGAAGGACTGCCCAGCCTGAGGCAGCCCGTGAGGACAGCAGTTGGCAAGCCAGCCCCCTCCCCTATCAAGTGGGCCCTGTCAGAGACACAGCTTGGGACCGGCTCTTCTAGCAGGCTGCAGCAAGAGCTAGCTCACGCCCACGTGGCTGCCAAACCAGCTTTTCTTCTGAGGCTGGAATGGAGCAGAAGGAAGGGGTGCGGGAGGCCCAGCAGCCTCACTCACCAGGGTTCCCCCAATGTCTCCCCACCATTGTCTGCAGGTATCTCATTCCAGCTGCGCAGCTGAGACCTGATCCCATCTCGTGGGCATGATGGCAGAGTGAGGGCCACCTCAGAGACCCTCCTTCCCCCTCAATCAGGACAGCTTATATAGGAAGTCTACAGGATACTAACTGAGCCACCCCTGAGGGGGTAGGGAGGAAACGTGGGCCAGCAATACAGAAATAACCTCTGGCATCCACAGCTGCTTCAGATGTTCCCTGGGTCCCACACACCGGCCCCCTACCCCAGTCACCCTTGCAGGAAGCTGACACCCAGGGAATGAGCACAGCAATCCCTAGAGGGAAGGAGAAGCCAGCTCCACCGGATGGAGAAAGCAGAGGCCTCTCCAGGCTCACATCTGGCCAGTCTCTTCAACCTCGGCAGGGCCAGTTCAGAGAGAGGAGACTTCTCCCTCTGTGGAGCTCTGTCTCAAGGAGGGCTCCTGGGCTCCAGTCTGAGCTCCAGCACCTAGGTCACTGAAAGCAAGGCCTTTTCTGCTCCAAGTCTCACTTCCTCACCTGGAACATCTGGAATGCCTAGTTTGTAGGGCTAGGAGGCAAGCATTTTGTAAAACTGGAAACACTATGAAGAGTAGAGGCCTTCTCATCCTGGGACAACCTCCCTGATGTGGCTCCTCCTTTGGCTTAGCCCACCACACTCTCCTATCCAGCTAATCCACTCTCCCAGGACCCCAGAAGATCACGGAAGTCATCCCTCTAACCAGGGAACCCTGTCCACCTACCAACACTGACCAAGTCTCTACCACCCTGGAGTGCTGGGGCCTCATTGTCCAGGTCCCTGGCCTGGCAGACCTCAGAACCTTATCAGGTATCCCTAGCACCCACACCCAGGGCCTAGGGGAGCAAGGTGAAGGAAGAGCTCTGGAGTTACATGGTCTGTGACTTTGGGCAGGATGCAGCTCCACTCTGGGTCTCAGTGTCCCTGTCTGTAAAACGAAGGTGCTGCGCTGCAAGAGTTCTCCTCTCCCTTCCAGATTCTCATAAATGCTTATTGTTTTTCAATCATTCCAGGCAGCAAGGGGGTGCAGGGCCTGGAGTCAGGACAGCCTATATTCAAATCTAGCCTAAGACAACAACACAGGTAGGTCTTTTCACCTTGGCCTGCCTCAGTTTCCTTATCTATAAAATGGGAGCAAAACCTGAACCTCCCTCAAAGGGCTGTTGTAAGAATCAGATAATATCTGTAACACAGCTATGTAAGAAACCTTCCCCTTCCCACCACTGAGGACAGCGATCTCTAGGTAAGCGGGTTTTTCCTTGAGAAGTCTGGGCAAATCTCAGTGGCACTTCTGTCACATGGGAGCCTGTTCGGATGACCTAGTTAATGTCTTTCCACTTCCAAATGCTGTGACACCATTCCCATGAAGGTCAGAGCTAGGAACACTCTTGGCCCCCAGCAGGCCACGATCCCCTGGGGGCTGCCACAAACTGACCATCTTGGTGAGAGAGCCTGGGTCCCAGCAGACGCTTCTCTAGGTTTGCAGAGGCAGGTGATAAAGTCCACCCCCATGGAACTTTGGTCCAGCAGGGCTCAGTGGACCTTTAGTTTGAAGCCAGAGCTCCCTGCTGCCCCCAGACAGCTTCCCTGCTGACATCTCACTCCTCCAGGCACAAGGAGGGCCACAGGAGATCAGCCACCCTGAAACATTGCCGCCAAGGACCTCTCCTGAGGGTGTTTACCACCATGACAAAAGCTAAGTGGGCAACACCCAGACTAGCAGTACAGTACAAATGGATATGGGTCAAGAAAGCCTGCTGGGGAGGTGAAAAAGGAGAAATGAAGGGCCCTTCTTACAGAGGCCTCAAGTCAGTGTAAGCTTCAAGGAGCCACAGCATGGACAGAAAAGTGGGGACCCAGGCCCAAAGCCTGTTCTGGAATGTTCCACCCTATTCTGCTACAGCGCACTCCCTGGGCCCCGGGGGCAGAGTCCTCTCTCCTCTGGCCTCCTGCTGTCTTTCTGGGATTCTCAGAGCACAGCAGGAGGGACAGCCAAGGGCCAAGCTGGTCAGGCCTGCCAGGCCCCCTCCAGCCCTCGAGCCAAAGGGAGGTATCTGGCTACAAATGCCAGAAATAATCATTCCCTTTTCTAACCTTTCAAAGGGTCAAAGTTCCTCAGCCCTACCTGTTTCACACATATGGCTGCACACACGCATGCACGCATGCACACACACACACACACACACACACACCAGGTTTATCTGCAGCTCTCACCCCCGGGAAAAAGCAGAAGAACTTGGATTGTGACCCAACACCCAAAATCACCCCCCTGTCTACCTTCCTCCAGCCCTCAATGGGCACTAGCCTCAAGCCTCCATCAGGCACAAGCCCCGGGGTGTCTGGTGTTGCTGTATGAATCGAGGTAAAGCCTGGCACAGGGAGGAAGTGACGAGAAAGCTTGGCTGGGCTATCAATCCAACAGTGAGGGTTTACCCTGGCACGGTATGAGCAGGGGAAGCTGGAGGGGGTGGGGGTACTTCCCAGATCTCCCTTCCAAAGAATGAGATGAACTCAAAGGAAAGAGGGTGCCTCCTGGAGTAGGTGGGCATCTTTGCTAAGAGAAGAGAGACTTGGGGAGATAAAAGGCAGGGTCCCTAATGTAACCTCCATTGCCAGCCTGCCTCAGATGGCCTAAGGAACCTTGAGCAGGAAATAGGGGTCAGGAGCTGGGGAAGGAGCTCAGAAATGGAGGCCAGAGGGAGGCACAAAAGGACAAATTCCTGATGAAGGGCAAAGGGTGCTCCCGCCTGAGAGAAGTTGTGTCTGCTGCTGCAGAGGGAGGGCCTGCCTGCCCGCCTGGGGCTTCCTGGGAGGTTGGGGGCAGATGAAGGAAGTGGGAAGGAGAGGCATAGCCAGGGCGTGCCCACCATGTGTGGCACAGATAACATTGGAGGGGCTGGTCCAGGAGGGCACACACATCTGTCTCTTCACAGCGGGTACATGAAGGGAGAGTTGGGGGGACAGGGATGTCTCTATGTGTGGGGGGTCAGCTTTGCCTCTGAGGGGCTTCAGCCTGGGCGAGAGGTCAGGTAATGGGTGGTTATATGTATGTCTCATGCAAGTGTGTGTGGAGGGAATGAGGTTCTGGGAACCCTCTGAAGGGAGGAGTGTGTATGTGATCCCTGGTGACCTGTGTTGGCTACGGGAGGGAAGGTCGGGCTGACCACAGAATACTTGTAGGGGTGGGTTTTGTCATGGTTGCTCATCCATGTGCACATGTGTGTGCAGAGTCTGTAGGAACACGGGGGACATCCCTCTTTGCTGGCAGTGTTTACCTGTTCCTAGAGCTGAGGGTTGGGAAGTTAGCTCTCTTCTCTCCCTTGGTGGGGGGCAGTGTGGAATTAGATCTGGGGGGGGTCAAGGGGGTTGCCCACACCAGCTGGGTATGAAACCCTCCCACATCTGTACCCTGCGGAGTGGAAGGGAGAGTGGGATCAGAGCCCATCCATCCTCAGTGTGTGGCTTTGGGGGAGGCAGGAGGGAGAAAACCGGTTGGGGGTGGGGAATGTGGGGAGGGGCCCTGAGGAAGCTCCAGAGGTCTCTTCCCTCCAGCTCTCCGTCAGGGTGGTCCTGAAGAACTGGAGGGACCTGCGGGTGAGGGGGGCTCCCAGCGCTCAGGAGAGCATCCTCAGAGAGGGAAGAGGCTGTGCCTGTGCGAGTGTCTCTGCCTCTCAGAGGGGGGATTCCCAGAGACCTCCAGGGAGGGGCCAGGGCTGGCTGTGGGGAGTCTTGGTGCCTCTGAGAGCATAGGAGGGGTCTCCGTTGGAGGGGGGGCATATTCATGGCACCGGGCCAACCTCTAGGGAAGCTTGAGAAGGTGAGTCTGAGGTAAGGGGGCAACCTCTGGGGAGGCACTGGAGGTGCCCTTGGAGGCTGGGCGTGGAGCCTTACTCATTCGGGGCTCGGGGTAGGGGGGAATTCCAGGAGAGGCTGGGGAATCTCGGACCATCTCTGCAGGGATGGGAGGGGGAGGGGGCGTGGTGTCTGGGGAGGAGGGAGGAAGGTCAGGTGTCCACCGTCCTGGCCCCAGGGGGGCGCCCAGGGGTGATCCCGGGAGGGGCAGGGGTGCTCTGTGGGGGGAGGATTGTCACGTGTGTTGAGTCATAGGACCCCCCCGCCTGTGGAAGGGGGGGTCATGGCGGGGAGGGGATTCCCGGCACGCTCATTGGGGAAAGGGGTGCCGATCACTGCGGGCAAGGAGAGTTTATGTCAAGGGGAAGGTTCTCAGCAGTATTGGGAGGTCACGGCGGAGGTGGTTCCAGCAGTATCGGGGAGGGGGGGGTCACAGCGGCTACAGCGGGGGAAGGGTGTTGGATCACAGCAGGGGGGGGTTACAGCTGGGGGGGGGGTCATCGCAAGGAAGAGAGGTGT
>CM053773.1:240193425-240344175 GCA_028658325.1 Potorous gilbertii
GGGGGGGCACGGTGGGGAAGGGGGTGCTGGGTCACAGCGGGGGGGCACGGCGGGGAAGGGGGTGCTGGGTCACAGCGGCGGGGGCACGGCGGGGAAGGGATTGCTGGGTCACGGGGGGTCACGGCGGGGGGTTCACAGCGGGGTTCACGGGGGGCCTCGTACTCACGCGCCCGGGTCGCCCTGCGCGCCCACCAGGAAGCCGAACTTGTCGGTGCGGCGCTCCGCGAAGCCATTGGCCTCGGAGTCGGAGCCCAGGGAGCTGAGCTCGTCGGCGGCCGAGGCCGTGTCCGGGCCCGGGACCAGGCTCTCCCGTGTCCCCGAGAGGCTCCCGCCCGGCCCCGGTGAGCGCGGCCCGTTCTCCCCGCGGCTCTTCGCCATCGCCAGCCCAGCCCGGCCCGGCCCGGCCCGGCCCCGCCCGCCGCCTCCGCGGTCTCCTCGGCCGCCGCCGCCGCCACCGCAGCCGTCGTCGAGGCCCCGCCCCCGGGGCGCGTCCATTGGCCCGCCGCACCTCCGGGCGGGTCCAGAGCCGCGCCCCCGCAGGCGACCCCGGTCTGAGCCAATCGGAGCCCGGGATGCCGGAAGAGCCCCGCCCCTCACCGCCCGCCCCTCCTCTCGCCCCCCCAACCCGGAGCGGCCAGGCGGGCGCCGAGCCGGAGCCCTCCCGGACCCGGGGCTGCAGGGCCCGCCCACCGGGCTGTCAATCACGGAGACTCACCTGGACGGACCCGAGGCTTCCCGCCTCCCGGGCCCGACTTCCGGGCTCAGCCAGACCCAACCGCACACCTCGCTGGGAGCGCCGAACGAGAAGCTGCCGGGTCTCTGGGTTACCCCGAGGTCAAATGCCGTCCCCTGTGTGTGGGCGGGGCTCCAGACCGGCTGCCCAGCCGCGGTCTCCGTGAATTACGCGCCTTCCCTCCCTTCATCTCCCACCTCCAGACCTTTGCCCAGGCTGTACCCAATATCCACAATGCTCTCCCACATTAGGCCTTTTCCCTCTTTCCCCTTGATGCGGGGGTCTCCTCCCCTCCCCAAATTACCTCGCCCTTCCTTTGTGGTTAAATATAAGGAGCATCTCCCCCATGGAATTGAAGTTCCTTGAAGGCAGGGACTGTCCATGTGCCCCCGGCCCACTGCCTAGCTCCTGTGGTGGGGGTGGGGGGGGCCGGGCCAGGGAGGGAAGGCACTGGACTGGGGGCTCCCTCCTGCACTGTCAGCCCTGCTCCTTCCCCTGTGGGTGTCCCAGATGTCTTCTGAGCTCTCCTCCAGTTCTCACCTGGAATCCTGGGGGCCTAAGATTGGGAGAACTGGGAGGGGGAGGATCTTCTCAGGCCTCTGGAAGGAATTCTGCTGGAGCCTGTGTACCTGCAGATACCGAAGCTCTCTGGGCCTCAGTTTCCCCATCTGCACAAAGGGGATCCAACTTGCACTGCCTACCTCCCTGGGGTGACCTCTGCAGTCATCCTGATGAATATCTGGTCACTGCACCCAGATGGATCAGGAAGAGAAAGTGGGACTGGTGACCTGCACAGCCCGCCCTCACTCAACGTCCTGTCCGAGTCATGTCATTGTTTCTCTGATATCTCAGTCTTCAGAAACGAAGGATGAACACAGCCTCCCAAAACTATTGTGGGGAAAGGCATCTCCATCTAGATACTCCCTCCTACTTCTGTGTTCCTCTCTCTCTCTCTCTCCCTCTCTCTCTCTCTCTCTCTCTCCTCTTCCCATAACTGGTCTAACCACTCCTCCTCCTCAATGTCTCTGGCTGGATCTCCATCCCCATCACACCCACTCTCTGGCTCTATACCCCAGCCTTTTTTCCTTTCCCCTCTATGTTGCCTGGAGACCTCATTAGGCAAGTCAGGTCAAGGAGCATTTCTTTATTAAGCTTTAACTTTATTAAGCTATAACTACATGCTGGCTCCCCTGAGTTCATGGAGTGGTCATCTCCATGGAGACCACCAGATCTAACCCTGACCACTCTCTTCTGGGTCCACACCAGAACTCATTCTCTTTCTCCCCAACTTCCCTCCAGAAAGGTCAAGGTCCCCTCTGTTGAACCCTCAGTTCTTACCCTACAAAGCTAATCTCTGGCCAAATCTTGGCCTTTGTTCACCATACCTCTTTTAGGGAGAGAACATATGTTTCCCTCTCCCCAGTCACCCATTAACCAGTCTAGTTTTGGACCTCATTAGTTGCTTCTAGGCTATTAAAGAGCCTGTTTATTGATCTCAGCCTCACTGTCTCTACTCTGATACATCTCCTTCAAATATTTTCCCAAAGCATGTGTCTGATGGTAGTACTCCCCTACTCTATAAATTCCAGTGGCTCCCTATTCCCAGGAGACTCAAAAGCTCCTATTCATTCCTGAAAGCCCTTTATCCCCTGACCCCTTCCTACCTTTTCACCTTTCTCACACCTCATTGCCTTCAAGTCTCCACTGTCCAGTCCACTGGCCCCCTGGCTGTTCCCCACCCACACTACCTCTCCCACCTCTGTGCCTTTGCCCCATTTCCAATGCCTCTCTGCCTCTCGTGCTCTCCCTCCTCACCTAGACCTTTTAGAAGTTCTTGGCTTCCTTTAAGGCTCAGCTCAAATCCCACCTTCTGCAGGCCCTTCCTGTCCTGTCCTACCCCCCTCCCCAATCTCAGACATCTCCTTATCCTCACTTTGTACTTAGCTTGTACGTGCAAAGTTATTTTCACATGGTCTTCCCAGTGTACTTCAGGCCAGGGACCTGCTTCTGCCTTTCTTCATATCTCTAACACTTATGAGCTTGACACACAGTAGGCAATTAATAAATGCTTGTGGACTGACAGCTTCACACTCTGACCTGGTCATTTGCTTCACCTAGCATACACAACCTCTGAAAGCAGCTAATACAGGTATCTCAACCAATTTACAGGAAACTGAGGCTCAGTGCTAAAGTCACTTGCCTCAAGAAACTGGGTTTGAACCCAGGCCTTGCACCAAGTCCAAGTCAATGCTTTTTCACTAAACCGACCTGCCTTAGTTTCTTCATCTGTAAAAGGGAGGGTTTATACTAGATGACATTAAGGTTCATTACTAAAAAAAAAAAAAAAGTGGGGGGAGTGGAGGGCTTAGCCTAGGCTACCAAGGCAAATGGAAAACAATGCACGCTTTTAATATAACTCTGGTGTTTGGTATATAGTAGGTGCTTAACACGTGTTTTAAAATTTTATTTTTATTTTCAATTGGAAATTCTCTTCCCACCCATTGAAAAGGCAAGAAATATATTATGCATATGAAATTATGATTAATAAGTGCCTGCTGAATGGGAAATCCTGGGGCTGTAGTCTGAGGGTAGCCTTCCTTTCTTGAGTTAGAAGGTACTTTTGAAATACTGCAGTGGATAGAGCACCAGTGCAGGAGTCAGGAGGACCTGAGCTCAAATCTCACCTCAGACACTTGACACTCCCTAGCTGTGTGACCTTGGGCAAGTCACTTAACCCCAATTGCCTCATCCTAGGTCATCTCCAGTCATCCTGATGACTATCTGGTAACTGGATTCAGATGGCTCTAGAGGAGAAGTGAGGCTGGTGACCTGCACAGCCCTCCCTCACTCAAAACAAAGTCAAGTGCAAGTCATGTCATCATTTCTCTGACGGCGTAGTCTTCTTTGGCATGAAGGATGAATGAACGCATACTCATTTACAGGTAAAGACCAGGACACCCAGGAAGGGGAAAGGACTTGTCTAAATCCTTACCTGCCTTATATCAGTGAGGAAAGGGAGGCCCAAAGCCTAACTTTGACCCCTGGCTTTCTAGTGGGCTCTGCAATTTGGTGGAACCTGGCAAGCTACAGTAGCCAGTGACCAGGGGAGCCAGGACTGGGGGATGATGGGAAGATCCCTGATTTTCAAGTCAAGAGATGTTCCCTTCTGGCTTGAGTGACCCATGGACAGCTGTCCCTTTCTGAGCCTCATTGGAAAAATGAGGGGGCCTGGTGAGGTGAGGTGGTATCTAAGTTCTATTCCTGAAAATCTCAGGTCTTGGGAGCTCACTCAAGGGACCAGGGAGCCCAAAGCTCCTCAGCTGTTTCCGTGGTCTTGACTCCAACATTTTTGAAGTTTTCTTCGAGGCCTGAAAAAATCCCTGGCATTTCTGGTTTTCCATAACTAGACATGGAGACATCAAAAAGCAGATGTGGTCCCAAAATGGGCCCTGGGGGAAGGGGGCAGAGGATATTTTAGTTTCCGTGAAGGGTCTGGGCACAACATTCTTTTCTTCAAGCAGTTCAAGACAGAATGCCTCCCTCGAGGCTCTGGCCTGGCATTTCAGAATGCAAACATGGGTGGAGCCACAGGGGCCTGGGCACTGGAATCAGAAGGCCAAGCTCTGCCGTGAACCTGCCTGGTGACCTTGAGCAAGTCACTGGAAACTGCTGGGTGGAGAAAAGGGTCCTTGCTGTCCTCGAGGTCTCTATTTTCCCAGCATCGGACAGCATTTAATGGATGAAGGAGTGAGGGAATGAAGGAATAGGTTTATTCATTTGAACTTGCTTCTCCATCTGGAAAATAGGAATAGTTAGATGTGTCCTGACTACAGGGCTCTGACTTGGGGTAAACGAAATAAATAGGCCAAGAGCTTTGTAAACTATTTAGCCTAAGACAAAAATAAACTACCAGGATTCGGGGGGCAGGAGAAGGTGTGACTCCAGGGAGATAGTGGTCACAGTTCTCGGAGGTCCTAGCCTGTCCCCCAGCTGCAGCTGCCACTTGGGGCGACTTCATATCACCCAGGGGCATTGGGCACCAACTGGGCAGACAGGAGCACCCCCTAT
The DNA here is from genome assembly GCA_028658325.1 of Potorous gilbertii. Taxonomy (NCBI): domain Eukaryota; kingdom Metazoa; phylum Chordata; class Mammalia; order Diprotodontia; family Potoroidae; genus Potorous; species Potorous gilbertii. The sequence continues at coordinate 240,198,227 of CM053773.1, forward strand.
TGGCCACATAGGGCCTCTTCAGAGGGCTGGGACATGGCCTGGTGCCTGGGGTAGAGATGTGGCAATGATCACTAGCTCCCACAAACAGGCAAGTCCCTCAGTTGGCATCCCCCACCCACCCACATCACTCAACCATTAGAACAAGGGATATCAAGGGCTGGGAGGGTCCTGAGAACAGGGAATGTCAGGGACTCTAGGATGCTGTCCGCAGACTTGGGGCTGACAACTGTCCAGACTGCCCCAGTGAGGCATGTAGGACAATCTGTCAGCCCAGCTAGCCTGAGGGATAGACAGGCGGCATGTACAGAGTAGGGCTGGGACCTGGCCTGGCACCAGGGAGGAAGAGATGTCTTCCAGAAGAATGATTCCAGCTGCTCATGGGGTGGGGTGTGTGTGTGTGTGTGTGTGTGTGTGTGTGTGTGTGATGTCAGAGAGAGAGAGGCAGACCAGCAGACAGGCAGACTGACAACAGATAATTGAACCATTCAGCCTGCGTGAGGAGGGCATGAACTTTGGAATCAGTGGAAGGATCTAAATTCAAATCTGGCCTCAGTCACTAGCTGTGTGACCCTGGGCAAGTCACTTCACACCGTTTGCCTCCGTTTCCTCATCTATAAAATGAATGGGAGAAGGAAATGGCAAACCAGGGCAGTATCTTTGCTAGAAAACCCTAAATGGGGTCATGAAGAGTCAGACACCACTGAAACAGTTGGAACAACCACAAAAAGGAGGAAATTGGACTCCAGCTCCCAGCCCTGACATCCCCTGTCCTGAGGCCCCTCTCAGCCCTGACATCCCCTGTTCTCAGGCCCCTCCTAGTCCTGACATCCCCTGTTCTCAGAGCGCTGTGCACACTGACCTAGGGCAATGTTCCCAGGTTTCCCCTCCCCAGTCTGTGCTCTACCCTCTCCAAGGCCATCAGGCATCTCACAGATGCCACACTGTGAGCTCATGTTTGCCAAACCTTAGCCCCATATTTGATTCTCTCCCCAGGGATCTTGCCTCTCAAAGGAACCATTCATACACATTCCATCCGCTGACATTCTTGGCCTTTTACCTCCCGGGCAATGAGCACATTGGCCACGGCTCTCACTCACCCCCAGTGCAGGCTTGTGACTGGTTAGTCTTGCAGGGGGCTTGAGGTGCTGGCATTTCCCTCCCATCCCCTACCCTCACTGTCTCCCACTTTTCTCCCCTCCCCCTCAGCGGCTCAGCTCCAAGAAAGGCCGCCAAGGCTTGGGAGTGACAAAGTCCTTTGTCTCTGAGCTTATCTTCACAGGATACATCATTCTCCTTTTGACAGATGGAAAAACCGAGGCTGGAAGGGTCAGAGGTATTGGCTTGTTTTGTTGGGCTAGGATTAAACAGGGTTCAGTCCAAACTCTCAACGCCTCCCAATCCAATCTGGTTCATACCCCTAGACATAACCCACCACAACTCCTTTTCCTGTGCCCTGTGCTTTAGCCAAAGTGGGCACCCATTCCTTAATCAAGGCTTTTTGACTGACTTTGGTATGTATTTATTTTGAATATAATTATATATGTATACATTGTCTCCCCTGATAGATGTGCCTTGAGAGCAGGAATTTTCTTAATCTTTGCTAAAATATTGCCAGCATCTAACATAATCTTGGCACATAGTATGTACCTAACACACGACTGATAACCTATACATATATCTATCCCTATTGGGTTGGTCTTTGTCTTTGGATGTCCTGGGCCTAGGGCAGGGCCTGGACCTCCATTAATGCTCATTGATTGATGCCTATCTTACCCCGCAGTGCTTTATCAAACCCAGCAGGGCCTTAGAGAGTGGAACCAATGTTCAGCTCTGAGTGACAATCCACCTGAACGGTTTCTAGGAATGCTCCTAAAAAGAGGGGCCTGCTACTCTTTGCTAACCCAGAAGCAACAATGTGTCAGAATGCTAATGTTATAATTTGTTTTGAAGCTTCCTAGAGAAGGTGGTCTGTTCCCAGTCTTTGTCTAAAAGGCGTTCCAGATATCAGGCCAAGCAGAATTCACGAGGAGGATGTAGATGGGTTGTTTCTAGTAGGGTCCCAGTCTGAGACAATCCCATGCACCAGACAATAGAGGACTCTGTGGCCGCACTTAATCTTGGATGCAAAGAGAGTTAAAAGGACTAACGAGATTAGCCCTTGGGCCCTGGCCTCTCCAATCTGTCTTTTCTAAAGCTGCCCATGGGATTTCTCTCCTGTATGTGGGTCTGCAAGTCTCTGCAAAGCCTTGGGAGGCTCTCCATCACCTACATAGGAACACCCAAGTCCCTAAGCCCGCGCAGCCTGGCTCCAAGTGTCCCTCTTATCCCTGTTCAGACGTCACCAGGCTCTTCGGGCAGTTGGCTTCTAGTGGCTAGAATGCCCTCCCTCCACCTCTGTACCCGTAAAAGCTTTCCCATTCCTTGGCAGCCCAGCTGGGAGCCTGAAGTCCCAACACCACACCCTGCACTTCCCCTGTAAGAATCCTCTCCCTTGACTGTGCAAGCACACTGCCTGCATCTCCCATCCCTCCTGCATTCTGCTCGTTTGGCACACAGCATCCCACCTTTTAGGGCACTGCGAACTCCTTTCATCTCTCGCATAGACAAGATCCTGCTTATACAGCAGTAACTTAATTCACATGCATAAATTTGCTAGCAGACCTAGGTCCTGGGCACTTGGTGACCAGACACTGAGTGCATCAGGGAAACTCCATGGAATGGATGACACCCTGTCAGAAAGTAGGTTACAGTGCTGGCCAAAGATGGAACTCGGGCAGCAGCACAGTGAAATCTTTTCTTGGGATGTTTTTCTGAGGGTCATGACCAAAAACAATGAATAGAGAGGAAAGAGTGTTTCCTCTGCAGGAGGAAAGGGCTCTGGGGCTAAGGGTGGGCCTCAGCCAGGTCTGCTGAAGAGACGGCCACACAATGGAGAATTCCATGAGGCCCGACAGCTTCCACTGGCTCTCAAAGCCCTTTGCAGTCTCATTTGAGCCTTGGGACATCCCCAGGAGGTTGGTGGTTCAATGTCAGGGAGATGGTGCTGTATGAATTTAGACTTCGCCTCTTCAAGCCCGTGTAACCTTAGATAAATCCCTTCAACCCCAACCAGGCAATGTTCTTGTTGCTAACATGTAGGAGATGTAATGAATAATCCCTCTGGTCCTATCTGTGAGCCAGGCCCGTCTCTTCACACTCCCAGATGCAGTGAGTTTGGGGAATGGCAAGGATGGAAGGATCTGAGCTGGAGGGGACCAAGGCCCTCCTCTAGGCCAATTGAACCTGAGCAGCGAAGGCCAAGGCCTTAGGGTCCAAGCACAGGGGCCACTGATCCTGGGACCCAATAGAGGAAAAGCATGTGAGAAGCCAGCCAGTCCTGCCTCTTCTCTTTCTTGAGAGGCGCAGAAAAGTGGACTAACCCTAACCCTGAGTCCTAAGTGGAAGGTCCAGGACTTCAAGCCCACATGTTCTGACCCTGCGTTTGGACTGTGTAGTCTGGTGGGTGCAGAGGCTGTCTTGGTGATTCATGGGATTTGGGCCAGCTGAATGTCAGATGATAAAATGAGGAGTGATCCTTAAGCAAAGTCACCAATAACTCCACCTGAAATGACCTAACAACTTTATTTTCAAAACCAGAATACCATTACTGATGAATTTTTGGAAAACCTGATTATCAGGAACCAAAGCATCCAAGATTGAAAAAGTTTAACTGAAGCAAGAGTTTAATTAAAATTACATAACGTAACCTTTACAACACAAGACTGGAAAACTACAATGTGCTACTTCCTCCTGCCTCACACTAGGCTGCCTGGAGAGCCAGAGGAGGGGCCCGGACCTCAGGGGCAGTGTGGTGATGTCTGCTTCATCAAAGAGGAGCAGAGGGTTACTGGACCACCAGTGGGGAGGTCCACGGGCTCTACAGCCACAGCAATATATGGGGCTGCCAGGCAGGGGCTGCTTGGTGCTGCCTGGACAGTCCAAAGAGGTGAATCAGGTCTTTTCTAACTGAGTCTGGGGATACAAAACCCACACAGGCTGAACATGCTCTCTGGGAGGTCCTATTTCTTCCTCCCGCCTCTTTCTTTGAGCGCCAGGTGGATCACGGCACCGTTTGCCATATTATAGTATGCCAGGGAGTTGGAATCTTTGATGAAGATCCCCTGAAAGACAGAGTTCCATGTGAGGACAGGAGTAGCCAGCTGCCAGAGGGCATGCCTGGTCCTGACCTCCTCCCCAATTCTCTGACCACTCAGATGCCCCACAGGCAGGCCCCCACTTTGGTTCAACCTGCCCTATGCCCTCAATGGAGCACATGATGCTATGGGAATCCCTCCAAGGATCCCCCAATCACAGAAGCAACAATGAGGGGCATGGGGGAAGGGGGATGCCCAACTCACCTCATACTGCAGCTTCTGCTTGCCAGCGGGCATGCCAGTGGCCTCGTGGATCTTGACCTTGATGACAGAGACCTGCAAGACAAAGATGAAGCAAGGGTGACCCTCCCTCCAGGACCCTGCCCCTTCCTGGCCACGGGTCCCCACTGGCACATACCTGGTCTGGCAGTGGGAGGGTGAAGACCAGCACCTGCCCGTTCAGCTTCCATTCGGTCTTGTCCTGCATGTTAGGAACCTGGACCTTGATGGTGACTGGTCCCTGTGATCAACAAAAGTGGCAATTACTCCTATGAGTAAACAGAGGATGTTTTTGAATGTGACCTGCCCAGATGGGAACTAATTCACTTTGCAAAGGAGATGGCAGGAGGTGAGGACTGGCCTCCCCTCAACAGCAGCAACCACGTCTACAACCCAAAGTCAGCTGAGCAATGGATGGTATTAATTCTCTCAGCTGATCCTCAGGACCACAGTCGGGGGTGGGGGTGGGGGCAGCCTGTAAGGGGCAGTCCTGTCCCTGGTCTTTAGGTTTGTCTTCTATGAAATGGGGCGGCTGTTCTTCCCCACCCCCCCCCCCCAACTTCCATGGAGCCTCCTGGGGCAGCAGGCACCTGGGGCAGGGCCAAGGGGCTGCTGCAGGGATGAAGTACTAACCCGACTGCTGCTTCCTGTTTTGGGTCCCTTCCCTTTTCCACCTCACCTGACTCACCCACCAGGTCAGTCAGCCCAGCTCTGTCCCTCTGCCAATAAGACTCAAAAGAATCAGAATCCAGGTCCTTTCTATATAGCTGCTCTCTTGACTGCTGCCCTTGAGCTGAGCCCTGAATCTGTGACCAAAGGCAGAGGACCACACGGAGCCTCTCCAAGGATCCCAGCAGGACAGCCCAGCCGCCTTGTTCTCTAAGATAATAAACACTCTTCACAAACCAGAGGCCCTACATGCAGCTGGAAGTCATCCAGACTGCACTACATGCCTTGTTCCTCCGGAGAAACTCTTCCTCGGGCATAAGGCTGTCTTCTGTCTTCAGTTTCTTAGAAGCAGGCTCATCCTCCATGGGTGGCGGGGGGTGGACAGGAGGCATGGGGGTTGGTGCAGGGACTGGTGCCACTGGGGGGGCTGGCACAAATGCTAGGGGCACAAAGATATACTTAGCCAGGTGCTTCCCAAGAGGAGGTGACCCCGTGCCATTCCCCAGCCCTCAGCCTTATCCATGGGAAAAGCAGGTTTCCAAGCCCAGGGAACAGCCCCTAGGATGGCTGGCCTGGGACTCCCATCAACCAGAAGGAAGGAAGGATGAGGGCCTGCTCTCTGCGCACTGATCCATCGCAGGCCTTGGACTGCAAGCTTTCTCTGCAGTAGCCCTCCCCTCCATTCCCCCAGGCCAAGTCTCTCTGCAGCTTCCCACCTGGGCCACATGCATTTTTAACAAGGTTTTTCTTAGAGGCAATAGCAACTACTGAGTCTCTACTATATTTAATTGGCTTATACAGATAACATAAATAAAATAAAATAGCTATGTGTAAGCCAGTATATGAGAGACTGTTTCAGTCACTTTTCCCTAAAAGGCTGTGAATCCCTGCATGAATTCAATAGGTCTTGGTGGTTAAGTTAATCAGAAGGGCATCATGATGGTCTTCACTTCATTTTTCATCAGCCCTCCATCCCCGAGCTTCCCTCTGCACACTGTCATCTCCCCACCACCACCCCCATAAGCTCACTGCAGGCAGGGCAGGGATGGGCTCTCTCCTTCACATCTGTATTCCCAGCACTGGGCCCAGCGCCTGGCACCCAATAAATGTTATTAATAAATGTTTAGTGACTGACTGAGATCAGAGCTGAAGGATGTCACATCTACTTTTCCAAGCCTTAATTGGCATGGCTGATAAGGGCCGTGTCCTAGTATAATCTGGGAGCCACAGAGGTCCTGCGAGGAGGGCACCCTTCTACTGCCAACCTGGCTGAGGAGGGGGCTGTCAGGGAGGCAGTGACCAAGGCAGGGCAACCCTGATGGGGATGGAGGGAGGAGGAAGAAGGGAGGGCTCTTACTACAAATACCAAGGCATCCAAAGCAAAGACAGTCCCTGCCCTTTGGGGAGCTTCTGTTTCCTTAGTCAGAGCGTCCCAGGGATGGAGAGTAGAGCCACAGGACAGTCAATCAATCTGCTGAGCATGATCATCTTCTGTTACCCATGGGGCCCACAAACACCCAAGTCTGGTACCCAGCTATGCAGACTTTGTTACATGTCTGCTCTTGTTTCCTCATATGTAAAGTGAGATGTGTGGACAAGAAAGAACCCTTTCAGCCTGAAGCCTGCAATCCTGATTTCTGTCTGGGAACTGGGTGCCATCAGAAATGTTTTCTTCCCCCCACGGCCTGTCTAGTGTAGCCCTACAGAACTTGGCCCTGCTACCCTTGACATGCTCCCAGTCTCTCCTAGAGGAACTCTAAGGACCAGGAATGGAGACAGTTCTGATGGTCAGACAATTCTGACTGCTCCAAGTTCTTGGGGTGACCTGAAATTTGCCCCACAGAGTAAGTCTCCCTCTGCCAGAAGGCACTAACCTGTTGGCACAATCATGGGAGGTGGCCGTGGTGCCATGATGGGTGGAGCAGAGGGTGGCATGGGGACCACGTTGATGCGAGGAGCATGGATGATGGGAGGCATGGGGGCAATCACTGAGCCAGGAGGCAGGCGGACCACCGAGGCCATGGGGGGCCGTGGCATGACAGGTACAGCAGATACCACCGTGGTGCGGACAGGAGGCGGCATCTAGAAAGTATGAGAGGGCACATTGGTGCCAGAGATGTCACACAGCTGGCCACCATATGATCCGTCAGGTTCTTGGGGCCAAAGAGTCCAGCTTTCTCTCATTGCAGAGGCTGGTTCACACCCGAGGACTTTACAGGAAAACCTACTCCCCCCTCTTAAAAAGCCGGCACTCACTATCCACTTAAGGACTCAGGGACAGCTAGGCCCCTCAGAGGGAAGCTAAGAAGTCTGACCCTGATCCAGCCAACTTTTGGAGAGGGCCGGCTTCTGGCCATGATTCTACAAGCGATTTTAAGGAGCCTTCCCTTCCCCTTCCAGCCTTCCTCCACGGTCTGGGCCCTGTGCAGCAGGGCCACAAAGCTTTGTCCCTCACTCACTTCCTAGCCACAAAGGCCCAGGACCCCACTGGTTGCCTCTTCTCTACTGAGTGGCATGAGCACCCTGCCAGGAAAAGGGAAACACCCCCCAAACCCTGCATAGCTCCAGGAGTGGCTCCAGCTTACTGAGGGAGGCCGGGGCACAGAGGTGATGGGTGGGGCTGAGGTGGGGACGTTGGGGGCCGAGGATGGAGGAGGCGGCTGAGGGATCTCATTGGGCTTGCTGGGGCCAATCTTTTCCTTGCTGTCATCTTCGGGCACCAGCCCCTTTGCCTTGTGGATGGCTTCGATCTGCTCCTGGAGGGTGATGTTGGCCTGGGCAGCCTGCTGGGTGCGGGCCATGCTGCCTGAGTGGCCATCCCAGGTGACCTGGAGAAGAGTGAGACTGGGATCAGGGCTGGAGCTCGATAAGCCCCACCTGGACAGGAGGGGAGAGGACAAGGGGTACCAGGACCCGCCGCACCTTTTCCTCTGGCTTCTGGATTTCTTCCTCACCAATCTTCTTGCCGATGGCTGTCTCCTCCACACCAAAGATGTCGGTTCGCCGCTCGGCCAGCTGCTTCAGGCTGCTCTCAATGTCCAGGCCTGGTACACAGATAAGGAGAAAGGAGTCACCCAGGTCAATGCCAGTTGGGCAGTCAGTCTAAAAGCCATCTGAGCGTGGGCTGCCCGGACCAGCCCAGCCATGGTGCCCAGTGGCTCTCCACCAGGCCAGAAGCAACTCCGATGTGATCAGGTCTGCCACCACAACCCCCTCAGCATGGTTTGGGGCTAACACTGGCATAGCTTTAAGGTTTGCCAAGGTTTCACTGGCTTCACCTAACACCTGGGAAGGTCAGGGATATTATGACTGCCATTTAATAGCTGAGAATACTGAGGCAGACAGAGGTTAAGTGACTTGCCCTGGGTCACTTAGGTTACACATGGACTTGGCTGGATTTGAACCGGTGCCTTCCTGTCTCCCAGTCCAGTGCTCTATCCACTAGGCCACCAGCTGTCCCTAACAGATAGACAGGATCTAGAATGGTAACCCTATTTTCCACCAAGGGATTTTTCTCTAACCAGGGAGCCTTCTTAGAAAGCTGCCTGTAAACTGAACCCTATGGTGAATGTCCACCACGCTCAGGCCTACTGCTCTCAGCAGAAATAGTAGGGATTTAAACTGTGCTATCATTGTGATGACTCCACCTGCTGGTTTGTGCTTGATTTTAAATTCTCATGCTCGGGCCAGGCCCAGGAGACCACCTGCTGGGGAAGCGACACCCCCGCCCCGCCCCCCCCACCTGTTGGGGCAGCAGTAAAGAGAGGACTCACCTGGGGCATAGACCTCATCATCGCTCTGCTTCTCCCGAATCGAGCGATCCCGCTGCTCCAGCCAGCGTGGGTCCAGCAATCCAATGCGCATATGTTCTTGCATCTTGCTGGCTGGAATCTTCTCCCCAGTGATAGGGGACACGAGATACTCATCTGGAGCTGGGGCTGGGGGCAGGGGCTTGGAAGCTGAAAAGGAGGACAGAAGGTAAATCCTTGCAGGCAGCAACTCCCCCAAACTTCAGAAACCTGCTGGGCCTAGGGCTGGCCAATGGGCAGCAGCCCAGTGTCCATACCTTTGGGGTCGTAGTCTTTGCGGACAATGACCTGATCTGGAGTAGGTGGGAGTGGGGGAGGCATGGGGGTCTCTGGAGGAGGGGGAACTTTCTGGCCCTCCTCTTCATCATCAGAACCCTAGGGAAAAAAAGACAGTTTACAATCTGCATTCCCCCTGGAAAATTTGGCACTCCTGCTAGGGCTGAGGCCGAGCTAAGGTCACCAGCCGCCTTCATGTCCGGCCCTGGCTGCTCCCTGAGGCAGCAGGAGGCCCTGGCTCAAGGAGCATCCATGAGCTAAGCTTCCCTCTTCAGGCAGAAGCCAATGGGCGCCAGGCCAAGCAGCTCTCTTACTGACTGAATGGGAACAGTGGGCTCATGGTGCAAACGTTCTCGTGGGCATTTCCAGCAGCTGGCACTGGGCAGGCTTCAATGGGGCCTCTCACAGTGAGCTCTGAGTGGCGTGAGGGGCTGGGAGGCAGAAGAAAAGTCAATTCCCACAGATCCAGGGGCATGCCCTCCTTCCTCTGGACAGTTCAGTTTAGGAGAGGAGCTGTTGTGTGGGAAAGCTCTTGTAAAGAGAAGGGAGGCCCTGGGCAGGTCCTGAGAGTTCTGAGTCCCCACAAGGCCTCTCTCCACCCCCCCCACCCCAGGTCCATCTCTGCCGGTCACCTCGTCCATGTCTTGCACTTGGGTGTCCTGGTCCAGCTGGGATGGGGGCTCCTCTGTCTTCTCCTGTTTTTCATCTTCATCATCAGACTCCACCTCCATTTCCACTTCCTCACTCTCCCCAAACTTCTCATAGCGCTCCTGGATGAGGATTCGGGCACCCAGCTCCTCTGGTGTGGTGGGAGGCGGGAAGTTTCCTGGGGGAAAGAAGTTTTGCATTACCAAAGGCATTCCTTAAGAAATGTGGTCTAGAGCTCACCCGTCTACCCTTGACTTGAGTGGCTTGGCCTGTGGAGCCTCAGAAGCAGATAGAAGAGACACTGAGTAAGCCAAGATGCCAGGATTCTGAGGCACAGGGCAGACAGGCCCCTATGCCCACCTTGTTCATTGGGCTGGAAGTCCACAGTTTCTACCACCACAAAGTCATGCCAGTCGATCTGTGCATACGCCACCCGCTCCTTCTCTTTCTCCTCCTCTTCCTTCTTCCTCTCCCGCTCCTGGAATTTGGCCCACTCCACACGGTAGCACACCTGCAGCAGAAGCCAGGAGATGAGACCCCACCCACCCCCACCCCGGGCTGTCACTGCCACAGCCCAGAGGAGCCAAGGCATAAGGCTTGTACCCCCAACCCTCCCTCCCCTCAAGGGGAATCTCTGGCAAGGCCCTGTGAACAGCTGGACAGCCCTACACCACAGCAGTGCCAGTTGCTTTGTTACATCTCACAGTCTGAATCTACAAACAGAAAGGGCAGGGCACAGTGAGAGAACAGAGTGCCTTGGAGATGTGTCAGCATGACAGCTCCAGAAACCAAAGTTTCTGCTGAGGGGCTAAGAAGAGCAGCTGCCAGCTGATCTTTCGGCTCCGAGATGCTTCCAGAGATTCCTGCCTGTGTGACCCCTGCCGGTGTGGAGGGGACGGGGACGGGGACGGGGACGGTGGGGGGGGGGGGGCGGGGGGAACGACCTTCAGGGAAGAACCCCGACATAGCCCCTAGGGATAGACAGCGATCATCTGGAAATCTGATGGGGACCCCTGAATCTCTTCAAGTGGAGATCTTTGCTCTCTCCAGGCAAAATGGCTGGCATGTGGTAGGGAGGGCATGCTGAGCCGCTCTAGAGAGGCCCATTAACTAGGCCCAAAGAAGAAAGACTGCAGAGGTCAGCTTCAGCTGGACTTTTGGGGCCGAGTAGATTCGTCCTCTGCCACCATCCTCAGGCACTGGGTTCCCTTACTGGAAGATCACCGAAGGTAGAGACTGTCTCTGCTTCTTATTTCCATCTCTACTATTTAGCACATAATGAAGCATTTATTAAGCTCTGACTATAGACAAAACACGCAAATAGCAAAGCCAGACAGTCTCTGCCCTCCAGGAGCTCCCTTCTGATGGAAAGGTCCCTGGTGTAGGTGAAGGGGTATATCACCTTCACTGATAAGAGTCAGACCAGCTTCTGATACTGACCTGTTACCGGTGCCATGGACTTCGGTGGCCAGAACTTTCTGGTCTGTGCCTTTGAGAACCGTGGCTCCAGCTGCTTCATAAATACCTTTGTTCGCTTACTCATGGCCCAAGAGAAGGGAGGCAGTGAGGCAGAATAGGCCAGATCAGGGACCTCGGGGTGCCTGGCCATGAAGCGGAGGGCATCTGGAGGGGCTTTAGAGTGCCCAGGAGAAGCCCAGACTTTCCAGAGGGGGAAGCCTGGCCTGGGAACATCAAAGTCCCCAAGCCACTGGCAAAAGAGCAGAGAGTTCTATAGACTGGGAGTCCCTTGGTCATTACCTGAGACAAGTAGGGTTAGGGAAATGCCAAAACTCAAAGGCTTCTGGGTACTGCCTATCCTTTCCCTCCCCTAAACAAAGTGAGACAAACAGCAGGAAGGGCATCCAGCTCACATTACTTAGGCAGACAAGCACATTTTTTTTCTGGAAAAATTTCTAACTTACCTGATCCAAAACTTCTCGAGGGTTCTCTGCCTCCTTCTTGAGTTTCGTAAATAAACCTTTTGGTGGAATCAAGATCTGAAACACAGGCAGGTTCAAACAATCATTACAGAGAGCCCTCGCTTTGTGGCGATGAAGGGTGGGGGTGGGCTGGAGTAATGGCAGGATGGCCTCACCAGCTTCTGAAGCTGTGATCCAGGGGCTACGTGGGGGCATGACATGACACTGAAGAGACAGATTTAGGAAGGAAAAATTGATCAATCAGATATGGAGAGGTCTGTACAGAGACTAGATGACCAACTGTCAGGGATATTTGGAGAGGGGATTCTTGGGTAGGACTAGCTGGCCTTTCATCGTAGACTCTAGGACTTTTAAGTATGGGCATAAAAAAAAGCAAATAGTCTTTATGTGCAGCACTTTGTAGTCACAAAGAACATTTCATACAATGTATCATTTAATCTCTCAGAGATTGCAACTATGTTTCAGAGAGGCAAGCTGTCTAGTAGAAGTCTTCTGTCATGAAGCCCAGGGCCATGGGGTCACATTCCCCCACAGGCCAACTGCTTTCCTGCTAGGCAGTGATGCGAGGCAGGAGAGACCATCCATTAGGGATGGTCCTAGGGGATGGGCCCGGGGGGCCTGACAGCCCTTCTGCAAGCAAGTTGGGTCAAGTCCTCACGACCTCCTGCCTCCATTTCTGTCTTCTACCAGCTAGGGGCCACTGATCCCAGACAGTTCTGGGGGAGAAAGTGAGACTAGTGACTGCACAGGCTTGCCTCACTTCAATCCAATTCACCTGCATGTCATGGCATTGCCTCTGTGAGAACAAAAGACCTTGGCCTTGCTCAAGGCTCCGACGAGCCGTCTCAGACCTCCCGGGGCACTCCTGCCCGCCATGGGCACTGCGGCCTCATCTTCACACCTTCAGGCAGAATGTCCCTCCTTATGTATGTCTCCTGTTCACCTTCTCCCTTTGCTCAGGTTTTGTGACACTGTCTCTCTACTTCCTCTTAGCCTTTGCTGGCTCAGCATCCCCTATCGTGTCTCTTAACAATGTGTGTTCTCCAAGGCTCTGTCCTGGGTCCACTTCTCTTTTTTCTTGAAACTCACTCACTGTCGCTCATCTCTTTTTCCTGCCTCTCCCCTTCTGTCTCCATCCTCTTCCCTTCCATCTCTGTCTCTCTCTAGACCCACTGTCCATCCTGGATTCGATCCTCTCTGAGCATTTCACTCACAATGTCTAGACACAGCCTCAGTCTCTCTCTCGGGTTCCACCATCACCAAATGCTTCCTTCTCATTCCATCTGGATGTCCCAAGGACATTGCTGTAGAAAACAGGCCTCATACACTTTTCCCCAAACCTAGCCTCTACCAAATTTCCCCTCATTCTGTCCAGAACATGGGCATCCTTCCTCCTCACCTGCCCCCGACATTCCCACTTCCTAGCATCCCTCTCTGCACTTCCTCAGCCCAATCAGGCTCAGGACTTCAACCTCCCCAGCTCAATTTACTGGCCAAAATGACCCCTCTGCACACACCAGCCCCTGCTCCATGTGAAGCTCTTCTATCAAACAGCCAAGTCCCCTCTTCCTGCCATCCCAGTCTCATAATAGGTGGATCTCTTTCCTCTGCCTCAGTGCAGCCACACTGGCCCTCTCACTGACTGAATTCCTGTCCCAGAATCCCTCAGGAGCGCCAAAGCCTCTGCAGGAGCACCAGCTCGGGGAACCTTCCCAGGCCCAGTTCTAGCCCCTGGGCATTTGTACCTCATTCCCTCACACAACTACCTGGTGTGGCTTTTGTTTCTACCAGGACAGTTTCCCTCTTAAAACATGGAGGGTAGGGGTGGGGATGGGGATGGATTCCTTTCTGTCTCTGCACCTAGGCCAGGGCCAGCCACAGAACTGAGGGAGGCCTTGCCATGCTGGCTGAATGGATGACTGATTCCTCCAGATGAAGGGTTTCTCTCTTCCTCCTCACATTTTCCAAGGTTTCCTGTCCATCCCCACCCATCCAGCCTTGCCCAGGTGAGTGGGCACCTTAGTATACTGCTCCACCAGCTTGGTGAAGTAGTTGAAGAGACTGTGCTGGGGACGCAGGAAATCAAACTGGTAATTCCGCTGCTCCTTCTGCATCAGCTGGGTCAGGAACTGGCGCCCATTGCGGGCCACAAACTGTGCCGTCAGCTTTACCACATCCAGGTCGAAAGCTGAGATGGATGGGGGGTCCGCAATGAACTCGAACTCTGGAGGGGGCTCCTTAGGTACGATGGTCTCCTGTATCACCTGGGCCTGGACCTGTGTTGAGGAGGAGGGAGTAGAGCACGTTGTCAACTGGTCACTCACTGCCCACATGGCAGTAGTGGCCCCCATGCGGGGTCCTCCTGTGATGATAACCCACCCCTCAGGAGGGCAGTAGGATTCTGCACATGAAAAATTGAGCTACACAAAAGTGAAATATAAAGGGCTTCGAATGTCAGAGCGGAGAGGGCCTTCCCTGGTCACGAGCTCTCCTGTTAGCCCTGTCCACCCTGAAATTACTCAGATTTACCTGGCACAGTTTGCAATTATCAAGTACATGTTGGGAACATAACTATATCCCCAGTGACTAGTGAAGGGCTTTGCCCATCACAGGTACTCAATAAATACTTGATGACAAGCCAGGTGGTGATGCAAGGGAAAGAGCACCAGCCTTGGTATCAGGAGGACCTGAGTTCAAATTTCACTAAATAGCTGATCCTGGATAAGTCATTTAATCTCAGTTCCCTCAAAAAAAATTTTTTTAATTTTAAAAAATACTCGATGCTGAATCACGTGGTCCCCAAATGTCTTATTTTACTGAAGGAGAAGCAGCGGGCAGTGGTAACTGCACTGGGAAGAGGCCTGGCCATGTATCCCTCCCTCCTGTGGCAGCTCTGCCACATCCTGGCTTGGTGCCCAAGGGGTTAAACTGAGGAGTGTGGGAGCTGCCTCCAGGGAGGATGGCTACTTCAGCAAGGGGTCAGTGAACCAGGTCATTTTTCAGATGTGCTAATAGCTGCTTACGTGCTGACAGTGACAGCATGAATCTGGCCAAGCTGGAGAAATGGGATCAGTGCCCAGGTCCAAGAGGACTCAGATTTGTCCATCACTGCAAACTGAGAGTGCCACCGGAGGAGTTAATTACTGGTGCAACACTCCATCCTGGCAGCGGACTCGAGGGGAGGACTGCGAAAAGTTAGTAGTGACTTAACGGTCTAAGCAGAACGACCTCACTAGTGCTAAGAGTAGTCTAAAGCTCAGAGGCCCAGCCAAGGGAACCAACTGTCTTATAGATGTGGATGGCACCCCAATGCTGATGCCTCAGTGAAAAACACATTTATGGGCTCTGTCCCAATGCCAACAGGGGCCCGAGAGCCTGGAAGGAATAGACTCAGGTGAGCCCTGATATCCTCTGCCATCAGCCGCTGGACTGCTACTCCCATAGGAGGGAACTCATGGTCCCTGCACAGGCAGGGAGTCACCCACTATGAGTCTTCTGCCCAAAAGCCCCCCACACCACCAGCAGACCCTAAGGAGCATTAGGACTTTTCTTGTACTCTGCATAAGCTCCTGGGAGCCAGAGGACTGCCCATTACTGGGTGGGTATTTCCCATGACCCCCTGGGAATGGGCACAAGCAGCCCCATGATGGCCTGACCCAAGCTTGGGCATGCTCACAGCCTCACTCCCAGAGAGTGGATGGCTCTTTTTTTTAGTAGGTGCTTAAGATGTTTGCTCAACTGGGGTCCCTGAGGCCAAAGAGGAGAGAACAAACTGATTTCCCCTACGTAGCCCTGGAGGAAGGAAGCCTCCAACGAGCCTTCTGGTCTGCTCTCTTCCTGGGAGGTGAGGAGTAGGTGACTCCCCCTCTTTTGGGTCCCCTTCATGACACAAGGAGTTAAATGGAGTACAGGAGGACATGGAAGAGACCTGGAAGACCTTAGGCCTTGAGGGGGAAGACTCAGCAAAGGGGGTCTTTTGAGGATCCCAGGCTTAGTATGTGTCTCCCTTCTTGCTTAGCTTGAGGGCCTGGGCTCGAGTGGCTGGGGGGTGGTGAGGGGCGTACCTTCTGGGGTAGCTGCTGCTGTGCAGCCTGCTGCTGCTGCTGCATGACCTTGGGGATAGCAGCCGAGGGCTCCTGTGCCTTCCCCTCCTTGAACTCGCTGACTTTGTGCCGGTAGTAGGCATGGTATGGGTCATTTGGATTGAGGAAGTTGAACTTGGGGTTGTTGATTTCATTCTGGCGAATACGAGCTTCAAACTCAGGACCGTTTCTGGAAAAGAAGGAGCAGTTCAGTGGCAGAGCAGTCTTTGGTTCTCAGGGTTGTAAAATGTATGGGCCTGGCCCGCTCATCATTTAGGCATCCCAATAATCTCCTGGTTCCTGCATCCCACTTGAGAGCTCAGTACCATCCTGGCTGCTGATGGGTCTGTATCCACTGGGGGACCACAGAGGCAGGGCTGGGGCCACACCTACCCCACTCCCAGGGAGAAAGGCCTGGGGCCAACAGACTTAGGGAGAGACCAGAAAAAGCAGGACTGAGGAGACCCAGGTGAGGTTCCTGAGTCTGCCATAAACTGAGCCCAGGGCCAGTCACTGCCACGGCGCCAATCTGGGCTTCGGTGCCTTCACCTGGGTTAACTGCAGAGAATACCAGAGGCTGCATAGCGAAGGTACAGTGGAAAAACAACATGGAACTAGATGGACAGGACCTGGGCTCATACGGGGGCTGTGAGTGATCACCACTGAGCACAGGGTGCTGGGCCTGGAGGCAGGAAGAGCCTGCCTCCAAATCAGTTTTCGGATACTTCCTAGCTGAGGGGCCCCGGGCAAGTCACAGCACCTCTGCTTGCCTCATCTGTAAAATGGGGATAACAACAGTAGCTCCCAGGGTTGTTGTGAGGATCCAATGAGACAACTGTAAAGTGCTCAGCACAAGACCCAACACGCAGTAGGTGCTACATAAATGCTTATTTCTTTCCTTCCTTGGGTGACTCACTTCTCCGTGTCCTCATCTGTAAAAAGAGGGCTGTCCCTTCCAGCTCCTGAGCTGGGATCCGGAGACTTCTCACCCTGCTCTCCCCTCAATGCATGTTCAGACCTCGTCAGGGAGCAATACAGGCCTGGGTTCAAAGCCTAGTTTTGCCACTTCCTTATTCCTTGTGTCTCCCTAAAGCTCCCCTATCTCAGTCTTGATTTCCTCGTGTGTCAGGTGAGGGAGGTGGGCTCTCTGATCGATTTCGAGGTCCCTTCCATATCCAAATGCCTTGAGAACCTTTTTGGATTCTTTCTGGTCAACATCAGTCCCACCCTGCCATCCTCATGTGGTCTGGGGGGGTTCAGCAGGGGTCCTGCTGGGTGGGCCAGACACTGACAAAGCTCCCACAAGGGAAGGCTTTGAAGCCTCAGGCCCAAGAAAGGGTGTCTCTGAACTGTAGGGAAACTGGGATTTGGGAGTCTAGAGGACAACTCAAAAGCGCCTGGGGCAAATGTGCCCCAACTATGCGCCACTGATTTGCAGGTTTTAACTTTAGCATAAACTTAGAAACATGGAAAGATTTTCGGTGATATGTGCTCTAACCTAGCTGGCAGGGGACTGGGTAGATTAGACGGCTTCTTCATTCCAGCTCTGTGCCACACAGCAAGGGAAGCTCACTAGCCGAGCAAAGCCTCCTGGGGAGGGGGAGGGGTTTTCTTTCCTGGAGTATGAGCCCAAGAGATGGGGGCCAGGGGGAGGTGGCACACACCACTGCTTCCTTGGACCCAAAGCAGAAATGCCTACCTCTTTTCCCTCACTTCAGGCTGAGGATCTAGGTAGCTGAACTAGACGGAAACAATTAGTCATCATTTTTCAAAGGTTTCAAAACTGCTTATAGATCACGCTGGGTAGTCCTGGGGGACATTTCCACAGGATGTACCCAATAACAGTGGGAATGACCTGACCTAGGGCCAGTGGCTAGAGTGTCAGCTTTGGGAGGTGCGATGACCTGGGTTTGAATTCCACCACGGACAAAGACCAGCTTTGTGACACTGGCCAAGTCCCTTACTCTGTTTGCCTCAGTTTCCTCAACTGCAAAAATGGAGATCATAAAGCACCTACTGGCCAAGGTTACTGTGAGGATCAAGAAAGATATCTACAATGTGTTTAGCACAGTACTTGGCACACAGCAGGCACCAGGAAAGCCTCCCATGGACAAGTTTACACAGGCAGAATGCTTGCTGACCCTGGGTCCTGGGAAGGGCTAAGTGTCTCCTGCTTAAAGCCATCTAAAGCATTCTAGGGGAGAGGGGGAGAGAAAGAGAGAAAAAGAAAGGTGGGGGGGAGAAAGAAAGGGAGGGGGATGGGGGGAGGGGCAGGGGTGAGTGAGTATGGCAGAGCCATACAAATGAGCAGTTCTCTCTAAGTGGATGGAGACCCTCCCAAGGGCCCTCCCTCTCCAGCTATGCCCAAGGCACACACGGGTCAATGCCTGGGTTTTGTGTTGGAAGGAGAAATTGGAAACGATTCTTTAATTAACTTGTAGAGACAACATAGGAAGATGATTAGCCCTTGAGTCAAAATGACTGTGGTTCTGGTCAGCACAGGATAGTCCAATGAGATCAGGCCCAGAGGCAGGAGAGGCTTTGAAGCAGCACCAAGGTGACTGTGAGCCTACCCCAGGAGGCTGCCCCCTTCTTGAGGTCCCACAGCCTCCCACCTGTATGGGATCCAGTCCTTAAGTAAAGACAGTGAAAAAGCTAGTCCTAGCCCACAGCTTGACCTTTGGGACATTCAGTGGAGGCCACTGCTGGGGGTGGGGTGGGGGAGGTGGGTAGGAAGGCTTGGTGCTACCTGCCCAAGGGTCCTTGTTCTGCCACCCAAAGAGCAGCTACAGAAAGGCCTTTAAGACGATCGCACCACAGTGATCCCATGAGGGACACAGAGCTAATGAACATGTGGAAGTATGGAGAGCTCTCCAGGAGCACACCACCAACACATGGCCTCTGAACTTTGTCTATGCTCATGCACCCTGACCTACCTGGCAACAAAGCTGGCGGTCTTGTCCACAATATTCCTAACCTCAGGAGGAGGGTAGATGATTCCCACAACAGGCTTGGAAGGGGTAGAGTCCTCCTTGGAAGCTTCTTCTTCTGGGGGCTGCAAGGACAGTAGAGGGTGAGCAAGGAAATCCCATAGACCTCAGGGCCAACAACCCCCCAGAAGCTCCCATGCAGCCAGGAGGGGAAAGATGAGACCAAAGGGGTGGAGTCCAGCTCAGGTGGGTAGGCTGGTTTGATCCCAGACTCTGAGTGGAAAGGCCTTTGAGGCCTCTGAACCAGCCTCTACAAGGCCCTGCCCTCCTACTCTTGGGGGTTCTGCTTAGGAAGTTCTTCCAGCCACCGAGCCTAAATTCACTTCCCCTGCCCTCCACCCCAAGTTCTGCCACCAGCGCCAAGCAAAGGGAGGCTGAGTGGCCTTCCATGGGATGCCCTTCAAGTACCTGAAAGATGCTAACCATATTCCCAAGTCTTCTTTTCTCCATTAATTCCCCTCGCCCCATTCCAACTCAGCTTCATGGGCTCTGGTCTCCAGTGCCCTCCCCATCCTGGTAAATCTCCCCAGATATTCTCTACTCCATCAAGCCCAAGAGATGGTTCACTTGTTGCTGCTTAGTTGTTGCAGGTGTGTCTGACTCTCCGTGACCCCATTTGGGGTTTTCTTGGCTGAAGTGGTTTACCACTTCGTTCCCCAGATAAGGAACTGAGGCAAAGAGGGGTTAAGTGACTTGACCAGGAGTGCCTGAGGCCAGATTTGAACTCAGGTCTTCCTGACTCCAGGCCTAGCTCTCTATGCACTGTGCCACCTACCTTGCTGCTCCCAGTTCACTTTTACCTACTGCTCTTAAGAACACTCACTCACCCCTTGTTCTGGGTCCCACACCACTCCATAGGGTTTTTCTGGGACATTAACTGCAGACCTACTGGGCTCACTACTACCACCAGCCCTGAGCACAGAGCCTGGCACATGGTGGATACTGTTTATTGATGGACAAAACCAATCTTCTAGCTTTTATGGCCAAATAAGGGGGACAAAACTTTGATCTTGCATTGTAAGATTCAGTAGCATTAAAACAAAGTTCTTAGTAAGAAAGGGAAGAGGAAACATCCTGCAGACATCAGCAGAAAGCTGAAACGAGCTCCTCTGGCTTCCTTCACGCCCCCTCCCCAAGGGGCCTGAGGAGAGCTGGAGCAAACCCTACCCCCCCACATCCTAGGGACATGCTAAGGGGGGAACCTTACTAAAACTCTTGGGCCCTTGGTCTAAGAGGACAAGAAGGGGAAGGAGCAGACAACAAACCCCGAGAAGGGGAAGGAGCAGACCACAAACCCCTTCCCTTCTCTCATCACTTCCTGTACTTTCTGTCCTGGACACTCTTCCCCATCCCCTGCCCTCTCCCCAATCTATGCCCTAGCAGAATGCCCTGCCCCATCTTTCCCAGGTAAACAATCTGTATTTGGGAGGAGTGCTCTACTAAGATGGTATCTGAAATAAAAGGTCTGGCCCCTTAAGGGAAGGGGACAAGATGGATGGCCAAGCATCTACATTGCTTTTGCCAGCCCCTAGCCCTGCTCCAGGACCCTCAGTAGGCCCTTTTCTGTGTCCCTGTCAGGGTTCTCTAGTGGGTGGGAGGGGGTGACTTCTGACTTGGATGGAAAGAGGAGGAATTTCCAGGTGAAGAGGCAACAGGAGCCCTTCTCAGCAAGGACAGGCTGGTCAGGCTGCATGAGTGGAGGGTGGGGCTGGCTGAGTGCTCAAGGACATGGCCGAAGACCATTTCTGAACCTTTCTTTGTGACGGAGGAAGAATCTTTCGAACTCTAGAGTGGGCAAACAAGAAAGCAAAAAGCCTCCAGGTCCCCATTCCTTACATTAGGAAGAAAAATGAAGGATATCATCCTCATTACCACAGAAGTTCTATGGGGGCTGAAGGCAGGAAAGAGCCCAGACTGGCTCATTAGGGCTCTCTTAAAACTGGAGTCTTCAGGGAAGTGCCCCAAGAAGGCCTTAATATATTAAACATCTGTAGTGGATATGCCCGGGGGCATACAACATTGAGGTAAAACAAGCGTCTGTACAAAGCAGTCAGGTAAGGGGTGGCAGAGGAAGCTGCCAAGGAAGGCAGAGTGAAGTGGGGTGGCCATTTCAGGCAGCAAAGATGAGGAGTGACAATGGACCCCGGAACAGCATCTGTAAGGCTTCCTTCCGGAACTTTCATCCCTCACCCCAAGAGACAGAGTGTTTTTTTGTTTTGAGGTGTAGTGCTGGCCTCACAAGATGTGTTCCCAAGCATTGTTGCCCCCAGGGACTCAACTACAACATTCAATGAACATCTGGTGCCTGCTGGGCAGGGCTGTGGAGGATGCCATGCTAAATAAGCAGGCCCTGGCAGACACAGAGTTTGGCTTAGACAACTCCTCCTCTCCGGCAGGCAAGACATGAAGGACCACCAGGATATAAAGACAACATTAGGAGGCAGAATTCAGATGCCTGCAATGACTAAAATTGTCTCCAGAGGACTGATGGGGAAACAGAACTCCACACTGCTGACTGAGAGGCAGGCTAGGGTGGGGGGGTGGGCAAGGGATATTAGAGGTGTGGAATCCATTAGCACATGTCAGGCTTTACCAACAGACTGGGTTGGGTTTTTTTGACTTACTGCAGCCATGAAATTAAAAGATGCTTGTTCACTAGAAGGAAAGCTATGACAAATCTGGACAGCAGACTGAAAAGTACAGATATCACTTTGGCGATGAAGGCTGGCATAGTCAGAGCTATGGTTTTTCCAGAAGTAGTGTATGGCTGTGAGAGGAACAACAAGAAAAGCTGAGTACTGTAGAACTGACTCTTTGAATCATAGTGCTGGAGAAAGAGTCTTGAGAGTCCCTTGGACATCAAGGAGGTCAAATCAGTTTCTTAAAGAAATTAATTCAGGCTATGCACTGGAAGGTCAAATACTGAGGCTGAAGCTTAAATACTCTGGCCACATAATGAAAAGCCAGGACTCATGGGAAAAGACCCTGATGTTGGGAAAGACTGAAAAGGAAAAGAGGGTGGCACAAGATGAAATGGATGGTGTCATGGAAGCAATACATGACCTCAGACTTTGAGAGAGAGAATAGGAAAGAAGATCCTGGTGTGTTATGGTCACGGGGTCACAGAGAGTAGGACATATCTGGACAACAATGTAAATTTAACTCAACAGACATTTTCTGAGGATTTGGTGCTCAGCACTAGAGCACCAGAGCATTAGAGAAAAATCAAAGTTTCTGCCCTAAAAGAGCTTTCCTAGGGGAGTGGGACAATTTATGCAGTGACAACTAGATGCGAAAATATACACCAAGATCTAGCTGGAAGGGAACATTGCTTTCCCTGATAGAATTCAGTTTTTCTTTTTTTCCTCTCTCTCTCTCTCTCCCCCCCTCCCTCTCTCTCCAGAAAGCCTTCTGGGAAGAGGTGGTAGGCTATCTCAACCTTTGAGCCTTCAAGGGAGTTAGGTTATTCCTGGCTAGGACACAGCAGAGACGAGTGACAGAGGCACAGGTCCAGGTGGACAAAGAGAAGCTGAATGTGGTCACGTGTTGTGCTTGACTACGTAGTTTCTTACAGGGAAGGGCTTTGGGGAAGGAAGGTGGGTTAGTGCATCAATAAGACAATTTTTTCCACGCACAGAGAAGTGTGAGAGGGGACCCAAAGACAGTACTGTTGTTACTGCCTTGTTAAATTCTGCATACATCTCTTATTGTGTCCGTCTTTCCTTTTTGAAGAAGACCATGACATCTGGGTGATGACACAATTTGCACCTGACTGTAATTTCAGTGAGGGAGGGCTGTGCAGGTCACCGGCCTCACTTTTTCCTCCTGAGCCATCTGGGTCCAGGGACCAAACATTCTTAAAGATGAGTGGGGATGGCCCAGAACATATCTTATAACCTTCCTTTTTTTGTATGTTGAACTATTTATTGATAATTAATTCACAATTTAAAAATTAAAAAAAAAAAAGACAGACTGGTGCCAGATTTTGTGAAAGGCTTTAAATGTCAGATTGATGGCTGTTTTGTTCTGGAAGCAACAGGGCGCAGCCTATGCGAGGAGAAGCTGGGGGCTTTACTTGGCTTCCTTCAAGTCCATCTGGTAGGAGAATGAATGAACTGAAGCCCTAAGTAAGCCCTGACTGTGTGCTAAGCTTTAGAGACACAAACGGAGGCAGCGTGCGCCCTCAAAGGGCCTACAATCTTTAAAAAAGCTTTTTAAAAAGTTGTACACGTCACACCAAAAGGGCCCCCTTCCAAAGGGACAGCAGCACGAAAGAGAACGTCTTGGTCACGTGAAGACGTCATAAATCCAACGAGCCGTCTCAACTTTCTCCTCCCGTCTGTCAGCTCCACGCGGTGAGAGCCAAACTGGCAAAGTGCTACGTAACTGTTGGATTAATTAGGGTTCATGGCGGGGGCGGCGTCGGCCTTCCCCTCCTCGGGCCCGGCCCCTCACACGGGACGGCTCCAGCAGCCTCCCGCCGCTCCGCACACGCGGCCGCCGGCGGGCGCTCAGGCCAGGCCGCGGCGCCAGCGCATCCAGACCAGGGCCTAGAGCGCCCTCGCCGGGCTCCCAGGGGGCCGCGCGGCGCCAGCGTGAAGCCTCCTGGGAGCTGTAGTCCGTCTCCCTCCCTGCCATGGCGGCCCCAAAGCTCCCAGTTCCTCTCCCCTTCCCTCCCATCAGCGGACGAGGCCCAGAGAGGCCCGCCAACCGCCTACCTGCTTGGGCTCCGTGGCAACGGGCGGCGGCGGCGGCACCGCCTGCACCGGTCCGGCCGGCATGTCTGCGGCGCTGGGGGCTGCGGCTCCAACGGCGGTCTAGGTGCGAGCGGCCGCTACGACAGGGCCGAGCCGGGCGCTCACAAGATGGCGGCGGGCCGCCTTGAAGGAGGCGGGGAGACGCGCTTCCGGTCCCGCCCCTCATCTTCCGGGGGCGCTTCTCCCCTCCCCCGCGCACGCCGGACGGGGAGACGCCGTTGCCATGGAGACGGCCGGGCGGGAGGCCTCAGTTACTCGGCTGGGAGCGGCTGCGGACCGAAGAAGTCGAGGCCGGGGCTTCGGGGGCGGGAGCTGCGGGAATAGTTCCAAGAGCTGCAGCGGCGCTGCTGGGGGCAGGTGAGCTCGGACCGACGTCTCGAGGTCCCCTCCTGCCCCGGGTCCCCAGCCCGCCTGGGCCCGCCCCCCCTCTCCCCCTGCCCAGAAATCTAGCCCGCACCCCTGGGATCGCCCCTCCCACCTCACCTGGGGAGCCCATCCTCTCCCTCCTCACCCCGCAAAATGTTGCCCCCACCCCACCTCGGGGAGCACCCCTTCTTTCCCAGGAGCTCCACCCTGCTCTCCCCACCCCCACAGCCTATCCTGTGGCCTCCCTCGTTCCCATCTAAGACCCCTTACCTTTAAGGGACTCTTGTCAAGCTCCGCCCCTCCCCCCCCATTGGCCAGCCTGTATTTAGTATCTACCAAGAGTCAAGCCCCTGGCTAGGGAGCGGGGTCGTGAGTATGAAGGGGAAAGCACAGGAGACCAGCTCAGCTTGGAGACCAGCTCAGCTTGGAGACCAGCTCAGCTTGGTCAAGCACTGGGCTGGGCCTCCCTAGCCTCTCATCACCTTTCCAAGGCTGAAGGCTGGGCTTAAAGTCAGGAGATTGGGGCTCCAGGCACCGTCCGGGCTCCTGACTCTCCCTGTATGAGATGTGGGGCTGGGTCCATCGGGGAGGAGCTCCCAGGAGAGCCTGAGGAAACCCAGGGACGCCCTAGAACAAGCCAAGTAGAGTTGTCTACCAATGAGCATTTGTTAAACACATACCACATGCCCAGAAAGCATCCTCTCTCCTCTGGGATTCCACCCAGAAGAGCTCAGCTGGACGGAGATGAAGAGATGTGGGTTCTGAATTAAAATTTGAGGAAACCGAGGCCCAGGGAGGTGGAAGGCAGGAGATGGTCCTTGTTCTCCTGCCTCCCCCCAGGGCATCTTCTGGCCTGCAGGATGGCCCATCTGCTGGGGAACCAAAGCTGCATGGATAGCTTGAGGAAGGATATCACAGACCTGCAAGGAGCCATTGTGGACGTGTTCTCTCGAGCGGGGGCTGTGCGCTTCCCCTCCTGGAAATTCCCTGACAAAGTGTCCTGTGACCTGGACTTGGTGTCTCTCTTGGAGCACTATGACCACGAGGAAGGGAACCCAGAGTTCACTCAGCTTTCCCATGTGGTGCTCCTGGAGTTGGTGATTGACAGGTGAGGGTGAAGTCATTGGTGGCCTGGTGGTTGGAGCAGGGCATCCAAAGAGCGGGGGTGGAGGGGTGGCAGGCAGGGAAGCAACTATCAGCTTGACTTTCTAAGATTGGGAGCTGTCCAGAACTAGAACGCTAGGCAGGCCCCCATCTTCAGAGCTGTCTGAGAGAGGAAGCAACAACAGCATTTATATAGCATTTATTTATAGATTTGCAAATTCAGGACTGATGACATCATGAGAGTGATGTCTTAACTTGTTTGAGAACTGGATTTAAGTGAGGCAGAGCCAGCCAAGTGTTCAGCCTCCCTCCCTTCTCCTGAGTCATCGAAAATCTAGTGGCAAGATATAGGCCCAGAGACTCAGGATGACCTGAGGTGCAGTGGGTAACCTTGGCCTTTCTAAATGAAGGTCTTTCTCAGGCCTCAGTTTGTTTGAGGCCGCCCACTTTGATGAAGGGCTGGTTAAGAAATGTGACAAAAGATGGCTGAATTTACCATCACAAAAACATCAGTTTGAGAGGAGAAGACCGTCAGAGTTTCCAGCCAGAACAGAAAGTAATTGCTATGCACACTCATTCTAGAACTCAAGCACTGGCTGGCTGGGGGCTTTTATTGGCCATTCAGTGAAACCTGAGTGACAAATCAGATAGCTCCATTTGAAATACAGGCTTTTTCAAATCCTGTTTTTCCAGGAATGTTATCTCATTTGATTTTTACAATTATAGTTCCATCTTACAGATGAGGAAACTGAGGCTGAGGGAGGTTGAGCCCAGGGTTAGTAAGTGTCCCAGGCATGATTCAGACTCTGGTCTTCAGGCTCCAAGTCTGGCACCATGCACAGTACTACTATGCTGCCTCATGGGAGCTGGAGGACCTTCAGAAATGTTATGGAAGGTGGGGTGTGTGCTCTTCTAGGCTGAGTAGATGCCTCTGGTAGCTCTGCTCCTCCAAAAAGGAAATGGGCCCCAAAAGTGCTGGGATGGCCTGGGTGCAAGGTAGAACATGAGCCTTCCAGCTACAGTCCTGACTTAGCTGCTTATCAATAGTGGGACCTGGGTAAATTATTGCCCCTCTGGGGGCCTCAGCTGCTTAACTCAGTCAGGACATACAAAAAGCCCACAAGTTTAAAAAGCAAGAAAACTCAGACCCCAAGCTCTGGACAGTCTGATGGCCACTCAGAGAGTCAGTGAACTTTGAATTTGGCAAAAGAAAACCTACCAGGGGCATCTAAGTGATGCAGTGGATACAGCCCCAGCTCTGGAGTCAGGAGGACCTGAGTTCAAATCCAGCCTCAGACACTTGACACTTACTAGCTATGTGACCTTGGGCAAGCCATTTAACCCAAATTGACTTGCCTTCCCCACTCCGAAAGAAAAAGAAAACCTGCCAAAGGGCCAAGTGACATGTCTTCTTTTATGTCAGGGTACTTAAGAGTGCTGTCCAATGTGCTGGCCAACATGCCTATGGAGCTTTGTCAGCTCCCCAGGGTGCCTTGGTTTCCAAGACCATTGACAAACTGGGTGACCAGGAGCATCCTCCCAGGTGGAAGCTTTCAAGCCTTCTCCAGCTTGTCTGGCTCTGGGTCCTCAGTCTGAGTCTCTTTGTCCCCCAGGCTCCTTTTGCTTCTCCAGAGTTTTACCAGCTACACGGACAACATCACCAACAACGAGCTGATCCCTGTCTCCCGTGAGGTGGGGCCCTGCATGTCCATTGGGCTCACTGTGCGCAAGTACTGGACCAGCACACTGAAACTGGGAGAACTCTATCGGCAATCACTGACTAAGGTAGGGATGGCTCTCCCAGCGTAGCCCTTGGGCATGTGACCTCCAGACAATAGGAGTGGCTGATAGCTTTCCCCTCTGCCAGGGCAGGGGGTCTTCTCTCATTTCTTGCTTTGGAGCCAAGTTTGTTTCTTGTATTTTGCAAAATTTGCTTCTGATTTTTTTGGTGTTTGGTTGTTATTTTCATTTGCATTATAGTAAACATGTATACTGTTTTCTTGACTCAGCTGACCTCACTCTGCATTAATTCATGTGGATCATTCCATGTCCCCTCATATGCTCACATACATTATTTCTTGTAGCACAATAATATTCCACTATGCCTCATAGACTCCCCCATTTATTTCTATTGGTTATAGCTCTTCTACTGTGCTTTATCCTTCTCTGGTTTAGGTATTAAGACTAAATTTGTCCAGCTAGGTGGTGCAGTGGATAGAGCACCAGTGCAGGAGTCAGGAGGACCTGAGTTCAAATCTCACCTCAGACACTTGATACTCACTAGCCGTGTGACCTTGGGCAAGTCATTTAACCCCAATTGCCTCATCCTGGGTCATCTCCAGTTACCTGATGAATATTTGGTCACTGGATTCAGGTGGCTCTGGAGAAGTGAGGCTGGTGAGCTGCACAGCCCTCCCTCATTCAAAACAAAGTCAAGTGCAAGTCATGTCATCATTTCTTTGAGGGCATGGTCTTCTTCAGCAACGAATCAGGACCAAGATTATTTTTTCTTTGGTAGTTCCTTTATAGGTATATCTGTTTTGGGTTATTTAAGATCTCAATGTCATCTTTTCTCAGATGTGTATTTTATATTTTTGAGATTTTTCTCTATTTCTATTGTGTTTCCAATTTTGTTAGCGTATAATTGTGTATAATAGGTTCCGATTATTCTTTTTATTTCTTCTGGTTTTGCTCTGATTTCACATTGCTAGTTTAAAATTTTCTTGATTTGATTTTCTACCCTCTCCTTTTTAGTCAGATTGACTAAAGGCTTATCAGTTTTACTAGCATTTTCAAAGAACTAACTTTTCATTTTATTTATCATTTTTATAGTTATTTTGGTTTATCTATTTGTCCTCTTATTTTTATCATTTTCTCTTTTGTGCTTATTTTAGGTTTGTTGGTTTTTTGACTATCTAGTTTTTAAATTGTATATTCAGTTCACCAATCTTCTCTTTTTCTATTTTATTAAAATATATTTGCAAGGGGATTTTCCCATGAAGGACCTGCTTTAATTGTGTTCTAGAAGTTTGGTTGTTCCATCGTTATTACTTTATTTCACATAATCACTGATTGTTCCTATGACTTGTCCTTTGACCCACTCATTTAGAATTTCCTCATTAAGTCTGTGTGTTTTATTTGTGCTCCCTGATTTGATGCCTATCTTACTGTGTTATGGTCTGTAAAGGATGTAGTTATTATCTCTGCCTTTTTATACATTTATTTTTATTAGTGCTATGCCCGAACACATGGTCAATTTTTGTAAAAGTGCTGTATGGTGCTGATAAATATGTATATCCTTTTGCAATTCCATTAAGAAGGCACCATACATATTTTAGCTCTATCAATTTGTTCAATTCTGTATTTTCTGTTGTATCCCAAACTGAGAGACAGTGAGATCTTCTGTCACTGTTGTATTGTTGTCTTTGTCTTCTTTGTAAATCAGATAATATTTCCTTTATGAATTTAGTTGCTGAGGCATTTAGAGGACTGAAGTTTAATAGTGATATTAACTTGTCTCTAGTTCCTTTCACAATAATGTAGTTTCCAATTCCTTACTTTTGGATTCATCTGATGCATAGTAAATTTTTTTCCAGGCTTCATTTTTATTCTATGTATATCTTTGGTTTTTAAATGTGTTTCTTGTAAGCCACAGAACGTGAAATTTTCTTTTCTAATACAACCTGTTATTCTTTTTCTTGGATTTCTTGGATTGTTTTGAAGTTAATTTTTTTCCATTTCTCTCTAAAATTGTTCCCTGTCCCCGCCAAATTAGAATGTCCCCTTCTTCTGTAAAAGCAGTAGTATGTTACTTTATTTTAGCTTACTTTATTTTAAAGTCGCCCTACTTCTACCTGCTCTCTTCCCCTCACCCATAAATGTGCCCTCCTCTTTCTGTTTTTTACCCCTTTCTCTAATTTTGAAGTTCTGTTTCTTTGTTCCTTTTTCTTTCTTGTTTTAAATTTTTTCTCCTCTTTTATTTTTCCTCTTAGTTAAGTAGCTAATGAAAATTCCCCTTCCTCCTTTCCCCTTTAATTCATTTTGTTTATTAGTTTTTTAAATTTCATTTTCTGTACCTTTTTTCTTTTTAGAAAAAAATCCTTTTTAGGATGTTTTCCCCTTTTTTCATTATTTATCTTCCTTTCCTATATATTCTAGAGTTTTATTCTTTGTTTATTTATTTCTTCCTTTATTCTCTATATTCCTTATGGAATTAAAACTTTGGAAGTACCTATTTTGGGTTCCCACTTATAAAGTGTTTCTGATATTGCCCCATGGACTCCTTTTCTTTTTTTGTACTTCAATCTTAGAAATACTGTTACCTGCAGGTGATACAGAACATATTTCCCTGAGGAAGGAATATTCAGCCCTATGTCCTTGATTGTGCAGTTTATTATTGGCCTTTGCCTTCCCTTTTGACCATTTCCCCACATTTGCCTTGCAGTCTTTTCCTGGGCTCTGTGTCCTCCCACTCCTCCGGGTGCCAATTGCCCCCAAGAGCCCTGATTTCCCTTCTCCTGAGGCATAAGGTCCCCATTTCCTGTCATATAACATCTCCTTTCTCCTATAGGAGTATTCATCAGTCGTACCCTCTCCCACCACAGGAGCAAGATTTTCTTCTTTCCCTCTTTTCTAATTCCACCCTTTACATTTTCATCATTCTCTCATGGGTTCTCTTCCTGAGAGACTTCAGGATTTATTTTCCCTTCCTTGTTAGCCTTTGACTTGGTTATGATACATCACATATTCCCCTGCATCTCCTTCCTCCCCTTCCCTCTTTTATATGCCCTCCCATTCTCTAATTTAGTTCCCCCAAAACAAACAAAACAAAATGTTGCTTGACCTTTAGGCATTACACTGTGAAATTGGAAGATGTAGCCGTGATTGTTACAGGCCTGTTTCTCTGCCACATTTGTATTTGGCTTTTGCTTTCACCCTTGTCTCCTGGTGCACATTCAGAAAGAAATCTCTAAAAGGCTTTCTTGTTGTTATTTACCCGCCTGTACTTCTGTTGCCTGGACTGTTTAAGAAGCAAATACTTTCCCCAAGTTCAGTTTTCTTTTTAGGAACGTTTTGAATATTTAGTTTTTATTAATATCCTTTTCCCCCATATATGGTTAGGCTCATCTGTGCAGGGTAGGTCACCCTCAGGCTTCACCTTGAGCTCCTTAGCACTTCAGAATTCATTATTCCATTCCCTCTTATAGTTTCTGGTGGTTGCAGAATAGTCTTGTTCAAATTTTCTTTCCTTCATATTTAAAAGTCTTTCTTCTGGTTTCTTGCATCATTTATTGTTTGTTAGTGGAAATGTTAAATTTAAATTGCAATTTACCACCTAGAGTTTTTTTTCCTTTAAGGCAGTCTATGGATTCTTTCGATTGATATTTTGGCTGCTGCGTTCAGACATTCTAGGTAGTTTTCTTATATTATTTCTTATATTGTAGTGTTCAGGTTTTTTGACTCATGTTCTCCTTGAGAACTTTAATTCTTAGGTTGTCTCTATGCATCCTTTCTCGAAGATCAGTATTTTGCTTGCATGGTGATCATTCTTTCTTTGAATGCTTGTCTCATTGCAGATTATCCTTACTTCCATGTGTCTGCATTCCCAAACAGTATCTCTTTTGTTTTGTTTTGTTTTTTTGGTGAGGCTTGGCACTGTGAATTCAAGTTTTTCTATTCTGCCAATGATTTCTTCCTTGCAGGCCATCAATCTATTCTCACAATTCTGACTTTTCTTTTAAGCCACGTAGGAACATCCTGCTATGGTTTCATGTTCTCTTGGGAATCCGCAGGGTCCTCAGCCTCATCCCTTGCAGTTATTGACAGAGACTTGAATTCTCCTCCCTGCTCTAGAGACCCTTTGCCCTTCTGTTATTAGTGTCTTTCCCACTGATTATTTTTGCTGTCATTGCCTGAAATTTCTTGCTCCTAAGAACTTTGGAAGTTTCAGTCTTTTTTCTTTATTTTTCTCATTTTCTTGCTTTCTGACTGCTTCTCCTTTGGTGGTAGTTTCCCTGGGGCTGGATCTCAAATTGATGTCAGCCTTTTCCCTTGCTGGGCCACTCTTGGCTCACCAGCATAGGTGTCTCCCTCAGAGACTTGTGGAGATACAGAACTGGTCCCAGGTGAATGCTGAGCACTTGCTCTTGGGTTTGGTGGTGTACCCCCCAGACTCCCCCCGCACAATGTGTTTGTTCCTTCTGTTCCTCAGCTCTCCAGCTGAGCTCTGCTGTGACACAGAATGTGACTTCTTCCTGCTGTGATGACAGCTTGGGCAGGTTTTTGCATCAGTTGGAAGAGCAGAATGTGCCAGGGGTTGGGCTGTACACTTGGGTCTTGTTGCACACCCATGGGGGGAATGAGACGACCCTGATCTTAACAGTGGTGGAAGGGGATTAGGGTGTTAGGGATCGTTGGCTTACGTTGTGATTAATTCATCAGGTTTTTACCTCGTTTGGGTTCTTGATGTCTACGACGATAGAAATAGCTGAGCTTACTCTGTCTTGGGGGCATAATTCCTCATTTGGAGAGGCTTGAGAGTTTGTAGGGGTGCGACAAAATGTCGCATTCTTCATCTCATTGGCCCTTTGTCCAGCAAATCTACTCAACACCTTTCATTGACTTCTTTAGCTCCTGAGTCAAGTCCAGACTTCTCATCCTGGCACTGGAGGCCCCCAAAAGTCAGTACCACCCATTTTTTCTGGATTCAGATGTTTGCTGCTCCAACCAAGTTGGTCTTATTAGCTTAGCACCCCTGATCGAGAGCTAGAAGGACGTAGGGACCATCAAGTCCAGTACCACTTTTTATAAAAGAGATGGGCTGACAACTTACATCTAAGCTTTTTCATCAGGCATTGAAGGGAGGACCTTCCACAACTGAGGCAAATCAGATGTGCTGAAAGCGGTGGGAGATCCCCTTCCCCTGAGGGAGGAGAGCAGGTTACTCTCCCTGTTCTCCAGATGGGGAACTGAGGCTCTAATAGGTGAAGCAGCTTGCTCCTAGTGACAGTGGCCTAATTAGACCTGAATCCTGATTCAGGGGCTTCTCCATGGCAGCCCCTGCTTCTTCCCAGGGGCCTGTCCAAATCCTAGTGATATGCACTGGGGGCTGGGGTAGGTTACCCACATTGCTGAAGCTGCAGAATCTGGACAGATGGATGCTCTGGTCTCTGGGGTCCTCCGATCCAGGCCCTGGCATCCAACCAAACGGCTCTCTGGCAGCAGCCATAACCCCTTGAGGACCAGGCCAGGGCTCAGCACCTGCTGCTTTGGCAGGATTGGCAGTCAATCAGTTAACAGACATTTACTAAGCACCTCCTCTGTGCCAGGTGCTATGCTAAGCATGAGGGATACAAAGAAAGGCCAAAGACAGTTCCCTGCCCTGAATGGGGGAGACCACATGCAAACCCCAATACACATTGGAGACAGGATAGATTAGAAATAGCCTAGGAAGGGCACTAGAATGAAGAGGGGCCACAGGGTTTTCTCTCTAGGGCCTCCCCACGTCTGCTCTCAGGCAGAGGTGAGTCCAAAATAAAGGTATTGGCTGAGCCCAGGTCCAAGACTCTGGCCAATTAGATGGTGTTTCATGCCCACTCCTGAACAGAGCTCACAACTCTGGCCCTCCCAACATCATTTTCTTCCTCTCTATTTCCCCCTTCATAGAAAAAGACAAAGCAGGAAGATCCCCCTATTCTCCCTGACCAAAATGAGGCAGCCGAGAACCACCATCCAGCCATCCCCAAGCCTGAGGCCTCAGAAGAGGGCAAAAGCGAGACCGACAAGGCCCTGACATCCAACATCCCGGCTTCCTGCCCTCTGACACCTGTCCCCCCCAAACTCAGCCAGCCTCAGGATGCCAGCCTTCCCGAGGCCCCAGTGCCCACTGCCTCCCCCAGTACCACCCGCAGCATCCATGCCCAGACTATTGACACGGCCTTGATACCCTGTGATGCCTGTAGCAGCGTCCAGCAGAGCTTGTGGGAGGTCAGCAAAGCCATCGTCAGCCTGTGTACCAGCCAAAACCTGCCCTCATCCCTGGACAAGTTTCAGCATCTTGTTCATGAAACCATGGGGCAGCAGCCCATGTCAGTCATGGACCTGAGCTACTGGGCATCCGAACAGAGCAAAGACCTGTCCCGGATTAACAAGCACTTTGAGGCCCTGAGGCAGGTGGTCAGCCCCATGCGGACGCAACTGGAGGAGGCCGAACAGCTGAGGCAGCAGCTGGAGCAGCAGCTGGAGGACCAGGCGCGTGAGCTACAGAAGGAGAGGGCTGAGCAGCAGCAACAGCGGCTGGATGCCGAGAGGCATGAGACTGCCAAGGCACAGGAGCAAGAGCAGGCCCTGGCTCAGCTGGAGGAGGAGAAGCAGGCTCTGCTCTCAGGTCCTCTGCCCCCCTCAACCCCCACCTTCCCCCTCCTCTGACCCTCCCTCTTCCTTCCTGCCCTCCCTCTGGCCCTCCCATGTGCCCTCCTGCCCTCTCTCCCTCCCCCCTCCCTCCTGTCCTCCCCCTGGCCCTCCCACCTGCCCTTCTGCCCTCTCTCCCTCTGCCCTTCCTCTATCCTCTGGCCCCTGGGCAGCCAGTCTGCAAGGGTCTCACAGGCTAGCCTCTGCCAGCTGCCTGCCCAGGGTCAGAGAGATACATAGCCCCATTTGAATATCCTTGGACCTCAGTTTCCTCATCTGTAAAATGAAGGAAAGCAGGGGAAAGGCATTGTGCCCATGGCTTCTGAGCCTCTTCCAGCTCAAGGTCAGGGCTCTTGGGACTGAGTACTGAGAGGGCTGTGAGAGAAGCTGCCAGGGGCCACATGTAGAGGGGCTGGTTCAGAGCTGTCCCCCCCCAAATGGGGTGCCAGGATGTTACCTGAAGAATTCCCTGGATGGGTGATTCCAGAACAGGGACTGACTGCTAAGAGGCAGAAGGGTCCTTAGAGGTGAGCAAATCTGTCTCCATCTGAAGTAGGTCCTCTGTTTCCATCCATCCGAGACAGAGCCCGGGCTGCTAGGAAGTAGAAGGGCAGCCATTTCATTTGGGGTCACCTTTCTTGGCCAGCCAAGCCAGGCTCAGGTCGCCCAGTCACTTCCTGGGTTAGAGAACTCCTACTAAGATGGATGCAGCGTGAATGGGGGTTAGGGTGGAGGAGGCCAGTGAGTCCTCAGGTGCCCTGGCAGATGCCCTGCCTAAGGGTGGCTATTGAAGAACAGCTCAGCCACTAGAGGTTGGTGGGTGAAAAGAGGCTGATGAGCTCCTGATAGCTTCTTCCTCACCTCTGCCCATCACCTCACCCATCCCCGCTCTCACAGGATGCGCTCCCAATCCTCTGGGAGCAGTCTCTGACTGCTCTGGGGCATGGGTGCCCTGATTGCCAGTTCCTCCCCCCACCTCCTTTACTGGACTCAGGGCTTTTACCTTTTCCTTTACTTTACCTTTATTTGTTCATTATGAAGAATACCAAGACACCTGGGGTTATCTTTGAGTCCTGAAGCCGGCTCTGAGAGATGCGTTGCCCCTGGACTCTCCTTGCACCATTAAGGAACACCACCATCTCTTTGACAAGTCAATTGAGGTGCCAGAAAGTCTGCCCACTCAGGTCACTAACATGGTCTGCAGAGGGCAGATGGTTCCCATAAAGCAGTTGGCTTTCCTTAATGATAAAGGGATGAGTGGTCTCTCATGCCCACGCGATCCAACCTTTGTCTCTGTTTATCTTGACTTTCACATGCTACAAGGCATTTGTGTAATTGGCCATTTTCTGTACGCATGTGCGCAGGCCCATGTGTGTCTCTAGTGGAGGCGTGTTCATGCTTTGCTAGCCCTGAGGCTCTAGGGAAAAGTCTTGGTGATGAAGTGGGGCACCAAGGGGGAGGAGAGAATGAGAAGTTAGCTCTGTAGCACTATTGCATGGAGCAGGTTCTACAGAGAACATTGAACCTCTGAGAGGGGGCGTGACTAGTCAGTGAGAAAGGTGCTGAGCCAGGGTTTGAACTGAGGTCTCCTGGCCCAAGGTTGAATGGTGGCATTTTCTACTGTGTGGAAGCTTCAGAGCATAAAGCAAGGAGGAATCTTGGCCCAGTCATGGTTCAATGTATCCTGCTGCTTGTCAGAGATAGAGCTCGGGCTGTTCTATCCTGGGCTGTGCGGTTGCCCATTTGACTGGGTGTATTCTAGAACCCTTAGAAACTGCTCCAGAGCCCAGGGTAGGAGATTGGGCCTGAGTAAGGGAGCCCCTGGGGCTCATCAGAGCTAAGGGGATGGAAGTAGAACATGGAAGGTCAGGGCTGGGAGGGGCCTGAGAACAAAGAATGTCAGAGGTGGGAGGGATCTTAGAACAGGGGTATCAGAGTTGGGAGGGGCCTCAGAACAGGGGATGTCAGGACTGGGAGGGGCCTGAGAACATCATCATCATACTTCTAACAGTAATACTAGGAGCTATCATCTATCTCTCCTGGCTGCACTTGGATACTGGGACACACTTACAATGCCTTGCTGTGCTGAGTGTCTTACAGTGAAATCGAACTTGATCCTGGTGGCACTGGGAGAGATTTCAGAGCTAATTTAGTTGAACCTGCCCCCATTTTACAGATGAGAAAACAGTCTGAGGGAGGGGAAGTTCACCCAGAATGGTTCCTTGGCTAAGAGGTTTTTATTTTGGATTCCTTAGAAACAAGCATCCTGAAGAAGACCGTGGGCACGCTGACTGAGGAGCTGAGGCAGAGGCAGGGCACCATCCAGGACCTGGGTGAGCCTGCCCTTCCCAGTCCCCATCTGAGATACAGCCATGCCCAGAGCAGACAGGGGCCAGCATGTGTCATTGGCTCCTGGCCCTCCTGGTTTCAAGGGTCACCTTATAACCCTGTTCAGTAGAAGGAGTAGGAAATCCTAATAAGAGGCTTTGCAGTTTGTAAAGCCTTCCACCAGGCAGTCTTCAAGTGCTTAAGAGCCTAGGCCCTGGGGATAGAAAGATAGAAAAAAAAACCCATCGCCAAACACAGGGAGGGAAGCCAGGGGATCAGGAGAGGTTTCAGCTTAAGAAAGAGGTGAGGAGGGTGCATATCCCAGAGAGGCTAATGCTGCAGCCATTGGAAGGAGGGCTCCTTGGGGCTTGGAAATGTCAAAATGAGGAGGAAACAGATCTCTTTCTTCTGGTAGCACATGCCTCTCCAAATGAGGGATTACAGGGCACCCTGTGTCCACTCCAAGGAGGAGAAAAGCTCCCACAAGCTCCAAAGGAGGTTTCTTAAGTAGCACATTCTCAACAGCTAGTGGGAGATGGGCGAGATGGCACTCCAGCCTTCTGGGTCTTTGTAGGAAAAGTCCCCTCTCTGTAGCTCCTCTTTCCTGGGATCCCAGCATGCTGAGGAGGAACAAGGCATTCTGTATTGCTTTGCCCTCAGAGCTGAAACTGGGGATCGGAGTCATTGCTGGGGGGGGGGGGGGAGGGCTGAGAGGAAGGAGGAGGAAGAGGAGTGAATATTCTCTGGCTGACCCAGGCTGGCTTACGAGGGACCTAGAGATAGTGCTACCTGTTGGCCAGGCTCAGTGGGGCTGTCTGATGGACTCTTGTCTCTGAAGTTACTGTTGGTTAAATACCTGGAGGCTCCTGGGCTGGGGAGCTTGAGGGGTGGGCCTGGTATCTGAGGAGCTCCAGGAGAAGGAGTAGCTTTGAGAGGTTCTACAGAGGAAACAGACATTCCTGGAAGGGGGTGGGTTGTGAACTCTGAACTTCGATTCCATGGGAAGGAAGAGGTCACAAAGATCCTCCCAAGGCTATTCTTACCAGTAGAGCTGTGTATGTATGGAGTGGAATGCAGAGGGGTGTGTATATGGTCTATCCTGAGTCTGTCCACATCCTCAGAATTCTAAGACCTGATAGCCATAGTGAGGGAAGGTCATGGAGGTGCAGAGACAGGGGCCCATGGGAAGCTTTGCTGGAGGTGAACTTGGTGCTGGCACACTGTAGGAGGTACTGCCATTGCCAAGGCATGACGATGGGAGAGGGAGGGAGTGCCATGTGTGGGGAACAGAGAGAAGGCCAATCTGGTGTTGGTTCACCACAGAGGGTGGTAGGAAAGTTGGGTTGGGGTCCTGCTGTGAAGGACTCTACAGACCCATAGGGAGCCACTGGAGTTTATTGAGTAGTGGAGTGGTGTGGCCAGAGTTGACCTTCAGGAGAATCACTGGGGTGGCTGGGGCAGGGAGCAGTCTACTTGGGTGAGGAGAGCAGACACCCAGGAGAGCTTGGGGAGGCTGACACAGGTTGGACGGGTTTGGGGAGTGAGGAGGCCCAAGGCATAGCTGAGGTTTGAGGCTGACAGGCTCTAAGAAGGGTGGCAGCCCCAGTGGAAACAAGGAGAATGTGGCCATCATAGGAGGATTGGGGGAGAGAGTGAATATTGTTTGGGGCATGTGGAATTGGAGGTGTCCAAGAAGCAGCTGGTGAGGCAGACCTAGAGCTAAGGAGAGAGGTTAGGGCCGGGTGGATCCATCTGGGAATCATTCACTTAGAGATAAGGACCAAGCCTCTGGGAGCAGATGAGGGACTGAAGGAGAGATGGCAGAGGGAAAGGTGGTAGAGGGGGCCCATGTGGTCCCCAGTGGGAGGGAGAAGGGGCATGAGCCCTCCTTACTGGAAGGAGAAAGGAAGGCAGATATAGAATGGAGTCCTCTGGGGAACAGGCCCCTGGGTAGCAGGCTGGGGACCTTTATGAGTCCCCATATTGGGGAGTGAGCTCCTCTTGGGTGAGAAGCTGCTGCCTGCCCTTCCTTCCTGAAGTGGTCACAGCTCCAGGTGCCTGCTAAGAGATGGCCAGGGAGGAGGGATATCCATGAGAGGAAAAGGCCAGAGGTTTGTCTGAGGTCAGTTCCCCCAAAACCAGTGGCTGATTGTGCCTCTGGTTTGTGTATTTGTGTCCCCAGGTTCATGGATCATAGGTCATCTGGTCCAACTCCCTCATTTGACCCTGTGTTATGCTCTCTCTAACCTCCCTCCCCTCATGGTAAACTGAACCTAATAGTATTGGGGGGCGGTTATCTCTCAGAGGCAAAGAAAAAGCAGATGAAGGAGGACATGAGCAACATGGTGAAAAGAAGCGAGACCAAGCAACTGGAGGCCCGGGTCCAGGTGCTGACCGGGCGCCTGGAGAACGCCAGCCAGCAGTTCACCTGGGCCAGCACGGAACTGGACAAGGAGAAGGCCAAAGTGGATAGCATGATCCGGCACCAGGAGGTAAGGCCGGCTGCCCTATCTGGGGGGTGGAGGTGAGGGGGGCAGGGGCCCACAGCCTGCTCTGTCTGATTCAGTCCTATCCAGAAAGCACCAATGAAGGGCTTCCTCTGGGCTCAGTGTGATGCTGGGTGCCAACCCCAGCTAGCTGGCATTTGGTGGGCATGGGGTCAGGGGAAAGTGCCTGGAAAGGCAGGGAGGTGGGGGCCTCACAGCTGCCCAGAGTCTGGGCTGCAAAGCTGCTGCTCTCAGGGGGCCTGTGGGGTGTAAGCGGGTACTTCCCAGGGTCTTTCTCCCTCCTTCCTTTTCCGCACTCACCTTTATGTGAGGTTATGGAATCCCAGAGGTTGAGAGAAGTCGGAGACTCATCCAAACGGGGCTCCTCTTGTCCTGCAGTTTTGGCCACGCTTAGGAAGGGAGGGGTCCTGTAGGCCATGTTAGAGCTGGGGCTGTTGGAGGGAGGGAGGGGTGAAAGGAGGGACGAACGGAGGGGCCTAGGGTCCAGGGAAAGGCCAGACAGGATCAGTGATGGGGCTGGACCGAGCTGGCAGAGGCAATGGAGGCAATGAGAGGACTTGAGGGGATGTGTCCAAGGGTTTGGGGACCTGACTGAAGGGTGCTGCTTCTGACCTATTCAGAGCCTAGCATGGCACAGTCTGGTGAATGAGCCAGGGCAGCCTGCCTCAGCCAGACCTCGGCCCATGTCCTCTGGGCATGAGGGAGATCTGTGGACTTGGGGGGCTGGGCAGGAAAATGTCTGCCCTAGCTGCCTATCCTAGGGGCCAGGCCCAGGCTTCACACACAGATTCTCCTTCCCATCTGTGTCCTCTGGGCTTCAAATGAGCTAAGGAATTTGGGACCCGCCCTGGCCAAGGCAGAGTATGCCAGCTGGGCCTATGCCTTCTGTCCCCTTCAGTCCCTGCAGGCCAAGCAGAGGGCCCTGCTCCAGCAGCTGGACAACCTGGACCAAGAGCGGGAGGAGCTCAGGATCAGCTTGGAGGAGGCTGAGGTTCAGCGAGCTAGCCTCGAAGGCCAGCTGGAGGCTGCCCGTGGAGACAAGGAGCACGTGGAGGTCCAGCTCAAGGCCCAGCAGGTGGGCAGGGGCAACATCCAGAGGAGGCCCAGAGCAGAGCCACAGCCTCCTCCTGCTGTGGAGGAGCCCCAGGGGCCATGATACTGGTGGCTATTCAGGGTGGAGGGGTAGAGGCAGGGAGGCTAGAGCCCCATCAGGTAACCCCAGGTAAGGGACTTCCCACCTCTGGGCCTCAGTTTGTCCTTCTTCAGAAATAGAGCCAGTTCCAGGGCAACTCCCCTAAAATGATGGTGTGAGGACAGTCCTTTGTGGACCTTTAAGCCCATAGATGTGAGTGATGGCTTCTTCCCAGGGGACCCAGGGCAAGAATGAAGAGACAGGGTTATGGGTCAGGGAGGGGAGCCAAAACCCAAGGTTACCTCCTCTTGGTGGGCCCCAGGTCGACTGCTGGGTCAGTTTTATCTTGGCAAGGCTGAGAGAGCAGGACCAGACAGAAGAATGGGGAGCAAAGTGCCAGGCTCTGGGGTCCTTGTTCTAAGAGAGTGCCCCTAGGACTTCACTGACCCCAGAGTCTGTCAGCATCTGGACAGCTCCCTGGAGCCCCAGCTCCATGCCCCTCTTTTCAGGCCCCTGGAAGCTCTACCTTGCCTACCAGGGAGGCCCAGATCCTCTTGTCTGCCCTCAGTTGTGGGAAACTGGGAGCTCCTTGAGGGCAGGGATTGTCTGTTGCCTGGTTAGCACGGCACTGGGCACATGGTAGGTGCTTAATAAACACTAGTAGACTTAGTAGTTAGAGTTGCTTCGCACTCAGAGGATCAGTGCCCTCCCCAGCTAGTATGCATTAGAGGCAGGTGCTGCAGCCCACTCTCCTCCATGCCTATTACTGTAACACCTCCTGCTTCTCTAGCTCTTCAACGCTGGCCCAACCTGGTTTTTGGCAGGACACTCTGAGGGAGGTGGGTCAGGTCTCATTCTAGCCAGGGTCCATAGCAGTGGGAGTGGGCTATGGGTTCTGGGGAGGGGACACACATCAGGGCAGGGTCTCTGGCCCCTGTACTTGCTGAGGAGCTGCCTGGTCCCGCTGACTGGGAAGGCCAGTGCCCGGTCCAGCCTCACTGCTTGCCTGGTCCCCTGGCCCCAGGAGCTGCTACAGAGCCTCCAGCAGGAGAAGCAGGGCCTGGAACGGACCACAGAGGAGCTGCAGGTGACCATCTGCAAGCTGGACAAGACGATCCTGGAGCTGAAGGAGCGGGAGCGGCTGCTGGTGGCATTCCCTGACCTCCACGTCCCCAGCGAGGCCCAGTTTGAGAGTGAGAACCAGCTTTAGGGTGGAGGGTTGGGGTGGAGCTAAGGAGTCTGGGGCAGGCCAGCCCTAGGGAGCCAGCAAGGGCTGCAGATGGCCAGCAGACCTGGACCCCAAGACTTCCTCAGGTGTCAGAGAGGCCCTTAGAGGGCAAGTCTCACTTGTGAGGGTCTTTGGGCTTCCCGGCTCCGCTTCCTCTTCTGCAGAAAGCCTTTCCTGAACCACCTTCATTCTCTGGCTTCCCTTCTCTCTGTGGATCATCTCTAATTTATCCCATCATGAGCATGTGTGTACAAGGCAATTTGCACACTGCCAGCGCCTGGAGAGCACCCCTGGATTTCTTTGGTTTCTCTTTGCATCCCCAGCCCTTAGCACTGCACTGTCTGGCACACAGTAGGTCCTTAATAAATGCTTATTGGCCTGGCAGTGGGCCAGTCCTGATCTGACCCTGAGCTCCCCTTCAAGCCACCAGAGAAGGAGGAGTCTGGAGGGAGCCGGGGGCCAGCTCCTGGGGTGGGCAGTGAGCAGAATTCTCCAGCAGGTGGGGCCCCAGAGGGGAAAAGGAAGTCCAGAGCTGGGAAAGGACTTGTCCAAGGTCTTGGGGGTAGGAATTATGTTTAGAGGCATGTTTGGAAGCCAGGTCATTGCATGTAGACAGTACCACCTACCTACTATGAGCCATGCTATGCCACTGAAACTCCTTGGAAGAGCCTTGGGCTGTCCATTCCCTGGAGCAGCCGAGCACAAGCAGGGCAAATTCTGAATGTGCAGCAGGGAGAGCCCAGGCCAGCCCCCGACATGGCCTCCCTCTGGGGTTCCGCTTCCTCATCCATAAAACAGGGACAAGAAGCACAGACTCCCAGCTGGAAGGGACCTCAGTGGGCCTCTGCAGCTCAGGCCTGAGCAGGAGTGTGTCTTAACACCCCTTAACACATATATCACATACACATACATCATCCAGTCTCTGCTGGAGACCTCCAGGGATGGGAAGCTCACTCCCTCCCCAGTACCCTCGGCAGAACCAATTAAGTGCTGAGCCCCCTCCCTTAGGCAGCCTTCCTAGAGCCAGAGAGCTTTTGTGGATGTGCAGTTGGCTTTCCCTGGACCACAGACTGCCTGAGAGATCAAAGCTTGCCTCCGACTCTCACAAGGAATGTGTGTATGTGCAGGTGTGAGGGAGGGTGTGTGTGTATAAGTATATGAGTGTAAAGGTGAGGAAGAGTATGGGGGGGTGTATGTGTGAGTGGTGGGGGGTGTGCAAGAATGAG
This sequence comes from Potorous gilbertii, assembly GCA_028658325.1. Lineage (NCBI taxonomy): Eukaryota > Metazoa > Chordata > Mammalia > Diprotodontia > Potoroidae > Potorous > Potorous gilbertii. The sequence goes on from CM053773.1 coordinate 240,240,110, forward strand.
GGTGAGTGCTGTCCCCCTGACACCAAAGGGCAAAACAAGATGCTGGTGGGTGTGTGTGGGTGAGTGTTGAGTGTGTATGTCAGAGAGTGAGGGTGGGTGTGGCCCCTAGGGTTGTTCCCCTGGCCTCTCTGGGCCCCAGGCTCCTCCTCAAATCGGGCACCAGGGGCCACCTATACCCATCCCGCAGGCTCCGGGAACGTGGCTGAGGACATGGAGAGGCAGGTGAAGGCCAACGACATCCGCATCCACATCCTGGAAGAGGAGAATGGCCGGCTGAGGACCACATTGGCCAAGCTGAAGGAGGTGGCCCAGCAAGGTGGCCTCAAGGTGAGGGCCCCCAGAGCCTCCTGGGGGCCAGGGCTGAAGGCCCAGGGCAAGGCTTCCAGAGGGAAGAGGAAACCAGGTGAGAAGGTGGGACCTGTCCAAAGCTAGGGAGCTAGAGAGAGGCCAGAGGAAGACTTGAACCCAGCTCCATGGGCTCCCAACCTCATTCTTCAGCAGGGGAACCTGGGACCCTGGAGGGCTGAGAAGAGGCTGGTGTTGGGGGCCAGGAAGCTGCCCTGCCACCTAATGTACTAGTGCTGTTGGTTCTCAGGGTCAGCACTGTGGAGGGCCGAGGAAGCCTGGCCGGAGGCAGTCTTGTCATGAGCAGAGAGCACTAGAGACCTCAAGGGCCACCTTGGAGTCCAGGGACTCCTTGGCCATGTGGGGCCTGTGTGACCTCAGTGCCCTGGGCAGATGCCAGGCTGGGAAGGACAAGCTGTTATTCCTCACAGCTGCTTGTGGGGAACACCCCCAGATTACGCACTGTGCTCATGATATAGAAAAGAATAAATTAGAGGGGCTGGCTCTAGACTAGAGGGAGCTCAAAGACTGCTGAACTAGGCCAACTCCCTTCACTTTACAGTTGGGGAAACTGAGGCCCAGGGAGCCACCCGGCAGGATTTGAACTCTGGTCCTCTGCTCTGACATTTCCTGTCCTAAGACCCCTCCCAGCACTGACCATCTGTGCTTCTTTCCAGCTCGTCCCAGAGGCCCAGCTCTGGTCTTCACCTTCTAAAGGGACTCAAACAGGGACCTTCAGCCATTTCCAAAGACCTTCTCCAGGGTGAGTGTCCAAATGACAAGAAATAGGTGGGCAAGTGGGGCTGGCAAGGGGGCTGGGCGGGCAGCAGGGCTGGACCTCAGCCCTTAGTCACCATACCCTCTGTCCCTCTAGTCACCACAGCGCATCTACCACCCGCCGGGACCGTCCTGCCAGCAGCCGACCCAGCAGTGAAAGCAGTGTCTCTGGCCGCGCCTCCCGGCCCCAGCCTGGCCGCCCCAAAGCTCCTCCTGTCCAGAGGACCCTCCGCTCACCCTTGACCATCATAGGCTCCTCAAAGACCTCTGGCAGCACCAACATTGCCTACATGGAACTGAGAGGGAAGGGTGGTGGGAAGCGTAGCTTGCTAGGCTCCGCGCACCAGCTGAGGTAGCAGGAGACAGCCCCAGGGACAAGAAAGTGGCCTGGCCAGCCTAACCCACAAATCAATAAAGCCACAGGCCTCTGCCTTTCCACCAAAAATTCAGCTGCAGCAGCCTTGGGGCGACGGGCCCTGGTGGGACGGGAGCTGCCTGGCAGAGTAGGGGTAGACAGGGCCTTGGGGACTGAGTTCTGGCAGGAGAAGGGAGATGGTGAACCTGGTGCCATTGCTGGAGGAGGTCCCGGGGTGTGGGGAGCAGACACTGGGCCCAGATTTCCCACGGAGCTCAGGAGACCTAGGAGGACACATGTGACCCTTAGCCTCTGGTCCTCAGGGCTCCCCTCTTCACTCCTCCCCCCAGCTCCCTAGGAAGTGAGCCAAGATTTCTGAGCTCACCAAGCTCCACCTTATAGAGAAGCAAACTGAGCACAAAGGGGAGGGGGCTTGGAAAAGCTGGGCCTGGAAACCAGAGGTCCTGGCTCTCAGGATTGCCCTCACCATCCCAGAGGTCAACTTTGCCTCTGGCCTGTGGTTCCCCCTGGAGCCCAGATGGACCCACAACTCTCAGACTGACATTGGAGCCCCACCTCACAACGTGGACCCACAGCCAGCCCTCCACTTTTAGGCTGTCTACAGCCCCCCAGGTCCAAGAGAGGAGTGTGTGAGCCAGCATGTTCATGGCAAGATGAGCCTGGCTTTACTGCCTGCGGTTCCTTCCAGCCCCTTGGTTCCGTGGCTGCGCCAGGAGAGCCCTGGCTGGCCAGGATGGGATGGAGGGAGGCTGGCCCGGGGCAAGCCGGTTCCTGTGCACCCAGGACAGAAACGCCGGATAGTAGCTGCGAGTGTTTCTGATTTAATGTTTTACACTGTACACAAAGGTGTCCAGCAGTCTGGGCCCTCCCTTCCGGCCCTTTCCAGGCATCATTAACCCTAATAAATTAGTATGAAATTAAGCCCTGAGGAGGAGTGCAGGAGCTGCTCCCTGGCAGTCACTGATGACCTAGGCTCTGCCTGGGCAGCCCCCCCATCAAGCTGGCCCAGGCTCGATGGAGCCCTCGCAGGCCGGACCTCGCTCCCCCACATGGTGCACCTACTGTCACCACGGGCTCCCGTGAGAAGGGGAGAGGCAGTGTGGGCATTCTGCTCCTGGGTGGAGGCCAGAAGCCAGGCCAAGGGATGGTTCACCTTCCCAGTGGAGAATGAGCCAGGCACAGTGTTCCTTGAGATGGCCACATGGGCCCAGAGAGTCAGGGCACCTCGAGGATAGAGTTCTCCACCCCCTTGGTCCCCAGGGCTGGGCCGGGGCTAGCTCTCAGTCCAAGAGCTTCCTGCAGGGACAAGAGAGAGCGGGCATCAGGAAGTGCCCCCTCCACCCCACCCCAGGGACCAAGGCAGGGGTTCCCCTCCCCACCCCTCCTGCTTGCCTCATCCCCTCCTCTGACTCCCTGTGAGGGGTGGATTCCTCTTTCCCCCCAAAGTGGCACACATGCCTTGTGAGATGGTTTCATTAGGGATTGACCGGGGGCAGGGTGTCAAGGGTGACTGGGACAAATGGGGGCAGGGAGGTGAGGTGCCTATGGGGGTGGGAACCTGAGAATGTCGGTTACCAAGAATGTTGTGTTTGCACAGGGGGCAGGTCTGTTGAAGGAGCAGCCAGGGGTCTATGCATTCCTGATGAAATTCATGGAGACAGGGCAGGACCCTCAGGCACTGGACAAGAGGGCAGAGGGGAAGGATGAAGCAGGCAGGCCCTGAGACAAGGTGGAAACAAGCTCCCAAGGCCTAGGCCTGCTCCCAGGCTACGGGCCAGATCCTGGGAGGAGAAAATCCTGTGTGACCTTAGCCAGGTCCCCAGCCCCCTCTAGAGACTACCTGGGGTACCCAGCACCAAGCCTGTGAGCTGGTCATGTCTAAGGACCCTTCTGGTCCTTCCATTCTGAGATCATGACATTAACAACAGCATTTACATAGCCGCCCTATGGCCTGAGCCTTAGAACTCTCCTGGGATGTGACTGCTCTTATCATCTCCATTTTACTTTTGAGTAAACTGAGGCCAACAGGGTACCCAACTACTAAGTGTCTGAGGTTGGATTTGAATTTGGGTCTCCCTGATTCCAGGCCCAGCTGCTCCATAGCGTGTGTCATGGTCTGAAAAGTACTTGTACAGCCCAAGAGCTCGTCAGATCCTTCCCAAGAGTCTATGAGATTGGTGTCTCCAGAGCCACTCCCCTCCCTTTACAGAGGAAGAAACCGAGGCCTGGATAGGGGAAATGAGTTGCTTAGGGTCTCATGATAGTGTGCACTGGGGATGGGACAGGAACCCACATTGCCTGATTCCCCACTGCACCAGGCAGGTATGTGTGTGTGTATGTGTGTGTATTGTGTTTGCATATGTATGTATATATGTGTATTGTGTATATGTCTGTGTGTATATGTGTGTGTATGTGTATGTATATATGTGTATTGTGCATATGTCTGTGTGTATATGTGTGCTTGTGTGTATGTGTATGTATATATGTGTTGTGTATATATCTGTGTGTGTATATGTGTGCTTGTGTGTGCATGTGTATGTACAGATGTAAGCTGGTAAAGCCTTCAGACACACTAAGATTTGGGGACACTCTCTGCCTCAGGGCCATCGCCTCCACATCTCATCCTCATACGCTCTGGCTCAAGGGCCCTCACCTGATTTCGGTGAAACTGGTCCAGGCAGATGGCACAGGTCTGGATGTCAGGCACATTTGCCCGATGCTGGCGGCCTGGGTGGTAGCGCCTGGTTTTTAGGGCTGCGAGTGTCTGCAGGATGTGTTGTTTGAGGTCCAGCTGGGAAGAGAAGGCGCCCAGTAGAGTAGGGAAGGGCCATGGGACAGGGGAGAGCAGAGGAAGCGGGGAGGGAGGCTCTCACCTGGGGGTCGGGCTCCACTAGGCCCTGCCGGGCTTGCCGCCGGGCTTGGATGATGAGACCCATGCACAGGAGTAAAGCCACCAGCAGGATGGTATTCCACAGCTTCTGCAGGTACTTCTGGGGGAGGAGCACCAGAGTCAGAAGGCTCAGCCCTGCACCCTAGAGATGGACTGCTGGAAAAGCCTACTTGGGCCCTGGAGTCTGAGCCCCTGAGCCCCAGAACCAGAGCTGAGAAGGAGTTTATAACAGAATGTCAGGGGTGGGTGGGGTGGGGTGATGGTGTTAGAACAGGGGATGTCAGAGCTGGGGGGGACCTTAGAACAGGGGATGTCAGGGCTGGAGCAGGATTTAGAACAGGGGATATCAGGGCTGGAAGTGGGGGTTTAGAACAGGAGATGTCAGGGCTGGAAGTGGGGGTTTAGAACAGGAGATGTCAGGGCTGGAAGTCGGGGTTAGAACAGGGGATGTCAGAGCTGGGAGGGGCCTTAGAAAGCATCTGTCTGCCTCAATTGGACTATTTTTATTTTCTATTTGCCTTTTACTTTCACTCTTGCCCTCCATTTTGCCATCACAATCCTTTCTAGTCACTCACCCGCAGCTCCACCCTCAGTGGACACCCCCATCCCTGTAACAAGGAAATTCACACAAAACCAACCCTGCACACAAACCTAGTGACCCTGCCATGTCCCCAACCAGATCAATGCCCTCATTTCAGAGGAGCTTGAAGCCAACCCTAGGAGAGGTGACTTGCCCAAGGTCACTGGGCACAGTCAACCCCAGGGCACCTGCCCCCCAGGCTGGCATTCCTCCAGCTGTGGCCCTCAACTGACCAGAGACCCCAGAAGGAAAGTCCTCAGAGATCTCTGCAAAATGTCCAACTGATGCTCTCCACACTCATAGGAGGCTCTGAGGATCCCTGTTGTCTCCCCTGTGGTTTCCACCCTAGTTCTGCTTCTCAGCCCTGTCTCCTAGAGCACACTGTGACAGAAACCTAAGTCTTTTCTCCAGTCCATCCAACGCATTCTCCAGAGAGATGGCTCTAATTCCCACATCATCCCCCTTGCCCCCAAGTCTCCCAAAGCTCCCTAAGGCCCATTCCTGCATCAGATATTTATCAGTGAGCAGTCCCTTTGTCTGATTGTTGATAGATGTCTTCATCTTCCCTCCCTTCCCCAGTCTGGCTCCAATCTACCTTTCTGGCCTTTCCCTGCCTCTGGCCCCATCCTGTTCACTCCACCCTAAGGAAACCAGGCTTATCATCCCCTGGAGGGAGCCAGGTTGTTCAACAAACCACTCCCGATGGCCTGGCTGGATTAATCACAGTAGGCCACATTTCTAGAGCACTTTAAGACTGACAGCACGTTTTAAAAAATTCTCACAACAGCCTTTGTGATGGACGTGGTTCAAAGGACAGGTTATATATAATTATCCTCATTGAGATGAGGACACTGAGGCTGAGTGGTTCAAATATCCTGTCCAGGGTCACATAGTTAGTCTGCCACACCACCTACTGCCAGTTACATTTGGTGTTACAGTTATATGGGGGTATGGCAGTCTATGCTCCCTTCCTCCCTTAGAACATAAGCTTCTGGAGGGTAGGGAGTGTTCCTTCTATTCATCTACCCATCCATCCACCCACCCATACATCTATCCATTCATCCATCCATCCATTCATCCATCCATCCATCTGAGGAGAAGAAAGTGAGGTTGGTGACCTTGCCCAGCCCTCCCTCACTCAAATCAAAGTCAACTGCAAGTCATGTCATCTTCTTGATGTCATGGTCCTCTTTGAGAATGAAGGACAAATACAACAATTCCATCCATCCATCCACCCATTCACCCAACCTCTATCCATCCACCCACCCATCCATCCATCCACCCATCCATCCATCCATCCATCCACCCATCCTTCCTTTCTTCCATTCATCCATTTTGGTGTCCTGCAGGACATATGGACAGGGGTGGTATCAAGTCTTTTCCCTCCCTTCAGGGAGCTTCCAGTCTAGAAGAGGAGCTAAGACACAAACCATGACATTTGATGGTGAGTGTCCAGAAGTGGGGGCCAGCGTGCTCTTCCCCTTTCCATCCCCCCCACCCCTCTGGGCTCTGAACACCACACACCTGGACCCTGGAGCCACTTTCTCCAGGACAGATCACACCCTGCCACTCCCCATAGAGGCCGCCCCGAGACAGGCCGCAGGTGGACCACAGGGTCAGTGTCAGGCCCACGTTCTCCAGAAGTGTGGCCTGAGAAGTGATCTTGGCTGTGGCCTGCAGCCCCCTGCCGAGGAAAAGCCACAGATGAGATCAGTGTTTAAACCCTGCCAGGCCTGCTCTAAAGGGTTCTTTCCACTTTTTGTCACGAGACAGCACCAATGCCCTTTGTTCACTGACCAACCAGCCCCCTTGCCTTTCCCTGTGCTCAATTTACAGATGAGGAGCCTGAGGTCTTAAGTAAGGGAAAGACACGAATGCAGCCAGGCAAGGCCTATGTGTTGGGACCATAGACTGAGATGTCCTGGCTCCGGGTCCCCAGATCCCCACTCACCCTAACAAAGCACTCAGGAGTTTAGTGACGTTGTCAGACATCTGGACCACGATGATCGGCTTGGAAAGGACCTGGGACACATCTAGCTTCTCGGTGGGGAGGAACAGAGAGTCAGTGTGTGGGCTGGGGCTCTCCCCCTGCAGCCTCCCCATCTCACCCAGGCAATGGCCCAGCCTGGCCCACCTTGAGCCTTCCTACCTCTCTGACAGCATTCTGGTTCAGAGCCAGGATTAGCAAGGCAGAGGCTCCTAGGACCAGAGCTCGCTTCATCTGTGGAGGTAGGACAGAGGTGGAGAAGTGGGTACGGCGGGACCCCTGGTATCCTGAACCCCTGGGGTTGGATAGGATCCTACCGCATCCCCCTACCCAGCCTCCTCAACAGGAAACTGACTCTTAGGCCTGCTTCCTCTGGAAGCCCTCCTGAGAGCAATGACTAGCTTTCTCCCCAGTCCATTCTCCCAGGGTCCCTCCCTGGGCTACCATTCCTTCCTGGCCTCACCTTGTTGACCACAGAAGAGGTGAAGGACTCCTCAGGGCTGGCTCCCTGGGCCTCCACCTGCTCCTCTCCCACTGGGACCACTCCGATCCAGTCATCACCAGCCTGAAGCTGGGGCTCCTTATCCCCCACCTAGGGCCATAGAGGGCTGTGAGGTGGAGAGGTAGGGGAGGGGGGAACCAGGGCCGGGCAGGTGGACTTGGCTCAGGCTGGGGAGGGATTGGCATGCTGGCAGATGCTGTGTGAGGGTCAGAGATTTCCATCTGAACTCCTGACAGGGTTGGGGTTAGTGGGTGCTACTTTCAAAATCTCAGGCTCATATATTTAGTCCCAGAAGGGCCTTCAAGGTCCTCAATCCTTTACTCAGTCTCATTGAGCTTGAAGGGAGCAGAGGGAGAGTTCTAACTCAAATCTGCAGGTTCTAGAGTCAGTATTTTCCCTAGTACAGAAGAGGCCTCTGGGGCCCAAATCTGGGATGTCTGGGATTGGGAGGACAGGGAAGATGGTTCTGGGACTTTGAGCAGGCTTGAGAGTTTTCTGGGTTTTGTTTGAGGTCTGGCTATCTAGGGGCAGAGGTCTGAAAGTCAGGTTTGGGGGCTGGGGCAGGGGCCAGTCTTTAGTGTCTGAATCAGACAGGGGCCCCAGGGGCTTAAGGTCAAGCCTTTGAGATCAGGGTCTTGGCTGTGAAAGGAATAATCCCCAGCCAAGCCCAAGGTTTAAGGCAGGGCTACCTGGGTGTAGGTTGACAACTGTTTGGGGCCAGGGCAGGGGTACCTGGATGTAAGTTAACAGCAGTTTGGGGTCAAGACCAGGGGACAGTGACATGAATACTAGATGGTAGTCAAACTGAGTTCAAAGCCTGCTCCTGTCACCTGGGGCCTCCGTTTTCTGATCCATAAAAGGAGTGGTACGCTGAATGGCATTCTAAGGTCCCTTCCAACTCTAGAGCTAGGATGCTATGAAGTTCAGGGAATATGGGTCCAGTGAGGACTTGGTGGAGGAGTGCTGAGTCTGGGTTATGGCTCTAGGGTAAAGGAGGGGCTGGGTTCATCAGTCCCAGGATGGAGTCTGTGGGTGGGTCCCAGGTGGGGGTTTGATAGTGTCCCAAGTGATCCTTAGGGAGAGCTTCCAGTACAGTTGGGGGGTATTTGGCTGTAATGGGGGGATCCCTCACTGGCATAGGCTCAGGGGGGTTTCCTGGCCAAGGCTTGGGTTATAAACTGTTTAGACAGGTCTGGGACCCCTGAGATTTAGGATAGAGCATCCCAAGACAGCTTTGGGGTAGGTCCTAGTGGAGAGGGGTCATGACCCTGCCCTGGGCTCATACTGGAGGATGTTGGTTGGGCCTCAGGTCTGATCCCAGTTGAGAAGAATTGGTCTAGGGAGTTCCTAGCTTCTTGGATGAGGCCAGGGAGCTGAAAGGAGTGATCCCTGGCCCAGGTACCTACTGGGAGTGGGGTGAGGTCATGGACAGGTGTGGGGCCCTGGGGCTCAGGGTGGGAGTTCCTGGCTGGGTTTGGCAGGGCAGTGCAGGTGCTCTGGGGTCCCTGGGCCAGGTTTAGGCACTAGGGGCAGGGGCAGGCAGACTGCCCCTCTCCACCCACTTTGGGTAGAGGGTCCCAAGAAGGGGTCAAGGAGGGGTTGGCAAGGGGGGCAGTCACGGGAGGGTCCAGCCCCATCACCCCTCCCATCCCCAAGGCTTCGGGTCCAGGTGTGGGGCCAGGGGAGAGGTGGCAGGAGGGCACGGCGCCCGGGGTGCCCAGCTCGCTCACCAGCACCAGGCGGCCCTGCAGTCCGGCTCCGGGCGGCGGCGCGATGCGCGGGGGCCCGCCCAGCAGGGCGCCCTGCAGGGTGTAGCTGGCCTGCGGCCGCCGCAGCCTCACGTCTACTCGCGCCCCGCACCCGGGGCTGGCCAGGCCCAGGCCCAGGCCGAGGGGCAGCAGCGCGGCCAGCAGCAGCAGCAGCGGCGGCGGCGGAGGCGGCCCGGGCCGCAGGAGCGCGGGGCCGGCCATGGCAGCGCGGAACGGCCGGGGACAGCGCACCACGGGGCCTGGGGCCGGGCTGCCGGAGCCTAGCTCGGGACCCGCCCGCCGGACAGCGACACAAACACCGGGCCCGGGGACGCCCTCTGCAGGCTGCGGACGGCCGGGGGCGGGCCAGGAGGAGGGGCAGGGGGAGGGCCGGGGCGGGGACACCCCGAGATGGACGGGGCGGGGAGAGGGAGGGAGGAAGGGAGAGAGAGAGAGAGAGGGAGGGAGGAAGGGAGAGGGAGAGGAAGGGAGAGAGAGGGAGGGAGGAAGGGAGGGAGAGAGAGAGAGAGAGAAAGGGAGGGAGAGAGGGAGAGGGAAAGAGTGAGGGAGAGAGAGAGAGGCAGAGGCAGGCAGGAAAGGCTTCCAAGAAAACAGACCTTTGAATCATGCTTTAAGAGATGGGTGGGAATTCATGGGGTGAAGTGGAGGAGGGGGAGCCATTCCAGGCATAGGGAGCACCATGACTAAAGGCCCAGATGTGGGAGGGAGGACATGGCATCTATTTTGGGGAAAGAGAATAGACCTGTTTGGCTGGACTGGTGAGTGCCTGGGGAGGAAGGATGTGACATAGGACTGAAGAGTCAGTCAATCAAAATTTATTAAGTGTTTACCAAGGGTGAGGCAGGTCCAACCTGAATGCCAGACAAAGGAGTCTAATAGAGCAGTAAGGAGCCATTGAAAGATTTTTGAACTAAGGAGAGACAGGACCAGGTCTGCACAAAAGAAAGATTTTGGTAATGGGTGAAGGTAAAGCTGGAGGGAGGAGTGAACACTGGCCAAAGGCTACTGCTGAGGATTGGACCCAGATGGTGGTGCTGGCCATAAAGAGGAGGGGACTTGGGGAATGGTAGAATCCCCAGGCCACTTGTTGGTTATGAGAGTGAAAAGTCTGGGATACCACCAAGGTAATTAAGAGCTAGTGACTCAGAAGGCCAGGTCTGGGGAAAGGAAGGCTCCTCTTGGCATAGGTTCTGCTAGGACATCCAGCTGGTTCCAGATGGCAGCCGTCTACAGGTCTGACAAATCATGCCTGAAGTCAAGAGAGCGCTCCAAGGTCTGTAGAACAATTTATGGACATAACCCTTCTCCTCTCTGCCTCCAGTATCGCTGGTTTTCTTCAAAGCTCAGCCCAAAGGCCATCAATGAATCAGTAAAAACTTATTTAGGCCTACTGTGTGCCAGGCATTGTGCCAGGCTCTGGGGATACAAAGGAAAAAGGAAATCAGTCCCTAGCCTCAAGAGCCTTCCATTCTCCTGAGTGGCTACAGATAGAAGTATGATCAAGCAAGCCATGAGTCAGTGTTTATTAAGCTCCAACTATGTGCTGGGCAAGGCAGCCAGGTGGTCAGGGAGCTAGAACAGGGGGCCTGGAGTCAGGAAAATTCATCTTCCTGAGTTTTAGTCCTGTCTCAGATACTTCCTAGCTGGGTGACCCTGGGCAAGTCACTTCACCCTGTTTGCCTCAGTTTCCTCATCCATAAATGAACTGGAGAGGGACATGACAAACCACTCTGGTATCTCTGCCAATCAAATCCCAAATGGGGTAGTGGAGAGTCAGATCCAACTGAACAGCAATGTGATAGACAATAGGGTTGCCAAGACAAGAAGGAAGCAAATCCCTGAAGAACCTAAAATAGTCTGAGGCCTGGAGGATCAGCTCCATCGAAGGCCTTTCCAGATCCCCCAGCTCCATGGCCAAGGCCTCCCCTACCACATGACCTTGGTTTCCCTTGTGTCCATTGTGTCTCCATCATTAGGATGTAACCTACTCCAGGGCAGAGAATGTTTCTTGGGATCAGAGTTCTGGAGGGCCAAGGGGCCTCAATATCTATCTAGGCCAACCTTCTCATTTTACAGAGAGGGAAACTGAGGTTCAGTGAGGCTAAAGGACTAGCTTAAAATCACATGGTGAATACATGTTAGAAGTAAGGAGAATTCAAACCCAGATCCATGCATTCTAGAGCTAGAGCCCTTTTCACTGTCAACTTTGTACTCTGCGTCTCCAGCACCAGCACAGCCCCTGGCACACAGTAGAAACTTAATAAATGCTTGTAGATTGAATTGTACAATCCTGTGAGGGAGGTACTATAGGTGTTGCTACCTGTTCTGTGCATAAGGAAACTGAGGTTCAAAAAGGTGATGGGACTTGCCCGTGGTCACCCTGAGTGAGACAGACACTGAGGGAGAAGACAGAGGGAGAAGGGAAAGGTAGAGATGACCAAGAAGGGAAGTGAGGAGCTAGAGAGGGGGCGAAGGAAAAGCCAGACAGGGAAAGAGAGTAAACTGGAGACAGACACATGGACAGACGGACAGAGAGCCGGGGTAGGGAAACAGATGGCACAAAGGAGAGGACAAAGGTGAAGAGAGAAAAAAAGAGAAATAGGGATAGAGAGAAAGGGGGGAGAGAAAACAGGAAAGTAAGAGAGAGATGGAGAGAAACAGGAGAGCAGGGAGAGATGACAGAGATTGAGAGAGGCAGAGGCAGAGACAGAGATATATAGAGAGACAGAGAGACAGAGGCAGAGACAGAGAGAGACAGAGAGCAGAGGCAGAGGCAGAGAGAATAGAGAGAGAGAGAGAGAGAGGCAGAGACAGAGAGAACAGAGAGAGAGACAGAGAGAGAGACACAGAGGCAGAGACAGAGAGAACAGAGAGAGAGACAGAGAGGCAGAGACAGAAGTAGAGATGGAGAAAAGAGGACAGAGATGGGGGGGAGGGAGGGAGAGAGAAAGGGGAGACAGAAACAGCTGGAGGCAGAGTAGACACCTAAGAAAGCCGCCCTGCAGAGTACCCATTAAAGTGTGTGTTTGTCCTTCATTGCTGAAGACCATGCCATTAGAGAAATAATGACATGACTTGCACTTCACTTTGTTATGAGTAAGGGAGGGCCGTGCAGGTCACCAGCCTCACTTCTCCTCCAGAGCCATATGAATCCAATGACCATATATTCATCAGGATGACTGGAGATGACCCAGGATGAGGCAACTGGGATTAAGTGACTTGTCCAAGGTCACACAGCTAGTGTCAAGTGTCTGAGGTGAGATTTGAACTCAGGTCCTCCTGACTCCTGCACTGGTACTCTATCTACTGTACCACCTAGCTGACCCATTAAAGTGGATACACTGGGCAATCATGCATGTGTGTGTGTGTGTATGTGTGTGTGTGTCTCATTAAAATGAGTGAATCTCTGATGTGTGATGGAATGAAAGACCCCCCTTTAAGCCCCACTTATATGAAGTCAGCTGAATTCTACCACTTGCAGTCAGAGGAGGTTGGAGAGGCTGTTGCTTGTCGGAGGAGCCTGGGTCATCCCTGGCTCTCAGGCTAGCAGACTCCATTTGCTGGGGTCTGCGGCGATCAGGAGCCCTGAGGGATCCTGGCAGGCCACTGTGAACCTGCCACCCCCACCCAGGGACTTGAAGTCCCCCACAGAGGCCCTACCTTGCTTCTGGGGGCACTGCACAGCCTTTAGTCCTAGAGAAAAGGACTGAAAAGTGGGCCCCCCTGCTGAGATCCTGAACAAGAGGCCTGGGCCTCCAGAGCCTGCCCATCAGTCAAAGAAGCCTTTGGCTTTCCTTCCTTGTGAAGAATTTTTGGTAATGCAGAAGGAAGTGGATTGTTTGGGTCTATCCTGGCTCCCTGCAGAGGATAGGGGAGCTCATGCCAGCAGGAAATGGAGACCCAGTGAGGTCACCCCATAACCAGAGAGAAGAGGCAGATGACTCCCTCAAGACACCCTCTCATCAAAGTTCCCCCTGGCTGTCTGAGTTGGCGTTTGGTACCTGCCACTATACTCCCTGGTCTCTGCTTAGCACCCCTACCAAGCAAGGCTTGCTAGTGTATATGCTCAGTTGGTGCTGAGGTCATTTCCCACCCCTGCACATTTGCTTAGACTGTGTCTCTTACTTGTAGCACGTCAGTCCTTCAGAGGCACTTGGGAAAGGGGGATAATGATTCTTGTACTGCATCCCCCATTGGGCTATTTTGGGATCAAGAGATGACAAGGATGTGGGCTGTGGAACCTGTAAGACTCATAGAGGGGAGCAGTTTCTATAACTGACCCCTCCTTAAGGCCCAGATCAAGTCTCTGCCTTGTCCAAGAAGCATTGCCCAATGACTCATCAGGTCAGAGCTACGCAGCTAAAGGGACCTTCAGAGACTATCTCATTTAATCCCCATTTTTACAGATGAGAGACCTGAGGCACAGAGGGGTAAGAAACTGTCCCAGGTTCCCACAGGGAGGAAGTGGTCAAAGCAAGACTCAAACTCAGAGGCCACCAGAGGATAAAGCACCAGACTTGGAGTCTGCAGACCAGAGTTCGAATTCTTCCATAGAGTATGGAACTCTCAGGAAAATGGGCTAATATTAGCTCTGGCCTCAGCTGGATGGTGCGGGGTGCTTTGGCAGCCTTAAAGAGCCACAGAAATGACAGCTATGATTACTGTTAGTATTACACAAGCACTTAGTGACTGGCACACGGTAGGCATTTAATAGGAACTTGTTGACAAAAACTATACTATTTCTTCTGCTGCACTTGAGACTCAGATTTTCTGAGGGAATGTCAGGGCTGGGAGAGGTCTGAGAATGGGGATGGCAGGGCTGGGAGGACCTTAAAAATCATACAGTGTCTCATTTTACAGAGGAGACTACAACCTGGAAAGGACAGAGGACTTGTCTAAGGCCTCCCAGGCAATAAAACATTCTACATCATAGACTAACTGCCCCATACACGAGTCTTTCCCCAATAATTTCTCCAGTCTATACAAGCTTTATAATTTCAAAGCACTTTGCATCCATTATGCCTAGTGAACTAGATGATGCATAAAGAGGTCTGGGTTTGGAGTCAGGAAGCCCTGAGTTCAAATCTAACCTCAGATAACTCCTAGCTGTGTGACCCCAGGTAAGTCACTTATGTTCCTTAACTTCCTCATTTGAAGCTATAAAAATAAAACCTGTGTTCCGGAGTTGTTGTAAAGATAGAATGAGATGCTATTTGTAAAGCATTTAGCACACGTCTGGCACATAACAGGTAACTGATAAATTCTCTGTTTTTTCCCTTATTTGATGTTAACAAATCCACGAGTTAAGGTTGGCAAGTAGTATTGCCCGATTTTTACAGATGAAGGAGCCTAGGCTCACAGGGGAAGTAGCTTGATCAAGGCAAATTGATGAAATGTTCTGTTGTTTTTTCTTCCTTTTTGGAGAGGACCAGTAACATTACAGGGAGATGTTTGAATGCATTGGGGAAATTGAATTTAAATAAGGTATAACTGTGCAAAGTCACTGGCCTCACTCTTTCTTGCAGAGTCACTGGAGTTAGAGTCTGCAGATGGAGATGGCCCAGGATGCAGTGGGTGACGTTGGTGTCTTTGATGTCTAACCAAGCACCTGTCTCAGCTGCCTTTGTGGCAGTTGGAACAAATTGTTCCTATACGTCTGTTCTGCTGGGGGAAGTCTTCTCATCCTTGGGGTAGATGGCCTCCTAACTCATCAATAGGCTTGAGGTCTGTGGTTACCCTCAGCCTGGTGTAGCCTGTCTACTAAGAAGTAGAGGGGTGTGGCTGCTGTGCCTGTTCCAGTTTCTTGGGGTGACAGTGAGAGTTGGGAGACAAGTGAACAGACCCCCAAGGTGGGTGAGCAGCCCTGAAAGGGGCTCGGTAGCCCTCGTCACCAGAGGTGCTGGCAGGACTCAGACCCCAGCCCATGCATTCAAGATCAGGAACTCTCCATTACAGGGGCTGCCTGACTTCCTTCAATCAAACAAGCTTTTTAAAAAATAAGTTTGTGTGGCTATTTTCTGTTTCTTACATTATCATAGCATCCCGTTTCCCTCCCCCTCCTCCTTCCCAAGAACTGGGATCCCATATGCCAAATAAGATTTTTTAGGGAGGAAAAAAGGTAGCACAGCAGATGGATGCATTGAGAAAGTCCAAAACCCTGCGGCAAGTCTGGAGCCTGGGGCCCTCCCACCTCCATGAAGGGCTGCATTCTCATCCCTCTTTATCTGAGTTCCATTATTTGATTTTTACTGCTCTGGTCCATCAACTTCTGAATTTTGAATGATGTTTTCATTTACATTGTAGCATATGTGGATAGATCCGAGCCTGAAGTCAGAAAGACCCAAGTTCAAATCCAACCTCAGACACTTAGCTGTGTGACCCTGGACAAGTCACCTCACCCTGTTCAACTCAGTTTTCTCATCTGTAAAATGAGCTAGAAAAGGAAATGGCAAATCACTCCAGAATCTTTGCCAAAAAACCCCAAATGGGGTCATGGAGAATCAGACTGAAAGAACTGAACCACAGAAATCACTCTCTATAGTCCTCGTGGCTCTGTTGATTTCACTCAGCATCAGTTGAATTAGATCTTTTCATGCTTCTCTATGCTCCTCATCCATGGTATTTCTCATAGCACAATCACATTCTGTTATATTCATGGACCCCAACTTGTTTTACCATTCCCCAATTAACAGGAATCAGTTTTGTTTCTAATTCTTAGCTATCACAAAAAATGCTGCTGTCAATATTTTGGAGTATTTGAGGACTTCTTATCAATGACTTCCTTGGGGAAGCCCTGAAATGAAGTCTCTGGTTCAAAGGGCATGGGCATTTTAGTCACTTTATTTACATAATTCCAAGTTTCTTTCTAAAATGGCTGCATCATCTCACAGTTCCACCGACAATGTATTAGTATGCCATTCCACAGCTCCTCCAATGTAGACTATTGACATTTTGGGGTCAATTTTTATAAGCAAGCATCTACCATGTGCCTGATCCTGTGCTAAGCTCTGGTGATACTGAAAAAGGAAAAACATCTCCTCGAGGAGCTTATAGTCCGATGGTTAGAACAATTATGTATGTCCAAGGAAGTCAGGGAGTCCAGGAGGTCTTTTATTTCTCCTGTGTCCCTTCCACTGGGCCCAGCAGAAGGTCCTCAGTCTTTTGCATTAATGGACTCATTAGGAAGGGAGAGGATCAAGCCACATTGTCCCTCCCTCAAAAATCCACAATGGCACCCTATTGTCATGATTTTTCTTCCTGGTATTCAAGGCTTTTCATGCTTTACCCATTTCCTAGTCTCATCTCAGAGACTCTGTTCTTTGAATGCTATGGTCCCACCAAACCTTGGGCCTTTTGCCTCTGAGCCTTCCTTGAGGAACCCTTCTTTAGCTTGAAATGAGTTCTCCACCATTCCTCTTGAGCTCTTTAAGGCTAGGTCAGAGTGGATCTGTACCCCCTGACATCGGCCACAGATGAGAATCCTGGAGTCCACAAACTTCCCCCTCCTTCATGCAGTCTCCCCTCATTCCTAGCATCCCACCCCATGCAGCCCTTTGCCCTTCTCTGATGTCCTTATCATGTCCTGTTGACGTTCTGGTTATCGGTGTTTGTGTCTTATTCCCCTCCCAGACTTTGAGTTCCCTGGGGCTAGATGGCATTTTTCCTAGACTTTGTGTCTCCTCCATACCCCCTACAGAGCTCCTACACACTGCACTGGCAGGTACTCTGCTTCTGCTTCTAAAGCATCTTCCTTGGTTCCCACATCCTTGTCTTGAAAATTCAGCAGGAGGGATAGAGAAAGGCAGTTCAGCAAGACCACTCACATTACCCTGCCTCATAGTGGGTGCACTACTCCAAACCCCTAGGCCCCCACCCCTGTAAAGATGGGGAAGATGGACAGAAAGAACTTTAACGTCTGTGCAATGGGTTTTGAAATTGAATGATGAACTTAGAACACATGGTACAGGAGCTGAGCTGGAGAGCTGGAGGCCCCTCAGGGCCACCTTTTCCCTTCCACTTCCCTCCTCATTTTAGAGAGGATGAACCTGAGTCTAAAGAGCATGCACAGGGCCCCAGGGTCACCCAAGATTCAGATGGAGGTAATGTGCCTCTAGATTCCTTTTTCTTTCTTTCTTTCCTCCTTCCTTTCCTTTTCTTTCTTTCCCTTCTCTTTCTTTTCTCCCTTCCTTCCTTCCTCCCCTCCTTTCTTCCTTATTTTCTTCCTTTTTCTCCTCCCTTTCTTCCTCCATTCCTTCCCCCCCTTCTCTTCCCACTTGTCCCCCTTCAGCTGTTGAAAGTTAATTTTAAAATTGAGCATTAACCTTTTCCAATCTCAAGCAGCCAAACAAGCTGAGTCCTTCAGCACTCTGACTTGGCTCCTGTACCATGACCAAGGTCCCTCCTGCTTGCAAACAGGTATCCGGGGGCAGAGCCGGGAGAGGCCTGCGCCTGTCAGAGCTCCAGTGACGTATCTGCTCCAATATTACAGAAGAAGAAACTGAGTCTGAGGACAGGGATTGTGTTTGTCCTTTGCTGCTGAAGAAGACCACGTCATCAGAGAAATGATGACAAGACTAGCACTCCACTTTGTCTTGAGTGAGTGAGGGCTGTTTAGGGAAGCGACTTCTTCAAGGTCCCACAACTGGCAAGTGTTAAAGGTAAAATTCAAACCTTACCTTCCTTGCTCCACATCCCATCTGCTCTCCAGGGAGCCAGACTCCCCTTTCTGCCTTTTTCCTATCTCTTTTCACACTATTTGGAATCACAGAACCTGTGAGAGCATTGTGACCGCCAGGGGGTGCAGTAGATAAGGGGCCAGACCTGAGTTTGAATCCTAAAACCCACCAGCTGTGTGACTCTGGGCATAAGTCACTTAATCTTGCTGGGTGTGTCTCCTACTCTGTAAAATGAGGGACTGGGACCCCAAGGATTCCTAAGGGCCCTTCCTGCTCCAAACCTGTGCCCCTAGGAAACTGATCAGAATTGAATGAACAGGCTTCTTCCCTTAAAGAGAGGAGAGGGTCTCTGCTCCTGCACCCCCCACCCCACCTGTCTGATTGTGTGTTTGAGGTTTTTCTCAAGCCTTCTGGGTATTTCCAGGCTGGGTTGATCTGGGCTGACTCATCCCTCCTGCCAGAATAGAAGGGGGCTAGGTCTGCTCTGGCCTAGGGGGTGGGGCGGGGCAGGGTGCCTGCATCCCAAGACCACCCAAGTTCTCAGATGTTGGACTTTTTTTTCTTTCTCAGGTTCATTGCCTCCAGAGGCCTCTGGGAGGGAATTTACTGGGCATGAAAGAGATTAGATTAAGCCCTGGAAAGGAGGGGCAGACCCAAGGAATCTGCCCTGTTTGTTTGGGGAGCAGGAGGTTAAGCTCAGTTTTTGAACCCTGGCCTGCTGGGGGCAACTTCTAGGATCCCCAAATTTGATTCCTTGGGTATATGCCCCAGTTTTTCCTGAGTTCTTTCCTGTTCAGGTAGGGGAATGGATCAAAAGGTCCCTTCCAGCTCTGAGGTCCAGCTCCCCCATGGCTCCCAGACTGAGCCCTGCTAGGGGTGAGTCAGGCTGGGTCTGAAGAAAGGGGCAGTCCCAAAGGCATATCACACTAGACTTAGGGCCTGTTTGGGTATGAAAACCTGGGGGGTGACACAGTCCTTTCTGTGATTCTTTTCTCTTTCAGGGTCCTTGGTCCCTGGAAGAATTCATTCAGCTTGAGATATTTAGGATGAACTAAGTGACCTTCGAGGTGCTATCCAGCTCTGACTCACTCAATCATTGGACCACAGGGGCATAAACTGAGAGCTGTCCTGCAGAGACCAGCTAGTCCAAACTCCTCTCAGGCTTCGGGAGAAGTGACTTGTCCAGGGTCCTACACAGAGCAAGTGGCTATGTGGAGACTCAAATCCTGGTCAAAGCACTCTTCCCACTGAACCACACTGCCTGATGTTGTGAGTTCTTCAGAAAGTCAGGTGTGCAAGACACACGTGGGAACCAGCCTTGGGATCACTGAGTCCTAGAGCTCGGAATCAGGAAGGGACAGAAGTTTGTGTGGTCCAATTAATCAGGCCCTGAGCCATAAGGAAACAGAGGCGTGATAATGGCATGGATATAGAACCTACTATGCGCCAGGCACTTTACTGATATCATCTCATTTGATCTTGTAGAGAGTTAATAATCGATATGATGCATGTAATGAATATACTAATAGATTTGCAAAGTTGCCTCTCTTATGAGTCAGCCACAGTGCAGCTCAAACTGATCAATCAAACCTTGACAAGGCTCCCAATCACTGGCATCCTTCTGCCCACCTACCTGAAGTGAATCAAATCAAGGACTGTCGAATCTGTTCCTGTGGCTGAGCTCTGGCCCTGTGACCTGTCACTCCAGGCAACGACCCCAAAGGACTCAGTGTTGTGTTGCCTTCCATTGGCCCTGGGAACGATCCCTTCCCCCATCCCTTCACCTTTGTGACTTATATATATAATCTGTCTTCACTACAGCAGGCAGAATTTGGATCTGGAGAATTCCTCATTTCCAGATCTGATCCTCGTAATGAAACGAATTAATTAAAAGACTCCTTGATTACTGTTGCATCATTCTCTGGTTAGAGACTGACTCAGTAAGTTCCTGTTAACAATTTTCACAACGACCATGGGAGATAGGTGCTGTGATTATCTGTTTTGTGGTTGTGTCATTGTAGTCATGCCTGGTTCTCCCTGACCCCATTTAGGGCTTTCTTGGCAAATTCCTGGAGTAGTTTGCCTTTTCCTTCCCCAATTCATTTTACAGATGGGGAAACTGAGGCAAACAGAGTTAAGTGACTTGTCCAGGGTCACCTGATTCTAGGCCTGGTGCTCTATACATTATGGCACCACCTAGCTGTTCTTATTCTCATTTTACAGATCATAAAACTGAGGCAAAGGTTAAGTGATTTGCCCAGGGTCACAGAGCTGGTAAATGCTTGTTCTGTATCCGTTGGGCCCATGAACAAGGACAGTGTTAACTAGGGAAGTGGCCATGTTCTAGGAGTGTGTGGGTGGAGAAGTTCACCGAGAGACCGCTAGGTGGTGTTGTGGCTAGAGCATTGGGCTTCCCGAGTTCAAATTCGGCTCCAGACACTTACTAGCTGGGTGACCCTGAGCAAATCATTTCACCCAGTTTTGCCTCAATTCCCTCATCTGTAAAATGAGCTGGTGGAAATGGTAAATCATCCCAGTATCTGTGCCAAGAAAACCCCAATGGGGTCACCAAGAATCAGACATGATTGATTGAAATGACCCACCAAGGACCTATTTCTAACCCAGGTTGGGTACCTTTGAGGGCGTTCCTCCTCATCCCCTTTTATCCCCAATGGGCTGGTATCATCAGCCCCATTTTAGAGCTGAGGAAGCTGATGCCGAGGCAGGTTAAGCCATACACCAAACACCGCGCAGCTGAACTGGGGTCTCTGGACCCTGAGTCCAGGGAATAGACTAGGTCTACAGAGGGGGTAGGTGGGGGCGGACCGGGGAGCCTTGAGATCTGACCTTTGTGGGAGCCGGAGCCCGATCCTGGCCCTGAACTCTCCCACCAGGAACACCTGCTGCAGCGGGCCTCCCCACCTCATCCCCTTCTTCCCGCCCCCCCTAGATTTTCCCATAACTGGGACACTTAATTCTAAAGGGATTTGACTTCCCCAGAGACAACTGGAGACGGGTGAGAAAGAGCCAGGGGATTAGACTGAGAAGATGATCTGAAGGGAAGGGCGGGGCTCTAATGAGCTGAGCTCAGACTTGGGGCCAGCCCCGCCCAGGGTGGAGAACACTCCGCCCGCCCCAGGATTGGTCTTCAGAAAACCCAGGGCCCAGCAGGTGGGAAGGCGGCCGCGGGGAGAGCCGCTCAGTTTCTTCCTTTTATGCCCTGAAATTAGATATAGCTGGCACTGCCGGGCGGTCAGGGCTTTGGGGTTCTGATCCTTCACCTGGGCAGCAGGCAGGTGCAGATGGGACAATTAAAAGGAGGCGGGGCTCCTCAGATAGCACGGTTGAGCCAGGCCTCCCTTGGGCCAGGAACTGAGAATGGCCAGCTTTGCCTGGGGTGGGGGCTTAGGCCACAGATGTGGGACAGAGTGAGAGGCAAGGAACATGGAATGGAGGGTGGGAGACAGAACAGGGGGGAGACACAGAGCAGATGGGAGACATGGAATGGAGGGTGGGAGACATGGAACAGGGGGATGGGAGACAGAACAGGATGGGAGACAGAACGGAGGGAGGGAGACACAGAACAGAGAATGGGAGATGCAGAACAGGATGGGAGACATGAAATGGAGAGTGGGAGACATGAAATGAAGAGTGGGAGATATGGAACAGGGGAATGGGAGACATGGAACAGGGGGACAGGAGGCATGGAATGGAGAGTGGGAGACAGAACAGGTGGGAGACAGAACAGATGGGAGACAGAACAGAGAGTGGGAGAAACAACAGGATGGGAGACTAGAACAGAGGGTGGGAGATACAGAACAGAGAATGGGAGACATGGAACAGGATGGGAGACACGGAACAGAAAATGGGAGACATGGAACAGGATGGGAGACATGGAATGGAGGGTGGGAGACATGGAACAGGGGGGATGGGAGACACAGAACAGGATGGGAGACATGGAACAGGGGGATGGGAGACATGGAATGGAGGGTGGGAGACAGAACAGGTGGGAGACATAGAACAGGATAGGAGACATGGAAGGGAGGATGGGAAACATAGAACAGATAGGAGACACAGAATGAGGGATGGGAGACAGAATGGAGAATGGGAGACTTGGGATGGAGAATGGGAGACTTAGGATGGAGGATGGGAGAC
This sequence comes from Potorous gilbertii, assembly GCA_028658325.1. Lineage (NCBI taxonomy): Eukaryota > Metazoa > Chordata > Mammalia > Diprotodontia > Potoroidae > Potorous > Potorous gilbertii. The sequence goes on from CM053773.1 coordinate 240,262,166, forward strand.
AGAACAGGGATGGGAGACACAGAATAGGGTATGGGAGACATGGAACAGGGATGGGAGCAGGGAGACGGAACTGAGGGAGAGAAGGGGAGGGGAAGCAAAACAAGGACTCATTGGGAAAGATTTTTAACAACTTCTCAAAAAATGTGCCCACAACCCACTTTTAACCTGAAACAGCATTATCAGCATTTACTTAAGTTTAGACAATCAGCAAACCAAAAACCAAACAAAACCAAAACGGTCCCGGATCTGTAGCATTCAGCCATTCTCCAGCTGGCTCTCCAGAGCTCTTGGAGCTGCTTCTAGCATAGCTGTGGACAGAGAATAGGATATGGGGAAAAACTTGGAACACAAAATGTCAGAACTGGAAGGGGAACCGGGGATGTCAGGGCTGGGAGGGGCCTTAGCCCCGACATCGTCCAGGTCAGATTCAGACACCTATTTTCCGTCAGCCAGTCCCTGCTCCTCTTTGCTGCAAGGAAGGGACAATCCGGGTACTCTACCCCAGTCCTAAAAGCCAGGGTGGGATCATTGTACCAGCTTTGAGTTCTTAGGTTTGAGTCCTGGGCTTTTTGAGGCTGGGGAAGGGTTCAGATTCAGGCCACCTCAGTCAGGTGGAAATAGCTTGTGGCCCAGAGGATGCTGGGCTTGTGATCATGCCCAATTCTTATGATGCCCTAGACTTGGGGATGGGCTGACAAAACTCTGAGTTTTGATCTCCAGGAGGAGATTCTTCCCAATCCGGGCTTCTGCTTCACAGATGACCAAATGTTGGACTTGAAATCTGGAAGACCCGGGTTCTAATTCCACCTTAAATACTTACTGGTCTCCCATCACTTAGCCTCTGCCTCATCGGTGAAATGGGGCTAATAGCCCCTGCCTCCCAGGGTTTCTGTGAGGTCCAAAGGAAATAACATAGGTAACTGTTTTGCAAACTTCATGCTAAATAAATGGTAATTATTGTGATTATTAGGAAAATCAAGAGGGCGGTGCTGATTGAGTCTCCTTAATTCTGGTCCAATGGGTAACTAACATTCCACGGGCTGGAGAACTAATACAGCTGGAAATCCCATTGTTCTGAACCTATCTGTGTTTGTTTCCCAAAGCCTCGGTGCTCCTGCATTTCTACCTTTCTTTTCTTCTCTGGGGTGACACTACGGATTAATTTGTAAGCTCTGGTTCCTAGAGGGACCAGGAGGGCGCATACTGCATTGCCCAGGGCCAGAGGATGGCTCCCTATGGACTTGGAGCTCCGGGAGATTCCACCCTGAGGCCAGGAGGTGGGCAGCACTGACAGAGGGCACCCTAAGGGAGACAGGGGTGGGGCAGGGAGTGTCTTTCCTATCCTACGGGTTGGAGAGGGAGCTGCCTCTGGCTTCAGGTCAGGGAAGTAGATACCACTGATAAGACAGGAACTTTCACTGAACACATTCAACCTTTCGCTCCTCCAACCCTTCCACATCACTGCTCAGAGTCTGGGGGGTGAAGGGTGGGGCTTAAGCTAATGGGAAACTGAGGTTGTGGAAGGAAGCCCCCTCTGCCTCTGCCACCGGCTTGCCAGGGAGCTTCAGTTTCTTTCTCTGTAAAATGAAGGGTGAGATTAGCTGATCTACAGTTCCTTCCCACCTCTGACTTTCTGTTTTATGAGATCCAGGGAGTGGTTGGGAAGGGTAAGAGGGCCAGAGCTAAGGACAAGGGCAACCTTAAAAGGATGGGAAGAAAAAAAAAGAGATGGAAAATTCTGCAGCAGAGGAAACTGAAGCCCTAAAGGGACCAAGGTGTAACTCAGAGAATTTGGAGGTACAAATGATCTTAAAGGTCTATTTTACAGAAGTGGAAATTGAAGCCCAGGGAGCTTAGGTGACTTCTTCCTAAATTAGGTAACACAGGTAAGGTCAGATTTCCAACCTAATTCCTCAGGATTCCAGGCATTTGTTGATTAAGCTTCTAAATTGTGCAGGGGAGATCCATGGGCATGGAGTTAGGAAGTCCTGAGTTCATATCCGACCTCAGTCACTCACTACCTGGGCAACTCACTTCACCCTGTTTACCTCAGTTTCCTCATCTGTAAAATGAGCAGGAGAAGGAAATGGCACACCGCTCCAGTATTTCTGCTGAGAAAATTCCCAGTGGGGCCACAAAAAATCGGACATGACTGAAAAACGACAATCCCTTTAGAACCCTGTGAGGTGGGTGCTATCATATCTCCATTTTACGAATGAGGAAGCTGGAGGGCAATGGCCTTCTGAGGCCAGGTTGTCTTTGCCCGGGGTTTTCTTGATCTCAGGATCTATCCACTGAGTCACCTTCCCAATGCACCTCATTCCTCCACGTCACTCAGAAGTGGAACCTTTGGCCTCAAAAGTGACTTGACTCTCCCCAAGTCACGCAGTCTGGCAATAGCAGAGGTTGGGAGAGGGTCTCGGTCCCGGTTTCTCCTCTGTAAAACGTGTAGGGCAGCGGCAGCTCCAGGGCGAGGGGCATGGGGCATGGGGGCCCCAGGGACCCACACCAGTCCTGGCTCTGTGACATCCAGCCAGCCGCTGCCCGTCTCTGGGCTTCTCGGGTTTCCTCCTGAAAGATGAGAGGGCCGGGCTAGCTGATCCCCGACGTTCCCTCCAGCGTGACGTTCTACGGTTTGGGGAGCTGGGCCTGCCCCGCTCCCTCGTGCCCGTCCCCCTCCCCCTCTCGCAGCTACCCTGCCCCTTTAAGGGGCGGTGCTTGGCACCGGGCCCCGTCGGCCCGGGCAAAAAGGCTGGGACTGGGCCGCCGGGGGCGGCTGGAGAGTGGGTCCGGACACCCCCTGAGCGCATCGCAGGCTCGGGCTCCGGAGGCACCATGAGCGGCCGGGTCGGGGACCTGAGCCCGCGGCAGGAGGAGGCTCTGGCCAAGGTGAGCCGGCTCCGCTGCCGGCCCGGGCAGCCCCGGGGGTCCCAGCAAGTGCGGATGGTGCGCTGCCCACCTGCGCGCTCTGCCCTTGCCCGCCACCCCAGCCGGTCAGGCGGCTGGCTTTGGCAGCAGCACAGGCGGCGTCCCTTTCCCCGCGCACGCTACGGCCGGTCGGCAGCTGGGCCGGACCGGGAAGCGGAGGCTAGCCTGGGAACCGGGGCCCGGACCAAGCTGGGATGCGGGGGGCAACCCGGGAGGCTGGGAGGGTACGGAGGGCAGTCAGAGGTGGGATGCAGAGGGCAGGCTGGGAAGTTTCCTCCCCTCCCTTCCCAGCTTCTCTCGCTCCCCCTTTCCTTCTCCCCCTCCCCTTCTCTGTCCCTCTCCCTTTCCCCTGGAGGAAAGCGTTGCCTGGGGGCACAGAAGCCTTCCCCAGCACAAAGGAGGCATTCAGGGCTGGGCAGAGAAGGTGCCTTGTCGCTCTCCTCCCCCCCTTCCTAGAGGTCGAGAAGGGGGGAGGGTTCCTCTTCCTTGGGTTTCCTGGGGGGGGGGGGTCACCCAGGATGGAGAAGAGAAAGGGGCAAAGAGAGAGGGGGCAGGGAAGCAGGAGTCCGAGGAGGGCAGGGGGCATCTCCTGGCACCGGGGCTCCTTATCTCTTCTTCAAGGTGTGGGGAGGAAGGAGGCTCTCCCTTTCAGTGAGGGGGGAGCAGAGGGGAGGGGGAAGAGCCCAGCTTCAGGTCCGAGACCCTCAGCACCAGGTGAGAACTTGCTCTCTGTCTCCCAGTGGGGAAAGAAGGATGAGAGAAGGAGTTAGGTGCTGCTTCGAGGTGTTCCTGGCCGGGAGATGAAAGCCAGGGGGCCATCGAGGGTGGGTGGAGGACCAGGCTGGCCCAGCCCTCAGGTCCGGGGGTCAGAGCCAGCTGAAGGACAATTGCACTTGGATTCTCCCCCCCTCCCCCACCGCTGAAAACTGGCTGCATTACAAGCATCGGTTTGGGAGGGCAGTAAGGTCAGTTCCATTCCGGCTCCATCTCCTCCAGTCAGACTATCTATGTTCTAAGGCCCTCTCAGTTCCTTCTAAATTGGAAGGCCCCTCCCAGATCTAAGATATTATTTGTCAGGTTCCTCCTAGGGCTGCCTCTCTTCGCATTGAGGGAGGGCCCCTGTGCCTTTCTCTAGGCATTCTACAGTCAGCTACCTGGTCCCCAATTCTGCTACCCCAGTTATGACTTTCTTTTGAAGATGTTTTGGGTCCCCAAAGCTGTCCCTTTGGGTCACTTGGTCCCCTGGGGCTTGGCAGTCTGACATTGTTGATTGTTCCTTAGTCCTGGGGCTCTGGGTCCCTGTGACCTGGGTTGGCAGTGCCCAGGAAAGTTTGGTCCTGGATGCCACCCAGGAAGGGGGTAGTTGAAGGTGGAGGGATGGAGTCTCCTTAGGCCATCCCACTGACCTGCCAGGGTCACATGGGGGATGGGATTAGCCTGAGATTAGGGCCTAGCTGGGAGCTGGAGGAAGTTAGTTTTTCCTTCCCCCTCCTGCCTGAGGGCCTGGGGTGGTGAGGGGGCAGAATGGCCTCAGGCCCTGGGGAGAGGCCAGTGCCTGAGGGTGGAGGTGGCCATCTCCCATTGGTTTCCTGTGGTTGCTGCCCAGAAGGGTGAATGACCAGTGGGATGTGCCTGGGGGCAGAAGGTCAGGTGAGGAAGCCCAGTCACCATCTATGTCCCAAATAGCATCAGTGTTTGTGCCATTCCAAGATGGGGGCAGGAGGAGGGTTGGGGAATGGGTGGGAACTCAGCAGGAGAGTCAAGTCAACAAGCATTTATTAAGCACTTACTATGTGCGTGGCACCTTAGAGCAGGAAGTGTGAAAAGCCAAGGGAGGCTTGGGGGCCCAAGAGCTCAGCAAAAATGACTGTGATCATAGAGTCTGAGTTAGTCCAGCCCTCTCCTGAGGTCCTGAGAAGAACCCTAGACTTCCCTCAGGATACACAGCTCAGCCAGATTCTCCCACCCCTCTATTCTGGGCCATCCCCAGGGAGGGGATCCTCAGGATTAGATCTTTCTGGTCCCCGTTTTTTAGTCAAAGAAACTGAGACTAACAGATCTAGTGATTTGTCCAAGGACACCCAGCTGGAGAATGTGGTTTGGACCAGGCCTTCTGACCCCGAGATAGGCCTGCTGCCCCCATGTCCTCTGCCCCAGCCAAGCACAGCTAGAGTCTGGGTATACCTGTTGTGTGTGTGTGTGTGTGTGTGTGTGTGTGTGTGTGTGTGTGATGTCAGAGAGAGAGGCAGACCAGCCGACAGGCAGACTGTGTGTGTGTGTGTATACCTATTGTGTGTGTGTGTGTGTGTATACCTATTGTGTGTGTGTGAGTGTGTGTGTGTGTGTGTGTGTATACCTATTGTGTGTGTGTGTGTCTGTGTGTGTATGTGTAGGACTGCATATGGTACACCAAGAAGGGGGATGCCATAGCAGAGACAGAGGGAGACTTGACTCAGGGTAGTCAGGTCCAAGCGCCCTTGGGTGATCCTGGGCAAGGTTCTCTGGGCCCTAGGACTTTGGGACTCTTGAGCTGAAGAGCAGGTGTACCTTTTATTGAGAGAGTTTCTTCTCTAGCCTCAGACCTTTATTAGCTGTGTGACTCTGGGCAAGTCACTTAATCTCTGGCTGCCTCAATTGTCTTGTTTGTAAAATTGGGATGATAGCTCCTCTCTCTCAGAGTTGTTGTGAGGGCCAAGGAAAGTAAGAGTTGTAAAGTGCTAAGCACAGTGCCTAGTATGTAGTAGGTGCTTCATCAATGCTGATTTTCTCCCTTCTCCTTCTTTCCTTCCTCCCTCCGTTTTCCTTCCTTCCTCCCTCCCTTCTTCCCTCCAGACTGGGAGAAGGAGTGAAGATGGTGATGATGACGTTAATTATAACATTTTACTGAGCTTTAAAGTTTCCCCTGGGAGGCAGGTGCTACGCTGTGCCCATTTTACAGGGATGGGAAAGGTGGAGTGACTTACTTTGTGGGCCCGGATGCTAGTGGAGGGGGGAAGGGGCTGGGTTAACCTCCTATGCTCCCACCACACTGGCTGGGCTGGAGGGCGGGGCGGTTGGGGTTAACTTTGCTGGGGGCCAGAAGAGTGGAAAAGTTGTTTTGGGGGTTTGGGCGGAGAGCCCCCAGAGTCCTGGGAACCTCCTTGTCTACTCTTTTTAGCCTTTTTGCCGATGACTTCCTTTTTCCTTTTCAGTCTTCATGAGCAGTTTTAGTTGAGCCTTGGGAACAGGGTGTTAGAATATATTTTTCGTACATGAGTTTTGAACCCTGGGGCCCTAACTCCCAATCCTGGGTTAATTGGCTACTGGCACTCGCTGCACACAGCATTTCGTTGAACCTTTACACTGGCCCATTGAGGCAGGTGCTATTATCACCCCCTTTTTACAGAGGAAGAGGCAGCATTGGTTCAAAGAAAGACGCACCAGATGAGGCTGCGTGTGTATGTTTATTTCTTTCAAAGCGGGCAGAACATGTATATAGAGATCCTCATGGGAATTCACTGTAGAGAATGATAGACAGACCTTATACCTTCAAAGCAGTTCCTTCTCAGCCCTCCCCCTTTTCCTGACTCAGGATGCCTATGTCAGCCAAAATGACAGTCTCCATATGTGTTAAGCATGATATGAGAAAAGAATTTCTTAAGTGAATCCATGGTAAATACAATAAGATAGGAAAATGGCAAGGTGTCAAGTGAAATTATAGATGCAGGATGCCTGTGTTTCTTCTGTCATTAACGTGACATAATATAACATAACATAATGTGTCAATAGAAAACCAAGATAAGAAAAGTCCCATTATTCAAGATGGCGTCTGGGTCAAGGCATCTTTTCTTTCCTTGGTAGTCATAAACACAAGGCTGCTCCTGGTCAGCTCCATCTGACCTGGTACTTGCTGTATTTTGAGTTTACTCAGAGAACAGAGCAAAGTCTGTCTGTTATACTACAGCATGCAAAGTATTATGATAAATTAAGCTCAGAGTGGGCCAAAGTCTCTCCTGATTGGCCAATCCAGGTTTTAGACCTTTCTCAGGTGATGGGGTTCAAAATGATTTGGGAGGGGTCTACATTCCCTAGCCTCAAAGCCCAGAAGACCAGGGTTCAAGTTTGACAGCTCCAGAACCTCTGAAGTCATTTAAGTACTCAGGGCTTTCAGATTGTGTGTGGCAGAGGAGGGGCTGTCTTCCATATTCTAGCGTCGCTGCCAAGTAGCCGCCTCCTCATCCCATTGGAACCTTGCCTCAACCCTATGAGGGAGGCAGAATGTCTTCTGTCCATTTTACAGATGAAGCTCAGTACTTGGCTCATGTTAGAGATGGTGGTGAAACTCAAAGCATCCTGGCTCCGAAGTCCAGGGACTCAATCAAAGGGCTCATTGGTGCAGCTGGGGGTATTTGACATGGAGAAGGAAAGATACAGGGGAGCTCCAGGGTCCAAGTATGGGAAGAGATCAACCAACCAGCCAATGAGTCAATCAAAATTTACTGAGTACACAGGGTCATGAGGAAGGGAGGTTTACCTTGTGCTGCTCAGCCTGTAAAAGATGGGACTGGGAGTAACTGGGAGGTAGATTTTTAGTTCATATACCCATTGGAAGCATTGGTGATGGAGTGGGCTGTTTCCTGGGCTAATGAACTCCCTGTCACTGGAAATATGCAAGCAGGGCTGGATGCTTGAACTGGACAGTTGATGGATCCCTGTGATATCTGAGGGCTGTCATCTCGGAAGTCCCCAGAGAAGGGTTGTGGGTTGTCCATGGGATGTGGAGTGGGCTGGCTGCTGGGGGCCTTACCTTTTTACTGCCTCTCCCCATAGTTCCGGCAGAATATTCGGGATGTGCTGCCCTTGCTCCCTGCCTCGGATGACTATTTCCTTCTGCGATGGCTCCGAGGTGAGCTGGGACTGGGGAAGGGAACCAGCTGGGGCCAGGAACCTTTTACCAGGCTAACACTGTAATGTCATCCCTTGGAAACCTCTGTTGTTTCTGGTGTTCTGAGATCTGAATTTTCAGTGTCCTTTGGGTGATAGAGCCAGGAGGGCCCTTAGAACCTTAGAACTCAGGATGTCCAAGTTGGAAGGACCTTTAGAGTGCCAGGGCCAGAAGGGCCTTAGAACCCAGAATCTAGAATGTTATAGCTGGGAGGGACCTTAAAACCTAGATGTCAGAACTTGGAGGACCCTCAGAGTGAATCTAGCCCAATTCCTTATTTTCCAGATAAGGAAATGGAGGCTCAGAAGGGAAATGATTTGTCCAAGTTCACACAGTAGTGAAAGGAGCAGAATTTGAATCCGGGTCTCTAGACTTACAGGCAAGGACCCCATTGGCTCAGCCCTCCCCCTTCAGATGACTTGGAGGAGGAGGGTGGAGGAGAATCTAGGGCTCTGTCAGTTATGGGCAGAACGGGGGACAAGGAGCCAGGAATCTGTTCTCTGGGGAAGGGTGAGCCCAGCCTGACCCGGATTTGAGGAGGTTGGGGGGGTGGGGCCCTATACCGCCCCAGGAGCCTCAGGCTAATACTTTTCTAGCTGCACCTTCTCTTTCTCCCTCCCTCTGACTTGGTCTTTTCCATCTCTTAGAGGAAAGTTGTTGGCTGCTTGCCCCAGAGCTGGCTTGGCACAGTGAAGTGGGAGGGTGGAGGGGGCCATGTTCCCATCATCCTCCTGCTTGAGCTTTGGCTGAAGTGGTCCAGGGGATGGAGGCTAGAGGATGGGGGAGGGCTGGAGCCTGGGTGGGGGGGAAGACTCAGTCCCTTGGATCCCAGCTCCCATGTGTCCCTTGCCTGGAGAGAAGTAGAGGGAGTTAGCACAACCTCAGCCACCAGGATGAGGACAGGGACGCGAGGGGCCCAGGCCAAGTCATAGGGTCATGGAGACCCAGGAAATGGCTGTCTTTTTGTGACTCCAGGAACCATCTCTTTCTTGGTCGTGTCTCAGAGGAAGGTTCCTTGGCCAAGCCCAGGCTCTGCTTTTGCAGGACCATATGTGTTTGGACTGTCAGTTTAGTCACAGGGCAGAACAACATGGGTACCTCAGCGGGCCAGCCCTTTAGGTCTGCACAGCACTTTGCTAAGAGGATTTCACTGGGCTCCACAACAACCTGGGAGTTAGGGCTTTTGGTTATACCCATTTTATGGATGAAGAAACTGAGAGCAGCTGAGCTATATGAAGTATCTTGACCAGAGTCACACAAGGCCTGAGACAAGACTCAGATCCAGGAGACATCCCAGAGTTCCCTGCCCTGTGGAAACTGAGGCCTGGAAGGAGCTAAGTGCCTTGAGCAAGGGGGACACAGCTTAAAAAAAATTCTCTTTTTTTGACTATTTTTTTCTTAAATACATGTTTAAAAAAAGCTTTTGACATTTTTTTTTAATTCTGAGTTCCAAATTCTCTTGTCCTTGAGAAGGCAAGCAGTTTCATACGGGCTCTACATGTGCAGTCATGTAAGCATATTTCCGCATTCTGGCCTGCCCCTTCTTGATTCTAGGAGTTGGTTCAAGGGGATGTTTTTCCTGGTTATGAGTTTGAGCCCTTCTGGTTAGTTGGGTCTCTGACTCATCCTGGCAGGGGAGCAGGGGCCTCCAGGCACGAGGTGCCCTGCATCCACTGCCCTTAGCCAGGAGACCTGGCCAGCCAAGGCAGGAAACAGAAGGCCCAAAGGCTCTATGGAGAAAAGGAGGCAGAAACTCAGGCACCTGGCACATGCTTCTGTTCCTCCTGGGCACTCGAATGCCAAGTCCCATGCTGGATGACCTCAAACTGCTGGCCTCCTCTAGTACTTGGGGAGGGTCTGGCCAGCTCTCCTTCCCTGGAAGGGTTCTTGTGAGGTTGGAATTGAAAATGGAGCTGCCTTCATGGTGCACATAGGGCCAGGATGTCCTGGGGCGGTCCCCTGGGATTGGCTATGGGCCTGAGCTAAAGGACAGGGTTCCCAGGGCCAAGGAATAGGGTTCAGCAGTATCCTGGGCAGTGCCCGGCTGGAGAACAAAGGTCAGGCAGAAGTCCCTGGAGGTTGGACCCTGCTCCATAAGGGATAACCTGAGCTTTTCCTAAGATAAGGGAGCTCATAGTTTGTTTTAGTTCCCTGAAGAGATAAGGGCTCAGCCCCTCTGGTCCTTCCCCTGGCTGGGCAGCTGTGAGCAGCCACTACTAGAGCTCATCTGCGCTCTCCACTCCTGCCCTGAGCCCCAGATCCTCCTCCTAGAGTAGACACGCTAGTGAGCATTGAGAAGGCCTGAGAGCTCAACTGAATGTGGGGAGACCTGGACTTGAGTCTTGGCTCAGGTCTCATGTGACTGGTTAAGATATTTCTTATTGCCTAGCCTCTCTCAGTTTCTTCATCCATGAAACAGGTATAATCATAAGCCCTAACTCCCAGGATTGTGGGACCCAGTGAAATCCTATTGGTAAAGTGCTTTGCAGCCCTAAAGGGCCAGCCCACTGAGGTGCCCATGTTGTCCTGCCCTGTGGCTGAACTGACACAAGGAGTCTCCTCTCCCAGTGCCTGTGGGCTTACCTGCCCAAGGCCCAGAGAGGCCAACCACTTGCTAAGGGTCATATAGCTAGGAAGTATGAGAGGGAGGATTTGGACCAGGCCTCCCTGACTCTGAGGCTGCCATCTGTCCCCTCTGCCAGGCAGTTTCTTGTTTTTATGATGGTGAGATGGCGATCCTTCTTGTTTCTGTTACCACTGGCTGTATGGTCTTGGGGCAAGATAGGGTACAAGGGAAAGAGCTATATGTCTTTGGGTATATAGGACTTGGGTTCAGAATCTACCGCTGGGATTGACTGTGTGATCTTGGCCAAGTCACTTGGGCAAATCTCTCTGGACTTACTTCTTCCTCTGTAAAATGAGGCAGTCGGATCATAGTCCCCTGGCATTCTCTTTGTATTGTTTGGTTATTTTTTAGCCATGTCCGACTCTAGGTGACCCCATGTGGAGTTTTCTTGGCCGTTTCCTTCTCTAGTTCATTTGACAGATGAGGAAACTGAGCCAAACAGCATGAAGTGATTTGCCCAGGGTCACATAGGTAGTAAGTGTCTGAGGCTGGATTTGAACTCAGGTCTTCCTGACTCAGGGCCCTGAGTTCCTTACCAGATCTAAATCAGTGATCTTTCTCTGGGCCTCAGTTTCCTATCCTTTCAAACTGGAATAATTTTGCTCTTGCTCCTTACCTTGAAGATAAACTCTACGAGGTTTTAGAAATAACTGTGGTTGTTATCGGGGCCTTCCCAGGTCTGAGATTGTGTTCATCCCCTCTCTCTCCTGTGGGACAATGTACCTTACAGGAAGGAAACTTCCAGGACCTAAGAAACCTTCCGTCCCTTGGGGCCTTTTGTTGATAATGACCTCTTGGGTGTCTGGGGGCTCTAAGCTTACCAACCACTTTGCCTCCTTGCCCAGACCTGGCAGGGGTGGGGGTGGGGGGTGTGGCGTAGCGGGTAGAGGTGGTGATATTTCTGTTTTAAAGCTAAGGCAGCTGAGGCTGAGGACATCCCACTGTATTAGGCTGGTAGGAGCCTGGCCAGACCGGGAAGGGACCTCTAGGGTCATCTCATCTAACTCGCTCATTTTACAAAGGAAATGACTTGCCAAAGGTCATGAAGACCTTTAGGAAGCCTCAGAGGTGTTGAACCTGGGTCCTCTGAGGCCCAAGAGCTGGAAGGGACCATACAAGGCATGCTTTCAGACCTCTGCATTTTACAGAGCAGGGGAGAGGTCACAGACATGACAGAAGCAAGCTCAGAGTCAGGAGTGGCCAAATCCATGACTCCCCTGCCTTCTGAGGAACTCCGGGAGACCAATCCAAGGCTCTGTGAGGCTCCACTGTCTCTCCATCCCTGGGGATGCCCCTTTCCCCACCCCAGCCTCTCCTCCCTCTAACTGTCCTGGTCACCTTGGAGCACCCAGGTCCATGGGCCAAAGTCTTCCTCAGAGGAGGAAGATAAGCCCAGTGCAGGGGAAATGTCAGGTGATAAAGGAGCTCAGGGTTCATCCACTTTAGAGAGAGAGAAAGATCAATGGAGGCCAAACCCTGAGAGACATCAGGAGCCCAGGCTGACCCTCCACTCACAAAACCTGGCTTCCTCTCCCTTTTCCTAGTATCATGACTCTTACCACCACTGCCTGTGTAACCTTGAATAAGTCAGACCCCTTATTTCACAGCAGAGTAAACTGAGGCCTGTTTCCCCAAATTTGCCCTCTTTGTCCAACCCTAAGACTCCTTCTAAGGAAAGGACCTTAGAATCCCCTAAACCCAAGGCCCAGTGAGTGCAGGATGGCTGCAGCTGGTAGGTGGAGGAGGGAGGATGTACAAGATGAGAAGAATGACTTCTGTCCAGTGACCTCACCCTGACTCAGTCTCTTTTCTCCTTGTAGCTCGAAGCTTTGACCTGCAGAAGTCAGAGGCCATGCTGAGAAAGGTGAGGTTCCCTTTGAGCTACCCTGCTAGCCCCCCATGCCTTCTCCTCCCCTCCATAGCTCTGCACTCCATCCCCAAAGGATAGTTCTGGTGCGATCACTCTGTTAAACTTTGAGGGCGTCCATGACCGGCACAAAACAACAAAGAGCCGAGTGTTTGCTCATGGAGCTGAAATCAAGCCTCTCAGGGTCTGCGATTCTGCTGGAGGGGGTCATCACTCCCTCCACCAGCCCAGACCCACGGTCTGTTCCTTAGGAGATGCTCTTCCAGGGTTGCTACGGCCCCCAAACTTATCTGCCTGTGGCAGTGAGACTCTCTTAGCTAGGCTAACCCTTAGACCACTACTCAGGCAGCCTCACCCTGGCTTCAATCTTTTCTAGCTTAGTGGTCCTAATAAAAATAAAAACCACTTCCATTTTTCTATTGCTTCAGGTTTACAAGGTGCTTTCCTCATGGCAACTCTGTGAGGTAGGGAGTGTCAGGTCATTATCCCCATTTCACAAATGGGAAACTGAGGCTTGAGTGGCTAAGTGACTTACCCATGGTTATATAGCTATGAAGTGCTGGATTTGAACTTGGGTCTTCCTAAGTGCTCTCATTCAAAGCAGCAAGCTCCTTCTTGGGATTGGAAATTGTCTGAGCTTGTACTCCCTTGACATTATGTGGGAGAGTCCAGGGTCACCTCCAGCCCACAATGAGGCCAGGGAGGAAGAGGTTGGTAGAGGATGATGGCATTGGGAGCCATTGTGGAATGGTGATTATTGTGGCTGGCGTGATGTTACCTGTCTGGGCATAGCCTCCACTTTTGCAGATTGCGGCCCACCCAGACCTTCTCCCAGGTGACTCTGGTCCACTTTCCCAGGAAGTTCTCATGAGCATTTTGGGGACCTAACTCCAGCTCTCTTGACCCTGCCCAATACTGAGGGAAGATCCAGTTAGAGACATTGCATGTGGAGCACTAGGGTTGGTCACTGGTTATCTTTCAGTCTCATCGCCCAACTCTTCATTTAGACTATTTCTATTATCATTGATAACAAGATCCCAGGACATTGAACATTTTCAGGGTCACTAGAAATTTCTCTCTTGAGAGAAGACCTTTAGGAAGCCTCAGAAAGGGGTCGATAAGGAGGCCTATATCCTTGATAATAAATGCCCTCATTTTTGGAGCTCTTTTTATTTTGTAAAGTTTTCTTCTGGTGAGGAAATGTCCTGGTGAGGGAGGGAGTATGAGGGGACCTCGGGGCTCAGAGAGGGAAAAGGCCCAAGCTAAAGTCACACAGTCAGGATATGGCCAAACAGGGATTTGAATCTGGTACTTGTTGAGTTGGCTTGAAGGTTGTATAGGTTTTTGTGGGAATGAACGCTTTCAGAACTTGGGGTGTGTGTGTGTGTGTGTGTGTGTGTGTGTGTGTGTGTGTTTGTCTTTTCACAGCATGTGGAGTTCCGGAAACAAAAGGATCTTGAAAATATTTTGAGTTGGCAGCCCCCAGAGGTGAGGAGGCTAAAGCATCCCCGCCCACTACCACCAGCTCCCCCCATCCCAGTACCCATCCAGTTCCAGTTCTGCCAATTCCACCTAAGGGACTGGGATTCCAGAATCCTCTTTTAAACCGAAAACTCTCTGGGATGCCGCGAGGGTGGGGGTGGGGGTGGCCAGTTCCTCGGTCCCGGACCCTTCTTGGGCAAGGCACTGAGAGGATGGGTGGCCTGTGGCATGTATCTCCAACCAGGTGATCCAGCAGTACCTGTCTGGGGGCATGTGCGGCTTTGACCTCAACGGCTCTCCTGTCTGGTACGACGTCATTGGGCCGCTGGACGTCAAGGGGCTGCTGCTTTCTGCCTCCAAGCAGGATCTGCTCAGGACCAAGATCAGGGACTGTGAGGTGATCCGGCTAGTGTGTGCCCAGCAGTCGGAAAAGGTGGGTGGAGGCGAATAGGGAGCTACGTACCCCACTGAGATAAGTCCTGCTCAGAGGAGCCTGGCCTCTGCCCCTCTGCAGCCCTGCTGGTTGCTGAGGACACAAGGGTGTGGCTTTTTATTTAGCACTTACTGTGTATCAGTCACCTGCTAAGTGCTTTGGATACAAAGAGAGGCAAAAACACAGCCCCTGTCCTCAACAAGCTTATAGTCTAACGGGGAGAAAGGTTGTACGTCATTAAGTACAAACGAGACACAGACAATAGAGGGGGAAGTAAATTTGAAAGGGAAGGCAGCAGCTGTGGGGCAATGGGAAGGTGGGCTGAGTCTTGAAGGAAGTCTGGGAACCTCAGACATCGAGATGAAGGGCAGGCATGAGGCACAGTCAGTACAAAGATTTGGAGTTGGGAGATTGAAAGTCAGGTTGGGAAAACAGCCAAAGGCCAGTGTCATTGGATCTGGAGTTCATGGAGGAAGGGAATGTGTGAAGACAAAAGAGGGAGGAAGGGGCCACCTTGAGAAGGGCTTTAAATGTCAGGCAGAGGATTTTATATTTATATCATTTGTATGTTGGGAGGCAGGAGGTCTGGATTCTCCTGACTCTCAATAACTTGCTATGAAGCCTTGGCAAATTGCCTCTTCCCTTTTTGGGAAATGAGGGAATCGGACTAAATGATTTCTAAGGCCCCTCAAAGCCCTGACATCCCCTGTTCTCAGGCCCCTCTCAGCTCTGACATCCCCTCTGATGACATGACATGAACCTGAAAAAGTGGGTAAGGGAGGAGAGGGGGTGCATTGCATTGAGCAGTTTCAGCAGGCAGCTCCTTTCCCATCTCCCACAGCTGGGGAAGAAGGTTGAGACCCTGACCATGGTGTACGACTGTGAGGGGCTGGGCCTCAAGCATCTCTGGAAGCCTGCTGTGGAGCTCTATGGGGAGGTAAGAGACCCAGGACCTCCAGCTTCTGGCAGGGCAGGTTATAGTGGGGAACGGAATAAGCACTTATTAAACTCCTTCTATGGACCAGCACAGTGCTAAGCACTTTACAAATATCCAATCCGATCCTCATTGCAACCCTGGGAGGTAGATGTTGTTCTGATCCCTGTTTCTACAGTGGAGAAAACTGAGGCAGACAGAATTGCAGTGACTTTCCCAGAGTCACACAGCTAGTTAATGTCTGAGACTGGATTTAAACTTGGGTCTTCCTAACTCCAGGTCCTGTGCTTTATCCACTTGGCCAACTCTATGTAGTAGGCTCCCCATCACTGGGGCCTCAAGTCAGGGCTATATAACCCTGGGAAGACAATGCAGGGAATTCTTTTTCAGGTACAGACTGGGCCTAGATAGGACCTCTGAGATCCCTCGCAACTCTAGATCTAGGGTCGAATGACCCTGGGTGTCAATTCACTTCTTTGGGACTCAGTTTCCTCATCTGTAAAATGGGGTTGGATCTAATGGTGTCCAAGGTTTCTGAGCTCTAGATCTGTGCCTCTGATACAGAAATGTGGCTTGTTTTTAGAGTCATTAGTTGTGGCCGAAGGAGATGGGAAGGGGCTGGCCAGTTAGCCCTGGGGAGCTGCGTTGGTGTGGCACGCTTGCTCTGGGGTCCTGGTCAGAGAGTCCCAGGCCTTCCCACAATATCTGCTTACAGGGCCCAGAGTTGTTCGACCTTCTTTTCTTTAGTTAAAGGTGATGTCTAGCCCCAGCCTGGCTGTCCAGGTGGAGGCTAGGGCTAGGGAGGATAGTACAGTAGGGCTCCCCATCAGAGAAGGGTCAGGAGGACTGTAGGTGGGACTGGAGCTGGGGCTTGGTGCAGCCCTGCCTAGGGAAAGAAAGAGGCTAAGAATATAACAGGTCTCTTCATTCTGCCTCCAACCCACCTCTCCCAGTTCCTCTGCATGTTTGAGGAGAATTACCCAGAGAGCCTTGGACGCCTCTTTGTTGTGAAAGGTAAGTAGGGGGCCTTGAATGGTAAGGCGAGTGGGAAGGCAATGTGGGCACATTGGGCATACAGAGGTCAATGGAGACGAGGCCCAGTGGATGGGTCTGGAGTCAAACCTTGGCTAACAGAGGGTGCTCACTCATCCTCACGCCCCTGCTGCTGAAGTCTTTCTCTGGTCCTTCAATGACTGTTCATGAAGCCCCTGCAGTCTGCAGAACACTGTGCTAGGCGAGGAGAGAGGTGATCTAGCTGTAAACACTCTCACACTGGAAAAGACTTGGGCCCAAATCCCACTTCTGACATATACCAGCTGTGTAACCATAGGCAAATCCCTTTCCCTCTCTGAGGGAAAATAGGGATAATCTTTGTTCTCCGAACCCACCTTACAGGGTTCAGCTGTGTGGGTGTGACTCAAATTATGAAATGGTTCTGAAGTAACTGGCAAATCTTAAAAAGTGCTTTAAGCACCATGTTAGGTGTGGGGATACAGACAAAAATGAAATCATCCACTCTGTCAACACTAGGGATAGATCACTCAACAAGCATTTATTAAGCACCTACTATGTGCCAGATGTTTCATTAGGTCCAGTGGGGAGAGAGACAAAAATGAAATGGTGTCCACCCTCCAGAAGTTCACATTCTACATGCAATCTCAATAAAGGGGATGAATAAGTCAATGAAACTAGGACTTATTAAGCACTGACAGTATACTAGACATTGCGCTAGGTTCTGGATATTCAAAGAAAACATGAAGCAGTCACCTCAAGGAGCTCACAGTGGGGAGTGGGAGGGTGGGTGGCTCAGAAAACGAAGTAATCATGGATAAGTAAATAATTGGAGACAGGGAAGGCACCAATGATAGAAAAGAGTCAGGAAAGGCTTTTTATAGGAGGTGTTTCCATGAGAAGGGAGTGAATGGAGGGAGGAGGGAACAGCTTGTGCAAAGGTGTGGAGGCGGGAAGATGGAATGTGGTATATGGGAACTGTAAGTGGGCTGGTTGGGTTGGAATGCAGAGAGCATGTGGGTGGAGCATGTGGGATTGGTCAGCTATTATTACTGAAGGCTTGGACTGTGCCTTATTTCCTGGGCTCTTCCATCTTGAACTTGGAAGGGACCTTGAGGTCACCTTGTCCAACTTCCTCAGTTTTTTGCAGATAAAGAAACTGAGATCCAGGAGCGGGATGCTCTTGGCTCCATTTTTGTTTTCCAGCCTCAAGCAAGGTGTCTTGCCTAAGTAGGGTTAAATAAGTGTTTGCTTTAATGTTTAGGTGGATGTTGAACATCAGGACCTTGCAGGATGGGAGGCAGATAGACACTGCTCCCAGTCACTGCCTGGGAAGACAGGTTGCTAGGAGAGATGATGAGGGAAGGGAACAGCCCCTGCTGGGGACAGCCAGGAAGGCTCCCTGGAGCTGGTGATGCTGGCCCTGGACCTTTAAGGATGGGGCAGAGGTTGCCCCCTGCTGTGATGGGAGGGTGGCGGGGGTAGGCCAGGAGAGATGAGTGTGGAGGCCTTGTGGCTTTCAGATGTGGGAGAACAGGTGTCTGGGGCCTGACTGCGGGCTCAGTGGCCAGGGACTGGGGGAAACTGAGGCTTGTTACCTGGCTTTGGAGGCAACTCTGGAACTGGAAGGAGGGCAGAGGAGGCAGGCAGGTGTGCAGATGGACACTGGCTCCCCTTGACTTGGCTGCCTCATGATTTCTCTGTATCTGTCCTAGCTCCCAAGATATTCCCCGTGGCCTACAACCTCATCAAACCCTTCCTGAGTGAGGACACAAGAAAGAAAATCATGGTTCTGGGGGGTGAGTAGCCCCTCATCCCTCTGCCTCAATTCCTGCCCTAGGCCTGGTGTCAGAAAGACTGGCCTCAGATGCTAACTGGGCAAGTCACTTAACCTTCATCTATTGGAGACAGAAATGGTGAACCACTCCAGGATCTTTGCTAAGAATACGCTCCATGGACATTATGCTCTACCAGGTCAGGGAGAGTCAGAAGTAAATGGACGTTAGCAGGCTCCGGGCCTTGCAAGGCAGAGAGCTTGACCATCTTTGGCTCTTTCTGGGTTCCCCTGATTGTCTAATGATTTTGGCCCCACTCAGGAAGGAATTGTGTTGAATTCATCCTCCTACCAGGGTGAGGCAGGCAGGTGTTTGAAAGCTTCACTGTCCAACCCTCCACTTCTCCTCCCACCATTTAACCTGAACAGTATTTATTAAATGCCTCCTATATGCCTAGCCCTCTACCTGGTACTGGGTGTGGGCAAAGACAAAATGGAAATAGTTCGTACCCTCAGGGAGCTTACTGGCAGTGGGTGGGGAGAATGTGGACATCAGCAAGGAAATGCAAGACAGGGGCACGCAATAGTCAAGGAAATTCACCAAGACCTGGGTCAAGCTCAGACCTCCCTGTTCTCCCAGACCTCATGGATTTTCTAGCCTGTAGTTGCTGGCTTCCTAGGCTGCTCTGGTGCAAGGGTAAGGGGTTAGACCTTCCATCTCTGGTGTCCCTTCCATCTCTGAGGCCTGTACTTCCAAGGTTCTGTGGTTTTTCATAGTCTAAGATACCGTGAGGCCAGTGAGGCTGGAGCTGGGTGGGAAAACAGAGGCTGACTAATGGGACAGGGGTAGGACCAGCACTGGGCTCATCTTGAGATTCAGAGAAACATCCATGTTGGATTTTAATAAATATTTATTAAGCATTCTATTCTATGCCATGCACATGCCAGACAGGTAAAAGGCAATTCCTGTGAGAACTCACAGGTTAACAGGGGAGACATCTCTAGATAAACAAGTGATCCCACTCCCTCCTTTTCCCACTAGCTAACTGGAAGGAGATTTTACTGAAGCATATCAGCCCAGACCAGTTGCCCATGGAATATGGGGGCACCATGACAGATCCCGATGGAGACCCCAAGTGCAAATCCAAGGTACAGGGCCTAAAGAGTCTAGAGAGAGGGGGAGGGGTAAACTTGGACAGGACTTCTCCTCCCCCTCCCACTCCCCACTCACCCCCTGGGCTCCCTGCAGATCAACTACGGGGGTGAAATCCCCAAGAAGTATTACATCCGGGACCAGGTAAAGCAGCAGTATGAGCACACGGTCCAGATCAACAGGGGCTCCTCCCATCAGGTGGAGTACGAGATCCTCTTCCCGGGTTGTGTCCTCAGGTAAGGGAGGGCCCAGGCCCTCCAGGTGCCCTACCCACCTTCCCTCTGCAGCCCTTCAGAATTAGGAGCTGAACAGTTGGAAGGACAGGAGCTGGCTTCTTCACAGAAGTCTCCTCAATCCCTTAGTCTGGCCCTGACAGGCCTCTGCTTGGAGACCTTCAGTGACAGGGAGCTTACTATCTCTCAAGGCAGTTCAGTTCTTCCTTCAGTCAAGCCCAGTCTTCCTGCCCACTGTATCTAGTTCTGCAGACCAAGTCTAGGCAGATGGGAAGCAAGCATTTATTAAGTACTTACTGCATGCCAGGTGCTGTGGCAAGGCCCTTTTCCGCACAGTAGCCCTTCAAATCTGCAGACAGTCGCCAGCACTTAGCCCAATGCGTGGCACACAGTAGGCTCTTAATAAATGTTTACTGACTGATCATGCCTCACTGTGTCTCTTTTTTTCCCTGACTTGCATTCCCCTTTCAGTCCCTCCTCTTGCAGCATGATCCCAAAGCCCTTTCCCATCCTGGCTGGTCTCTATCATGGCCTTTCTAGGCTGTGGACTGTGGCATTGAGACCCTGTTTGGGGGTGGGGTCTGAGCAGAGCCTTCTGTGTTCTGGATATACCAATCAAGCAAAGAACATTTATCAGGTACCTACGACATGCTAAGTAATGTGCTAGACACTGGAGACACAAATATTTTAAAAATGCAGTAGTCCCTACCCCCAAGGCCCTTATATTCTGTGGAGGAGGGGGAAATAAGGACATATATAATGAGATGCAAATTAGATTCAAATTAAGGACCGAGGCAAGATCTATGATCTCCTTGATGGAGGGACTGACCAGTGCCTCCTCTGCCATTTCATAGTTTAGCACGTTGGCTGGAGCATTGAGAGGTTCAAGGACTTGCCAGGGTCATACTCTGGCATGTGTCAAAGATAGGACTTGAACCAGGAGCTTGTTGGCTACAAGGTCAACCCTCTAGCCACAATGCCTTGTACAAAATAAATTTATAATAATGGGGGGGAGGGGAGGAGACCCCAGCAAAAGTCCCTCTTAGTGCCCCTTAGGATTGTGTTAATTTTTTGGATGACCTTATAACAAAACTGAGTCTTTGGACTTGCGGTCCAATAAAGTCTCCAGGTTTCTTTCCATCCAACTATTGTCTAGCCAGCCATGCAGCTTTCATTTTTGGCTAGTGCAATTGAAATTTTGGACCCAAGTGTGGAAGTTTACATTTATCACCATTAAATCTCAGCTGATTAGCTCTGGCCTCAGATTCTGGTCTCTCAAGCCAGATTGAGGCTATTGGCCCCAGAAAAGGGTTGAGCCGGGGAGGGATGCTTATGACGGTTCTGTGCCTGCTTGCAGGTGGCAATTCATGTCAGATGGGGCAGATGTGGGCTTTGGGGTGTTCCTGAAGACAAAGACTGGTGAGAGGCAGAGAGCAGGCGATATGACTGAGGTTCTTCCCAGCCAGAGGTACAATGCCCACCTGGTTCCTGAGGACGGGACACTCACCTGCAGTGAGCCTGGGATATGTAAGTACTCCTCTGTCTTGACTTAAGACACCTTCTTCCCCAGGAGATGCTTGGACTTGACCTAGAATGACAGAATATAAGAGCTGGGAGGGGCCTTAGAACAGGGGATGTCAGAGTCATGGGTAGATGGGGCATAGAGATCATCTATTCCTCATTTTATAATTTATATATTTCTCATTTTATAAATTCTTCATTTTAAAAATATTAAATCATAAAGTTCTCACCCTTGACCTTCTGGAAGTTGAGGTCGCTTGTGTTCCAGCCCCAGACCTTGGTGGCTAGAGGCCAAG
Organism: Potorous gilbertii; assembly: GCA_028658325.1. Lineage (NCBI taxonomy): Eukaryota > Metazoa > Chordata > Mammalia > Diprotodontia > Potoroidae > Potorous > Potorous gilbertii. The sequence continues at coordinate 240,283,348 of CM053773.1, forward strand.
GTCAGCCCTCTTCATGGGCTTCTATTCCATTGATGGTCAGACCATTCAGAGCACTGGCTGCTGGGCAGGTGTGAGTCAGGTGATCTGCCTCTGAGAGTTCCCAGGAGCCCAATTAGGAGCTAGAAATATAAGACCTTGAAGCTGCAGCTCCCTTAGCTTCCCTCCCTGAAACAGCATCAGGGCCAAGCCTGGGGGGAGGGTTAGGATAGGGCACAGGGGAGATGATGATGGCAGCCCAGGGGAGCCCTGAGCCTCATCTCCATGGCAGCCCCGATGGGGGTGGACCCAAGACTCCACTGCCAAGTCTGTGTATGATCAGGGACAGCTCAGCCCTACCGGGCCAGCCCCCTTCCCTATCCCACTTGCCTCTGTGCTGGCCTCCTATACTCTCCTCCCTCATGCCCCCCATACACACACTCACCTGCCCTTTACCTCCCTCCACCAAACTCAGCCTTCACCTCCCAGTCTCAGCCTTCTCCCCCACATCCCCCTACTAGCCCTAGCTGTCATAGCCTGGGATTTAATGATGACAAGGACTGGCCCAAGGTCTCTTGTGCTACCATCAAGACCTTGGAGCTAGGAAGCCCTAAGATGCCCCACCCCTCTGAAGAGACTCTTTTGCCAAGACCTCAGTCAGATTGGTCCTGATGGGGGGCAGGCTGCAGTCTGTTGGTGGGAGGGAATATTCCTAGAGCCCCTCTAGGCTGGCTTTACAGCCTTTAGTTATCTTGTTGGAGCTGTGGGACAACCCTGGCAGAGAGGTACTGTTAGCCTCATTTTAAAGATGAGCAAACTAAGGCCCAGAGATGTCAGAAGACTTGGAATGGGAAGCTGACAGCCTGAGTGGCCTTCAGAGGCCAATGAGTAGCCCAACCCTCCTGATTTTACAGATGTGGAGATGGTGACCCAGAGAGACTGGGTAACTATCCTAGAGTCACACACCTAGTAAATTTTAAAAGGAAAGAGTTGAACCGAGGACTTTGTGACTCCAAGATAGACATCTTTCTACTGCATCTTGCAAAACTTCTGATTCTTCCCAGGAGGGAAACTGAGGGAAGGAAGCTCTAGGCCCAGAGGCATCATCCTAGGGGCTAGGATAAAGTGGCCTCTGACACCTTCCCCGACCTAGCCTCCTCACTCTCCAGGATGGGCACAGACAGCCTGGCTTAACCATCTTTGCAGCCTCCTTATGAATGTCAGTAAGCATTGTGTGCCAGACACTAGGCTAAATTCTGGATGCACACACACCCCTATAAAGTCACCCCCAGATCTGGCCACATACAGAGTCAGTGCCCCATGGGCAGGACAGTGAAGGCAGGGTGGGCTGTTCCCACTTGGGCTCACGTGTACACGGGGCATGTGCCTGGTAGGAAGGGAGGTTCAGATTGGGGACTTGGCTGAAGAGGAGGCCTGGTTAGGGCCGGCCAGCCTGGATACTGAGACTCAGGAGCACCTGAGGGGAGCCAGGGCTGGGGACTTGTCTAGGATCTCATTAGTGGATGAAAATCTCTATGGGGTCTCCTTCTGGGAGAGTTACCTAGGGATGCAGAGGTGCCGTGACTTGGCTGGAGTCTGTGTGGAGGCCAGTTTGGGCTGGCTGTGCCCAGCCATGCACACTGCACCACATGGCCCTCCTGGCTGGAGCTGGGCTAGGCACATGGGGAAGAAACTAGAAATGGGAGACGGTGCGATTCCACTTTGTTCTTGACTCACCTCAGTCATTCCTTCACTTTGCTCAGTCAATGCCACTACTCTTGCATTCTCCCACTTCTCCCATTTATGTACTCTACTTCTCCACTTCACTCCTTCATCCATCCCAACACATTTGGGCATGAGAGCTGTCCATGGTGTTGTCTTACTGTGAGAAGAGGCAGCCTGGTTCAGTCTAGGTTCAGTTTAAATAGCTCCGGACTTGTATCTAGGAGGTCTTGAGTTCAGATCCTCCCTTTTCCTCCTCACTGGCCACAGGATGGCTGGGTCACTGCCTCTCCTCCGAACCTTCTGCGAGATAGGGATGGTCACAGCAGGACTGGGAGGCCCCAGGGACAGCCCATACAAAGAGCATTTTGCAGACCTCCAGGACCACTAAAGGTGTTGCTAATGCTTCAGTTTCTGGTAGTGGTGGCAGGGTCATACCGCCATCCAAGGCCCCTCCATGTCCAGAAACATATTGACTATTGACTGGAAACAAATCTGAGACTTTGTCACTTTGCCTCCTTGTCAACATAGTATCGATTGGTTATTAATAGTAAGAAGAGGAAATGTGGTCAAGTCCAGTGAATGCTAGATGTGAGACTGGAGATCTGAGTTCAAGCAGCACTTGGAGGATTTATTAGGCATGTGACCTTGAATAACTTTATGTTTCTGCATCTCGAATAGGTGTCAAGTCAACATGCATTTATTAAGCACCTAGTGTGTGCCAGGTCAGACTATGTTGAGCACTGGCAAAGGCAGTCCTGGCCTTCCAGGCGCTCTCAGTAGAATGGGGGAGACAACCTACAAACACCGATGGATAAAGAAACTCAAGACAAGGATTCATGGGAAATAATTAGTGCAGTGTTGGCACTAGCATTAAGGGAGATCCAGGAAGGTTTCTTTCTTTCTTGGAGGCAATCGAAGCCAAACTACTTGCCCAGGGTTACACAGCTAGTAAGTATCTGAGGCCACATTTGAACTCGGGTCTTCCTGACTCCAGGCCCTGAGCTCCATCCACAGAACCACCTAACTGCTACCAGGAAGGTTTCTTACAGAAAATGAGAGATGAAGGAAGCCAGACTTGAAGGAAGCAGAGATGAAAAGGGAATGCCCAGGCGAGGGGTATGTCTAGTGAAAATGCCTGGCAACTAAGCCACTGTCCCTGGATCTCAGAGTACTGAGAGGAAGGGGCAGGAAGCCTGGGCAGTGTGGGGAGGGCACAGGTCAGGAAACTCAACTTGGGGGGCCTGACACAGGGAGGACTTCAGAGCAGTATGACAACTGCTCTCAGGTGTCCAAAGGGTCATCAGGGGGATGATGGCCCTTCGGCCCCAGGAGCAGCGGACAAGTTACTGAGAAGCAGGTTGATATCAGCATAACTGCCCTGAGCTATCCTGGAATGAGCTTCTAGGTAGGATAGAGAGCAAGACTGGAAGCCACCAGGCTAGAGTTCAAATCCAGCCTCAGACATGAACTAGCAGAGTGAAAACTTCTGTCTGCCTCAGTTTTCTCATCAGAAAAATGGGTAGGTAGCACCTACCTCCAAGGGTTTGTTGTGAGGATTTAGTAATATTGATAAAATATTGATAAATATTGATAAAAGTTCTTAGCATAGTACCTAGCACGTAGTAGGTGCTTAACAATGCTCATTCCCCCCTCTCCTTTTCTCCTTCCTTCTTTCCTTCCCTCCCTTCCTCCCTCCCTCCCTTCCTTCCTCCTTCTTCCCTCCCTCCCTTCCTTCCTCCCTTCTTCCCTCCCTTCCTCCCTCCCTCCCTTCCTTCCTCCTTCTTCCCTCCCTCCCTCCTTCCTTCCTTCCTTCCTGCTTTCCTTCCCAAACCAGAAATATCCTATTTCAGAAAGTGGTCAGCTCCCCCTTCCACTAGCTCTTTAAGACCAGTGGAGGAAGACACTTGTCAGAACTTTGGAGAGTGATTATTGTTCAGGTGAGAGCTGGCCCTGGTGTCCTGGGAATCCTTGCCTGCTCCCATGTTCTATGGTCTTTTTGAGGCAGCACGTAATGAAGTGCATAGAGGGACACATTGGGAGTCAGGAAGACCCGAGTGCCAATCCTGCTGTCAGCTCTCACTAGCTGTGGGACTTGGCCTCTCTCAGACTCATTAGCTTCCATGACCTTCACTCCAGTCCTAATTCCAGGATCTTGTGCTCCTTTGATTCTGTACCCTATGGGCTGGGAGGACATCAGGGCCGATGGAGACTGGGTCTCTTAGGGAGTGCTGCACCCAGTAATGTTTCAGACCAGGGGTTCTCTCCCTTGGGCAGACTGCTGAATAATGCACAGAGTAGTGCTGGATTAACAGCACTCTGGGATAGCAACACCAATTCCAGGGAAATGCAGTTCACAAAATACCTCTTTTTCAAACTGGAGTGTGTGAAACTTCATCTGTGATGTGAGAGCTTTGCTGCCCTGAAGGGGCCAATTCTACTAACTAGCCTTGCTATCGTCATGGAGGTAGGAATGCTTGCTTAGGCATGGCTGCCTTACTTAGAGGACCCTCCAGCCCTGACATTCTAAGTTCCCTCATTCAGTTAATAGCCCCAGTTTCTTCATCTCTAAAATGGAGACAGGGTTGCTTTAAGGAAAGGGGTTAGTAAAAACCTAGGGAACTGGAGAATGCTTTAAAAATTGTTTATATTGCTGGGTTTGGGTCCATTCTCAGGCCTCACAGCCACCTGACCCCTCTGGGTCTCCAAGTCAATCAACAATCATGTAGTAATCCCTACTATGTACCAGACAGCCAAGGCCCTCTCACGTGACCTTCTCTCTCTCTGTCCCGGGCAGATGTCCTGAGGTTTGACAATACCTACAGTTTCATCCATGCCAAGAAGGTCAGCTTCACTGTGGAGGTGCTGCTCCCGGACAAGGCCTCGGAGGAGAGGCTGCAGCAGCTGGGAGAGAAGGGGACGGCTCCTTCTCGTCAGTGAAGACCGCCTGCTGACACCCAGCCTCAGCCCCTCCTGCCCAGGCCCCACCCCCTACAGCTCTGTATTAGGGAACTGGGCTGGAGGTCAGGACAGTGCCCACCCCTGCCTCATCTCTGGGGTACAGTCAGCTCAACCTGGAGATGGATGGGGTGAGAGGGGAGGACTTGAGGGTGGCTAGAGGCAGGGGGCTCAGGAGAAGCCCCTTCACTTGCCCCCTCCCCTCTCTCCACCCTCCAGCTGAACACTGGGTTCCATGAGTGCTGGGTGCTGATAGGATGATTTGTGCCAAGCTCAGTTTCTGTCCTGGGCCAGCTCCCCCTGGCTGGGGGAAAGGGAGCCAGATATTGGTGAGGGAAGAGGTGTGGGGGGGAGACAGTTGGCATCAGATATCTGGACCCTGATTCCTAGAGGTAGTTAATATCAGGGGGCTGAACTGGGCAGGGGTTAGAGGGGAGGGTTCTTCTAGACAGAAGGAGGTCTTTCCAGACTGACCCTTCTTTAAGAGATTCTGGGCCTCATTTGGCCAGCTTGGCTTAATTCCTAATAAATACTGATAATTAATACTGAGAGCTACCTCTCCCCAAGGCCTGGGCCTCTGCCCAGCACTGCCAGCCTCTGTCCTCTGGGCCGTCCTGATGCAAAGCTCAAATGAGACATCATCCCTGCCCTTGGGGGCTTAGAGTCTAGTGAGTGCCCAATATGATGAACCCACCAACCCAAAACTGGCACAAAGAATCCGGGCTGTGCAGTGTCTCCATCAGCCCTTTTGTTTTAAGGAGACTTGGAAAGACGAAGGAACCAGACCCAGGCAACCCCTGCCAAGTCAGGCGCAGAGTCAAGACTAGACTCATAGCCTCCTGACCTCAGGAGTCTTTCTTGGCTAAAGTAGGGGCCACATGGGCTGGTAGGGGCATGGTTGGGAAAGCCCCTGAACCCTGAACACCTGGTCCTTGGTTAAGTGATGCTTCAGCAGCCTGGGCTGAGGCCAGCTGGAGCCCCCTCAGAATGGAGGAAGGACCATCCCCCGTTTCAAAGAAATTCATTTTCCTTTAGGTAATGGGGTCCAAGGTACCAGAGGGGCATCACCCAGTAGGACCAAAGATTTCAGACAGGTTTAAGTCTCCTGTGTGTCTTTCATGAGAGAGGGGTTCTGGGGCTGACTACCCACAAACCTTCTGAAGTCTTGGCTCTAGTGGGCAGAACCAGTAGTGGGTAGGGAGACAGACTTCCTCAATTGATTTAAGGCAAAAAAACCCCAACTTTTCTAACAGTATGAGCTGTTCAGAAGTGAAATGGATGGCCTGGGTAGGTTGTGAGCTCCCTGTCCCTGGCACCATTCAAGGGGAGGCTTAGCTTGTTAGGGAGTCCTTAGGGAGGACACCTGGATCTCTTGGGAGCTTCCAGCTCTGGAGGTGCAGTGATGCTCTGGAGAAGGGGGCTGCTTGGGACAGCTGGTGAGCTCCCCGTCCCTGGCACTATTCAAGGGGAGGCAGGATGTCCTTGGTCAAGGACGTTGTAGAGATTCTTGCTCAGGTAGGGGGTGGCTGCCCCCAGAGTTGGAGGGCCCTGGGTTGGAGGGTGTCTCGGTTTACAAATGCCCTCTTAGGAAAATTAACCCACGAATAAAGAAATCTATGGGATTCTGGCACTCTAGCCTTTTTTCTCTGCTGTGTTGTCTTCACCACTTCCCACTGGGGGGCGCCAGAGAACTCCAAACGCTGAATCACCGACCGTTCTATGCTAAGTGCGCGTGCGCACTGGAGCACCTGTCATTGGATGGGCTGGTGGGCGTGTGTTCCCGCCATATTTACTGAAGGCGACCATGTGGGCTTCTACGTGAGGGCGGAAGTCCCGCCCCGGAACTCCAGGGCCTGGAGGTGGTACCACGTGGTATGGGAGGACCTCAGGACTTGCGGCTCCGAGCAGACTCCGCGGGAATCTGGGGGCGAGGGGTGGGGAGAGGGGGGAGTCGAGCCGGAAGAAGCTCTAGGGACTGTCTAAGAATTCCATTTTGGGGGTCCGGGAACCCCCCCCAACTCAGACCTCCCGAGTCCCTCCCTGCGCCCCACAAAGTTCCCCTGGATTCCGCAGGACCCCCCCCTTACCCCTCCCCACCTCCTCGTAGGAGCCTGGTCCCAGACCCCCATTCTGCCCCAAGCTTTCCAGTCTCCCTCCTCCTCAGGCTTCCTGGGTCAATCGACCATCTTTTATTAAGCGCCTACTGTGTGCCAGGCCCCGTACTAGGCACGGGGGACACAAAGAGTGGGGGCCCCTGAGGAGCTGGGGGGGTGGGGGCGGGCAATGCGCTTCTAACTACAAAGAATCATGACCCGGTAACGAAAGGGGAAGGGCCTGGAGCAGCCCTTCCCCCACACCGGTGCCCTGCAGGCGCCCCGAGGCTTGTTGGTTTCTGCAATGGGGATCCCCAGGCTGGGGGGGCCCTCCTCCGCGACCTGGGAGTCGCCCATGCCTTCGGAATTCTGCCCCCCATCACGAAGCCCTTCAATCCTCCAATGCCCTCCCCCCTGACCTTCAGAACCCCCGTGGTCCCCGCCCCCCCCAACCTTGCCGCATCTCTTGAGGCTCCCTCCGGGGCCCAGGGGTCCAGGAGGTAGACTGGGGCAGAGACGAGTAGTGGGAAGCTCTCCCTCCAGCCTGGCTGCTCCAGGGTACAACAGGGATTCGGCCCCTTGTTTTCAGAGAGAGGGGAATCACTGGGCTTGGGTTCAAATCCGAACTCTGTGACAGCCTGGGTGACTTGGGCAAGTCATGTATCGCAGAACCATAGACTTACAGCCGGAAGGGACCTTTGGGTCCTCCAGTTCATCCCCCCATTTTGCTAATGGGGAAATTGAGGCTCGCAGAAGTCCAAGGATTACACGGCATCTGAGACTGTCTTCCTTCCTCCAAGTTCTGGGCCTCAGTTTTCGCATCTGTAAAAGGAGAGCGTCGGACTTGACCAGGTGATCTCTAGGGTCCCTTCTCGTCTTAAGAGCCACAGTTTCCTAGAGGTATGACCTTGGTCAGGTCACTTCTCCCGCAGGGAGCAATAAACAGGTGGAAGGCTGGATTTGGACCCGGGGTTTGAATGCTGCCTTGAACACTGTGAACCTGGGCAAGTCCTTTCACCTCTGCGAGTCTCAGTTTCCCCATCTGCAAAACAAGGGGTTTGGTCTCTATGACTTCCACCTTTAAATCTCTGAGCTCCGCCAGCCCAGTTGCCTGAGCTGTACAACAAGGGGAGGCCAGCCTCCACCTCCTTCAAGGTCCCTTCAAGGGCCCAATGCCGGAAGACCAGAGCGAGCATGGGGAGCAGCGGCCGCCACGGCGTTCAGACCGTCCCGGAGGCGGGGCGGGGCGGGGCCTCGGGTTCCCTCCCTCCCTCCCAAGTGTGTGTATCCGCGTGTGTGCGGGTGTGTGTTTGCGCGCGCGTGTAGCCGGCGTGTAATTTGCTGACGGTCCCCGGCCGGCCCGAGAGAACGTCCTTTAGGGCCGGTGGTGCCAGTGGCCAGCACAGTGGTCGCGCCATGCCGGACCCCAGCCAAGATGCCCAGCCCGACCTCTACCGCGACACGTGGGTGCGCTACCTAGGTGAGCGCACGGGAGGGGGCCAGCCCGCGGTCGGGCGGGGGTCGTGGGAGGGACCCAAGGGGCGCCCAGTCTGCCAGCCCCCTGGCGATCGCGCCCACTCGGAGGACAGGGCACCGAGCAGGGGGATGAGGGGCCAGGACACAGGTCCGGGGGCCAGTTCGGCTGGCCGGGTGACCTTGGGCTAGTCACTGCCCTTCGTTCTGACGCCGATGACCTCCGGGGCTAACATTCCTCCACCTGACTTTGGCTGTCAGACTTCCCGGGGTCGGTCTGGCCTCCGACATTCCCTGTTCCAAGGTCCCTTTCAGTTCTGACGTTCAGCGTCCTAAGGTCTGTCCAGTTCCGGGGTTCTGTGTCCCAGGATCTGTCCAGTTCTAAGGTTCAGTGTCACAGGGTCTGTCCAGTTCCGGGGTTCAGTGTCCCGGGGTCTGTCCAGTTCCGAGGTTCTGTGTCCCAGGATCTGTCCAGTTCTAAGGTTCAGTGTCACAGGGTCTGTCCAGTTCCGGGGTTCAGTGTCCCGGGGTCTGTCCAGTTCCGAGGTTCAGTGTCCCAGGATCTGTCCAATTCTAAGGTTCTGGGTCGCAGGGTCTGTCTACTTATAAGGTTCTGGGTCGCAGGGTCGGTCCCAGCGTTTACATTCCGTGCTCTGGAATCCTTGCCTGTTCCTACATTTCTGTGTACTCTGTGCCGCCTCTCGCGTTTCTAAATTGTGGGAGCCCCAGGGGCCACTTAACCTCTGGGACAGAGGGGGGGGGGCGAGTCCTGGGACCCCCCCCCCCACCTCCCGCCCCAGCTTGGCACAGTTGGGCAGACAACACAAGGGGCAGGGTTGGAGCTCAGGGCCTCTGCCAAGGGAAGGGAGGGCACTGCACAGGGTCTCCTGTTACGAGGGGGTCTGATGGATCTGGCCGGGCTTCCCAGCCAGAGCTCAGGGTATGGGGCAGGAAGGGAGCTTGACTGGTGACCCCAAGGAATCTCCCCCCATGGGAGGAAACAAAGCCACCTGCCCCATCACTTAGTCAGGGAGGGGGGATCTTGTCCATTGGCACACCCAATTTGTGGTAGGGCTCAGACCTACACAGCTCTGTTCCCTGGCCAGGGTTCTTTTGGAGGGACACAGGGGAGGAGTCCCCAGGGCTTGGGGGGAGCAAAGAGAAAAGGGGCCTTCTTTTACCAGCCCTCTCCTTCCTCCCTCACCTCAACCCCATCTTATGCTGGGCTGAGCCAGGAGCTGGGGCCCTTAACCTGGGGCTAAGAAATTTGTTTTGGCTTCTTTTGTTAATTTTTAACAAATGATTGGCTTCCTTTGTAATCCTGTGTATTTTATTGTATGCATTTACAAACATTCTGAGAAGAGACCTGGAACCTTCCCCAGGCCACCTAAGTAAGGGCTTTGCTCAGAGCCTGTGGCATTCTGGGAGCCCCCTTCCTGAAGGGCCCCAAGCTAGGATGGCTGGGAGGGGGACAGGCTGTGGTACCCCAGAGGTTGAGAGACAGGCACACGTCTGCCCCAGTCCTTCACTGCTTTTTGCCAAGCCAGGCTTCCTCCATGACTTTTGAACTCATTCTACCTCAATCCTCCTTCCTCCTCCCTCCAACCTTTTGCCCATTTCTGCCCCTTCCCTGAGCACAGGACTGGGAGTCAGGGAGATTCATCTTCCTGAGTTCAAATCCAGTCTCGGATACTTACTAGCTGGGTGGTGCTGGGCAAGTCACTGAACCCTGTTTGCCTCAGCTTCCTCATCTGTAAAATGAGTTGGAGAAGGAAATGGCAAACCACTCCAATATCTTTGCCAAGAAAACCCCAAATGGAGTTGCCAAGAGTCAGACCCTGCTGAAAAGACCGAACAAAGCCCCTTTCCTTCTAGGTTATGCCAATGAAGTGGGAGAGGCCTTCAGAGCTATTGTGCCTACATCCGTGGTGTGGCTGAGTTACGGGGTGGCCAGCTCCTACGTGGTGGCCGATGCTGTGGACAAGGGCAAGAAGGCTGGAGCTGTGCGTACTGGGAGAGTTTGCTCTGGGTGGTACTCCCCATTTCATCCCACCCTGTCTTCAGCTATGGGACAGTCCTGTAGTCACTTCTCCCACCAACCACCACCTCCATGTCCCTGGTGAATGGTATTCTTCCTAAGGATAAGGCAAAAGCTTGGATTAGCCTGCCCCTCACCCCCACTCCCCTGGGAGTACCCCTCTTAAAGTGATGCTGGTGGACCCTCCCCCCTTTTAGAATTGTGTCCCCCCTCAGATGCTCCAGCAGCTTTATCTTCCCCTGCAGGCCCTGAGCCCAGACTCAGGCCGGACCACCAAGATGGCGGTGGCTGTGGTGGACACATTTGTCTGGCAGGCGCTGGCTTCCGTGGCCATCCCAGGCTTCACCATCAACCGTCTGTGCGCTGCTTCTCTCTATGTGCTCAGCAGAGCCACCAGCTGGCCCCTGGCTGCCCGCAAGTGGACGACCACAGCCCTGGGGCTGATGGCCATCCCTGTCATCATTCACCCCATAGACAGGTGCTCACAGGGCCCTCACCTGGGAAGGGGGCACTGCTGGAAATCCCTGGGCTTCCTTCTATCACCTTTAGGGATCTGCTTGGCATGTACTAAGTGCTGAGAGTCAGGATCCCAGCCAGGAGGAGAGTAGACTGGCTGGCCAGACCTCCCTGAGTGCAGGGACATCACCAGTGAACTGGAGGTAGCAAGGCAGAGGGTCCAGGGAAGAGGCAGCTGAGTCATGATGGTCACATCCTGAGAGCTGGCATCCTGACCAGGAGGAGGTTTATAGGAACCAGTGAATATGATTGGATGGGGAGTCACATGGTCAGATCTGGGCCTAAGGAACTTCAGGGAGCAGTGTCGGGGACAGACTAGGGTAGAGGGAGGGAAGTCAGGGAGGCCACTTGGCTGTTGCAGTAATGCAGGTGAGGGGATGAGTGGAGAGACGGGATGGGTGTGAGAGGTATCACGGAGGAGGGGCTCTGTAGACTGCTTGAGTAAGTGGGATGAGGAAGAGTGAGGGCTCCTGGATGATGAGGCTACAACCCTGGGTATCCGGAGGGGTGTTTGGAAGAGAGGGAGGTGGGGAGAGAAAGGTTGTGAGTTCAGTTTGGGACATCCTGGGTTCAGTAGTTACCTGGTGGTGCAGGGTGGAAGCCCAGGGGAGACACTGAGGCTGTGAGAAAATGTCTACCTGTCTGTGAGTCATCTGAGAGACCCATGGGAACTACTGAGGTGACCATTGTAGCTAAACCGAAAAGAGCAGAGGCCTTAGCTTAGGATGGAACTTTGGGAACCATTCGTGGCTGGTGGTCCTGGTAGGCAGGATGAGCCAGTGGAGGAGACTGAGAAGGAGCATGCAGAGAGGCCAGAGGATAAGGGAGGAGGGACAAAGCCAGCTCCCCCAAACTCCGAGGAAGCAGGGGAGGTCAGTGAGGTTAGCTGCAGGCCAGGGTCTGATGAAGAAGACCATTCCATCCGCCAACAGAGATGGCTTTGGAGAGAACAATGTCTGTTGAGTCATGAGGTGTGTGAGTCAGATAGTAAAAGGTTAAGGAGTAATTGGGAGGAAAGGCAGTGTCCAAGAAGGTAGTCAAGACAATGGCAGGCAGGCTTGGCAGTCTGGTGTGGTTAGCGATGGGGGACACCTGGGCATGGATGAAGTCATTGGGAAGGAACCAGCAGAGAGAGGGGTGTGTGGTGTGTGTGTGTCTGTGTGTGTGTATGTGTGTGCATGTGTGTGTGTGTCTGTGTATGTGTGTGTGTGTGAGTCTGTATGTGTGTCTGTGTCTGTCTGTGTCTGTGTGTGTGTGTCTGTGTGTGTGTCTGTATGTCTGTGTGTATGTGTGTATGTGTGTGTGTGTGCGTGTCTGTGTGTCTGTCTGTGTGTGTATGTGTGTCTGTGTCTGTGTGTGTGTCTGTCTGTGTCTGTGTGTGCGTGCATGTCTGTGTCTGTGTGTCTGTGTGTGTGTGTCTGTGTGTCTGTCCGTGTGTGTCACATTTCTTAAATGGCAGTTCTAAAGGCGGTCAGGTTCTCTTCAGTACATTTTCAGTTCAGTATCTCAGCAGGCTGGTAGCTTTGCTCTCCCTCTAGCACCTCAGGCTTTCTTGAGAGGGGCCGAGCTTCCTGGAAGAGCGAGGCAGTATCCTGTGCCCTGGGCAGACCTCATTGGGAGGGCTGGGTTTTTTTCTGGGCCTTGTGGTTTAAGATGAAGTATGGAGAGGGCCTGGAGGAGGGCAGCGGTGGTTCATGGTATTTGAGGCTCTGTGGCCGTGTTAGGGCAGACAGCTAAAAGAGAGACCTGAGGAGTCACGTAGAAAAAGGATTAGCTTGACTGCATGAGAAAACTAGGAACTGCATGTTGCAGAGAAGCCGATTTAGGCTTGACATCCGGAAGACATTTCCAAACAGTTTACAAGTGGAGGGGGCTGCCTTTTGCAATGAGACACCTAGGGGATGTCTGACTTTCCATGACCTCATTTGGGGTTTTTTAGGCAAAGATACTGGAGTGGTTTGCCATTTCCTTCTCCAGCTCATTTTACAGATGAGGAAACTGAGGCCAACAGGGTGAAATGACTTTCCCAGGGTCACATAGCTAGTAGAAGTCTGAGGCTGGATTTGAACTCAGGTCTTCCTCATTCCAGGTTGGGCACTCTGTGCCCAGCTAGGTGGTGCAGTGGATAGAACCATGTGAAACTTGGGGTTCTGGAACACCTGGGTTCACTTCCAAATTCTACTTCGGATTCTTACTGGCTGTGTGACTCTGGGCGAGTCATCTAATGTCTCTGGGCCTCAGTTTCCTCTTCTGTAAAATGGGGGGGGTTGGACTTTATTTTCCCCCACCCAAAATGGCCTGTAAGGAGGCTGACTGGAGAACCACCGATGCCCCTTCCAACTCTCAGATATGATTTTCCGTGTCCTGGAGGGCTGCTGGCTGTCCCAAACTCTGCCTCCACATCTCTCCACAGGTCTGTTGATTTCCTGATGGACTCCAGCTTACGTAAAATCTACCCTTCTCAGAAGAAGCCCAGCTCGGCCTGATGCCTCCAGCCCTGCCTTGGGCCCAGCTCTGCCTGCATGCCAACAGACATCCCATCCTCCTGGAAATCTCCAAAGTGGGGGCCTATGTACCCGAAAGCATTGGAGCTCAGTGGAGCCCAGAGATCATCTAGTCCTACCCCTTCACTTCATAGAGGAGGAGACTGATGGCCAGAGTGGAGGGAAGCCTATTCCTGAGGTTATACTGTGAAGTTAGTGGCAGATCAGTTCCTGGGACAGCTGGGTTGTGACCATCTCAAACTAACACTGTGTAAGAAGCATCACCCTCCCTCCACCCTGCCCCATTTCTTGATTTTTACAAAGTGCTTTCCCTCCCAACAACTCCGAAAGGGACTTAGTGCCAGTATTGTTAACTCCATTTGGTAGATGACTGAGGCTCAGAGAGGGAAAATGATTTGCCCGAAATTGCTCAGGGAGAATTCTGGGAGCGTGCAATAGCTGTCAGAGGTGGTCTCTGGAAGCAGGGAAGGGGGAAAACTCAGGATACTGTGACCTAATCATGGAGAGCCAGGAAAATCCCTCCCTCCCGGTCTTTCCTGCAGTCTCTGGCTGCCTGGAGGAGGACCTGGTGAGTGGCCCTACAGGACTCTGGGTGGCTGGCTTCTCGAGGTGCTCAATAAACACAAATCATGTCCAGCAGAATTGGCCTTTTCCGTTTGTAGGAGTGGGTGGGTGGGTAGGTCAACTTCCTTGTTCCCTCTCCCTTCGAACCCAGCCCACTGAGGTCTGGGCAGGGTTTCTATGGGGAAGGGCAGAACAGATGGTTGAGGGTCCTTCGACGATGCCTGAAAGCCTACCATTATCTGTGTGAATGTAGGATGTGAGCTGCAGAGCCTTTGGAACAGGCAGTGTCCGAGATGGAAGGTGAGGGCACGGAATGTTCCAGAGGAGAGTGATCTTAGAATCGGACTAGACAGAGTCCCTTAACCTGCCAATCATGAACTTTTTCGACTCTTTTGAAAATTCCAGGATAACTGCTGTTTTTGTAATCTTGTGTATTTTAAGTTTTATCATGAATGTTATTCTTTTTAATTTTATTGCAATTTCAAGCCATGGTTCTGAGAACGGGTCCAATGGCTACACCCAAGGGCCAAAGAGATCTGGGTCAGAACCGGGGGGATGGAGCCCTCAGGCTTAGCAAGACCAGCCAGGGAAATGCATGGGCTCCAGTGGGACACCCCAGGTGTTGACTGACTAGTAAGCTTCTGACTAAAGACCTGTTTGAGTTGGGTGGGGGTGGGGACAGTCTGAGAAAGGAAGTCCTGCTAAGATATCCGAGGAGCCCAGAAACTTCTAGAGAGGGGTCAGTGCCCCATAGCTGGCAGGGAGCCAGGGAGGGAGGCAGGTCACCTTCCAGCTGCTGGGGCCTCAGTCCTTCCATGTTATAGGGAGAGAATATAGACTGGCAGGGCTCAGGGATTTTAAGTTTATCTAATCCAACTCTGTCATTTTACAGGGTACGAAAAGGAAGAGTAACTTGGTGGTGCAGTGGATAGAGCCCCCATCTTGGAGTGAGGCAGACTCATCTCTTTGAGTTCAAATCTGACCTCAGGCACTTACTAGCTGGGTGATCCTGGGCAAGTCACTTAACCTTATTTGCCTCAGTTTCCACATCTGTAAAGAGAACTGGAGAAGGAAATGGCAAAGCATTTTAATATATCTGCCACGAAACCCCAAATGCAGTCATGAATTCTCAGACACAGCTGAACATCATCATCCCAGCCCTGACTCCCTGCTCTAACCCAGCTCTGACATGCTTAGATTTAGGTTATGCTTTATGCCTGACAAACCCTTTCAGATTCTCTGTGACCTCTGATCTTTATGACTGCCCTGATAGGGAGACAAGCAGGGCTTGCTGTCCCTGCTTTTCAGATGAGAAAACTGAGTCCTAAACAGAAGGAAAACGGCTCACCCAAGGTGACACCATGAATTATTGGGTGAAAGGGAAGTGGGAGGACCCCAGGTTAGTTGCATCCTGGCCCCTTCCACTTCTGCCCTGAGCCCTCCCCAGCCCCACCCTTGGCAAGAGGAGGGGCAGGTGTGGGGAGATTGGAAGCAGCCCTCGCCCATGGGTGGGAATGACCCACACCTGGGCCCGAGGAGGGGCGGGGCAACTGGCTATAAAGTCTGGCCAGGGTGGGCAGCTGGAACACCACCATGTCTGTCCCTGGGGCAGAAAGTAAGGCTGGCTGGCAGTTGCTGATGGCCTTGTGCTGGTGCCTTAGGTTGGAGGGTGAGTGAATCTCCTTGGTTCTCCCTCTAGTGGCATGCATTTATGTCTGTCTACTTCACCCTCCAAGTGACTAGGGAAACCTAGGAGTGGCCTCTGGGCTCCGAGGGGCCTTCACTGGGTTTGGGGATCTCAGTATTGATTCAGACAAAGCCAGGAGAGCCCATGGGCACTGAGGGGCCTTTACCGGGATGTGGGGGGCCTCTATATTGTGGAGGGACTGGCCCAGACAAGCCTAGGAGAGCCTATGGGCACCGAGGGCCTCTCAGTATTGAGGAGGGGCTGGCCCAGGGCCTGATGATGGCGGGGAGGGGGAGCCCTTCTCTTCCCAGTCTCCTCCTTATTTCCCCCTTTCTTCACCCTCCCAGCTGGAGGAAAACTCAGCAAACAATGCTAAAGTTGAGACTTTCCAAGCCACCAGGGCTCTTAGAATCCTGAATATTCAGGGGAAGCAGGGAGAGTCTCTGGATGCAGGCTGTTAGAACATAAACTGTCAAGACTGGCAGGACCCTTAGACCATACAGGAGGTTCTTAAGTTGGAAGGGTAGGTTCTTAGAATACACAATGGAGAATCTCTCATTTGGGAAAAACCTCAGAACAATGAAGGAAAGATTTTGGAGCTGGGAAGGTCCATGTAGGACCATGGGTTTGGTTTCTGCTAAAAGATTGGGCCAAGAGTCTCTCCACCTTGTCCCAAAGTCATTCAATAATGTGGATCTAGAGTTTGGCCTTGGAGAACTTGGAGTCCAAAGACTGAGGCATTCCTGCTGATTGTGGGGGATGGGATCCTGGGAAGAAGGGACACTCACACCCACTCACTCGCACACTCCCTCTCTCACCTCACCCCCCCCCACACTCATGCACCCATATACCCGCGCGCGCACACACACACACAATAATGCAGAGGTCATGTGATCCAACTCAATCACTGGAGAGTAGACAAGAGGTCTTAACTTGGGTCCCGTGGATTCCAGGGTGTTTGTGAACCTGGCTGGGAGAAAATTGCCAGCTTGCTTTTCACTGACCTCTAACTGAAATGGAGGGTTTTCTTCTGTGATTTAAAAATGTGCTTCCCCAGAGTGCCCAAAGAGGCTACCCTACAAAAAGGGGCTGACAGCCCCTGCTTTGGAGGAAGGAACTCATGCCCCTTCTTCTGGAGATGAGGATGTGGGGAGGCAGAATTGCCTTTTAAGAGCAGGTGGGCAAGGCTCTGCTGAAGCCAACAGGCACCATCCCTAATGGAACAAGCACTGGGTCAGTGGGAGAGCCTGGAGTAAGATGGGGTGGTGTCCATGGCCCCCCTTGGGCTGGGTCACCATCCTCACTGCTTCAAGAGCGATTGACTTCCCCATTGACTGCTTGGGCTCTGGGGATCACCCAAGGCAGCAGAAATTCCAAAGGTCTGGTCTTTGTTTTCCCCAAGTCAGCTCCAGCTTCCTGGCCCATGATGCCCTCCTCCAGGAGTGTAATGGCACAGACATCCTCTTGGCCGTGAAGAAGTCATTCTCTCTGGATGGCCAATACCTGCATCTGGGCAGCTGTGCCCCTTCCCATGCCATCACCATGCCTGGCTATATTGTCTTCGCTGGCCCCTTGAAGGCTTGTGGCTTCTCCCAGCTGGTAAGTCCAGGCTGCTGGGCACAGATGACCAGCTGGGTGGTAAGGTGTTTAGGGGGAGTTGAGGCAGCCAATCAAACCTGCCACCTACTCCAAAATGGGTCATGTTGGTGCTGTTGTGGTGACTTCCCTCCTACCCAGAACCTTCTCTACTGGATTCAGGGACTCCTCAAAATCTTAAAGGTTTGATACGAAAACAGATGAGGGCAATGATTTCAATTTTTTTTTTTAATATTTCATTTCCCCCCAGTTACATGTAAAGACAACTATTAACATTTGTTTTTAAAACTTGGAGTTCCAAATTCTCTCCCTTCCTTCCTCCCATTGAGAATATAAGCAATTCACTATACGTTATACATGTGTAATCATGCAAAAGAGATCCATAACAGTGATGTTATGAAAGAAAACAGACAAAAAACCTCGAGAAAAATAGAGAAAAATGTCTGCTTCTCTGTATTCATATTGAATCCCCATCTCTGGGAATGGACAGCACTTTCCATCATGAATCCTTCAGAGTTGACTTGAATTATTACATTGCTAAGAAGAGCTGTCACTCACAGTTGATCATCAGACAACATTTCTGTTTCTTTGTAAACAACACGTTTTGTTTTGCATCATCAGTCCATGCAAGTCTTTTCAGATTTTTCTGAGAGCATCAGAACAATAGTACAGTAGTATTCCATCATAGTCACATACCACAACTTGTTCAGTCATTCTCCTATTAACAGCATTTCCTCGATTTCTAGTTCTTTATCCCCAGAAAAGAGTAGCTATAAAAATTTTTTTACATACAAGCCCTTTCCCTTTTGGGGATACAGATCTTGTAGTGGTATTGCTAGGTCAAAGGATAAGCATGGTTTTGTAGCCCTTTGGATATAATTCCAAATTGCTCTACGGAATTGTTGAATCAGTTCACAACTCTACCAACAGTGTATTAATGTCTCATTTACCCCACATCCCCTCCAATATCTGTAGTTTGCTTTTTCTGTCCTATTTGCCAATCTAATAGGTATGAGGTAGTAGCTCCGAATTGTTTTAATTTGCATTTCTGTAATCAGTAGTGAGAATATTTTTTTCCATTTAAATTTATTTATTTTTAGTTTTCAACATTCATTTCCACAAGATTTTGAGTTTCAAATTTTCTCCCCATCTCTCTACTCCCCCTACCCCAAGACACTGTGCATTCTGATTACCTCTTCCCCCAATCTGCCTTTCCTTCTATCACATCCTTACCTTCCCTTGTCCCCTTCTCTGTTTTCTTGTAGGGCAAGATAGATTTCTATATCCATTACCTGTATTTATTTCCCAGTTGCATATAAAACCAATTTTTAATATTTATTTTTAAAACTTTGAGTTCCAACTTCTCTCCCTTCCTCCCCACTCATCCCCACTGAGAAGGCAAGCAATTCAATATTGGTTATACATGTGTAGTTCTGCAAAAGACTTCCATAAAAGTCATGTTGTGAAAGACTAACTATATTTCCCTCTATCCTATCCTGCCCCCCATTTAGTCTATTCTCTCTTTTGACCTTGTCCCTCTTCAAAAGTATTTAATTCTAATTACTCCCTCCTCCCATTTGCCCTCTCTTCTATCATCCCTCCACACCCCACTTATCCCTTTTCCCCTACTTTCCTGTAGTATAAAATAGATTTTCATATCAAATTGAGTATTCATGTTATTCCCTCCTTAAGCCAAATGTGATGAGAGTAAGCTTCACTTTTTCCCTCTCACCTCCCTCCTTTTCCTCTCCATTGAAAAAGCTTTTTTTTGCCCTATTGTGAGAGATAATTTGCCCCATTCCATTTCTTCCTTTTTCCTCCCAATATATTCCTCTCTCACCCCTTAATTTTATTTTTTAGATGTCATCCCTTCCTATTCAACTCACCCTATGCTCTCTGTCTATATGTATGTAATCCCTCCAACTACCCAAATACTGAGAAAAGTTTCAAGAGTTTTACAAATGCTATCTTTCCATTTAAGAATGTAAACAGTTCAACTTTAGTAAGTCCCTTACGATCTCTTTCCTGTTTACCTTTTCATGTTTCTCTTGATTCCTCTGTTTGAAAGTCAAATTTTCTATTGAGCTCTGGTCTTTTCATCAAGAATGCTTGAAAGTCCTCTATTTCATTGAATGACCATTTTTTTCCCTGAAGTATTATACTCAGTTTTCCTGGGTATGTGATTCTTAGTTTTAATTCTAGCTCCTTTGACTTCTGGAATATCATATTCCAAGCCCTTTGATCCCTTAATGTAGAAGTTGCTAAATCTTGTGTTATCCTGATTGTATTTCCATAATACTTGAATTGTTTCTTTCTGGCTTCTTGCAATATTTTCTCCTTGACCTGGGAACTCTTGAATTTGGCTACAATATTCCTAGGAGGTTTTTTTTGTATCTCTTTCAGGAGGTGATTGGTGGATTCCTTCAATATTTATTTTACCCTCTGGTTCTAGAACACCAGGGAAGTTTTCATTGATAATTCCATGAAAGATGATGTCTAGGCTCTTTTTATCATGGCTTTCATGTAGTCCCGCAATTTTTAAATTGTCTCTCCTGGATCTACTTTCCATTCAGTTGTTTTTTCAATGAGATATTTCACATTGCTATTTTTCATTCCTTTGGTTTTGTTTTATAATTTCTTGACTTTTCATAGTCATAAGCTTCCATCTGCTCCATTCTAATCTTTAAGGAATTCTTTTCTTCAGTGAGCTTTTGGATATCCTTTTCCATTTGGCCAATTCTGTTTTTTAGGGCATTCATCTCATTGGCTTTTGGATCTCTTTTGCCATTTGGGTTAGTCTATTTTTTAAAGTGTTTTTTTCTGGAGCATTTTTTGGGTCTCCTTTAGCAAGCAGTTGACTCATTTTTCATGATTTTCTTGCATCACTCTCATTTCTCTTCCCAATTTTTGTTCTACTTCTCTTACTTGATTTTCAAAATCTTTTTGGACCTCTTTCTTGACCTGAGACCAATTCATAATTTTCTTAGAGGCTTTGAATGGAGGAACTGTGATCTTGTTTTGTTCTGTTTGCATGCTTTGGTCTTCCTTGTCAGCAAAGTAAGATTCTATGGTCTGATGCTTTCTCTAGTTTTTGCTCATTTCCCCAACCATTTACTTGACTTTTGAGCTCTTTATCAAGGTGGTTCTCTGCTTCCAGTGGGTGTGGGGAGGTGTACTGTCAGCTGCTCGATTCCCCGCCCCCCCCAATTTGTGGGCCTAAAGCTCCAGAAACAGTGGCTGCAGCTTCCTCTGCCCCCTCTTCCTTCTGCTGCCCTGGGGCTGGACCACTGCACTCTCCTGCATCGGTCCCACAGGTTTTTCTTACTAACTTTCCAACTTATCCTCAGTGTTTTGGGGTTATCAAGTCTGGAAACCACCACAAGTATGAGAGATTCAGTCTCCCCAAGGCCTGCTCAGGTCCTCTCTGCACTTGTGACCCACACTGAACTGCACTCTGCTCCCAGTGTGGTGCGATAGACACTTCCCAGTGACCTTTCAGGCTGTCTTGGGCTGGAGATTTGCTTCACTCCATCATTCTGTAGGTTCTGCAGCTCCAGAATTTGTTTAGAGCCATTTTTTACAGGTATTTGGCTGGGCTTGGTGAAAGAGCTCTAGAAAGTACATGCTGTTACTCCACCATCTTGGCTTTATCCCCTGAGAATATTTTTTCATATGGTTACAGATAGCTTTAATTACTTCACTGAAAATTGATCATATATTTTGATCATTTATCAATTGGGGAATGGCTCCTATTTTTATATTGACTCAGTTCTCTATATATTTGAGAAATGAGGCCTTTATCAGAGGAATTTGCTTCAAATTTTTTTTCCATAGTTACTGTTGCTAACTGTATTTCCCTCCATCCTATTCCCTGCCCCATTTATTCTGTTCTCTCTCTCTCTCCTTTTATTTTGCCCCTCCTCAAAAGTCTTTTGCTTCTTACCACCACCTCCTCCAATCTATCTTCCTTCTATCACCATCCCCTTTCTCTTATCCCCTTCCCCTCCTACTTTCCTGTAGGGTAAAATAGATTTCTATATCCAATTGAGTGTGTATATTTACTCCCTCTTTGAGTCAGTTCTGATGAGAGTAAGGTTCATTCACTGTCCCTCACCTCCCCCATCTTCCTTTCCACTGTAAAAACTTTTTCTTGTCTCTTTTTTGTGACATAACTTATCACACTTTCCCTTTCTCTTTCTCCTGGTTGTTGGGTTGTGTTCATCCTTCATTGCTGAAGAAGACCATGCCATCAGAGAAATGATGACATGACTTGCACGTGACTTTGTTTTGAGTGAGTGAAGGCTGTGCAAGGTCACCAGCCTCACTTCTCTTTCAGAGTCATCTGAATCCCATGACCAGATATTCATCAGGATGACTGGAGATGACCCAGGATGCACTAGGGGACCTTTGCCCCTTTAGGCCAAGGTCTATGCAGGGAGTCAGTTAGGATGAGGTAACACTCATTCATTGAATAGGCCTATCTCCTGGTACATTCCTCTCTCTCACTCCTTAATTTTACTTTTTAGATATCATCCCTTTATATTCAACTCGTACCTGTGCCCTCTCTCTCTCTTTCTCTCTCTCTCTCTCTCTCTCTCTCTCTCTCTCTCTCTATATATATATATATATATATATATATATATATGTATATTCCTTCTAACGACCCTAATAATGAGAAAGATCTTGTGAGTTATAAATATCATATTCCCGTGTAGGAATGTAAACAGTTTAAACTTAAGTCCCTTGTCATTTCCCTTTCCTATTTCCCTTTTTATGCTTCTCCTGAGTCTTGTATTTGAAGTCACATTTTCTATCCATCTCTATCCATCAGCAATGCTTGAAAGTCCTATTTCTCGTCGAATATCCATTTTCCCCCCTAGAAATTATACTCCGTTTTGTTGGGATACGTGATTCTTGGTTGTAATCCCAGCTTCTTTTGGAGGGCACCAATTTCAAAGAAAGGTGAAATCAACGTGGGCCATGGTGGACACTCAGGATGTCGTAGCTAGCTGTAAATTACTTTGTTTTCCTTGGATGTGGTATCAGGAATACCTGAGTTCAACCTTTGTTAAAGCCATTTTCAGTCATGTCTGATTCTCTGTGATCCCATTTGGGGTTTTCTTGGCAAAGATACTGGAGGAGTTTGCCTTTTCCTTCCCCAGCTCATTTTACAGAGGAGGAAACTAAGGCAAACAGGGTTAAGTGATTAATCCAAAGTTACACAGCTAAAGGAGGGAAAGTAGTATGTATGAAGATAAAGGAGAGAGAATAATAACTAAGAACATCAGTGAAAGTTTTATGGAGAAGGTAATATTTAAACTAAACGTTGAATAAATGAAACTAGGGATTCCAAGGTATGGTGGTAAAGAAGGAGCATGTACCATGCATGGAGATAGGAATGGAATGTTTCATACAGGAAATGGCAGTGGACAGCTTGACTGGAATTTAGAGCATGTTGAGTAAGAAGGAAGGCAACAAACATTTCTTAGGGACCTACTGTGTGCTAACTGCTGTTAGTAATATAAAATGTGGACAAGTCAGAGCCAGATGGTGAGACTTTAAATGCCAGACTGAGAAAGAGGTATTGTATTCTAGAAATACTAGGGAACCACTGGAAATACGCATACATATGTTTTATTTATGCACACATATCTATATCTATATTTTGAGAGGAGTAGCATAAGTAGACCTGAGATTTGGGAATACTCATTTGTGTGGAAGATGAATTGGAGAAGAAAGAGACTGCAAGGAGGGAGATCAATTAAAAGTCTACCCCAATAGTCCAGGTGAGAGGTGATGAGGGGTCTGGAATAGGATGGTGACATGTGAGTGAAGAGAAGGGGGTCATAGAGATGGAAACACTCAATTGGCTAATTGAGTGAATCCAAGGGGTCAGTCAGAATAAGGGAAGAGCTTGAGGATTAGGCTGAAATCAAAAGCCTAGCTGACCAGGAGGGTGAGGGTGCCTCCCACAGAAATGAAGGGTCTCCCTTGGAGGTCAGTTTCAGGAGGGTCACTGATCAGGAAAACTAGGGGTTTTTAGACAAGGCATGCTAGCTGTTTTCAAATGTTTGAAGGGCAGAGGAGGAGAGGAGGGAGTTGCTGTGTTCATTTGTTCCCAAAAGGCAGAACCATGAGGGATGGGGGTAGGGGTGGGTAGCCTAGGAAGCTGTTCAGAAATTGATGGAGGTCTAATATTAAGAAGAACTTAATGAAGCCTATCCAAAAGCTGCCTCTGAAGGTAGTAAATTCTTTATCACTAGAGGCCTTTAACTAGGGGTAGAATGACTACTTGTTGAAGATCTTTATAAGAAGGGATTCCTATTTAGGTCTGGGTTAGACTAGATGGACTGAAGTCCCAACTCAGATTTTGGGGTTCTATGAAGTCAAAGGTCTTGACTTGGGGGAACAATATGGTTTCCCAATCTGGGATGAAGCTGCTAGTTCATAAGAGGGTGTGTGTATGTGTGTGTATGTGTGTGTGTGTGTGTGTGTGTGATCATATCAAGTTGTCTTATCTTAGTTATATTTGGCTGTGCTTGCCTCTCCTCTGACAGAGACCCCACAACCAAGGAATTTTCCAGGAGGGTCTTGGGTAGTGTTGACCTGAAAACTTGTTTAAGGAAAGGTGGCAACAGGCTAAATTCATGCATTTTATGATTTAATTAAACAATTCCCTATTAAAGAAAATGGTAACATAATGCATTATGGAGCCAGGATTAGAACTGGCTACCCAGTACAGAAATCTTCTGGCTTATATACATTTTGCCATGAGAAAGGAGTTCTCTTAGATAAACACATTGTAAACAAAGTAGCATCAGTTGGGTTTTATGATCCCATGCTACAGAAAGAAGCATGTCTCTGTGATTTAAGATAAAGAAAATGTCCCAGCACCCAAATGACAGATCCTGTCCTAAACAGATCTTTGAAGTTGTGGTATCTTAACAGAGTTGACAAAGGTGAAGTTACAACCCAGGCCTTATCACTAAGATGCCAGAAGGAGGATCTGGTAAGGAAGTCCCATTTGCTTGCTTGACATCAAAAGGTATCCTCTAAATTAAACACAGGGGACTATTAGGTCCAGGCTCTTCTTAATTCAAACTTTGGCCCTTATTAAAGTCCAAAATTTATATTAAATATTATCAGTAGGGATTTGGGGAGTAAGAGACTTGCCTGTCTCTTCCAGACTGCTGGGAGAATGGTTGAGTTCTTTGCTGACCTGGTCTACAGTCCCCCACCCTGGATCTCAGCACAACCCTACCTTGAGGCTTTTAGACATCGAATAAATTGTACCTACACTGGGTAAGTTGTCATGATATCCAGGGATTTTGAGTCAGGGTAGGTTGAGAAAAAGAGTACAGGGAGTAGATTAGATAGATGTACCCTTTGAGCCACCTCTGGGAGGTGACTGGCTAGGAGCCTGGGGATGGGGGTGCAGAAGCTGAGTTTGAGAGATCTTTTCCATTTCCCTGTTACATCCCAGCACTAGCATCCTTTGAGTTTCTTTCTGAAGTTGCAGATTTAAGAATGTAGGGATTTAGGACTCCTAGTCCAACCTTCTTCCCCTTATTTTATTTTAGTTAGATTTGTCTAGGTCTGAAAGGAGTACATCAAAGTCCATAGAGCTAGAAATAGATTCAGAGAAGGAAAGGGACTTACCCAAGCTTGTACAAATAATAGACCTAAGACTGGAATCTAGAGTTCTTTCCTTAAACTTGAGCTATTTCTAACACAATCATGTTGACCTAAGGAAACCTTAACACCCCAGCCATCACCTCTGTAACTGACCATAGTTTGTAGGGAAAGATAAAATCCAGTGGCTTTAACAACTTCTACTTCCCTTTCCTTTTCCTAGCTTTAACTCTCTGCTTACCTTACAAGGTTAGCGGCCCCAACCCCATCTCAGGTCTCTTCTGTGACTGGATCCTTGTCTGGCCTGGGGCACTTGGACTTCTCAGTGCGGCTCTGGCCAGGTGAGTCCTAACTGGGAGTGGAAGGGAAGGGCTACCTGGTCCAAATCTGCAGGGGGTATGAAGAGCTAGACTTCCTTTTCTAACCCTTCCAAAGTTGCCTACGGAGGATAGGCAGGTGGCTGAATTCTCCCACCTTCTTTCCACCTGCCTCTGAATACAATTGAAGTTAGTTTATCATCCACTGAAATGCTCCCCCTCCCTCCTCGCCCTCTCTCATTTCCCTCTTCCTCTCCTCTAGGAGACTTGGCTCCACCCACTGAAAAGGTCACCTCTAACTCTACCACTGTTGCCCTGGGTTCTGAGCTCCAGGTGGAGTTCTCTGTCACCAGTGACTTCCAGCAGCCCCTGCAGCTCTATGTGGATACCTGTGTGGCCTACCCTGCACCAGAACTGAGCCAGCCCCGTCTGCGTTACAACGTTATCCAGAACTCCGGGTGGGTGTCAGGGTGGGCTTATGTCAGGGGCTGGGAGGAAAGTGCTGATATAAAAAATACTCAAGGACTTGTTGATAGAAGAGGAAGATCTACATTAGATAAAAATAATGAAATGATTAGTAGACACCAGCGTTAGAGCTTCTATCTCAAGCTGGAATTTGTTGATGGAACAGGAACTCACCAGACAGCCCCAGGGCTATAATTTATATCTCTGCTTGATTTTCTAGCCTCTACAGCTAGTTGATATGATTCCTTGACCTAAGGAAATGTCAATTACAAAGCCAATACAGAAACAGTCTCTTGCCACAGTACCAAGGGTACTTTCCTGGAGTATAGGAGGTAGAAATGTGGAGGAAGGGCTATTGCCCATCATGCCCCTCCCTGTTTCATTTTGGTGTTCATTATTTCTTCTCTTCCTGCTTGGCCCCAGGAAGATTATTGACATGTAGAGATATGTGCTTGAGGAGGCTACGTATAGTTTGGGATCAAAGGTACAGATGCCCTGAAAAATCCAGCAGGGCGTATTCAGATCTGAATGTCTCAGGTAAAAAGGTTGGCCAGAGATTCTAAATCCCTATGGGCATCTGCACCCATAAGGCTGATTCTCCTAGTGTGTCAGTGATGGAAGGGACTTTAGAAATCATTTATCCTAAGCCTCTTATTTTACATTGGGGGAAACAGACTCAGAAGGGAAGAAACTTGGCCAAGGTCACACAGCCAGTTGGTAGCAGAGTCAGACTTTAAACCAGTGTCTCCTGGCTCCCTGTCAGATCTATTTCTTCCTAGACAGGCCTGGGGTGGAGAGGCTGGTGTTGAGAGAGCTTGTTTCTAGCCTGTCCACGTTCTCATGGGCAGAGGCTCTTATGGGGCAGTCAGGGTAGGGAAGGAGGATTCCTTGCTCTTGAGTAATCATCCTCTCTAGAGGGGGTTTAGGACTTTTCTGCTGTCAGGAAATGGCATATGTGTCTGAGGCAGCATGAATACTAATGGTGCCTTCAGCCTTGGTTCAGAAGACTTGAGTTTGGGTCCAACTCTGCTGTGTGACCTTAGGAAAGTCACTTATTCATTCTGTTTTGCTTTCTCTCATCTTTAAAATGAGATGGTCCCTGTTCTCCTGTGTCTCCAAAGCTTGCTGCCTCTTCCCCAAAGGACTCAAGTTCATCGCTGATGGGATACCTTTTTTCCTCTGCTTCCTTCTATTTAGATGTTTTGTGGATGGCCAGGACGCTAACTCCAGGTTCCTGCCACGGACATCCCCGGAGACTCTGCTGCTCTCCCTGCAGGCTTTCCGATTCACTGAGCTAGACTCAGAAGTGAGTGAGGACACTTTTTGGCCTGGAACTGGATACTTTTCTAGGCTTTCTTCCCTAAGTGTGCAAGGGACCTGAATGGTTTTTTTTCTTCTTAAAAGCAAGTTTTATTTTTGCCTTTTTATTTTTTACACTGTTATTACCCTTATTTTACAACTGAAGAAATGGAGACAGACAGAGGTTGAGAGACTTGCCTCAGGTTCATCTAGCTAAGTAAGTGTCTGAGCTTGGATCTGAACTGTTTTCCTCATTTCAGACCCAAACTGTGCCAACTAGCTACCTCCAAACAAGCATTAATTAAGTACCTACTATATACCAGGCACAGAACTAAGGTGGGGGTAGGCAGGAGACAAAAAAAGGCATAAAAATATGTTGTATGCACCATTCTGTTCCAGTTGTCCCCTGCCTCTCTTCTGAGAAGAAAGCATCTTTTATTTTTGTAATTTTTGATCATCTTTATTTAAAATTACTTTTTCATTATTTTATTAATATTATTTTTCCTGTTACTCAGAATTGGCTTCCTTTTTGGAATCCTTTCATTTATGTCACTGTAGTCATTGTGTCTCATTCCCTTGATTCTTATTTCCCTCTGGATCGGTTCGCCCAAGTCCAGGGGCCTGAATCTAGTGGGAGGAACTGGCTCTTACCCTGTCTGTGACCAGGCTTCTCAGGAATATAATTTTATTTTATTTTTTCAATATTATTTATTTATTTGTTTTCAATTTTCAACAATCACTTCCATAAGTTTCAAATTTTCTCCCCCTTCCTCCCCAAGATGGCATGCAATCTTATATGAACTCTACATATAATTCTTATTAAACACATTTTCACATTAGTCATGTTGCATAGAAGAATTAAAACGAATGGAAGAAAGCATGAGTAAAACTAAACAAAACCAAGCATAAAAAAGAAAATAGTCACTTCATTCTGCCTTCTGAATTCATAGTTCTTTCTCTGGATGTAGATGGCATTTTGCATCCTGAGTCCTTTGGAGATGTTTTAGGTCCTTGCATTGCTATGAAGGGCTTAGTCTATCAGAAACAGTCCTCACACACTGTACCTGTTACTGTGTACAATGTTCTCCTGGTTCTGCTCCTTTCACTCAACATCAGTCTTTTCAGGTTTTTCTGAAGTCTGCCTGTTTGTCATTTCTTACAGCACAGTAGTATTTCATTATTTATATACTACAATTTGTTCAGCTATTCCCCAATGAATGGGAATCTTCTAGATTTCCAGTTCTTGGTCACCACAAAACGAACTGTTATCAATATTTTTGAATATGTGGGTCAAGAATATCATTTAAAAGTATTTGAAGAAAATGTTCAGTTTCACTGGGAGCTAAGTGACAACAAAGAAGTGATCTCTTCAAACTCCCTCTTCACAAATCTATCCATGGATCCCTTGGGGAGTGGCCTCCCCACTGGTAACAGGACTGAGTTTTCATCCTTGGGCCCACCTGAATGTGGGGGGCTAGGTACAGCTGGGGCCCCCCTGGGCCATTGGGGACCCCAATCCTCCCCTTCAAGGCTGGTTCTTGTTCTGTAGGTTCATCTTCATTGCCACCTGCTGGTGGGGGACCCCAAAGTCCCCTCTGACAGCATGAAGAAGGCCTGTTCCTTCTACAGAGAAACAAACAGGTAAGTGTCACTGCAGGGCTGGGGCCCAGATTAGATCTCATGGGACCAAAAAACAAGTGCTTCCTGCTTTGGGCAAAGGTAGTCTTGCTAGGGAGGTAGGATCCTCTGCTGCAAGTCAGGTGACTTAGTGGCTAGGACTTTCTGGGCTGGGTCTTAGGAAGATGTGGGTTTAAATCCTTCTTGGATGCTTGATAACCATGTGACCCAGGACAAATCACTCCCCTTTCTGGGCCTCAGTTTCCTCAGCTGTCAAATGAGGTGGGTTGGATCATATGGCCTTTGAGTTTCTTTCCAGTTTTGACTCTGATCCTGTGAAATGCCTGGTGATTTTTAGGGTGTTGTATCATCTCCATGAATAAAACCAGGTCTGTTTTAGCCATGGAGCCATGGGCTTTGGAGAGGTTTCTTCTCTGAATCTTCAGTAGCTTGTGGAAGAGCGAGCTCTGATGGAACCTGACCAGCTACTTGTCAGGTGGTTGCCCATGAAGGGGAGTGATGATCCCAAAGCAGCAAGTCAAAGGGTTATTGCTCTATCAGAGCTTCATGAGTAGGGAAGTGATCTAGTGAGATGTGTGCCTTAAGTGAATCATACCTTTGTTCTTTGGGGTGCAATGAGAGTGTGGAGCCTTTGATGTAGATTCCGTCCTGGTCTATTGCTGTTAGATGGGGTCAGCTGGGTGGGGGGGTTGACCATGGAGGGCAGTACACCATGGGCCAGGGAGCAGAATTGGGGTATTCCGATGCCTGGCCTAGGTTGCTTCTTCTGTTCACCACCCCTTCATGGTCTCAGGTGGGTGCTTCTGGATGACCCCTCAATGAGCAGTGTGTGCCACTGCTGTGAGACTCGCTGCCTGCCCAACCAGCCCTTGCATAGGAAGGATCTAGCAGGTAGGAGCCGGCTTTGTCCAGCCACCTCTTGGCCTTGTGGGCAGGAAGAGTTCAGGGTTACAGGGGAGGGGAGGGGATGGGGCGGCAGATACACTAGGGTGAGAGGGGTTGACCGTTGGGAGCTACGAATTATGAGGAAGCCGGGGTGGCCTCTGCCTTCCAGGGTCTGGGAAGCCCTCTGAAGTTACTCTTGTACATGCCAATCCATTGGTCAGAAAGGAAGGCTCCTCCCAGGTCTCAGCTCCTCCTCTGCTCCTAAAAGACAAGGGCAACAAAAGTAAGTGATGGGGTGAAGGTTATGGACCCTTGTGGAAAATTTGCACTAACCATCCACTTAGAATCCTGGCTCTAAGCTGGGCTGGAAGGAACCTGGGAGATCACTAGGAGACTGAGTTCTAGAGAGGGGCAGTGACTGGCTGTGGGTCATCTGTAGTTGTCTGACATGGGAATTGAATCCATATTCTGCCTCCCAATCCAGTGCCCTGTGAGCTGTGCTCTAAGCATATAGGTGCCCTCCTGGCCTGCCCAGCTCTCCCTGATCTTGTAAGGAGAACTATAGAATCCTAAGGTAGAAAAGGGAACTTAGCTCTCATCCAGTCCTTGTTTCAGAAGGGGAAACTGGGTCCCAGAGGAGAGAAGTGCCTCAGAGTTAGAGTTGGATCTTGTCCTCTTTGGACCTCTGAGGGCATTGAGCCCAAGCCAACTAGACTATTCCCAGTGGGGGAGAGTCTTCCTGCTTCTGACTAAAGACATTCAGAGAGGGGGTGGAGAGGGGGAGGGAGCTCACCACCCCCAGAAGCAGCCGATTTTATACTTTGTAAACAGCGCAATGCCAGGAACACAGTAGGTGTTTAATAAGTGCTCCTTTCTTCTTCCCTTCCTTACCCCTGTGATTGTCAGGACATTACCCAACATCAAGCTGAAATCTGCCTCTGTGCCCTTCATTATTCCTGGTTCTTTGCTCTGGGCCAAATGCCTCTTCCTCTCCCCCCATATGACAGCCCTTCCCTTGAAGAGACTTGTCAGATTCCTGTTCCTGTCCTCCCCTCTCCCTCCTGCAGGTGAAATGTCCCCAGCCCCTTCTCCCGATGCCTGTTTGGCCCAGGCTCTGACACTTCCCAGCCTGATACCCACTTCTGGATGCTGTCTGGCTCCTCTTGGGTCATGGCCCTCAGGATCAAGCCCAAAGCTCCCCAGGAGATCTCACAGGGACTTCAGCCCCCCTGTTCTGGAAGGCAGACCCCCTCTGAAAAGGTCTAGAGGCCCACAAGGTCCAGGATGCCCAAAGACCCCCTGCCTCCAAGGCAGGACTGGTTTAGGGTCACCCAGCAGGGCCTGAGCAGGTAGCCTCGGGTGTCTTCTGCTTCGGTCAAAGTTCCTGACTGTGGTTGTCTCTGTGCCTGTGTTCCTACCTGACTCAGTGGGTGACCTTCCCTGGGCCTCACTTTCCTCATCTGTGAAATGGTTATGATTAAACAAAGAGGCACAAACATCAGCAGTCTTATCTCTGACCCTTAGGGGTCCAATGGTCACTAGATCACTTCCCTACTCATGAAGCTCTGATAGTTAGAGCAGTAACCCTTTGACTTACTGCTTTGGGATCATCGCTCCCCTGCTTTTTCTCCCCCAACACTCCTTCCAGGAGGCCCCTAGACCTGCTGCTGATCCCGGGCTCTCTGCTTTTGGAGGTGATGTTACTTGTCATCCTGGTCACACCTTCTGCATCCACAACAGAGTTCAGCAAAAGTCTCAGACTGGGACCCACTAGGTGTCTCCTACAGGGAGGTCTGTGTCCTCTGCTTCCCACAATTTCTCAATAAAGTCCTAGATTGGCATGCCAGGCTCCCTGTCTTTTCCATGCCTTGGATGAGGGGAGAGAGACTTCCTGGGGTCATAGCCTTGGAGGCCATCTCATCATTTTAGAGATGGGGAAACTGAGGTCCAGAGAAGGGGAAGGTACTAAGTTGTCCAAGATGACAGAGAGGAAGCACCTGAGACTCTGAGGGCAACCCAGACGTTAAAAGTCAGAGGTAGGATCAATCCCTGTGTCTCTCACCTCTCTGTGCCCAGAAGAGGAAAAGCAGACTGATGGCTAGGGAGCCCTCAGCAAAATCTGTGCTGGGATGTGGGTTAAGTTACCATCTCCACAAAATTCTTGCCAAGGCTGGGAAGGGCAGCATGTTGCATGTCTTTTAGGTTAGAGGCAGAAAGGGCTGGGTTTCAGCAGAAAGGAGCCGAGTTCAAATCCTTCCTAGTGAACTAGCTGTGTGATCAAGGGCAAGTCAACCTGCAGGCCATGATGTCAATTACTAGGTAGTTATCAATAGGAATGGGTTTCAAGCCATTGGACCTTGTAGTTATTGGGGGTCCCACAGAGCACAGAGGGCAAGGTCTGGAGTCGGGAAGATCTGAGTTCAAATCCAGCCTTGGATATGTACTAGCGGTAACCCAGGCAAGTCAGTTTACCACTGCCTGGCTGTTTCATCTGCTGAAAAACAGGGAACCTCCTAGGTTTTTGTGAAGATCAAGTGAGGCAATAATAGTAAATACTTTATAAACATTAGCTGCTGTGATATCATTCCAGGCAACCTGGTTGAATGGGGCACGGGGGTACCAGGCCCCATCTTGAAAGTTCTGGACGTGTTCCACAATATTTTAACATCTCTTATTTCATGTGGGGAGGGATTGTCACTTCTGGGCCCCAAGACAACTCTCTAAAGGCTGTTTTTCATTTTTAAGAAAATGAATTAATTTCATTTTTTTTCAATGAACTAAAATGGATTGTTGTCTCTCCTCCAACCCTGCCTCTCCCCCACTTCGGAGAGTGAGAGCACCCTTGTACCAATAAGCTTAATTAAACAGGACGAGGTCATGTGATGTCCTTGTCCGAATCATGGGGCTCCTCCTGCAGAAGGTGGGTAGCTGTGGCTGGCCCCTTAATCAGAGCAATTGTGTTTTTTCAGAGCTGCTGATTCTGACAATACTGTCATAGAAGCCGCAATCCCTTAAGCACCTACTATGTGCCCAGCTCAGCACTAAGCTGGCAACAGACAGTCCTTGCCCTCAAGGAGCTCTCAGTCTCCCATAACGCAGGACAGCCAGGAGGATCTGGGCCTCCCGGGCAGGGAAGGTGGAGCTTCAAGAGGTCTGCAAAGGGGAATGGACCTGAGGCTCCAGGGAGCTGTCCAGATGCTGACAATCAGTGTCTGGGGTCAGTGAAGTCCTAGAGGCAGCTACTCTCCCTTGGAACAAGGACCCCTGGATTTGGGGCTTCTCTCCCCATTCTTCTGCCCCAGGGCTGTCTGGTCCTGCTCTCTCAGCCTTGCCAAGATAAGGCTGACCCAGCAGTTGACCTGGGGCCCACCAAGAGGAGACAATCTTGGGTTTCGGCTCCCCTCCCTGACCCATAACCCTGTCCCTTCATTCTTGCCCTGGGTCCCCTGGGAAGAAGCCATCACTTCTATGGGCTTAAAGGTCCACAAAGGACTGTCCTCACACCATCCTTTTAGGGGAGTTGCCCTGGAACTGACTCCATTTCTGAAGGACAAACTTAGGCCCAGGGGTAGGAAGTCCCTTGCCTGGAGTTACCTGAGGGGGCTCCAGCCTCCCTGCCTCCACCTCTCACTGCTAAACTGCAGCCAGCATCATGGGCCCCTGGGGCTCCTCCACAGCAGGAAGGGGCTCTGTGCCTCCTCTGGATGCTGCCCCTGCCCGCCTCCTGGGCCTTGAGCTGGACTTCCACATGCTCCTTGTCTCCATGGGCAGCCTCCAGCTGGCCTTCAAGGCTAGCTCGCTGAACCTCAGCTTCCTCCAAGCTGGTCCTGAGTTCCTCTCCCTCTTGGTCCAGGTTGTCCAGCTGCTGGAGTAGGGCCCTCTGCTTGACCTGCAGGGACTGAGGGGGACAGAGGGCATAGGCCCAGCTCACATACTCTGCCTTGGCCAGGGCAGGTTCTGGTTTCCTCTGCTCATTTAAAGCCCAGAGGGCCCAGATAGGAAGGACAATCTGTGGGTGAAGCCTGGACCTCGCCCCCAAGGATGGGCAGCTCGGGCAGCTATTTTCTTGCCCCCCCCCCCAGGCTGCAGATCCCCCTCATGCCCGGAGGACATGGGCTGAGGTCTGGCTGAGGCAGGCTGCCCAGGCCCATTCACCAGGCTAGGATTTGAATTGGTCAAAGCAGCCCGCTTCAGTCAGGTCCCCAAACTCCTGGACTCATCCCTCAAGTACCCTCATTGCCCCCAGTGCCTCTGCCAGCTTGGTCCAGCCCCATCACTGACCCAGTCTTGGACTAGTAGCTGAGAACTCTCAGGCTGGATCCTCTGGTCTTTCCCTGGGCCCCAGGCCCCTCCATTCCCCCCCTATTTAACAGTAGTTCCATTTTTTCCAATTATATACAAACATAATTTTCAACATTCACTTTTATAAGATTTTGAGTTCTAAATTTCCCCTCCTCCCTCCACCTTCCACGATGTCAAGCAATCTGATATAGGCTATATGTGTACAAACATAGTAAACATATTTCCACATTAGTTATGTTGTAAAAGAAGAATCAGAACAAAAGGGGAAAAGCACAGAAAGAAAAAAAAACCAAGAAAGTAGCATGCTTCCATCTGCATTCAGACTCCCCAGTTTTCTCTGGATGTGGAGAATTTTCCCTTTCCCTTTCCCTTCCCCTTCCCCTTCCCCTTCCCCTTCCTCTTCCTCTTCTCCTCCCCTTCCCCCTCCCCTTCCCCCTCCCCTTCCCCTCTCCTTCCCTTTCCCTTCCCCTCTCCTTCCCTTTCCCTTCCCTTTCTCTTCCCTTCCCTTCCCCTTCCCTTCCATTTCCCTTCTTTCTTTCTAAATATTGACTTAGTCTTTAATATTGATGATGGGAATTCAAGGTTATGTCTTGTATTGACATATACAGCCACAACTGAAGAAACTTACAAGAAATTATTTCTAGTTACAAGTAGATTTTTTTTTAATTTTTAAATTATTTTATTTGTTTTCAGTGTTCTACAATCACTTCCATATATCTTAGATTTTTTTTCTCCTCCTTTCCCCCTCCCTCCCCACTACCCCCCTCAGATGGCATGCAATCTTATATAGGTTCTACACATACATTCCTATTAAATACATTTAGTTATGTTGCATGGAAGAATTAAAATGAATGGGAGAGACCATAAAACAAAACATAATACAAGATAAAATGGTCTGCTTCATTTTGCGATCCAATTTCATAGTTCTGTCTCTGGATGTGGAAGGCATTTTTGCCTCAAGAGTCTATTGGGAATTTTTTAGGTCCTTGCATTGCTAGGAGGAACTAAGTCTACCAGAAAAATTCCTCACGCACTGTGGTCGTTGCTGTGTGCAGAGTTCTCCTGGTTCTGCAACTTTCACTCAGTATCAGTTCATTATAAGTCCTTCCAGGTCTCCCTGAAGTCTTCCTGTTCATCATTTCTTATAGTGCAACAGTATTCCATTACATTCATATACCACAACTGACTCAGCCATTCCCTAATGGATGGCCATCCTCTTGATTTCCAGTTTTGGTCACCACAAAGAGAGCTACTATAAATATTTTTGTTCATGTGGGACCCTTTCCCATTTTTACGATCTCTTGGGGATACAGTCCTAGCAGTGGTATTGCTGGGTCAAAGGGAATGCACATTTTTGTAGCCTTTGAGCATAGTTCCAAATGGCTGTGGACAACACTTTCCATTCTGAATCTTCGGGAATTGTCTTTGATACTTATATTAGCAGCCTCAGCTCTAATACTGACCCAGGACCCTTCCCTTCCCAAGTATCCTGGACCCCTCACTATCCCTTGCCACCTCCAAGACTTGCCAAGGCCTCTGCAGCTTCTCTTGTAATATTTCACCTCTGCAGCCTCTCTTGTAGATTGCACCTCTGCAAACTATCTTGTAGATTGCACCTCTGCAAACTCTCTTGTAGATTGCCCCTCTGCAAACTCTCTTGTAGATTTCATCTCTGCAGTAGATTTAGCCTCTGCAAACTCTCTTGTAGATTTCATCTCTGCAGTAGATTTAGCCTCTGCAACTTCTCTTGTAGATTTCACCTCTGCAGCCTCTCTTGTAGATTTCACCTCTGCAGTAGATTTAGCCTCTGCAAACTCTCTTGTAGATTGCCCCTCTGCAAACTCTCTTGTAGATTTGATCTCTGCAGTAGATTTAGCCTCTGCAAACTCTCTTGTAGATTTCATCTCTGCAGTAGATTTAGCCTCTGCAGCCTCTCTTGTAGATTTAGCCTCTGCAGCCTCTCTTGTAGATTTCACCTCTGCAGTAGATTTCGCCTCTGCAGCCTCTCTTGTAGATTTCACCTCTGCAGTAGATTTAGCCTCTGCAGCCTCTCTTGTAGATTTCACCTCTGCAGCCTCTCTTGTAGATTTCACCTCTGCAGCAGATTTAGCCTCTGCAGCCTTTCTTGTAGATCACATCTGCACCCTCCCTCTTCCTGGTGTTCTCTTCTCTGACCTACCCCTACTCCAGTGCAGACCCTCTGCTGCCTCAAGTCTCTCCCCACTCCCAGACATTCAATCACTCTAGTGATTTTCTGAGGTCACCCTCCTCCTTAATAAACTCCAGTGGCCCCTTATCTAGTAAAAAATCCTCTGTCTAACATTTAAAACCCTTCCTAACCTGCTTAGAACAGGGAGCTATAGGGATGGGAGCTACTATATCATGGTCCCAAACCCCTCCCAACTTACAGATGGGGACACTGAGGCTCGGGGAGGGGGAGTCCAACAGAATTGCTGGCAGAGCTGGGACTTCTGCCTCTGCATTAATCAGAAGAAAAGTATTGAGGCCTAGTCCAAATGGGGACACAAACACAACCTTCCCCGCCCCCAACAGTCCCGGCCACAGGAGGTTTGCATTGTCCCTGCAGACAGGAGACCAGACACAAAGTCAGAAGGGGAGCCCAGGCTCCACCTCCAGTCATGGGTTTCCTGTAGCTTCTCTCTGTTGTCCCTCTCAACCTGTCCAGGTGGTTTTGCCCAGTGCCCTCGAAGGGCTGGGCCGGCCTGCAGATATCCTTGGGCCGCTAGGTGGTGCTATAGTGCACGGAGAGCTGGGCCTGGAGTCAGGAAGACTCATCTTGCTAGCTGTATGACCCTGGGTGAGTCATTTAAGCCTGTTAGGCTCAGTTTCCTCATTTGTAAAATGAACTGGTGAAGGAAGTGGCCAACCCCTCCAGTATCTTTGCCAAGAAGTCCCCAAAGGGGGTCACAAAGAGTTGGCTAAGACTGAAGACAATGCCCTTATCCCTTAATAATAGGGGGTAGGAAATGAGAGGACTTTGGGGAAATAAAAATGATAGTGGCTTGTAGTTCTGAAGGGCTATAAGCTTGCAGGACACTCTTGGACAGCATGCGTAATATTATTCCCATTTTCTCTATGAGAAAACTGAATCTCAGAGAAGGGAAGGGACTCTGCCAAGGTCACAAGGAAAAGATGCTCTTGTACATCTTCCCAGTTGGGGTGGTGGCAGTCCTGGGCAGAGCCCAGTTGTTCTCTGGCTGGCTGAACCTGGGCAGGTAGGCCTCGTCTGCTTCTATATATGCTGTTATATAAGGCAGCTGGCCTTAGCCAGACCTGGATTCCCCTCACCATGGGGACCTTGAGACATTGTTGGTGATTTTGGCTCTTGGTTGTGTTATGTAAGCCCCTTGTGCTGAGCCTAGGGGTTAGGTGGTCATGGGGGTGTTTCCTGGTACTGATGAAGCTCTAGGCTTCACACCCAAGGCTGCCTTTGGTCACTGGGGCCTTCTGTTTGTTGACCACTATGGGGGAGGGATCAGGGCTGGAGGGAGATTTTTGTCCTGGTCAATTCCAGTCCACTTGGGTCAGAGAAAAGCTGGCCTGGAGGGAGGCTCAAAGACCCATTCTGGTGTAGTAAAAGGAGGATGGAAGCCCAGGTTCTGGTCTGACTTGTGTGATTAGGGGACTGATCTGCTCAGCAGCAA
This sequence comes from Potorous gilbertii, assembly GCA_028658325.1. NCBI lineage: Eukaryota > Metazoa > Chordata > Mammalia > Diprotodontia > Potoroidae > Potorous > Potorous gilbertii. The sequence goes on from CM053773.1 coordinate 240,320,678, forward strand.
CAGGTCTTGTGTGCCCTCCCTGGGGCCATAGATGGTATTCTCTGTCTGTCCTACTTGGCCCTGGATGGAGCCAGGGGTCGCCAGGTTGCCATTCCCATTCACAGTCCATCAGATCTTGAGTGGGACTAGCTGGTCTAGAATTCTTCCTGTCATTCCTTGCTATTTGGGGATGACCCCAATATCTAATACCTAACCGTGCTCCCAATAACTCCTTAAGCCATGTCCTGTCTGATACCTGCCTCCAGCTCTCTGGTAGGGAGAGCTCAGGGGCCTTCTTGGTGCCAGGGACTCCCTTTCCTTTAGTGACCCATTGGCTATGGGCAGTGCCTGCTGTGGCTTCTGGTCTGAGATAGCCTAGTAGGGAAAGCAGTGTTAGAAATGGGGGAAGTGGTGCGCTAGCAAGAGTGGAATAAACACATACTTATTGTAAAATGTTTGTAGCACGAATTAGTCACCCATCAACAAATGTTGTTTTTTAAATATTTGTGTACCAAGGTGAATTGAGAACCAATCTCCAAGCCAAGAAGACCTGGCTTCCTGTATCAAGGGGATAGCATGGAAACCTCTGGGTGAGGAATTTCACTCCAATAATTCAGGGCAACAATTGCTCTAGAATTTGGCTACTTAAAGAGTCATCTGGGGCCCTGGGAAGGAGAGTGACTTGGTCAGGGTGACATAGCCAGCGTACATCAGAGGTGGGGCAAGCCCAGGTCTTCCTTGCTCCCAGACTGGTGCCACCAAGCTAGGCTGCTTCTCTCCTAGGCATATGGAAGGTAATGGGGTAGGGGAAGGGGATAACTGGGCTGAGCTTGGAAGGAACTTAGTGATGCTATGAAGTGGTGGTGAGGAGGGAGGGTATTCTGGACATGGGGAAGGCAGAGAGGCTGGAGGTGGAGGGCCATGGACGGGTGGATGGAAGGCAGGAAGGAAGGAAGGAAGGAAGAGAGGGAGGGAAAAAAGGCTTGTTGAGCCCTCCAAGGGGAGCAAGAAATACAGATTTATTTATCTGTGTGTGTGTATAAATACATACACTTATATGTTCATAAATATTCTTTGTGTCTATTCATTTCCAGTTAAAGAAATTGTTATATAATATATAACAATATATATTATATATAAATTAAGTTATATATTATATAACACATAATCTCATATTTTGTATTATGTCTGTATATGCATCATTATCCATAGACAATTTTGTATATATGTATGTGTGTACATATACACTCATATGTATACATAATATATTTTTAAAAATTGCCCCCAAATGTGTGCATATAATATATATGTTATCTTATACAAGTATATGAATATATACAATAATATGTGTGCACATATGTGTATGTATGTGTATATATAGATGTATATACACACATATATGCTGAGTTGTTTCAATCATGTCTGAGTCTTTGTGACCCTATTTCTGGTTTTCTTGGCAGAAATACCAGATTATTCTCCAGCTCATTTTGCAGAGGAGGAAACAGAGGCAAACAGGGTTAAAGTGACTTGTCCAGGGACTCTTGGCTAGGTGTCTGAGGTCACATTTGAACCACAGTCTTCCTGACTCCAGACCCAGCGCTCTATGCACCATGGCACCCCCTAGATGTCCTAGATACATACATAGCTAAACACATGTATGTTTGTATGTGGTGTCCCCAGGGCCTGACACATATTAGGTGCTTAACAAATGTTTGTTGAATTCAGTTTAATGATTTCGGGGTTCCTTCTAACGCTGAGATGTTTTTTAACCTTTCCTTCTTTTTGCCCTCCCTTCACTCCTCTTACAATCAAATCTCTCTGGTCTCTATCCTGTAACCTTAGGGCTTTGCTTCCCCAGACTAGCAAAGGAATCATCTGCTCATCACTTACCTGTCAGCTCACTGCACAATGTTGGCTTTACTCTTAGATAAGCCTCAGCTTTCCTCATCCATAACCCAAGGGCCTCAGACGCTTTGCAGCTCTAAGTCTGGGGTCCAGCAGGAGGAGGACATTGGGCCAGATGACCATTGAGGGCCCCTCCCAGCTCTGCCAATCTACCCTAGAATGTGTTGCCAGGGCACCTGAGGCTTTGACCTAGGTACTGGCCCAGAGCTCAGGAGGCCCTTGAGAGGCATAAATGTCTCACTCCATGGGCTCTTCAGAGGGCCTGGTATTCTGCCCAAAGCAGTGGCCCTTTGACCCTATCTGTCTTCCCAGTCTCTTGGCGGGGAGGGTCTTCCCTTGGCAATGGGTTGGAGGTCCCCTTCAGGGCCATGTCTTTGCTGTCTACTAGTCTTACTCTTCTGTCTTTTGTAGTGGGTGTGACTCGAGGGAAGGGGAATCCACTGAATTTCTCCCTGATGGGGCTGGATGGTGCAGTAGATGGACAGGGGCGCACTGACTTGGGGGTGTAGCTATTGTGTGTGTGTAAGTGTTACCAAGTTACCAAGGATTGGGGGTATGAAGGAAGACAATCTGGCCCCTGTCTTCAAGGAACTCACATTCCAATGGGGGAGACCATGATCAAATCATTAGAAAAATTGAAGGTATTTAAAGTATGACTGGCAAGGAAGAGTAGAGAGAGGCCTTTGGTGGCAAAGACTAGGGAGGGCTTCTTGCAGATGGTGGAATTGAAGGAACCGGGGGTGGGGGGAGGACATTGATGGGTCTGAAGGCACTGACAACGTCAAAGAGCCTTGAACAAATTGGGGACGTTTAGCTGGAAGACTCAAGGGGCTCAGGAAAGCTGTCTTCATGCGTTTGAAGGCTGCCAGGTGGAGGAGGAAGAGGCCTGGCTGAAGAAGAACAGTGGGGGGCAAGGCACAGAGGGTTCAGTGTAACAGGGAAGCTTTCCAAGGACGAGCGTCTTGGCACAATAGATTGGGCTGCCTCAAGGGCTAAAGGCCCTGATAACCACTTACTGGGGATCTCACAAAGTGCATTCTTGTTTAACTGGATGAAGGGATGCTAAGGAAGGCCCCTTCCAACTCCAAGAGTCTCTGCCAAAGGGTCGATGGGGAGTTACTAGAGGGAGGCTGGGCAGAGGGCCACCACATCCAAACCCAACATGGACACGTATCCCCTTCATGGCATCCCCAACAAATGGGGTCCTGCAGTCCTCCAGTGAGGATGAACCTCCCCAAATGGCTCTTATACTCTGGGGATAGTTCTCATGAACAGATTTCTCTTTCCGTAGAGCATCTTCCTCCTTTGCTTCCCCCGTACCGCCCCCCCGGCATTGTTTTCTGGTCCTCTTTTCTTCTGAAGACTAAACATCTCCAACTCCTCCTATTTATCCTCCTATGCCATGGGTTCAAGGCTCTTTGACATGTTGGTGGTACTCCTAGGGATAATCTCTATTTAGTATTTTCTAAACTGTGATGCCCAGGACTGACCATAGAATTCTAAATTGGGCTGACCAAGGCGGAGGGCAGGATGACTCCCACCTCCTTATTCTTGGAGGTTCTTCTTCTCTGTGTAGTTCAAGATCTAATCAGTTCTTTTGGCTGTCCCATTATGCTGTCAACTCGTATGGAGCTCACAGGCCACTAATACCCCCAGATCTTCTTCAGATGAACTAATGTTTAACCATGCTTCCACCTTCTTACACTTGTGAAGCTGACTCCATCCCTCCTCAGACCCTTCTCATCCATCCTATGGGATTCAGTGCAATGCGAGGTGTCTACATATTGGAGCAGGGAGAGGGAGGAGTCCTTTTAGAACCTGATTCATGTTTTTGGTAGGCACATAGGTACCTGGGGCCTGGAGAGGAGGAAGCTGGAGATGACTCGTTAGGGAATGAGCCAGTGGTGCTATGTTTAACTGCTAGTTCTCTGAAAAAAAAGTTACTATTTTCTCCATTACTCCCTTAAATCAACAAATGAGGCCCTGATTCTTAGTGTGTGCCAATTTCTAAGGCTGAAAATTTAGCGATTGTCTCTTGAGAACCTGTACAGCTGGCTCTGGCCCATCCTTGTGTGAGGCCAGTCTCTATTGGGTGGCTCACTTGCTGGAAATCCCCTGGATTCCCTCTCTGAACCTTAGTCTTCTCATCTGTTCAGTAGGCATGATGCAAGCACATGGGTTGTCAATGTGACCATCCCTTGGTTCTCCACTAGAGTTTCTAGGTAAGGGAGAACACGGGAGAGCACTAGCTGAACCCTTGGTGGTACAGATGATTTGAGCTTTCTGGTTTTAAGGTAAGCCTGCTGATGGTGGGAGATGGCTAGCAGGAGCAAGTGGCTCTTCAGACCTTGTCCTCTGGTAACTGAGTCAGCCTGTTCTGCTCTCTCCTCCCTCCACAGGACACTGTGTGTCCCTGAATCAATAGTTTCATCTCTGGCACCCACTGGATGGGTGACTTTGAGTAAATAACCTGACCTGTCTGTCTGAGCTTCAACTTTCTCACCTACTAAAGGATCCCTTTCTCAGTTTGCTCATCTGTAAAATAGGGGTGAGGACAATACCAGTTTCCCAGGCTGGTTGCAAGGTTCCAGTGAAATGAGCCATGTGGGACACTTCACAAGTGTTAGCTGTTAACGGTTGTTATAATGGACCTTGGTTTCTTCCTCTGGATCTGAGTCAATGGAATCCAAAATTCCTCTTGGCCCTAAGATTCCATGACTTGGGGAAGCAATGGGTCATATTGGAAGGAGCCCTAAGTGTGGAGTCAAAGGACCCAGGTTTGAATTCTACCACTTGCTCCTTGTGTTTTGTTGGGCAAATCACTTGTCCTCAGTGGCCTCCATTTTCTTATCTATAAAATGAAAGGGTTGGACCAAAGGGGCTGTGAGGTCCCTTCTGGCTCTCAGATACCAATGTGACTTCGAACAGGTCACTTCCCTTCTCTGGGCCTCAGTTTCCAGCCTCTGATGGACCTTACAGCTCTAAATACAGAGCTTTGTGACTCCCTGGCTAAGGATAGTCTGCACCCTCCCTCATCACTTTTGGATTGGGTCACCCAGTGGAGTCACAGGACCTTTCTTCTCTGCTGCAGAATCTGGGCAAAGTAACATCTCCCAATGGCTCTGCTTGTAAAACCTGGGGTCCAGCCTGAAGGAAAATGTGAAATCGGGAAGGGGTCCAGAAAGGAAACAGCTGAGGCATTGTCACACACAGCATTCTTTATTGGTCTACACCCTTTCTGGAAGTGTTCCTCAGCCCCAGCCTCTGGGCTCAGGGGACTTCTCTCAACTTCCCTCCTCCTCCCCTCACTTCCCACCCACTTTCTTCTCACGCTTGCTTCACTTTGCTATCAAAAACTTTGAACCCATAAATCATCCCTTTACTGCTTCACCTGTGGAGCTAATCCTTACTGTTTGTATATAGAGAAAGGGGCTAAGGGACCTTGAGCACTTAAGTCTCTTCCCTTTCTCCTCATCTCAGTTTCCCCCTCTGTAAAAAGGGCTGTTGGCCAAGAGTTCTCTAAGGTCCCTCCCAGCTCCAAATCTACTTTCAAAAGACTTGTCACATCTCTGACATTCCATGTTCTACCCCCATCGTTGATACGTTCTAAAGTTCCTACCAGTTTTAATGATCTATGACCTCAATGTTTCTACAGAACCCCATGCCATTGACCTCCCTTAGTATTGCTAAGTCACTAGAAGGTGGAGGTGAGAACTAGCAGGCAGAGGGTGGGGGGTGGGGGTGGGATAATTAAGGCTGGGTTGCACAAGAATCTCTTTTCCTACCACTGTGAAACCAATATTCTCAATTTTACTTCATCAATTTCCAATATTACTTCATCAATTTAATTTATGCTGGGCTAGGGTGCTAAGCTTTGGAAGGGGTGGCTTGGGTACCTTTGAGAAGGTCTCATCCTAGACTCTTTCATGATTTTCCATAGGGCTGTCATAAGCATTCACTTTCATCACAAAATCACCTCCCCTCCACCCCCTTTTCCTACAGAGAGCTCCCTCCACCCACTCAGGGAGGGCTTTAATGGAGAGGAGATAGTACACTAAGGATAGGGGATGGCATCTAAGTTGAAGGAAGCAGAAAAATCAAGGTCTGGTGGAGGGGACTTTCAAAAGGTGAGAGGAGTCCTGAAGAAAGTGAGCATTTGGCCTCTCTAATGCAATTAACCTACAGAGACATCTCACAAAGCAGAGATACACAGTATAATATAGATAATTCATGGAGATTACCCACAGTGCAGACTTAACTGATTGATAGACAGTGTACAGTTAACCTAAGAGAGGCAACCCATTGAATTTAATCAACCAAGCTGCCAAGTTAGTTGTTAACATACTGTTATTAACCTCCACAGATAACCAAGAAAACCAAATTGACAGAAGAGAATTGACCAGGAAAGTTGACAGGGGAAAACTGACCAAGGGGAGTTAGTAGAGGGAAATTGACCTTGTTAAGTTAACCAACAGAGGTAATTGACACTTGTTAATCTCTAGAGATCACCAAGAAAACTGACTAAAGGGAATTGGCAGAGAGGAACTGACAGAAGAGAATTATCCAAGGGGAATTGACAGAGGAGAATTAACCAAAGGAAATTGGTAGAGGAGAATTGACAGAGAGTAATTGACCCAGGGAAATTGGCAGAGGGCAATTGACAGAATAGAATTATCCAAGGGAAATTGGCAGAGGGGAACTGGCTAAGGGAAATTGGCAGGAGGGAATTGACAGAGAGGAATTGAGCAATGGAAATTGGCAGAGGGCAATTGACTGAACGGCATTGACCTTGCCAAATTAACCTACAGAGCTCACCTCAACTGAGTATAATTAACTCTAGAGTTGCACAACAAAGTAAGATTAATCTAGAGAAATAATGTCTAGAGCCCAAAGAGGAAATCGAATGAATGTACAGAATTACCCCAAAGGGTATAGTTACCTTGAAGACCCAGTTATAGAGATAATTGACAGATTGTAGTTTACCTAGAGAGCTACCTGGTGATGGAGAAACTGACAGCATAATTTACCGAGGTCCCACCCCACCCTAGTCTACTGAATGTACAGTGCTGCTCAGTGACCCTACATGGTCAGTAACTGTGTATAATTAACCAAAAGAAGTAATTGAGAGTGATTAACTGACAGACCCTCCCCCACAACCAACGCTTAGCTAACTTATAGAAGTGAATGATAGGGTGTAGTGAATGGGGGATACTGTGAGTAATCCATTCCTCACCACTCAATTTTCTTGCCTTGACTGACCCTCCTGCCCCCAACCCTTTATATTCTGATGGCTAGATGGGTGTGTACTCCTTGTCATACTTCTGCATTCCCTCGTCTGGGAGCAGCACCTCCACAGTGAAGCTGACCTTCTTGGTGTGAACAAAACTGTAGGTGTTGTCAAACCTCAGGACATCTATGGAGACAGAGACAGAGAGACAGGTGGGCAGGCAAAGGCAACTACATTCTCCTGAGCTTGGAGGGTTGGGCTCTCCTCGTGACTGTGTTTATTGGTTTTAGTTAGAAAAACTTCCTCCCACCTGTGTTGTCTTCTCCTTGGGAACTGCCCTCCTTTTTTCTGAGCCTGTCACCCAACACTAATTCCCACCTGGCTCCTGCTCCAACCTGGCTTAAGCTGCCTCAATGGGGAGAGGCCACAGTGCCTGCGCCCATGTGATTGTCCTGGCACTCAGGCAGTTTTGATGGTAGTGTGAATACCCACAAAGGAGGTGTAATGAAAAGGACCTCTCACTTGTTAGCTTTGTGACTGTGGTTAAGTCATCCCCCTCTTTGAACCTCAGTTTCCTTTTCTGCAAAATGGAGATAAGACTCCCTTCCCTGACTTTCTCATTGAGTTATCGGGAAGGTGGAATGAGATAATGACCGTGTAAACTTTAGACCACTAGAAACATAAGATAATATTGTTAACCCTAAGACAAAGAGCAGGATCAGAGGATCATGGCATTTAGAATAGGAGGAGATGCCACAGGGCACCTAGTTCAACTCCCCTGGTGATTTAGATGAGGAAACTGAGTCCCAGAGAAATTAGTGATTTCTCAGGGTCACACAGGGAGTCCATAAGAGAGCTGGGATTTGAACCCAATTTCTCTGATTCCAAATCACTACATCAAGCTGCCCTGTTTAACACAGGGATTCTATGCCCTTTAGAGTATGGTGATGGATGGACCTGATTCTACTATAGTCATCTGTATGGAGAGAGGGCTAAGTAGAGGTGGATTTGGGGAAGGTGTGGGGGCAGGGAGAGGGGAGAAGGGGAAAAGGAGGGGAGGAGAGGTCCTGAGAACATGGAGGAAGGAGATAGAAAAACAGACTTACAGACACCAGGCTCAGTGCAGGTGAGACTCCCATCCTCAGGGACCATGTGTGCATTGTATCTCTGGCTGGCAACCACCTCTGTCATTTCCCCAGCTCTCTGTCGCTCCCCCATCTTGGTCTTCAGGAATACCCCAAAGCCTACATCTGCCCCATCAGACATGAATTGCCACCTGTCATGGAGCCAAGAGCCTAGTTACACACCCAAGTCTGTGGATGTGTCCCAGGGGTCTTGAACTAAGAGACACAGGTCCCTTACCTGAGAACGCAGCCAGGGAAGAGGATCTCATACTCCACCTGATGAGAGGAGCCCCTGCTGATCTGTACTGAGTGCTCATATTGGGTCTTTACCTGGTCCCGAACATACATAGATTTGGGAATCTCACCTCCATAGTTAATCTGGAAGCAGAGTATAGGGTGAACAAGGACATCAGTGCTACCCTCCTCCATTTTTCTCTCCCCTTCTCTGTTTATTCCTACCCCAGCCTTGCCCAGGGCACTATACCTTGGTTACACACTTGGGGTTCCCATCAGGGTCTGTCAATGTTCCCCCAAATTGTGCAGGCAGCTCTTCGGGGCTGATGAGTTTCAGCAAACCTTCCTTCCAGTTGGCTGGGGGAGGGCGAGGAGAGAGACAGTGGGTTATCAGGTGTGAGTGAGAAGCTGTTCACTCTGTTAGGCTGTACTCTGTTAGCTCTGTTAAGTACCCCCATAATATCTGGGTAGGTTTTCTGTCCTGTTGATTGTTGGTCAGCTGGGCAGGTCACCACACTAGGTTAGGCAACTTTCTACACTCTGTTGTATATCTCGGTCACTCGCTCCTGCATTAGCTCCTACCAGGGAGAGAATCGGCCACATCAACAGAAGCTGCAACCACACTTATATGGCACTCTCCACTTAGCAACCTTGTGATGTCTGGAGGAAGAAATTGAGATTTTGTGATGTGTTCACAAGGTAATGTTGCAGCCAGGGACGGCCAAGTGATTTTATTTCTTTTCTTTTTAAATTATCCTTGAATAACTGAATCCATCACTGTGTGCCCAGCTGTGTGCTACTTAATCTTTTTCAGAGTGAGAAGGTTGGATTAGACTTGGCAGGGGTGGGGAACCTGTGGCCTTGAGGCCACATGTGGCCCTCTAGTCCTCAAGTGCAGCCCTGTGACTGAATCCAAGTTTGGATTGGCCCCACTTGAGGTCCTGGAGGGCCACATTGGGGGTTTGGATTCAGTCGAAGGGATGTACTTGGGGGCCTAGAGGGCCACATGTGGTCTCAAGGCCACAGGTTTCCCACCCTTAGATTAGAGAATCTCTAAGTTTCGGATCATGGGATCTTCTGAATATTTCCTCGTCCTCCCTTTCAAACCTCGGCCGGGTTTGTTTTTGGAAGCAGTAGGAGGCTATTTGAGCCCAGATGCATTGTGTAGCTGCCTAGCAACCAAATGAAACCAGGTCAGACCACTGGAGGAGAAGAGATGGGCACATAGTTAAAACAGGGGAAAGCCAGAGGTAAGGAATGAAGAATTGACAAACTCTCTAGGTTCACTATATTTTGTCCATTAGTTCCATGGGATTAACCATCCTGTTGTATATTATTAACTACATTCTATCTACATTCTATGGCTTTATGACTGCTCTGGCTACTAAAGTCAAGTTTGAAAGGCATAAAGGGGTTCCAAAAATCATTTTCACAAGAACAAGATGGGAGAGGAATGTCTAGATGTCAATTTGAAAAAGATCTGGAGGATTCAGAGGACCACAAGTTCCACATGAATTAACAATGCAATATGGCAGCCAGAAAAGCTAATGACATTTTAGACTACGTGAAGAGAAGTTCAGAGTCCAGGAAAGGGATTGTCCAAAAGGACTCTCTGTGGTATATAGCCCATCTGAAGTGCTGAGTTCAGTTCTGGATGCCAAAATTTAGGAGGGTTATTGACAAACTGGATAGGCTCCAAAGGAGGACAGTCAGAGTGGGGGAAGGACCTCAAGTCCATGGTATATGAGGATGGGATGAAGGAACTGGGAATGCCTAGCCTGTACAAGAGACAGTTTCAGGGGATTTGAGCACCATCTTCAGGTCTGTGAAAGGTTGTCATGTGGAGAAGGGATGAGCTTTTGTTTTGCTTGGCCCCAGAAGACAGAACAAGGAGTCATAGATAGAAGTTACCCTGGGAAAAATTAATGGCCTCTGGGGACCCTTTCCCTTCTTAGATTCTGGGATGCTGGGACAGGGATGTCTTTGGGTTCAGTATGCCTCGCTGAATTTTTCTGCAGTCACTCACCTCAGCAAGCTTGCTGGTGTCACCACACTCTGCTAGGTCTCTCTCTAGGGTTACTCACTTCGTAGGGCATCTCTACAGGTTCACAGTGCCCTATCAACCATTGTTTCAGGCTAACTCTTGGTCGGTCCATTGTAGGTTAATTATAACCTCATTTTTGGAGGTAATTCAGGTTCTCCAACTTGATTTGTGGACTTACAAAGGGCCTGACATGGTGGAGATTGCCATGAAACATCACTCATGGGCCCATAGCTTTGGGTGGGAAATAATTCTTAGTCCGGTTCTTGGGTAGGTCCATTGATGACAAGACTTAGAGGGGAAGGAGAAGAGAAAGGAGAAGGAAGAGGAGAAGTAGGAGGGAAATGAGGATGAGGAGAAGAAGGAAGAGAATTAAGAAAAGGAAGAGGAGGAGGAGAAGGGAGAGGAGAAGAAGGAGGATGAAGAGGATCCAGACTGGTGGAAGGGAGAGCTACTCACTTCCCAGTACAACAATCTTCCTGCGAGTGTCTTCACTCAGAAAGGGCTTCATGAGATTGTAGCCCACAGGGAATAGTTTGGTGGCTGGAAAGAGAAATGTGGAGATACTGGATGAGAAACTTTGCAGCTACAGCCCTGAAGAAAGCTCTATACTGGTGGTCCAATGGCAAACCTGGACAGCTCCCGTCAATCAAAAATAATTAAAAACCAATTGTGTGAGACCCTTGGACTGGGCCCTGGAGGTGATAAAAGTTTGTATGACTCCATACATGGAACTACAGTTTGACAGAGGAACAATGGTTTTTTATTGAAGCCAGTCTTGAGGTAGGTGTTGTGGGAATTGGAGAGAAGATGACAGTGTAGTTGTATGAGATGGAACTACCATATGGAAAAGGATAGGAGAAAGATATGGGATAGCACTAATGAGAGTGATATTGACCCTTAGGCTGACTGACATGCTGTAGTGAACATTGAATTTAGAGTCAGGAAAGCATGAGTTCACACCCTACCTCTGACACTTGCTGGTTGTGTGATTCTAGGCAAGTCTAACTACTACTGTTTGCCTCAGTTTCTTCATCCTTAAAATATTGATAATAGTAGCATCTAATTATGTCTCAGGGTTGTTGTGAGGATAAAATTGAGGTGATATTTGTAAAGTACTTTCCAAACTTTACAGTGCTATATAAATGCTTCTTCTACAGTGACAATGATGATACCTTACTAGCTACCTTCATGCACTGGACTTCTCTGTCCTCACTGTTCTGGTCCTGATCCCTTCCACTTGTCTGGACCTTTGTCCAGGCTGTTCTGCAGTACATGTTTCCCACATTTCCATCTGTTAATATACACCCCTTCTTTCAAGACCTAGTTCAAGAGTCACCTCCCCCATGAAACCCTCCCTAAGATGTCTGGGTGACTTTTCCCTTCCCTAATATCTCACAGCCCCTGAAGCCTTTCCTGATCTCCCCCTGCCCTGGCTCCTTACACCTCCCCCACTGAAATTATCTTGTTTATATGTTGTGTCTTTTATTTGCCCATGTCACTTTCCTTAATAAACTGTAAGTGCCCTGAGGATAGGAGCTGGTTCATTTTTGTTAAAGTTACAACTGGTACCTCACACAGGGGCTGGCACATAGTAGGTGCTTAATTGAAGTGAATTATGGAACCACAGAATTTGATAGGTGGAAGGGTCCATTTTTTGGATCCAATCCATGAAGGAAAGGAATCTCCTCTGTACTGTGCCCAGGCACCAGTGGTCCTCTGTCCTCTGCAGAGAGGGAGCTCACCACCCTCAGGGCAGTCTATTTTTTCTTTATCACTTTGTCTGGAACTTTCTATTGACATAGAGTCTAATTCTCCCTCTTTGTATCTCCTGTTCTCTGCTCTTAGTTCTGTCCTCTTGGATCAAACAGAACAACTGAATCAAGGTAGGGCAGGCATGATTTTGTGGGTTTTTTGAGGGGGGAACTGTGGTAAAAATGACTTGCTCAAGGTCATCAGGCTAGTAAGTGATGGAACCTAGTCTTGAACCCAGATCTTGTAGTTCCAAGGTCAGCCATAGGAAAGAGTGGGAACTGACTTGGTTGTGGTCCACAAACCTATTTATTAAGTATCTGTTGTATGCTATGACTGGGGCTAGGCACTGGGACCAGAAAGACAAAACTGAAATGATTCTTGCCAATATCTTGAGAGGCAGCAGTATTGGTCCCCAGTTCAGGACAGTTGTTGGTATGGGTGTGGCTGGTGGCACATGCAGTCCCATGCCATAGGTCTATGGGGTGGATCTCTCTGAGGGCAGGTTGTGATCATACTTACCCTTTATAATGAGCATGAATTTGAGCCTTTCAGGGTAGTTCTCTTCCAGAAGACTGAAAAACTGTGAAGCCAACAAAGTAGGTGCCCATTAGACCTGTGGACGCCTCTACCTTGGGCTCCTGGTCACACCCTTCACTCCATCCCTCCCAGCTCTGAAGTTCCAGGAAGCCAGAATCAGGGTACCTTGGGAGGCAAGCCCTTCCATCCCCTGTGGGCTTTCCTTTCCCCATAACCAGTCCTCTCTGGGCACAGCCCAGGGAGATCCGTCTTTCAAAACCTTCTCTATCCCTGACTGCCTGGTTGAAATCTCTCAGCTTTGTGAGACACAGGTAAAAGGCGGAATGCTAGATTTAAAATCAGAGGACCTGGACTCAAATTCTGTTCCTGCTAATAGTAATTGCTAGCATTTATAGAGCACCAACTGTATGCCAGGCACGGTGCTAAATGCTTTACAATTCTTATCTCGTTTATATTATCTCAAAACAACCCTGGGAGGTGGTGCTATTCTTATCATTTCCATTTTACAGATGAGGAAACTGAGGTAGGCAGAGTTAAGTGACTTGCCCAGGGTCACATAGCTAGGAAGTGTCTGAGGTCATATTTGAACTCAGGTCATCCAGGTCCAAGGCTCTGTGCACTGTGGCTGCCTTACAAAGCAAAACTGCCATGATGGCCTGTGTTTAAAGTATGTGTATGTGGGTTGGTGTGGATGAGAGCACAGTGGTAATTAAAAGTTAAGTGACTTGACTTTAGCCCAGGTCTTCCTGCCTCCAAGACCAATTTTCCATCTATGATGACTTTGCCTTTCAATCTCATTTTAGGAATAAGGAGGAGGATTACCTCTGATACTTATAATTGTGTGACTGTGGGCAACTCAACCTCAGTGTGCCTCAGTTTCTTCATATGCAAATAATGGTGGGTTTGGACTGATACTCTGACACTATGACCTCTATGGCTCCTTCCAGCTCTAAATCTGTGATTCCGGTCTCACTTTCTCAGTAACTTATAATGTTGGGGAATTGTTTGACACTTTGAAAAGTGAAATGATTTGTTCAGGGTCTCATGACCAGGTGGGTCCGAAGTAGGACCTGAACCTAGGTCTTGCTGACTCAGGCATCTCTCTATCTATTCTTTAACCTCATTTTATAGATGAGAACACTGATGCCCAGGGAGATGAAGCAACTTCTCCAAAGTCACAGGTAGAAGGTATCAGAGGAGGGATTTGAACACAGGTTCTCACTCTAGGTTCAGCTCTCCTACCTGATCAGATTCTCTCTCCATTAAAATATGGGATATTTTGGATTATACTGTAGGATTGAACTCTACTTTCTAAAGAGCTCCCAGGGAGCAGCCTCACCCACCTCCTGGTATGTTTCCACCAAGGGCTTCCAAAAGTGCTTCAGGCCCAGCCCTTCACAGTCAAAGATCATCACAATGGTCTCAATCTTCTTGCCAAGCTGTGGGGAGAGGAGGCAAGGTTAATGAGCTCCAAGGAAGGGTGGGGTAGGGTGGGAGGGAAGACTGAGGTGGGAGCCCGCCAGGCAGAGGAGAGGGGGCCTGAGAACAGGGGATGGTAGAGGTGGGAGGGGCCTTAGAACAGGGGATAGCAGAGCTGCGAATGACTTTAAAACAATGTCAGAGCTGGGAGAGTCCTTAGAAAAAAGGTCTGAGTTGGAAGGATCCAGAACATGGAACGTTGGAGCTGAGAACTCTAAAAACCTTTTAGTCCAATTCCCTTCACATTATGGATGAAGAAATAGACTGGTATAGGGGTGTGTGCACATATACAGAGAGAGAAGGAGGGAGGGAGGAAGGGAGAGAGGAAGGGAAGAGAGAGAGACAGACGGGAGAGAGAGAGAGAGAAAGAGAGAGAGAGAGAGAGAGAGAGAGAGAGAGAGAGAGAGAGAGATTGAGATTGAGATTGAGATTGACGGTACTCGCTTCAGCTTACAGAGTCAGTGGCAGGGCTGAACCCATGGCTGGTTTACTCATGCCTCACCTAGGGTCCTAGCCACTGTTATTGCCCCACCTCTCCCTGCCCCCACCAGCCCTGACATTCCCTCTCTTTTCCTGGACAGTAGTGACCTCCATGGCTATTCTCCTGTTTCCTGCCACCTCCCCCACCACCCCAGGTCCAGCTCCCTGACCTCCATCCTCACCTTCTCAGTCTGCAGGTCACACTCACGTAGGATGCGCTCACAGTCCCGCATCTTGGCCTTGAGAAAATCTTGCTTGGTGACTGAGAAAAGGAGTCCCTTGGGGTCCAGAGGACCAATAATGTCATACCAGATAGGGCAGCCATCCCGGTCATAGCCGCAGAGACCCCCTGGCATGTACTGCTGGATCACCTGGGCAGGGACAGCAGGCGGGGCAGGGCCCAGGTCAGGTGTGATGACTCAGCAAGGGTCACCTGGGTTCTAATCTTCACCTTGCTGTGTGACCCTGACCAAATCACATCCCCTCTCTGGGCTTTGGTTTTCCCTTCTGTAAAATGAGAACTTGGGAAACAGTCTCTGAGGTCCCTTCTGACTAAATCTATGACTCTATGACCCTTCTCCAAGCCTCATTTTCCTCCTCTATAAAATGAGGTGGTTGGACTTCCAGCTCCCATGCAGCCGACCATGGTGTGTGACATAAATTAGGCACCTTGGGGTGCTTTGGTGACCTTTGTTCTATTTCTCCCAATGGATACAGATCACACAACTCAGCTATGCATACAGTAGGTGCTCCATAATAGCACTTCACATTTCTTTAGCCTTCTACAAAGGTAGAAGTTCAACTAGTGCCAATATCTCCATCCCCATACCACAGGTGAAGACAGAGCCCCAGAGAGATGGAGAAACTTGCCTATAGTGAGTGTTAGAATTCAAACCCAGGTCTTCTGCCTTGGAGTCCAGGATGTCTTTAATTTCATTATTCTTCTTTTTAACATATGTATATTATATATTATATATGTATATTAATATATATGTATATTAATATATGTATATTATATATTAATACTAACATGTATATATAACATGTTAGTATTAATATTATATTATATATTACATTAGTATATTATATATACATGTTAGTATTAATATTATATTATTATATAATATATTAGTGGATTATATATACATGTTTGTATTAATATATAATATACATATATAAGCATACATCTATAATATATAATAAACATATATTTTCCCCAATTACATGTTAAAGCAATTTTTAACATTCTTTTTTTTAAGTTTTGAGTTCCAAATTCTATCCTTCCCTCTCTCCTTTCTCTCCCCTCTCCCTGAGATGGTAAGCAATCATGGAAGACATACCATTATTCTGTGGTTGCCTACCAAATATTTATTGAGTGAATGAGTGAATGCATGAATAGGTTTCGCCTGCTTTGGGGGTCCTGTTCCCTCCTTCTACAGGCACCCTGGGATGCAGGGGCTGCTTGGGCAGTATTGCTTGAGCCTCACCTCTGGGGGTTGCCAGTCGAGGATGTGATCGATATCCATGTTCTTCCTGAATTCCACATACTATGGAGACAACAGGCAGCACCCGTGAGGCCGGGGCAGGCTTAGAGGAGCTTGGGAAGGGGAAGCAGGGATCCCTGGCTATCAGTCTGAGATGCCAAGAAGGGGGAGGGCATGGGCAGGAGGGGGCTGATCACAAGCCATTCAGGGACTGGGGAGACTCACCTTGCGGACCATGGCTTCTGACTTCTGCAGGTCGAAGTTTCGAGCTAAAGGAGGGATATGTAAATACAAGAATGATTACAAATAGAGAAGAAAACAGGCCTCATCAGAGTAGGCTGCAGAGACAGTGTGGTGTAGAGGGTAGAGAGACAGCCTCAGTCCCAGGCAGACTGCTCCATGCAGGATGTGTGAACTTGAACAAGTCACAATATCCCAGGGCTCTCAGACAAGCCTCTAAGACTAAAAGGTGCAGAGAAGGTTCAGTGATAGAGGGAATGTCTTCACCAAGAAGATATTGAAATGACACTAACGAAATCCCAGGTCTCCCATTCCTGTCTCCCTATCCTAAGCAATAACTTCATGGAGCATTTTGGTCGTTTTAGACCCTTTTAAGGGTGAGGAACCCCTTTCCTCACAACTCTGAAGTCAGGGTTCAAGACTTTGAACCCCCTTTTACAGATGGGAATACTAAGTCTCAAGAAGCACAGTGACTCACCCAGGGTCACACAGCTAGTAGGTTGGAATTCAAACCCAGGGCTCTCTCGACTTCTGTTCCAGAAACTGGAATTTCTACTCCCCTAAATAGCCTTTCAACATATTTTCTGTGTATTTTCCAGTTTGAGCCTCACCAGCCCCCTTGAGTAAGCATTGTCCTGCCCATTTTACAGGTGCTGCAATTGAGGCTCATGGGACTTAGAAGGGGAAGGTGGCCATTGCCCTTAGACACACAGTTGACAGGGATCCCCTCATGGTAGAGATGAGGGACTATGAGGCTCAGGAAGGCTGTAGTATGCCCAAGGTGACCTAGTCCCATGGGTGGGGAATCTCAAAATATCAGGGGTGATTAGGGATCATTAACATTTACAGTAAACATGACTTCCCTGCCTTGGCCCCTTTCATCCTCATCCTCACCTACATGATGGTTGTCATTTTTATGTCTGTCATCAGTAAGATTAGTAGGGGACAGGTGACCATCACATGGCAGTATGGACTCCATGGGGCCAACATTAGGCCACAGAACCCCTGCTTCTCCCACTACTCCCTTCCTTCCTCACCTCGGAGCCAACGCAGGCAAAAATAATCATCGGTGTTGGGGATGTTAGGCAGGATGTCCTGGATGTTCTCCCGGAACTGTGGAGAGAGATGTGTGTCAGGCTGTTTCCCCACTGAACCTGGCCCACTTGGATTCGGTCACATCCAGTCCTGCGGGCCAATGGTCTCTTAACTGCCAGATCCAGTGGAGTTTTCTCAGTCCTTATCCTTGACTTCTCTGCAGCTGTTGACACTATCTGTCCATCACCTTTTCCTCCTGGATACTTACCTTCTCTTTACTCTCTAGATAACTGGAAGCCAGGCAGTCTCAAAAACACTCATATCTGCACATGTAAACGACTCGGAAATATAATTTTCTAACCTGTTAAAAAATCTCCCAGGAATTTCGATGGGCATGAAACTCACTGAATTGGTTAGAAATATTAAAAAAAAAATAAACCTCTTTCCAACTAAGTGATTTTTTTTTTTTTGTTCTTTTAAGACTGAGTTTATGTAACTGACTCAAGCTGGAAGTACAGGGATCTAGCCTGATATCAATCTATTTGTGTGGGAGCTTTGACCTGGTCCATTTCTGACCTAGGGCTTTCTGACCCTTTTTGGGTAGCCTGGTGGCCCTCGGTGCTAGTGGCTTAGCATATTGACAACAAATTTAGTGTGGACACCCAACCAGCTCAGCACACTATAACTCAGAACTCTGGAGTTCAAGAAACCCTCTGCCACCTTCCTGGGAGATGAGATTACAGGTCTGTACTACCTCTTCCCATTAGTTAGTAAGAATCAGTTGATTGACATCAGGGCAGAAGGAATGAACTGGGTAAATTTCATCCAAAACCTTTACATGGTTGGTGGATAGGAACTGAAAAATCAGTGTCAGGATTTAGCAAACCTGGCCAATAATACAATTCTTCTATTTGGACCAGTAAGCACAGTGCTTGGCATACAGTAGTGCTTAATAAATGTTTATTAATTGACTGACATAGCTTTGAGAATTATCCTCCTTATCCATTAAAACCAGTTATTGGAAGGAACAGAATTCAGAACGAAATGGCCCTGGAGTCACTGATCACAAAGTGAGGATAGGGGCTTGGGTGGGGGAAAGGAACAAGCATTTATTAAGCTCCTATTGTGTGCCAGGCGCTGTGCTAAGTACTTTACATCCTCCCATTTAATAAAAGTGTTAAGACAAGATTTTTAAACTATTGAAGGCCTATTCAATGACACTGCCATAGCTAAAAATATTGTTACCAATGATGACATTTTGAGGAAAACAAAAAGGTTTTTTTGTGCCATTAATAAATATTCCCAAAATATTATTTCATCTTTATCTCATTCTTTTTAATTTCTATTTTTGCAAATTATCATGTTACCAATTACTACCATAGAAGTGGATGAGTACAATTTGTTGGAGTATAAAAAAGTTTTTTGGGTTTTTTTTTGTTAAGGGTGTGCTATCAAAAAAGTTTGGAAATCAGTGGTCTAGTGGAGGGAGGGTTGGCTTCATGTCTGGAAGGCCTGGGATCAAATCCACTTCCTAGACAAATTATCTAATCTCTCTGAGCTTTGGTTGACTAATCTGGAAAATGGGGTAGTTCCTGACTCACAGGGTAGTTTCCAGGCTCAGAGATCCTGTAGGTAAAGTCAGATAGGATTATAAAGGAAATCCCACGGGGTCTCCCTCCTCAGAACTTTTCTCAGGTTTTTCCTCATGTATCGACCTCATCCTACTTGATTTTTAAAACGGTATCCCCTCATTTTTTAAATATATTCCCAATGCTTAGTACCTGGCATATAGTAAATGTTTAACACGTGATTTGCCGTTGACTATTAAAAGCCTGCTTCATGCAGGACTCTGAGTTTAGTTCTGCTGAGAAGATAAAACAAGGTCCACTGCTCCCCGAGTTCTAATCCAGCCTCAGACACTTCCTGGAGATTTGACTCTGGGCTGGTCACTTCACCGCTGTCTGCCTCAGTTTCCTCATCTGTAAAACGGGGATAATGATACCTACCTGCCAGGGTTGTTGTGAGAATCAAATGATGCCGTATCTGTAAAGCGCTTCGTAGATGTTTATTATGATTCTTATTTGTTTTTAAGGGGGTTACCCGCCAGTAGGCAAACCTTTTCCCTGTTTGTGTTTCCATCCCTTCCTCACTAGAATAATGATGACATTCTGAGCTGAGTGCTGGGATAGGAACGGGGAGCCCCCAGTGATTTTCCCATTATTCCAACATGTGACCGTTTCCCTTCTCCAGCTTCTGTTTCCCCAGGCACAAACCAGGATGACATGGAGTTGGTGGTCTTGGAGGTCCTAGCATATTCTAGCTGTCTTGGAATGTAGGAATGCTGCACCCCCTGCCTCTCAGGAAGATCATGAAAGCCCAATGAGACAGTGGCTTGGAGGCTTGTAAAGACATTTTAATGATTTTAATGGTGCAGGGAAATTCCAGTGTGGAAAATCCCTCCATTGAGGAAGTTAGGATCCTAGATCTAGGGCCTCAGATTATGGAATCTGTCATCCTCGTCTTATGGTCAAGGAACCAGACCCAGGGAAATGAAGTAAAGTTTCTAAGGCATTAGACTTAACTGGGGTATTAAGGAGACTCATGACATCCATAGTTCCCCAACAGATGTCTGCCAGGCAGAAGAAGGATGTGAACTGAGATCTTCCTGACTTCAAGGCCATCCTCTATCCCCTGTGCTACACCACTGCTCTGGTACAGAAATGCCAGCTGGTCATAAAACAAAGCTGTTTGTTTTTTGTTCTTCTGTCAAAATTGCTTTTTAATCCTGGAACCACCAAGCAGTGGGGTGTATATTATGCGTGCGTGTGTGTATGTGTGTATATGTGCATTTGTATGTGTGCATATATGTGTATGCATGCATGTGTGTATGTGTGCGCACGTGTGTATATGTGTGTGCGTGCATGTGTGTGTGTGTGTGTGTGTGTGTGTGTGTGTGTGTGTGTGTGTGTGTTGGGAGAAGTCAAGGAGGGGCTTCTTTGGGGGAGGGAGGTGGTAGAGTATTATCTATATACTTGAGGGACTGTGGCTGGAGAAGCCAGTGTGGTCAAGGATACTAGTTAGGGAATGGGGAAGTTGGAGGAGGAAGCATGGCCTGAGACATACTTCTGAATGGGGAGGAGCATGGCCTGGGAGAAGCCCCCCCCAGGGCAGAAGAGGGTGGTGAGGAGGCACACCTCAAGATGCACACTTCTTCCTTTCTAGCCTTGGGATAAAGCTCCTTTGGCCCCTCCTAGGTGAGGGTCTGGAAGAATCCACCAAAGACCTATTTTAGCCTCTCTGAGTTGACTGTGAAAGTGGTCCTGGGAAGGAGTGGAGTCCCAGAGTCCGACTCTCCTGGGGCTGTGAGTGGAAAGGATGCTGAATTCAGTGTCCGAGGGACCTGGTTCAAAGCCCTCTTTGGAATCTATTTAGCTCTCTGACTTTTGGCAGGCCCTTGGATCTCAGTTTCCTCACCTATAAAATGAGGGAGTTGGACTAGGTCAGGGGCTCTTGACCTTTTTGTGTTCTGGGCTCCTTTGGCAATAGTCTGATCAGCTTAGATCCCACTGTCTACAGGAAGCTTTTCCCAACCTCTCCTCATTCCTGGACTTTTCCTCTGTTGATCATTCCCTCACTGGCTTCCATGTTGTCTTGCCCATTAGATTATGAGGTTGCTGAGGGCAGGGACTGTCTTTTGAGTTCCTTTGTACCTCCCAAGTACCTGGACCATGTAGGTGCTTAATAAATGCTTATTAACTGACTATGGATGGACCTCTTTACAGAATCATGCAGGTTCCCACATTCACAAATGAAAGACATTCTGAATCTCAGTTATAGGTTAGTGACAATAAGGTTCCTTGGAGACCAGTAGATCTTGGAAGGAATCCCTGGGTTAGGTGATCTTGGAGGGCCTATTCTAGCTCTAAATGATGAAGTGAGGCAGAGGTTACTCTCCCTGTCTTACAGATGAGAAGACAGGTCCTGAGAGAGGAGATGGCCTGTCCAAGGTCACAGAACTATAGGAACTCAAACGGGATCTTCTGTCCATAGGCCTGGAGTGTCCCCATCTCCCCTCATCCCCTGTATCACCTGGGATCTCTGCTCACCCTCCTCAGGTGGCTATTTCAGGGACATTACCTGGGCCCCTGAGGAGGGGAAACGATCTCTCTCACCTTGGCCAAGGCCTCTGCCTGCTTGGGGCTCAGATCCCCAACTCGCCCACTCATGATGACTGGCTGTCTGTTTTCCTCTGCCTTCCAGCAGGATCCCAGGGCCCGACTCAGGCCAACCCAGGGCAGCTGAGCTTTTTGCCAGGCTGTAATGGGCCAGCCTCCAAGCCCGGCCCTCTCCTTGGCTCAGCGCCCCTGCTGCATCTTACATAATTGAGATTAAGTGTGGATCCTCCTCCCCTCCCCCCCAACCCCCTAGCACCACCCTGGTTGGGCCCTCCAATAGATGTAAGTCAGGGAGCCCAGGGCCAAGGCCAGGGCCCAAATGGATGGGCTGGAGGGTCAAGGTTGTCCATCTTCAGAATGGAATGTTGCACTGGGTGCAGGGAATCCAAGTTACTCTGGGTGGCTGAAGCCTACCTTCTGAGCCCAAGGGAAATCATGCTAGTCTAGGGTCTTGGGCCACGCCTGGCTTAGGGCCTTCAGAACCAGGAGGTTCAGGACAGAAATGAAACAAGACACTGCCTCATTTAACAAAAGGAGATTTACTGAACAATATCTTGGAAAGGTTACATCCAGGGGACCAAGGCTCAAAGAGTTAGGCCAGTTTTTAGGGGAAAAAATAGCCTAGCCCTCAGTCAGGGAGCTCAGTAGCTCCCACCTCCCACACCTGGTCTAGGGGGACTAGGGGGCTCTGTCATTGATTAGATCAGTGTGACCTTGGACAAGACCTTCCCTGTCCCTGGCCTACTCTTTGCATGGCAGGGGTGGTCTCACTTGTTTTTAAGATTTGTGCTAGTTCTAACGGGACCCTGTGGTTCAACCTCTAAAGTTCTATGCCCTGAGTTATATGGTTCCTTCTCATTGTAGTGCTCTACATTCATAGATCCTTTCTAGCTAGACAGTTTATCTTCTATGGATCCCCATCCTCAACACTTATATTCCTTGTCCTAAGGTCCCTCCCAGTTCTGAGAGTCTATGTTCTAAGGCCTCTCCCAACTTTGACATTCTCTGTTCTAAGGCCCTGCTCAGCCCTGAAATTCCCTGTTCTAAGACCCTTTCCAGCTCTCAAATTCCATTTCCCCACATTGTTCTTTAGAGCAGTGCATGGTGTATTGGATAGAGAACTACCTTTGAATCCAGGAAGTTCCAGGTTCAAGTTCCAACTCAGACCCCTGTGAGTAGGTGATCTTGGGCACATCATGTCACCTCTTAGGACAATAAATTAGAGTAGATGAATTCTGAGATGGAAATTTCCGTACCTGGAAGGTCCCTTTACTGATGAAATTAAAGACTTGTCCTAACAATGGATACCCACAAAACCTCCTGTGTTCCTCAGACAGAGAGCTTCAGTGACTGTCCTAACTTCCCAGGGCACTTTGCTTTGTCCCTTTCATGCCTGTACCCAGTGTGAGCTTGAATATCAGTGTCTGGGCAGGTGTCTGATCCCCTCCCTAGATGGTGAGAGCTCCCTGAGAGCAGGGACCCTTAATAAAGGGACATAGGTGAATCCTTAGACCTCCAGCTCTCAGCACAGTGGCCAGCACACAGCAAACAGCTTAATGATCAATTGAGTCATATTGGATTATGTTGGATCTCATTGCATTCTATCATGTATCAGATCCTATTGAATAGCATCCTCTCCCCTCCCCTCCCCTCCCCTCTCCTCTCCTCTCCTCCCCTCCCCTCCCCTCCCCTCCCCTCTCCTCTCCTCCCCTCCCCTCCCCTCCCCTCCCCTCCCCTCTCCTCTCCTCTCCTCTCCTCTCCTCTCTTCTCCTCTCCCTTCCCCTCCCCTCTCCTCCCCTCCCC
>CM053773.1:240346214-240362050 GCA_028658325.1 Potorous gilbertii
TTCTGCTTTTGAAAGCATTCTTCTCCTCATTGGCTTTTTTAACCTCTTTTGCCAATTGAGTTAGCCTATTTTTCAAGGTGTTATTTTCTTCAGCATTTTTTTGGGTCTCCTTTATTAAGGTATTGACCCATTTTTCATGCTTTTCTTGCATCTCTCTCATTTCTCTTCCCAGTTTTTCCTCCACCTAACCTGATTTTCAAAAGCCTTTTTGAACTCTTCCATGGCCTGAGCCCATTGGATATCTATTTCAGATGTTTGGGATACAGAGGCCTTGACTCCTATGTCTTTACCTGATGGTAAGCAGTTTTCTTCCTCGTCAGAGAGGAAGGGTGTAATCATCTGTTCCCCAAGAAAGTAACCTATGGTCTTATTTTTTTCCCTTTTCTGGGCATTTTCCCAACCAGTTACTTGACTTCTGAGAGTCCTCTCCACTCCCACCTAGGTCTGCCCAGCTAGTGCATGGGATCTGAGATTCAGATGCTGCTCCCCAGCCTCAGGGCTTTTGGCAGCAGCCCTGGTTGCTATTCAATGGGAGCTTAATTTTTGGTGCTCAGGTGGGAGCAGGGCCGCCTTCCAGGCTCAGTTCCCTCAGGGGGTTTATGCAGAGACCTTTTGTAATGGAGCTGCTGCAGAGCTCCTGCCTTCTCCGGGAGCCTCTGGCCACCTGCTGCCTGTGCCTCTGCCGCTGCCTCCCAAGGGGGCCTGAGTCCCGGAGACACCCCGCTCCTCTCTCAGCCCGTCCAGAGGTCTCTTTCACTGACCTGTGTGTCTGTGGGTGAAGGGACCTTCGTGGCTGCTGGAGATTCCGTCCCTGAAGCCTGCTCGGATCTGCTTGTTCCTCTCTGTGCCGTGTGGCCAGGGCAGGGCAGGGCTGGACTCCCCTCCCGTCCGGTGTGCTACAGACCTTTGGGATCAGTTTTTCAGGGCTCTCTGGAATGGAAATCTCCTTCACCCCATTGCTGCACAGCTCCACTCTTCCAGAATTTGTTGGGAGTTCTTTTTTTAGATAATTATGGGCTGTGTGTTCAGAGCTAGCATATGTGAGTCTTTCTACTCCGCCATCTTGGCTCCACCCCTCCTTTTTATCTTTCTTTTAAAAAAAATATTTAGTATTTTATTTTTCCCAGGTTACATGTACAATTTTTAACATTCATTTTTAAAACTTTGAGTTCCAAATCCTCTCCCTTCCTCCCTCCTTCTTCCTCCTTCCATTGAGAAGGCAAGCAATTCCTTTTTAAAACTTATTTATTTATTTTAAGTTTTCAATATTCATTTCCACAAAATTTTGCATTCCAAATTTTCTCCCCATCTCTCCCCTCCCTCCACCCCAAAACATTGAGCATTCTTACCCCTTCCACCAATCTACCCTCCTTTCTAATACTCCTCCATTCCCTTATCCCCACCTTCTCTTTTGTCCTGTAGGGCAAGATAAATTTCTATACCCCATTACCAGTATTTTTTATTTCTCAGTTGTATGCAAAAACAGTTCTCAACATTTATTCCTAAAGTTTTGAGTTCTAACTTCTCTTCCTTCTTCCCTCCCCAACCATCCCCACTGAGAAGGCAAGAATTCAATACAGGCCATATATGTGCAGTTTTGCAAATGACTTCCATAATAGTCATGTTGTGTAAGACTGTATTTCCTTCCATCCTATCCTGCCCCCCATTTCTTCTATTCTCTCCTTTGACCTTGTTCCTCCCCAAGAGTGTTTTGATCCTTCTTCTCATTTGCGCTCCCTTCTACCATCCCTCCCACCTTGCTTATCCCCTTCTCCCCTACTTTCATGTAGTGTAAGACAGGTTTTCATACCAATTGGAGTGTGCATATTATTCTTTTCCTGAGCCAAATGTGTTGAAAGTAAGCTTCACTTTTTCCCTCTCACCTCCCCCCTTTTCTCTTCCATTGAAAAAGTATTTTGTTGCCTCTTTTATGACAGATAATTTGCTCCATTCCATTTCTCCCTTTCTCCTCCCAATATATTCCTGTCTCACCTCTTAGTTTTATTTTTTTGGATATGATCCTTCCCTATTCAACTCACCCTGCTCTCTCTCTCTCTCTCTCTCTCTCTCTGTATGTGTGTGTGTGTGTGTTATCCCACCACCTACCCAGATACTGAGAAAAGTTTCAACAGTTACAAATATTATCTTTCCATGTAGAAATGTAAACAGTTCAACTTTAGTAAGTCCCTTATGATTTCTCTTTCCTGTTTACCTTTTCATGCTTCTCTTGATTCTTGTGTTTGAAAGTCAAATTTTCTTTTCAGCTCTGCCCTTTTCATCAAGAATACTTGAAAGTCCTCTGTTTCATTGAATATCCATTTTTTCCCCTGAAGTATTACACTCAGTTTTGCTGAGTAGGTGATTCTTGGTTTTAATCCTAGTTCCTTTGACTTCTGGAATATCATATTCCAAGCCCTTAGATCCCTTAATGTAGAAGCTTCTAGATCTGGTGTTATCCTGATTGTATTTCCAAAGGCAAGCAATTCAATACAGGTTATACATATGTAGTTATGCAAAATATTTCCATAATAGTCATGTTGTGAAAGACAACATAGAGCCCCTCAAAAAACCTCAAGAAAAATAAAGTAAAAAATAAAGTTAAAAAAGTTTCAATCTGTATTCAGACACCAAACAGTTCTTTCTCTGGGGATGGATAACATTTTTTATCATAAGTCCTTAAAAGTTGTCTTGGATCAATGTGTCACTGAGAATAGCTGACATTCACAGCTGATCATTGCACAATATTGCTGTACTTTACAAACTTTACACACAGTACAGTTCTCTTTGAATTAGCTCCTGTAAGTCCTTCCAGGTTTTTCTGAGAGCATCATGCTCATCATTTCTTATAGTACAGTAGTGTTCCATCATAATCACACACCATATTTGTTCAACCATTCCCCAATTGATGGGCATGCCCTTAATTTCCAATTTTTTGTCACCAGGAAAGAACTGCTATGAATATTTTTGTCCTTTTTGCTTATCTTATCTCTTTTGGGGTACAGATCCAGGGGTGCCATTGCTAGATCAAAGGATATACATGGTTTTACAGATCTTTGGGCATAATTCCAAATTGCTCTATAGAAGGGTTGATTCAGTTCACAACTCCACCAACAATGCATTAATATCTCATTTTCCCCATGTTCCCTCCAACATTTGTCATTTTCCTTTTCTGTACTATTAGGTAGACTAATAGGTATGAGGTAGTACCTCAGAACTGTTTTAATTTGCATTTCTCCATAATAGCAAATCAGATATTTTTATATGGTTATAGATAATTTTGATTACTTCATCTCAAAACTGTCCATATTTTTCATCATTTATCAATGGGGAATGACTCTTTTTAAAAAAAAAATGACTCCATTCTATATATGTTTGATATATGAGACATCTGTCAGAAAAATTTGCTTCAATTTTTTTCACAGTTAATAATGCTAACTGTATTTCCCTCCACTGTACCCCCATTTATTCTATTCTCTCTCTCCTTTTACCCCGTTACTCCTCAAAAGTCTTCTGCTGTGTAACCCCTCCCTCAATTTGTCCTCCCTTCTATCATCCCCCCCTTCTCTTACTTCCCCTCTAGGGCAAGATAGATTTCTATATCCATTTAGATGCGTATGTTATTCTCTCTTTGAGCCAATTCTTACGACAACTAGGTTCACTTACACCCCCTCACTTCCCCCTTCTTTGCTTTCTTGACTCTTTTGTGAGATAATTTCTCTCATTCTACTTCTCCCTTTCTTTTTCACCTGGTACATTTCTCTATCATCCCTTAATTTTATTTTTTTAGATATCATCCCTTCATATTCAACTCACAACTGTGCCCTCTGTCTATATATGCTCCTTTTCTTACTGCTCTAATAATGAGAAAGTTACAAATATCTTCCCATGTAGGAATGTAAACAATTTAACCTTACTAAATTCCTTATTAATTCTCTTTTCTGTTTACCTTTCTATGCTTCTCTTGAGTCATGTATTTGACAGTCAAATTTTCAGTTCAGCTCTGGTTTTTTCATTGAGAATGCTTCAAGGGGGGTGGTGGAAGCAAGATAATGAAGTAAAAGCAGGGATTTGCTAGAGCTAGACACACAAAGGTATAAGGTGAACTGAATATGAAGAGATAATATCTAATAAAATAAAATTAAGGGGTGAGAGAAGAATATATTGGAAGGAGAGAGGGAGAAATAGAATGGGATAAATTATCTCACATAAAAGAGGCATGAAACAGCTTTTTCAATGGAGGGGAGGAGGGAGGAGGTGAGAGGGAAAGAGTGAACCTTACTCTTATTGGATTTGACTTAAGGAGGGAATAACATGCACACTCAATAAGGTATGAAAATCTATTTTACCCTACAGGAAAGTAGGGGGGAAGGGAATAAGTAAGGAGCAGGGGAGTGGGTGGATCATAGAAGGGAGGGCAAATGGGAGAAGGGAGTAATTAGAAGTAAACAATTTTGAGGAGGGATAGAGTTAAAAGAAAGAATAGACTAAATGAGGGGCAGGATAGGATGGAGGGAAATACAGTTAGTCTTTCACATCATGACTGTTATGGAGCTGGTTTGCTTGACTACACATGTATAATCTATATCAAATTATTTGCCCTCTCAATGGAGGTGGGTGGGAAGAGGAAGGGAGAGAAATTGGAACTCAAAGTTTTAAAAACTAAAGTTAAAAATTGTTTTTACATGCAACTGAGAAATAAGACATACATGCAATGGAGTATAGAAATCTATCTTGCCCTACAAGAAAGTAGAGGAGAAGGGGATGAGAGAAGGGAGGAGTGTTATAGAAGGAAGGGCAGATCTGAAGAAGGGGTAATCAGAATGTATGCTTTTTTGGCATGGGTAGAAGGGAGAGATGGGGAAAAATTTGGAACTCAGAATCTTGTGGAAGTGAGTAGTAAAAACTAAAAAAAAAATCCTTGGAAAGCAAAAAAAAAAATACTTCCAAGTTCTGTATTTCATTGAATTTCATTTTTCCCTGGAAGGATTACACTCAGTTTTGGGGGGTAAGTGATTCTTTGTTGTAATCCTAGTTCATTTACCTTCTAGAATATCATATTCCAAGCCTTCGAATTCCTTTAAAGTAGAAGCTGCTAAATCTTGTATTATCCGGACTGTGACTCCATGATATCTGAACTATTTCTTTCCGTCTGCTTGCAACATTTTCTCCTTGACCTGGGAGCTCTGGAATTTGGCTATAATGTTCCTGGGAGCTTTCATTTGGGGATCTCTTTTAAGAGGTTATCAGTGGATCTTTTCAATTTCTGTTTTATCCTGTTGTTCTAGAATAACAGGGCAGTGTTCCTTAACAATTTCTTTTTCTTTTTGCTATAAATACTTTCTCTGTTTATTCCTCTTATAGCAATATCAACAAAATATTAGCATTTTAAAGCTTGTGAAACACCTTGTAAATATTATTTCATTTGATCCTCACAAAAACCCTGGGATACAGGTACTGTGAATTTCCTCATTTTACAGCTAAGGAAACAGAAAAAAGTTAAATGCCTTGTCCACAGTTAGATAGTAATTAGTCTGAGGCTGGATTGGAACTCAGATCTTCTTGATTCCAGGTTCCTACATTCCTACCTTAATAATTTTTGAAAGATGACATCAAGGAGGTGGAGCCAAGATACTGGAGTAGAAGTATGGACTTGCTCTAGCTCTAGCCCCGTAGCCCATAAAATACCTGTAAAAATAACTCTAAACAAATTCTAGAGCAGCAGAAGCCACAAAATGACAGAGTGAAAGATATTTACAGCCCAAGACAGCCTAGAAGACTGACAGAAAATGTCTATCCCACTGGCCTTGGGAGCAAAATGTAGGCCAGCCTTGGCTGTTCAGTGGCAGGGACAGTACTGAAGTAGGCTTCAGGGCACAGAATCATGGGTAGCAGCTATGGTTCCCAGATTTCTCAACCCACAAATGCCAAAGACAGCTTCAAAGGTCAGTGAGAAAGTTCTTTTACCTGGGTGAAAAGGGAACAGGGTCTGGCCCTAGCCTTGGCTCCAGCATGGTGGCAGCCACTGCAGTAGCAGTGTCCATTTTTGGAGCCCTCTGTCTAAAGACACTAGGGGAATTCAGCAGCTGATCTAGGTTTCAGTTATAAGTGGTGGTCCTGGAGTGAGGAGGAGTGCTGGCATGGTGGGGCTTGTGGAGGCTCAGGAGAGGGAATACTACTCACAGATCCTGGACAGAAAAGTTTGTGGTTGCTCCTAGACCAGAGTGCAGGCCAGAAGAAGAGTAAACTCCTCTCCCTTGATTGTGCCACCTTGGAGGAACTGAGAATTTATGGGTCTTCATAGTATACCCTCCACTTGAAAAAGGACTCAAAAATCAAGTAACTTTCTGGGAAAATGCCCAAAAAGGGGCATAAAATAAGACTAGAGAAGGTTACTTCCTTGGTGTAAAGGTATTTTCTTCCATCCTTTCAGATGAGGAACAACAATGCATACAATCAGAGGAAGTCATCAAAGTCAAGCCTTCTACATCCAAAACCTCCAAAAAAATATGCGGTGGTCTCAGGCCATGGAAGAGTTTGAAAAGAATTTTGAAAATCAAGTAAGATAGGTGAAGGAAAAATTGGGAAAAGAAATGAGAGTGATGCCAGAAAAGTGAGTCAATAGCTTGCTAAAGGAGACCCAAAAAAATGCTGAAGAAAATAAAACCTTTAAAAATAGACTAACTCAAATGGCAAAAGAGGTCCAAAAATCCAATGAGGAGAAGAATGCTTTAAAAAGCAGAATTAGCCAAGTGAAAAAGGAGGTTCAAAAGCTCACTGAAGAAAATAGTTCTTTAAAAATTAGAATGGAGCAGATGGAAGCTAATGACTTCATGAGAAACCAAGAAATTAGAAAACAAAACCAAAAGAATGAAAAAACAGAAGACAATGTGAAATATCTGATTGGTAAAACAACTGACCTGGAAAATAGATCCAGGAGAGACAATTTAAAAATTATAGGACTACCTGAAAGTCATGATCAAAAAAAGAGCTTAGACATTATCTTTCATGACATTATCAAGGAAAATGGCCTTAATAGTCTAGAACCAGAGGATAAAATAAATATTGAAAAAATCCATAGATCAACTCCTGAAAGAGATCTCCAAAGAAAAACTACTAGGAATATTGTAGCCAGATGCGAGTTCCCAGGTCAAGGAGAAAATATAGCAAGCAGTCAGAAAGAAACAATTTGAGTAGTGTGGAAATGCAATCAGGATAACACAAGATCTAGCAGCTTCTACATTAAAGGATTAAAAGACTTGGAATATGATTTTCCAGAAGTCAAAGGAGCTAGGATTAAAACTAAGAATCACCTACCCAGCAAAACTGAGTATAATACTTCAGGGGGAAATAATGGTCATTCAATGAAATGGAGGACTTTCATGTATTCTTGATGAAAAGACCAGAGCTGAATAGAAAATTTGACTTTCAACGACAAGAATCAAGAGAAGCATGAAAAGGTAAACAGGAAAGAGAAATCATAAGGGACTTACTAAAGTTGAACGGTTTATATTCCTACATGGAAAGATAATATTTGTAACTCTTGAGACTTTTCTCAGTAGTTGACAGGACGAGTTGAATAGGAAGGGATGATACCTAAAATAATAAAATTAAGGGGTGAGAGAGGAATATATTGGGAAGAGAAAGGGAAAATGGAATTGGACAAATTACCTTATAAAAGAGGCAAGAAAAAGCTTTTTCAATGGAGGGGAAAAGTGGGGCGGTAAGAGGAAAAAGTGAAGCTCACTCTTATTGGATTTGGTTTAAAGAGGAAATAACATGCACACTCAATTTGGTTTGAAAATCTATCTTACACTACAGGAAAGTGGGGGAGAAAGGGATAAGTGAGTTGTGGGGGAGATGATGGGAGGGCAAATGGTAGGAGGGAGTAATTAGAAGTAAACACTTTTGGGGAGAGACAAGGTCAAAAGAGAAAACAGAATAAATGGGGGAGGGCAGGTTAGGATGGAGAGAAACATAGTTAGTCTTTCATCACATGACTATTATGGAAGTCATTTGCATAACTACACATGTGTAGCCTATATTGAATTGCCTGCTTTCTCAGTGGGGATGGGTGGGAGGAAGGAAGGGAGAAAAGTTGGAATGAATGTTTTAGGAATGAATGTTGAGAAGTGTTTTTGCGTGCAACTAGGAAATAATAAATACAGGGAATGGGGTATAGAAATCTATCTTGCCCTACAATAAAAGAGAGAAGATGGGGATAAGGGAAAGGAGTGCTGATTGGGGGAAAGGATAATTAGAATACATAGTGTCTTGGGGTGGGAGCATGGGAGAGGTGGGAAGAAAATTTGGAACTGAAAATCTTGTGGAAATGAATGTTGAACACTAAAATTAGGTTATTTCATGGCTTCTGTGGGTCTCAGGGCTGAGGTGTGGGGGACAGCAGGGCAGGAGCCAGGCAAGGTACTGGATGGAGGCTGAGGCAGAAGAGTGGGAAGGACTGCTATAGCCTTGTGGTCCTTGCAGTTTGCAAATCCAGGAAACCAAACTGAATTTACTCCAGAAACTGGTAGGTAAGAGAAAAAAAAGAAGACAGACTAACGCAGCCAATTCAGACAAAAGATACCACCAAAGAGGTAAGTCTATGATAGTGATAATCATTTAATATAAATTTTAGACTTTGATAAGGGCCCGAACCTGAACTAATCAATCAGATTGCTTTGCTTTGCTCTAAAAATGCCCTTTTCTGTGTCAGCAACTTCAAAGACCTGTTTATGACAGGATGCAACCAGAGTGGTGGGATTTTCTCCTTATCTCATGTCACAGAGACATATACTATACAGAGGAAATCCAGACATCCTGAAATCATAAATTGCAACTGAAACTACTTTGTTAATTGTCTTGTCTCACTAAATTTACAACTTATTCAACTAAGGAAGTTCCTTTCTCATGGTAAAGTGTTTATAAGCCTGGTAATTCTTCCATCACTCAGTCAGAAGTTTTCTGGCTCCACATGATCATGTGACTGCTAGCTTTAAGGGAATAAACTTTATGGGTTTAGTTTGTTTTCTTTTATTAACCAAACTTTTTTTTAATCAAAATCTTTTAATGAGGGAGGTGTTGAGTTTTTCCTAGTTGGAGACAAGTTGGACAAGTCAGAAGATTTGTCAGTTCATTGTGGAGATTAAGTGATGAGAGCTATGGTGATTCACAGAGAAGGGAATTGTTTTGGAGGTTAAAGTTGTTGTCTAAGATCTAAATCAAAATTGACTTAAACTTTGGTATCTAATTGTGTTCATTATCTCATTCACGTGGGTCTCCACCCATATATAGATTCTATCCACTCTGTCTTGTGAACTTTTGTTCTATCTTCCACATAGTTTCTAAGCTATATACCATTAACAAAAAAGGAAAAAAGAAATACCGTGATAGCTGTATATTTACTTTGTCACAACTACTTTGAGATGTGTAAAACATTTTCTTGTGCCCAACACTGGGCTTTTGTACATTTGTAGCTATGTTCCAAACATTTTTGCTTTATACAAAGATAAAGTAGCAATATTCCAGCTTGACTATAGCATCATATTTTGCCTTTGTCTAAATTTTCAAGGTTTTGCATATAAATTTAATCATCTAGAAAGTCAGAATACCACTATATGGACTGTTACTACTTGATCAATTTGGTTTTTGTCTTTTACTTTGCTAAAGGCATTTTGTTTTGTTGTAAAATTTGTGTGTAATTTATTTGGTTTTTGCTGACAGCTACTGGAATTATAAGAAAATAAAACAGACTTCTCATCGAAAAAAACCAAAACTAAAATTAAATAAATAAATTAAAAAAAGAAAGAGGAGGTCAAGGCTCTTTTTTTGATCATGGCTTTCAGGAAGTCCAGTCATTTAAAATTATCTCTCCTTGATCTATTTTTCAGGTCTGTTGTTTTTCTAATGAGATATTTCACATTATCTTCTACTTTTTTCATTCTTTTGGCTTTGTTTTTACTGTCTCTTGATTTCTCATAAAGTTATTAGCTTTCATTTGCTCAATTCTGGTTTTTAAGGAATTATTTTCTTCAGTTGACTTTTGTACCTCCTTTTCCATTCGGCCAATTCTACTTTTTAAGGAGTTTTTTCCTTTAGTGAATTTCTGTGCCTCTTTTTCCATTTGGTCAACTCTGTTTTGTAAGACATTCTTCTCCTCATTGGCTTTTTGTACCACGTTTACCATGTAGCTTATCAATTTTTAAGGTGTTATTTTCAGTATTTTTTGAGTCTCCTTTATCAAGCTGTTGAATTGTTTTTCTTGATTTTCTTGCATTACTCTCATTTCCCAAATTTTTCCTCTATTTCCCTTACTTGATTTTCAAAATCTTTTTTGAGTTTTTTCTTGACTTGAGACCATTTCATATTTTTCTTGGAAGCTTTGAATGTAGGAGCTTTGACTTTGTTGTTTTCTTTTGATGTGTGTTTTGATCTTCTTTGTCACCATAGTAACTTTCTATGATCAGATTTTTTTCTGCTGCTGACTTATTTTTCAGCCTATTTCCTGACTTTTAACTCTGTGCTAAAGTGGGGCTCTGCTTCCAGGGTGGAGAGTGCATTCTTCCAAACTTACTGTAAGTTTTCAATTTTTTCAAGGTGGTATGATCTAAGAAGAAGTGTGTTTACCACTCTCCCTGCCTGTGTTCTGGTCTGTGAATGACCACAAGCACTCTTTTCTTCCCTGAAACTGTGACAAGGGTCCCTGTTCCATTGTCGCCACAAGTTCTGATGTATTAAGGCTCTTCTTTGCCCTGAGACTGCTATCTTGGTCTGAGTTTGGGCAAAGCAACAGAGTCCTGACTCAGTGCTAACAAAGAGACCCTGTAATCTTCTGACCAGTTGTTCAGACCCAGTACTGTCTGTAGGCTGAGATCTTTGGAAGCAGTTCTTGCCACTGCTGATTCAGTGGCCCAAGGCCTGCTCCTAGTTTGTTGGGTCTATGGCTATGCTGGTGCAATCTGCTCTGGACTGTGCTCCACTCTCACCCAAGTGCAACAGACCTTTCCTGCTGACCTTCTAAGTTGTCTTTGGCTAGAGAATTACTTCACCCAGTCCATTTGTGGGTTCTGCTGCTTTAGGAATTGTTTTATGGAATTATTTAAAGGTGTTCAGAGGGGTTTTGGGGAGAACTCAGATGAGTCAATGACTTCTCTGCACTATCATGGCCTCCAAATATAACTGTCCCCTCTGAATATAACTTTTATTTTCACTGGGAAACCAAAAAGTTTATGTGATTTGCTATATTGCTGTGGCTTCTCTCTGGAGTCATCTTGGGGTTCTTTGGAATTGTCTTGGATCATTGTCTTGATCATACTATCAGTTATCTCCTCTTAAGGTCCCCTCCACTCAGACTCAGAACAAGATCTTACTTTCTCCCTAATATAAGAAAGCACATACAAAAATACACAAAGATTCACAAGACTCCTAAGTCTGGAGACTTGTGGGAAAGCATTTCAGGGTAATCTGAATGTGAAAGATGGAAGTGAATGGGAGAGATGTGAATGTGGGAGCCCTTCTGGAATAGATAACTTTTAATAAGTTTTCCATTAAATGAGAGAAGAGAGAAGACAGAATCTTAGGGCTGGAAGGGGCCAAGCAGAGCAAAGTTCACCCCTCTTCCCTAGGACAGTCCTTCAAAGGCTTGAACATACATAGGATTCAAAATTGTCCAATCTATAATAAAAGAAACTGAGGCTGAGGTCTGAGCCAATAGCA
The DNA here is from genome assembly GCA_028658325.1 of Potorous gilbertii. Classification (NCBI taxonomy): domain Eukaryota; kingdom Metazoa; phylum Chordata; class Mammalia; order Diprotodontia; family Potoroidae; genus Potorous; species Potorous gilbertii. The sequence goes on from CM053773.1 coordinate 240,357,927, forward strand.
CTTTATTTAAAGGTCCATGGCCCTCTCTAATGAAGTGAATCTCAGATCTTCCTCATGATCTGAGATTCCCCCACTCTCTGAGACCTTAGTCTTATAGTGCTTGATACCCAAATGATGCAGAAGAGACAGTGATAAACATAGTCTCATGGGTGGATAGATCTCTATCTTGACCTCCTATGAGAATCTTTGGCTCAGGTTTGTGACAGATTAAATTTCAGAGGACATCAAAACATGGACAGAGCTAATGGTCTTTCATTGGCCCCATGTTGGGCAAAAGAGTGGGGAATAGATTTACAGGTAACTCTTACAGACAGATATATTTGTTGGTCAAGGACCTGTTGGCAAAGTGTCAGAGGGCCATTTCCCTAACAAAGGGATAACAAGACTGGAGGTACAATTTAAAAATAGCTGGGGGACTCTCCATATCCTTGAGTTACCTCCACCACCTTTGGTGAAGTTTTGGTCATTTACTCCTCAGGCATTGTCTAAGCAAGTGGATTCACTAAATTGACTAACTGTATATAAGTAGACACGTACTACAGTAGTAATCATTGCCCCCATGGAATCAAACTCAACTGAACAATACTAGTTGGAAATAAACCAGGGACATAAATAAAATAAGAGTCTAAATTAATAATTCCCACCCCCCAGTCTCCTTTCTTCATACCTAGTTGAACGTCTCCCGTTCCCTCAACATACCCTCATGTATCGTGATCTTATAGGATTGGACATGTGGAAGTAGAAGAGATCTTCAGAACCTGTGTGGTCCAGCATTATATGAAATAAGAATCTCCTATGTAATATACCTGACAAGCTCACCCAATCTGCACTAGAAGACCTTTAGCAAGGGAGATTGTGAATACTCCCCATCCCTAAACAAGCAGCCCCTCCCCACTGTGAGAAAGCTGTAAATCTTTTTAGAAGAGACTTAAACCAGAAGCAATTTGGAGCAAGAGGGGCCCTTAGAAATCAACTATTCTTTTACTGCCATTTTAGGAAACTAGGGCCTAGAGAGAGGGAAGGGAATCCAGATAAAAATTAACAAAAGCCAGAATTTGAACCCAGGTCCTGTGACACCATTTTTGCCCCAGACTTTAGAGATCCTTCATTTCAGTCATAATTCCTGGTTTTTATAGACCAGGAAACTAAGGCTAGAGAAATGAAGCAATTTGGCTATGGTCATACAATAATAAGAAATAGAAGCTATGATTCTAACCCATGTCCTCAGAAAATAAATACAACATTCTTTCATTCTCTGCTTGCCATGTCACCTACGTACAGTTGAAATAAATGCTGTGTCTTCATGACCTCATCAAGGCCTTTATAACACCCAGTTGTTGACTCCCCTTTTCAGAATTACCTGTCCTGCCTTAACCACCAGAGTTGTTCTGGAAGAATGGATTCTAATGAGAATTTCATGCTAAGATATGAATGACTAATATCAGGCTCATATCTCCTTTTCAGACTTTGTATTTTAAATTCCTGTTTCAAGACTGTGCTTTGAGTAAAAACCAGTTGGGGTTGTTGGAGCCCTTCTTAACACAACCTAGGGATAAGGATTCTTGTTCTCACTTTACAGATACAGATATTAAAAGAACTTGTTAGCACTGTTTGAGATCCAAGGTTTGAGCTCTTCCTTCCTCAAGGTGGTGTTGAAACACTTGGATCCTTTTCAGCTCTGCTTCTGGGTGATCCCTTATTTTAATCCCCAAGTACTTTCTCAGTTAAAATAAGATGACCCCCAGCCATCAAGTTCAAGATCAGGAGTGGGGCTAGTTTGGCTGCTTGTTCCAGCTGGCAGAGGGTGGGCTCAGCGGAAGGTGATGTGGTAAAAGTCAGGATTGCCCCAAGAAGTTCTAGGAGATAGGAGTGACCTACTCTTTGGAGCACACTTGAGTACCACCTGGGAACTAGACTCCAGGAAATAAAGAGTATGGCCAAGAAGAGGTCAACCAGCCAAAGTCAAGGCATTTCTTAGCAGAAACACAGAGGCTTCTCCAAGTTGTTAAACTGTACAAACTCTTTGACCAAGTGACATCACTACTAAACCTATACATGTTAAGTGATCATAGAAAGAGGATTGTGTACAAAAATATTTATAGCTGCTCTTTTTTCAATGGCAAAGAACTTTAGACGAAGGAGTATCCATCAACTAAAGAGAGGCTGAATAAGTATGTGTACGTGTGACGTGTATGGAATGTGATGTATAGGAATATGATGAAATATTATTGTGCTATAATAAATGATGGAGGGAATGGTCTCAGAAAAACCTGGAAAGACTTATATGAACTGATGAAAAGTCAAGAAAACAGAACCAGAACAATCCAGAAAAAAGACTTTGAAAACTCTGATCAATTAAATGACCAACCAAAATTATAAAGACTCATCTGAAGCCTGCTTCCTACCCCTGGATAGAGAGGTGAGGGACCTGTGGCACAAAATGACATATGCTTCTGGACACAGACAATGTGAGAATGTGTTTTGCATGACTGTATATTATTGCCCATAGAGTTGTGGCAGGCTTTTTTTTAGTAGAAAAAGTCCCTTACAACAGCTTCTCATTGAATTTCTTAAACACTTTTCACTCTGGAACAATTTTTAGAGTTTTTGCTGGACCGAATATCTGCCTGCCATATGCCTCAGTGAGAGAGAGGGAGGGAGAGAGAGAGAGAGAGAGAGAGAGAGAGAGAGAGAATTAGCTTTTCAGTTCAGTTAATAGGATTAAAGGCTCCAAAAAGGTAAGTGACCTCAGAACTTTCTAGTTCCAACCCTCACAATTATTTATTTTCTTTTCATTAGGCAAAGTAAAAAAATATAGAAATATCAGAACTTGGAGGGATCTAGAACAGATAACAGAAAATATGGGAGCCAAGAGGGGCATAGAACACAAAACAGAGAATGTCCAAATTAAAAGTAGACTGAAGTAGAGAATGTCAGAGTTTGGGGAAAAAGGTTTAGAACATAGCACAAAGAATATCAATCTTGTAGAGTCCTTAAAATAGGGAATGTGGGGGGGGGGATGGAGCCAAGATAGCAAAATAGAAGCAGACACCCCCAAGCCCAACCAAATACCTGTAAAAATGACTCTAAACAAATTATGGAGCTGCAGAACGTGCAGAATGATGGAGTGAAGTAAATCTTCAACCCAAGACAACCTCGAAGGTCAATGGGAATTGTCTATCACGCCATGCTGGGAGCAGGGTGCAGTCCAGGATGGGCCATGCTGGCACAGATGGAACCTGAGCAGGCCTCAGGGAGGCTGACTTTCTGGCACCTGTGATAGTTTCCAGACTTCACAAAACCAAAACACAGAGGACAATTTGGAAGGTCAGTGGAAAAAACCTGTCAGACCTGAGTGAAAGTAGAGTAATCCATCCCCAGGGCAGTGGAGGGTGTGGAGGAGCCTGGGACAGCCAAAGCAACATCAAGGGCAGTGGCAACAGATGTTTCTGGAGCTCTAGGCACACAGACTGTGGGGAAATGCAGCTGCTGACAGTACACCCCTCCCCCCACTGGAAGAAGAGAACTACCTTTACAAAGAGCTCAAAAGCCAAGTAAATGGCTGGGGAAATGAGCAAAAACTGAACAAAGAAACAGACTGTAGAATCTTACTTTGGTGACAAGGAAGACCAAAATATGCAAACAGAAGAAAACAAAGTGAAAGCTCTAACATCCAAAGACTCCAAGAAAAATATGAATTGGTCTCAGGTCATGGAAGAGCTCAAAAAGGATTTTGAACATCAAGTAAGAGAAGTAGAGAAAAAATTGGGAAGAGAAATGAGAGTGATGCCAGAAAATCATGAAAAACAACTCAACAGCTTGGTAAAGGGGACCCCAAAAATGCTGAAGAAAATAACATCTTAAAAATAGACTAATTCAAAACTAAAAGAGATCCAAAAAGCCAATGAGGAGAAGAATGCCTTAAAAATCAGAACTGACCAGAAGGAAAAGGAGGTCCAAAAGCTTACTGAAGAAAATAATTCCAGACTTTCAAGCTTTCTTGATGAAAAGACCAGAGATGAAAAGAAAATTTGACTTTCAAACACAAAAATGAGAAGAAGCATGAAAAAGTAAACAGCAAAGAGAAGTCATAAGGGACTTACCAAAGTTGAACTGTTTACATT
>CM053773.1:240362550-240374669 GCA_028658325.1 Potorous gilbertii
CCCAGGAAGTAGCCCAGCCCACCACCCCATCCTCCCTGCTTCAGGGAGCTCTTACAGAGGAAAGAGAACTGATGCTGGAGGCAGATGAACCAGGTTCCAACTCTGCCTCTCCTCCTTAGTCACATGACCTGGGAAAAGTCCCATTCCCCTAAAAGAGGATCCCCAATGGCCCCTCCAGTTCCCATTTGATGCCCCTGCTCTCTCTCCCCTTTTATTTAGAGACTCAGACCTAGACGGGACCTCAGAATCCATTTTATAGATGAGGAAACTGAGGCCCCTAGAGGTTGAAGTGATCCAGGTTGTGTAGGAAGTGAGTGTCAGAGGTGAGATGTGAATCCAGGTCCTCTGCCCAAGTCTTTCTCTGCTTGGTCCCTGCCTACTGAATGAGCCCTGCCCTATCTCATGATGCCAGGATGGGAGGCTGGGAGGGGCCCCAGGAAGGGCAGGGCAGGTTGGCACTCTTCCTCCATTCACCCCCCCCCATCTTTATCTAATATTGTACAAGTGATTTAAGTTTTGCAAATCGTTATTTCATTTAATCCTGCAACCTGGTGAGGCTGGTGCCTCATTATCCATAAGAAACGGACTGAGAAATGGCAGTAACTTGGCCAGGGTCACCCAGTAAGTGTCTAAGGCAGGATTCCTCAACCTTTCCTCCTCTTCCATCCTTCCAGTGGCCCCTGCCAACCAAGTCAGTCCTGTACCTTTCCTCGGTGAAGCTTCATCCAGAGCTGTATCATTGATCCCATGAGCACACTCTGGAGTCTGGGCTCTGGTCTGGAGGAGCTGTCATTCAGGACAGCCCTGGGATGAGGGAGAGAGCAGGGCTGCGACTGCCCTTCAGGGGGCTCAAGAAAGCTGGGCTGCCTCTGGATCCCTGTTCCCCTCCCTTCTCTTCCTTCTCTGGTGCCCTAACTTCTTACCCGTGAAAGCTGGGAAATGGTGCCTCCTCCCCCCACTGCAGGAGAGTCCCAGGGCCATGATATTCTGGGAGGAGAGTGGGAGGGCAGCCCCAGCCTGTACCCACCCAACTGTGCCCTCTGGCTCCTCGTGGGGAGTCAGGGAGCATCAGGTACTCCTGCCAGGAGAAGCCCATAATGTCCTTTGTACATCCCTCACCACCCCTGGAGGTATGGAAAAGAGCCTGGATTTAGAGCCACAAGTTTGGGGTTTGACTCCAGTCTCTGCCACTGTGGGACCTTTAAAAGCAAATCACTTTCCTTCTCTGGGCCTCAGTTTTCTCCTCTGTAAAATGGGGATAACATTTACAGACCCTACCTTGGAGGGTTCTGCTGAGAAAGCAGTTTGTGAACCTTAGGGTGCTATAGAAATGAGTCAGAGGACCTGGAATCCCAGCTCTGCCACTCATCATATGTGTGACCTTGGGCAAGTCCTTGACATTCTCAGAACCTCAGTTTCCCTACCTCTACAGGGAGAATATTAAGTCAATGTCCTGTAAGATCCAAGTCAGTGATCCCTCATGACCTCAGTCAAGTCCTCATCTCTGGGAGGGGGCTCTTCACACACAAATACAGAGGCAGGTTCCAGTTCAGGGCCTTGGACTCAGTATCAATCCTCAGTGAATATTTGTGAATGTTTTCATAACTGGGAATCAGGTGAGGGAAGACATCTTAGCAAGGACATCATCTCCCTAGGGGCTGACTGCACCCCCCCATCCCTCTCCCAGTCCTTGGGGACTACTATTTCAGATGATGTCTGAATTCTAGGCAGCCTCAAAGAGGTGTGGGCCCCTTTTCTTCTTTTAAATGAAAATTAAGATCAATTTGTTGGGTGCTTATCAGGGAGGGATAATGGGGAAAACACAGGACTTACAGTTGCTCCAGGGTCTGATCAAAGCTCTACCCTTTCCTAGTTGGGGGATCCTGGATAGATCACTTCCTCTTTGTCCCCAAGACAGATGTTCTGGGTTAAGTGATCCAAGTGGGTTCCTCTGAGGTCCAAAGGTCTGTGACCAGAGCCTGTCAAGGACAGGGGCACTAAATATGTACCAGGGATGCCTACCTATCTCTCCCTGACTCAAAGATGGAGGTAGGCCCAGGGAGGTGCTTCTGAAGGTCCCACTGGTCTGGACAGCCCTTCCACACCACCTGAGCTGGGCAAGCTGCCCAGGGCTCCCTCTGGCATTTCCTGACTTTGCTTGAGCATCAAGAAGGCAGGTATGTGTGGGTGGGGGTGACTTTGCCCTCAGGGCAGTCATAGTCCGTGCTTTGGGAATGAAGGCTGGCACGTATAGGCCAGTGTCTCTGACCTTCCTGGGACACACAGCTTTCTGTTGGGCAGGAGGTGTGACTGGGGAGGAACAAGAGGTTGTCCTCACTGCTCCCCACAGCCCCACTTCCTACCACCCCCAGCAGCTTCCTAGGCAGGTTTCTCCAGGAGATGAGATGGGGAGAGATGCCTAAGAATCGACTCTCACCTTTTTATAGGACTTGAGTGCTTATGATCCACTTTCTCAGCAACTTTGTGAAACGATAGAACATATTGGGGGTGGGGAAGAGTGCCCAACACACTAACTCCACACAGCCTTTCTTCAACAGTATTTTCATCTGTGATTTCACTCAGTCTAAGAGTTCCCAGTGAGGACACTGCCTCATCCAACGAGGTTACCATCTCAAGAGAGATACCAAATATAACAGGATAAAACATCCTTTGTGGGCTCTGTTTGAATTTAGAGGAGTCATCGTTGACCATGCAGTATCAATTCCATCTCATAGCCAGACTCAGGAATAGCCAGGTGGGAAATATTCCTCTTGAAAGGAACACGGTGGGGAAACTGAGCCAGGAAGATCTCACCTTGGGCTGATGCTGATTGTCCCCTGGGCTTTTCCCAGAAGCAAACCTCTACCTGCAGCAGAATCACAATCCTTCTGCGTAGCTTGTGGCATTTCTCTCAATACTGATTTAATACAGACAACTATATCTAGATTCAAACCCAAAATAAAGTCAGTGTAGTTCCAAGGGCTTTTACCTCAAATGGCAATCACAGTTTAGGGCTAGATAGCATGGTTTTCACTCTTACAGAGTTGGAAGAAGCCATAAAAGTTACCACAACTTACATACATAAGAAATTTCACTTAGCATCTTATCACTTATTTTTCTTTCCTTTCTCAAGTTTAAATTTATCCTGGTGTAAAAAAGAAATCACAGGAAATAATTTCTATTAAACATAAGTTTGCAAATTCTTTGAACAAGCCAAGTTCATTGTTCAGGAGCTCCACAATCTAAACAAGCTCTTTTTCCTGGGTGTGATGACCTGGGCCACATAGATGGCTTCCTTGGATCTGGCAAGTTTACAAAATAAGGGGAACTGATAGAGACCCCAAAGAAGGGGCTACCTGTCCAGGCCATGATATTCTTCCTCTGGACAGATGAAAGCCACACACTTTCTTGTGGCATTTTCAGAGTTAATTTAATTTATTTTGCCCTGATTGATTTTTTTTCTTTTTCCAGGATATCTTTCAGGGTTCCCATATTTTATTTTTAGGATCCCAGTTTACGGTGGCTAGCACATGGGTCCTCCAGTCACCCCCTATAGCCCTATTTCAGAGGTGACCTTGGCCATCTACCTCAGGGAGGGCAGTAGGGAGTATCTACCCTTAGAGCTGCTGTGGGACCAATTCTAGGTTTCAATGCTATAACATTAACCCCAAATAACAGTTAACAATGTTGCAAATTTCATAAGTGAAACGTAACAATTCTTTCCACTGTCTTTTAGTTTCAACATAATACAGATTAAAAATTGTTTTGTCTAACACCATTTCTGGCTTACAAATTTTACAATATAAGAGAATTTTACAATTTAGGAATACAGTAACACAAACAACAAACTTCAGATGACGTTAATTACAGCCCCAAATTATCACGTATAAAAATTATCGCTAGAACGTTGAGCTTACCAAGTGCAGAGGCTGACGGGCTTCGTTGCCTCTTACTGCCCTAGTCCATCCCCCTTTCTCCTCTCCCCACAATCACAGATGCTGCTGAGGCTGAGGCTGCTTGCCTCCAGGGGCAGACTTCAGGGGGTCCAGGCATCCAGGGCCATTGCCAATGGGACCACTGCTATAGCTGCTTCGCCTTCCCCTTCCTTCCGTTTTCCAGGTGGAAGAGATTGACTCAAATTCCCTACCATTCTCCAGCATTGTCTTTTCTTAATCTTACTTGGGATGAGAAGAGTTAACAGAATCTACTGAAATGGTTTTAGCCTTAGCCCAGACACAGCTGGGACCACAAGGTAAAAGATCTTCAGAATATTTTGTACTTTTAGTAAAGTAAACTTCACTTCTATGTCTACCCCTTAAAAACTTCTGAGAAAGTAGGAGCTTTGAACCCATCAGTCAAGTTGAGTGGGACTCCAGAAAAGATTCAGTGGCATTTAATCCGCTGTCTCCCACACTGGAGATCTCAGAGTTTCATTTCTGAGGCATCTCTTTTTTCAGTCTATGCATTTTCTCAATTTATGTTTGTGCCAAAGAGCATTATAAATTCTAGCTTATCTTAGGAGAGACAGCATTTCACTTAAGATAGAACCAGCATGAATTCAGTTACCTGGATCTATGTTCCAAACGGTATTACAGAAAATCTGCAGTTAGGATTTTAATGCTTACACAAATGTACCCCAATTATCACCCTTCAGAGCATGTTTCATTTAATTTCGGTCTGGGTTCCACGATCTTGAAAGGAATCCATAGCTCTTTCTGATTTCTTAAAGTGAATAGGAGATTCATATAATTTAGTCATTTCCAATTTTAACACACACACACACTCACATACACATACACACACACACACACACACACACACACACGCACCTATTTTAAAATTAACCAGTGCTTAACTTTCTTTGTAAGCCTCCTTAAATGCTAATGAGATATTCTAATCAAATTTGGTTGTGTCTCGATTCACACAAGCCGTTTCTCTTTCTGTGATCCAGGGAAGGGTTAAGTGCTAGTCCCATTCCAAAGTGCAGTTTTGAAACCTGCCTCTCTTTGATAAGTGAAGTGACCCTTTTTCTCTTAGATACATCTGAGGGGAGAAGTTTCTCCCTTCCACCTGCAGAACTTGGCCAGAGTTCAATGATGGGGGTGGAGTAGGGATGGAAGGAGGGAGGGAGGGAGAGAAAGAGAGAGAGAGAGACAGAGACAGAGACAGACAGACAGACAGACGTACAGACAGAGACAGAGAGAGAGACAGAGAGAGAGAGAGCATGTGTGTGTGTGTGTGTGTGTGTGTGTGTGTGTGTGTATGTGTGTGTTACGGCAAACAAGAAGATGGTATGGAATGTCTGGACACTGAGACCATTCTCTAGGGCTGTGCTCAGGAGTACGTAAGAATCAGGCTCTTCAGTCACTGAAGTGAATCCAGAGAAATCTGACCTTGGGGTTTTTCCAGTGCCAGAGGTTCATGAGAAATTGAGGAAGAAGCTTAGATAGAAAACAAGCATCTTCTCACTGCAGAAGTGTGATGTGGGATGTGCCTGAGAACTCAAAAGATGTAGCTCACCAGCTCTCCACTGTTCCAAAAATGGTCTAGGAAAATTCCTTTGTCTGGCATGGATGACCTCAGAGACCATCTCAATAGTGGATAGCTAACATTTGTATAGTACTACTATAGGCACTTTGTTAAGAGCTTTAGAATAACTACTTTGCTGGATCAAGGCAGACCTGGGTTATGACTTTCATTTTACAGATGTGGAAACTGAGGCAGAAAGGTAAAGTGACTCATTCAGGGTCACATAGTAAATGTTAGAGGCTGAATTTGAACTCAAGACTTCCTGATTCCAGGTCTGGTGCTCTATTCACTGCACTACCCAGCTGCACAAGAAGTTGTTGCCTTTCATAAAGAATGGTTCCACACTCAATTCCTAAGATTGGTATCTCAAAGTTTCTTTATAAGAAAGGTTGGAGTATGTTCTCCTTTGATTCTCAAGAAGAAGACGCACCCCCATAGTAAAGGGAGAGTGTGTTACTACAAAAGTGAGGACACGCTTTATAGGGTTTAATAATCTCAACTCCTCCCTTCTGGATCAGAACTGGTCCTAATTCTTCTGGGTCACGTTCTTTCCTTTACATTTTCTCATTCATGTGGATTTCCTCCATCATGTATTGCATGATACTTTAATGAGCCTCTAATTTTATGTGGGGAGCTTCCCTTTGCATGCATGAGGTTAATTAAGCATGCGTTAACCCCAAACTGTCTTGGTGCAGCTTGCCTAGGACCCCGCCTCTGTGACTTCCGAGCCTCCCTGGTTTGCTGCTGATGACTGGTAACTTGTATCTTATTTAAACAACTTCTGTTTCCTCTAAGACCAATGATTTTTATCAGTGTGGAAATGTAACTATTTCATATCTCTCACATTGCCTGAGGACATCTTTCCAGCTTTCCAGTGCATTGTTCATAGTTCCATGTGGAAAAAGAATGAAAATATTTGTGTGTTGACAACTGAGAATATGAGAACATAACCAGATTGTGCCAGCATATCTTGCCAAGTGTGCAAGATGACCCGGATTGTCTACTGAGCCATCAGCAGGTCACAGTGGACTAGAGCAGTGGCCATCACCAGATCCTAAGGCTGAGGGACACGAGGAGGAAGCTGCTTCCATCTGCCTACATAACTAATCCAGCAACAAGCGATGATGAAGCCCTTGCCAGGCACATTGTGCTGAAGTGTGGGATTAGAAAGGAAGTCAAAACACAGTCCCTGCCCTCATGGAGCAGACATCCTAACAAGAGAGACAACTCTGCATGGACAAGATCTAGACAGGTCATTTGGGAGTAATCCCAAAGGGAAAATACCAGCAGTACTGGGGGGATTGGAAAAGGACAGTCACCAATAGTCATCTTAGAACTGAGTCTTCAGTGAAACAAGGGAAGCTGGAAAGTGGAGGGAGGAGGGAGAGCATGGCAGAACAGGGAAAAGGCAGGATGTTGGATCAGAGATAACTAGAGAAAAGTGTAAGGAGACTGGAAAGGTAGGAGGGGACCAGGTTGTAAAAGGCTTTGAAAGTCAAACGGGATTTTCTTTTTGATCTTGAAATACTGGAGTTTATTGGGTAGGGAGATAATACTTGAGTTCTTCCCTATACTTTAGGGAGATAATTGTCAGAAAAGAGGAGGAAGGATTGGGGTAGGGAGAGCCTTGAGGCAGGGAGATGGTTCAGCAGCTGCTGTAACAGTCCAGATGTGAGGTGATGAGACCCTGCACCAGGGTAGGGGCAAAGATGGAAGGAGAGAGGGATGCTTTGGAGCTAAAAAGGATTTGACAAGTGATTGGATATGGGGAGTAAGAGAGTGGGGATTGAAGGACAATGTCTAGGTTGCAAACTTGGATGACTGGGAGGATGATAGTGACCTTGGCAGTAATGGAGACATTCCTAAAAGGAGAGGGTTTGGGGAGAAATAGAATGAGTTCAATTTTGTACACACTTGAACTCCAATTCAAGATGCCAGAAAGGCAGCTGATAAAGGGATACTGGAGGTCAGCTAAGAGTTTAGGGCTGGGCATATAGACCTGCATAGGGATGGTAATTGAACTTATGGGAGCTGATGAGACCACTAAGGCAGAAAGCATGGAGAGAAAGAGAGAAGGTCCAGAACAGAGCCCCTTGGGACATTCATATTTAGTGGGTGTGACCTGGCTGAAGAATCACCAAAGGAGGCAGAGAAGGAGCAGTCAGATAGGTAAGAGGAGAATCAGGAGAGAGGGATGTCCTGAATCCCTAGAAAGAAGAGGGTAATCAAGGAGAAAAGAGTGATCAAGGACATGAGGACTGGGAAAAGACCACTAGATTTGGTGATTAATAGACCATTGGTAGCTTTGGAGAGAGAAGTCATAATGGGGAAGGCTTAGAAGAGAGTGGGGGAGGAGAGTCACTGACCATAGACCCCCTCTTCAAGTAGTTTAGTCATGAAAAAAAGAGTGGAGAGATACGGACATTAGGGGTAATGAAGAAGGCAGTACCAGAAGGTGAGATGAGGTACATCAAACATGACCAGCTCTCCTTGGGGGCTTTCCAGGTGAAGTGTGAGGCCAAGTCCTCAGCTGAATAGATGGGGGAGGAGGCATTGGAGGAGGCTTGAAGAGGGATGAGAAGTTTTGGAAGAGCAGCTGGACAGAGGAGGAGGAGAAGGAGGAGGAAGAGAAGGAGAGTCAACCTCTAGAAAGGTGTGAAATGACTACACTGAGGGTCCAGTTAAGATTCCACCAACATAAATTGTAGTCACTCAGTCATCAAGGTCATGTGCCCTTCACGAGCTCCCATTAGCCATACATAGCCTTGTCTTCATCATGGATACCTGCCAGCAGTCAAGGTCTCCCTACAAGGGAATTTCTTCCATTGTGATGCTCAGATGAGACAGAGGAGGGCACATCCTCTGGTAGCTATGAAGGGGAGTGGGCATTGTGATTACTGCTGCTCATTTCACAGCTGCTGCCTTTATCTCTCTTTTTTTCCCAGGTAACTGAGATGCCACCCCGCAGGAAGCCCTGGCATGGCATGGCAAAATTGCTCCTTCTGGGATGCCTTTTTACTGGCTTTCTATTGCTGCTCTACTCTTACACTATTGCCCCTTCTCAAGCTGCCATGGCCAAGTGAGTAAGGTGTAAAGGGTGGGGGGAAGGGAGGTTGGGCAGCTTCCTGGCCTCAAGGCTGGCCCCCACACAGATTAAAGGGTTCCTTTGTTAGAAATCCTATGAGGGGCATGGATAGGAGGGGCATCCACTTCAAAGGCAATGTCATTCTGGGCACATGGGAGGAAGACTCATCCCCATCATAGCCAAGAGAGAGTCTGGGGAAGAGGAAGAGACAGGCTTCCCTGTGTCAATTTTCAATGTTTGGTATAAAAAAAGACAAGCAAAATTAGGTCATATATGTGCTGTTTATCCTCTATAAGCTAGCAGAATCATCTGTATATGGGAAAGAAAGGCTAGTTGGAGGAGATTATATATGTTCATAGAGTAAAGAAAGTGTTCTACCCTCCCTTCTTACTCAGGATGCCTGTGTTAGCCAAAATTATAGTTTCCATAGAACAAGAGAGCACCTTCAGGATGTCTGGTATCTGTTAGCCATAAATAAAGGGGATGTCGTAAAAAATGAGAGTGTCATAACAAGAGAAGGAGAGAAATGTCATTAATCAAGATGATATCCGGTGCAAAGAGCCCAGTCCTTATCAGTCAGTCAGAAGAATACTCCTGGTCAGTTTCGTCCAAACTTGTGATTGCTGACTAACAAGAGAATTTTGGTTTCACTCAGAGAGCATCCCAAGGCACTATGGTGATGATGATTTGGACTGTGCCAAAGTGTCTTCTTTCGATTGGCCAGTCTAGGTTTTCAGCCTTCTTTAAGTGATTACAGGCTTAAGTGGATCTCAATACCTGATTGTTAGAACTGGAACACAGAACGTAGAACAGAACTGGAAGAAAATTTAAAAGACAAATGCCAGAACTGACAGAAATATCAGAACATAGAACTTGGAGAATTGGAACAGGTCTTAGAGCATAGAATGTCAGATCCGAAGGGATCTAAGAGAACAGAATGTTAGAAGTAAAAATGAAGGTAGAACATAAGGAGAAAAGCTTCACAGAACCTTAGAATACGAACTATGCAATATTAGATCTAAGAGACTTTGGTCTGTCAGCACTGAGAGTGTAGAATATAGAATCTAGGAGGGGATCTGAAGTCACAGTTTGTTAGAACTTTTAACACACTTTAGTTTATTAGAAACCTAGAACCAAGAATGTAGGCATGTATAGTAGGCATTATTGGCCACTGCCTAATTCTAAAATGTTTCAGTGTTGTTTTCCTTCATATTACTGGGGCCAGTATGGACATCATTCTTCTGGTTTTTCTTACCTTGCTCTGTATCATTTCATACAAGCCTTCCCAAATTTCTTTGAATTTATATCCATAATTTCTTACAGCACGATAATATTCTATTCAATTTCTATTTGTTTAGTTACAAAAGAAACAAAAGTTCTTTCCAATTCTTTGCTACTACAAAAAAATACTGTCATAAATATTTTTATCAGTGAAGCTAGAATTCCTTTGTATTTTTGTCCTCCCTGGGGCCAAGTATCTAGTAGTGGTATCACTGGGTAAAATGGTAGATACAGTTTGATACATTTTTTGGCATAATCCTAGAATTTAGACTAATTCCCAAATCCATCAATAAGGCTTGTCTTTCCACAGTCTCCTCAAAATTTGCTATTGTAATATAAGGGCAGAGTTGACCAGATGATCCTTGATACTTCGTGCTCCCTTGTCCCTATGGAAGGAAGGAAGGCAAGGGAACAAGTGTTTATATAGTGCCTACTGTGTGCCAGGCACTGTGCTAGACACTTTCCAAACATTATCTAATTTAATACTGGATACAATTCTTTCCAAAGAAGAATTCTTCCAATGCCTTTCCTATATTCTCCTTAGGGGATGATAGGTGTGACCTTTTCTCTGGTCACATCCTTCTCCTTTCTACCCCCTTTCCTCAGCCACAACTTTTTACAACAATTAGATTGATTTTTATCTCAGGAAAAATAAGTCTGTATGGTCCTTTTCTTGGTTTTATTATGTTTCCTTCAGATGAAAAATTATTAATACAATGGCAATAGCGCAGGCCCCCCAGATAAGACTATTCCTGCCTTTTAGACAGAGGTTTGACTATCTGACCTAAATTAAATATTTTCAAACTCTAGGTGACTTTTGACTTCTCTTGTTTGAAGCAAAAATCAGGATAAAACAGGATATGTTTAAATTTTTTTTTAAAAGTAAGCAAAGCACATTATGACAGTGCCTGTTTCTGGACAGACACAGGGAGGGGGGAAGTTGGAGAAACAATACTTGTTTTGGAACTTCTTTCTATCCTTGAAGAGGTGGTTACAACAGTTCACTTCAGCCTGATAACTCTCCTCAGTCCCTTCCTTTCTTTACCACAACAAGTTCCCCTTTATCCTTTGCCCTGGTACTACTGACTCAACCAGTGCTGCTTTGCCCCCAGCCCTTTGATGCTACTACTGCTCGGACCTTCCAGTCTTTACTCCTTCCTCTCAGACCATGTCTCCAAGCTGTGTGGGTGTCCCTTTAAGAACTCGCTGGTGTGATTCGAATCTGCTCCCTTGCTTGGAAATTCTGATAAATTTAAATGGTTCCCCAGGCTTAGAGGTTATCCTTATCCCTCTGAACTAAAAAATATCCCATCTGTTAGTCAGGTCCTGAACTCCTGATGCACCATTTGTGTTCTATCATCTTAGCCAATCTCTTTAGTGTGAGGTAAGCATCAGGATTGTTTTACTTTGCATTACATGTGTTTCTATTCATTTGGAACATGCTTTCATTTGGTTGTTGTAAGTTTGACATTTTTCTCCTTAAAATTATCTGTTCATACCATTTGATCACTTTCCTGTTATGGATTGATAATTATTCTTATATATCCATGTGTGTATGGATGTGTGTGTATTTGTATAGATGGACAGATGTAGATATGCATGTAAATATATAAATAAATATGTCTTGTATATAAGACTGCTAAGAGAGGTGTTTGTTGAAAAGAGGTTTTCCCATTTAACTGCTTCTCCTTTAATTCTAGTTGTACTGATAGTGTTACAAAAATTCTTCAATGTTATGTAATCCAAATTGACTTTTATCTTATATGATCCCTTCTACATATTTTTTTAGTTGATAATTCTCCCCTCAACCACAGTTGTATAAGCAACTCTATTGCATTCTCTTCAAACATTTTTAGGATGTGCCCATCTCTAATTGTGGCATAGCTATCTATGTGGAGCTCATTGTAGGATCTGACTGTTGAATCTCTACAGTCCTCAAAGTAAACCATCATATCATCTGTGACTGGAGATGTTTGCCTCTTCTTATTTCTTTGATTTCTTTTTCTTGTCTTATTGAAGTAACATTTTTAGAACTATATTTGATAATAGTGATGACCATGGATATCTATGTTTTACCCTTAATCTTATTGGAAAGGTTTCTAGTGTTTCCCCATTGCAAATAATATTTCTTGGTCAACTTTTACTTTTTAGATGAGGAAGCCAAGGACTAGAGGGGAGTAAGTTCTTAGGCAAGGTCACGCATGATGAGAAAAAAATGATTATA
>CM053773.1:240374769-240386198 GCA_028658325.1 Potorous gilbertii
AACCTCAAGTTTGCCTTCCCCAGCAGGTACAATGACTTTAACTACCCAGCCTTCTTCAAGCGCAGCCTGGTGCACAACTACCAGCCTGGTGACTGCTTCAACATCATCTGCAACCACATGCGTTTCTCCTATTCTGAAGTGCATAGCTTGGTGCCCCCCAATGCTACCTTCATCACATTGTTACGGGATCCAGCCCATCTCTTTGAGTCATCCTTCCACTACTTTGGGATGGTGGTGCCCTTCACATGGAAACTCACAGGTCGGAACAAGCTGGCCACATTCCTGCAGGACCCCAACCGCTACTATAACCCCAAAGGCTTCAATGCCCACTATCTCCGCAACCTGCTCTTCTTTGATCTGGGCTATGACAGCGGGTTGGACCCCCGCAGTCCCCAGGTGCAGGAGCACATCCTGCAGGTAGAGCAGAGGTTCCACCTGGTCATGCTGCAGGAGTATTTTGATGAGTCCCTGGTGCTACTCAAGGACCTCCTGTGCTGGGAGCTGGAGGACATCCTGTACTTCAAGCTCAATGCCCGCCGGGCCTCTGCCATCCACCAGCTGAAGGGAGAGCTCTACCAGTGGGCCACAGACTGGAACCAGCTAGATGCACTCCTCTACCACCACTTCAATGCCAGCTTCTGGCACAAGGTGGAGGCCTTTGGGAGGGAGCGCATGGCCCGAGAGGTGGCCTCCCTGAGGAGGGAGAACAAGAGAATGGAAAGGATTTGCATTGAAGGTGAGCATGCAGTGGATGCCAAGGACATTGAGAAAGCATCATTGCAGCCCTGGCAGGCAATGGGGGCAAAGACAATCCTTGGTTACAACCTAAAGAAGAATATCAGTCATCAGTATGGCCAGCTGTGCCGGAAAATGGTGACTCCTGATATCCAGTACATGACTGAACTTGGGGTCAACATGTGGGTCACCAAATTATGGTGGTACATCAGGAAATTGCTGCAGATTTGATACCAGACTCTGGAGAGTTCTCTCTGTCATTGTTGGCTCAAAAGGCATGTACAAGGGCTATCCCTTACTCAGGGCAGAGTAGATGGACCTTTGGGCTAAAGACTCAGGGCAGCTGATGAGGTGATTAAAGTCTGACCTCTACCTTCCAAGCTAGGCCAATATCTTTCCATCCTTACCTACCTTGAGGCAAGACATACTAGAAAATGGGCCAAGATCTGCACATCACCTCACAAAGCCCATTGGGTGAGATTATAAATGATGAAGCCAAATTATACTGGGTAGGAGATGTCTTCAGTGAACAGAAGTATTTGAATAATTACATATAGTTTAAATTTTTTCAAAAGAGACATTCTGCTTTTATGGAGCAGTCTCTGAAATAAAGTAATATGCTCTTTCTGTTTTATATGTGTAGTAAGTGAGATTGAGGAGAAAAGTTCCCAAGAGATCATTCCCCAGGATGTATTGACCCAAAGGATTGGGATAAATTCCCTGGACTCCATTTCCCACAATGCTCTGTATGTGGACACAGCATGGACATTGCCAGGTGAAGACTTGAATGCGGGGTTTCCTGGGAGGCAGGATATTTAAAAAGTCGGTCTACAAGAGGTGGTCCTAAGTGGATATGAGGAGGCTAGCCCAGGACTGGGGGAGAGAACAGCAGCAGCAGACCCCTGATGACCCCAGAGTAAAAGTAAGAGGATTCCTTAGATCCCCAGCCTTCCTCCAGTGACTTTACAGACCTCAAGTCTTCCTGAGAAGCTTGTCCATGAGGCAGAGACTCAGAGATTGGTAGAGTCCCACCCATAACCCTGTCATTGAAGTGGCTTTGGGAGCTACCAGGTCAGTCACCTTCAGGGAGTGAATCTGAGCTCTAAGGTTTTTACTCCTGGGTCATGAGTTTCAAGGTGACTCTCCCCCAAGTTCTGGGTGAGTAAGGGTTATACTGCAATCACCTTGTAGGCTATGAGGTGCTTCCCTTCTTGGTATATAAGGCACAAGAATGGTTATAATGTTAGGTCATTTCAGCCCTGCTATTTTCATTTCTTCAGTGTCTAAATTAATTTGATGAGATTTCACTTGCAGCTGGCACAACATGGGGACGCATAGCTGATGTATTGGATAAGGGCAGAGCCAGGAGCCAACAAGATCATGACAGACCAGACTAGAGCTTTGGGCTGAATGGCAGGAGATGAGTTTCGATGGTGATCAATATCAAGTCTTACATTCAGTTCTGAAGATTGTCAACATGAGGAGGAGAATGAGGGGCCATGATGAGATAGTAGGTTGTTTGGGAGAAAATCTGGGAATTGGAGTGAACTGAAAAACCTGAAGTGAGCCAATGGTGTGAGAGGGCAGCTAAAAAAGCTGACACCATCTTGGCCTGAATGAAGGTGGGTAGAGCCCCAAAGCATAGCATGGTAACTGTCCCCCCATGTCCTGCCCTGCCCGTCTCACATCTAGAGTCTTGGGTTCCTTGCACCCAGGAGGGGAAAAGGCCTTAAATCCATATCATATGGAAATGGGGTGAAGCAACTGGTGATGTTTAACAGAAAGAAGAGAGTCAGAGGGAAGGTTAGAGATTGCTGTCAAGTATTTGGGGGACTGTCATGTGGGATCAGCTCTGTTCCCTTTAACCACAGAGTAGAACCAGAAGCTGCAAAGAGGCATATTGAGGGAAAACTTTCTGACCTTAGAGCTATCCATAAGTGGAATGGTTGACCTTGGGTGGTAGTGGTATCTCTCTTCAGAGGTTTGTAATCAAAAGCTGGATGAATAGTTCTCAAACATGTTGGGGAGATGGGGATCCTTCTCCATTACAGGTTGGAGTAGATGGCTGCTGGGTGCTAAAATTCTCTGCTTCTTTGAAATGATCTGCTATTAGATTAGTGGTTTATAGTTTCCTGAGCAGAGAACATTGTGTTGGGGAGACCTATGGTCTCGTGACTTGTGTATTCGATGACACAAAATGCTCCTACAGAGTGTGATTTAAAATTAGCCAAGAGTTCTAGAGCTAGGGTTTGGGGTGGCACAGTATGTAGAACCCTGGACCTAGAGCCAGGAAGACTTGAGTTCAAATTTAGCCTCTTGACACCTCCTAGTTGTGTGACCCTAGGCAAGCCACTTAATTCATAATTGTTTCAGTTTCCCTAACTGTAAAATCAAGACAATAACAGTACCTGCCTTCCTGGGTTGTTGTGAGGACCAAATGAGATAGTATTGGTAAGTGCTTAGGACAATTCCTGGCACATTGTAGGTGGATAATAAATGCTTCTTCCCTTCCTTTTCCCCATCTGGGATTTTTGCAGGGTTTTTTGTTGTGTTGTTTCGGTCCTTGCTGTTTCAGGCATGACTCTTCATGATCCCATCTAGGGTTCTCTTGGCAAGGGTACTAGAGTGATTTACTATTTCTTTCTCCAGTTCATTTTACAGATGAACTGAGGCAAGGATATTGAAAGATAACAAATCAGATTAAAGCTACCTGCTCTGCCCTTGCACAAATCCATAGAAAAATTTTGGGACAGTCAATGCTATGCTGATATTTCAAACTATATTTTGATTACAACCTTCAAAGAAAAAATTCAGCAAAAATTGTCAGCATGTGTGCCACACTAACAGAAGACATGCAAGATTTAAAAATACATATATTTGTTCCTCAGTGTGTAGGCTATAATTTAACAGTAGTTTTCCAGTACAAACCCTGCTTCCCCCACAAACAAATTGATCCAATCAACTTGACAATGACGATTGCCAAAAGGACATTTGTTTTGCTTCACGATTTGTTATAGAGGCTTTCTTTTTCTTTTTTCTATTCTGCTGGGGTTAGGGGTAAAGGGGAATGAGAGGGAGGTTTAATCAATTTTTGTGAATTGAAAAAAATTATTTGAAAAGTCAGATTGCATTTTCTTAAAAGTTACTGACGATCCCTATAAAATTATTTGTGCTCAAGTGACAATACTGAACAGCAATTCCATTGGACACTGTTTGCTTATGTGTGGGGTTGAGAAATCACATGGCTTTTTGGCTTTTGGAAAGCTGGTTTTTAGCTGCAGAATTGATCTTCCTCATAATTCTGATACAGAAAGGACTTTATGCCATCCTTTTGGACATGTCAGTGAATGTTAGAAAGTGGCTAAGAAATACAGTAAGGAAGGCTCATCCTGTCACTAGGTGACGGGCCAGAAACCATGGAGCATCCCAGGATCGCCAAGGATGTACGTGCTCAGGATGTCACTTGGAAACCCCACATTGTGTCTTATAATATGTTTCTTACAAGAAATGCACTTGAAGCAGAGACATATACAAAGTAAAGGAAAACTTGGAAAGGCTTGTGTGTACTGATGCAAAGTGAAATGAGTAGAACCAGGAAAACACTTTACATAATATTGGCAACATCATGTGATGAGTCAACTATGAATGACTCAGCTTTTTTCAGCCACACAATGATCCAAGACAAGTACAAAGCACTCACAAAGGAAAATGCTCTCCATATACAGAGAAAGAACTGATGGACTCTGACTTCCCCATCATCAAAGCATATTTTTTCACTTACATTTTTCTCTCTCAAGGTTCTTTTTTAAACTTCTGATCTGTTTCTTCTTCCACAATTGTGTTGAATATGGATATATGTTTTTGATGATATCATGTGTATAAACTATATCAAACTGCCTATTGTTTTCAGAAGAGGGCAGGGGAGGGAGAAAAATTTGGAACTCAAAATCTTGTAAAAATGGATGCTAAAATTTTTCTTGATTTGCAACTTTGGGGGAAAATGCTATTTAAAGTAAAATAAACAAACAAAAACCCTATATTGCCAGTCAGGAGCTGGAGAACAAGTTTAAAACTTTCATGGTGAGAGAAGGTTGGATCAAAGGTGATAGAAACAGCCTGCTGAGGAGGACCATGACACTGTGGGCAGACAGTGACCCAGTGATAGCAACAACCCAGTACTCACACTTTCTTCTGTATCCAGTGATCATTAATAAATCTTAAAGGGATATATAGGCTGTGGGGAGGGAGTGGGGAGAGTATAAACTTACCAGTATAAGGGGATCAATGTGGAAAGCTACACTATATTCCATGGGGGTATTACCCATGTAATGTAGGTGTGGCAGAGGTCTGATGGGGGCAATAAAGGGCAATAAGGAAGAGCCTCAGAGGATCTCCTTTTAACTCTTTATGCTCCTTTGGTTGCTCCTTCCCTTTCCTCCAAACCGGACCATCACATGTTATGCCAGGAAGCAGCTAAGTCACTTGTATATGCTCCCAAATACTGTGTCCTCATGCTCACTCCAATCATTTTCAGATCCATGGCTGGCTGCATGCATACCCTTTTTCTCACCAACTTTCCACTCTTTCCTTGAGAACTATAGCTAAATCACTTTCACTATTTTCTCTAGAAAGAATGTGTAAATGGATGTAAAAATAACCAACAAAACTAACAGCTGGTTCTTTAAGACTAATGAAATTGATAAATTTTTAGCCAATCGCGTTAAAAATAAGAGGCCCAAAACCTAAATCAACAACATGGTAAATGAACAAAGTGAAATCTCTCACACACACAAAGAAGAGAAGGAAAAACTATGGCAGCCTGCTATTCACAACTATATGCTCAGAAAATTGAGCACATAAAAGAAATAGAGGAATATCCAAACCAGCAAGGCCAACTCCCTATAAAGGAGCAAATAAAGAAAAAATCCTAGTCCCAATAGATTCTTTGGATAATTCTATCAAACTTTTCAATCAAAATTAATATATAAGCACTCCACAAATAATTGCTACAAATGACTATAAATATTATACATAGTATTCTCAAAAATCGAGAAACAAAACACTATCAGATTCCATTTATGAGAAAAATGCAGTCCTAATACCTAAAGAAGGAAAGAATAAAACAAAGGAGTATAAAACAACATGATTAATGAATATCAATTTAATAATTTTAAATAAAATCTTATCAAATAAATGAAAGCAATTAACCCAGGAAATCATTCTAACCAAGTTATATTTATAACAGGGAGGCAGGATGGTTCAATGTTAGAAAAATAATACAGTTTTTTTTTAAAAAACATCCCAGACCAGATGTTTCTCTTACATAGTAATAAGTATGATATGAATAATTACTAATATATATATACATATATATATATATATATGTGCCAGTCATTGTGCCAAGTACTTTACAATTAACTCTTGATCCTCACAACAACCCTGGGAAGTGGGTGCTATTATTGTGTGTTTTATTGATAAAGAAACTGAGGCAAAAATTGACTTGACTTGGATCACACAGCTACTAAGTGTCTGAGACTGAATTTGGACTCAGGTCTTTCTGACTCAAGCCCCAGTGCTTTATCTATTGTGCCATTTAACTGTCCCTGCACCGGCAAACTTTCCTGTAATTTGGTGCAGAAAAATCTTTGACAAATGTGTAACAAATCCAATAAATTATAGGCATAGAGGTATCTTTCAAAATGATGTATCTATTTAGAACAAAATGCAATAGTAATAGGTAATGAAGATGCACTAGAAGCTTTCCCAGTAAATACAGAAGTAAAGCAAGAGTGCTCATTCTCCTTGCCATACTGAATAATGTTCTAGCAATGCTAGCAATAGAATTAAGATAAGAGAAAGAAATTAAATGGAAAAAGGCAGGGAGAGAGAAAACTTCAGATTTGTTGACAACATGATATCTTACTCAGAAAATCATAGGAAATCAGCAAAGATATTAATTGAAACAATAACTTCAACAAAGTTGTAGGCTGCAAAATAAATGCACAAAAGCAAACAGATTTCTATATAATTATAACAAAATCCAAAAGGCAATACAGAAAGGAGAAATCTATTAAAAATAGCAATAAAAATGCATAAAGATTTAGAGGCTCAATCTACCAAAACACACAAAATACTTGGAAAGATTCAATAACAGAGTATTTTAATAAAATATAGAAAAATTTAAATAACTGAAAGAATATTCAGTGCTCATAGTTGGCAGTGATGACTTAATAAAAATTACAATCTTAGAAAAATTAATTTACACTCTTAATGTTCTACCAATTTATCAAAGGGATGTGTTATACAAACTAATAGAATAATAACAAAATTCATCTGGAGAAGTGAAATAGAATACCAAAGGAAATAATGAAAAAAGATAATAAAGGGGGAATATCATTCAAGCTATAAAGCCCTACCCATCAAAATTATTTGTTATTGATTAAAAATTTGAGAAGTAGGTTGAGGGAAAAGACTAGACATGGGAGGAGAACCAGAAGCAATGAAACTCAACAACTCAGTGTTTGGTAAACTTAAAAATATAAATTATTTAGGAAATAACTCACTGGTTGATTTTTTAAAAATTGCTTAATAAACTGGAAAGCAGACTAGTCGAAATTAGATTTAGATCTGCAACTTATACAATGTTCTACAAGAAACTCAAGATAGAAATGTGAACTTAGTACTAAAGTTCATAACACTGAAAAATCAGAAGACAGGTAGATTAGATTCCTTTACCCCTATGGATGAGAGATAAAGTCTTAATGAAACAAGGGATAAAGGAAATTTAAAAATGTAAAATAGATAATTTTGATTACATGAAACTGAAAGAAAAGTTGCTCAAACAATATTAATGAATCAAGCATAAGAGAGAAGATACAAAAAAATCAGTTGTTGCTCAGTAGCGAAGTGATTAAAGGCTATAAACTATTCTAATGATTTATAAACTATTAACAGCCATATGAAAGAACACCTCGAATCATTAATGATGTAAAATGCAAATTAAAATCACCGTAAACTATTACCTCAGAACCAACACATGGACAAAAAACAACAAAAGATGGGAATGATCTGTATTGGGAAAATTGTGGGAAGATTGGGGTGCTGTGGATTAAGAGAACCATTTTAAAAAGAAATTAGAATAATGTAAACAAACTAAACTCCATATGCTTTGACTCAAAGATTCCACTACTAGGCATATACTCCAAGGATGTCATTGATAAAAAGAATCTACCCATATAGGCAAAAATATTTATAGTGACACTTTTTGTGGTATCCAATAGCAGGAAACAATGCACATGCTCATTGAGAGGGGCACTTGTGATGTTCGAATATAATAGAATGTTATTGTGCTGAAAGAAATTTCATGTTATAGGGTGAATATAGAGAACCAGGAAAAGAGCTCCATGAGCTGATGCAGAGTGAAATAGTCCATAAACATTTGTTAAGTGTCTCCTATGTGCCAGGAACTATATTAAGTACTGAGGACACAAATCTGAAAAAGCAACACAGTCTCTGCCCAAGGCACAATCTCATTAGAAAAACATCACACATAAGGGAGCTGAGAGGGCTGACGTGGGTCCTTTTTAAGTGGAGACTTTGGGAGGAGTATTTTGCTCTGCCTCCAGCTCTCCAATGAAAGAGGAAAAGTGACCTGAGGAGGGGGGAAGATGAAAGTTGCTGCCATCTTGGTAGAATAATAGGGTATTTTTTCTGATAATGAGGTTTCCTGGGTACTTGATGGAAACAATATTCACAATGACCACAGCGATAAAATCGAAAAAAGCTGCAACCATCAAACAATCCAAAGTGGATGTTGCAAAGTGATAAGTATTGCCTCAGTGAAGATTCAGGAGAAAACAACTTCCCTCCTTTGCAGAAGTGGGAAGTCCTTAGGCAAGGATGTCATGAGGCTCAAAAGAGCCTTGGCAAGCATGATAATCACTGTTATTCCCTAAGTCTGCCACTTTCCTCCTGCTGAGGTCAAACACTATTTATAGAACAATATAGGGGGATGTTGGTAGAGATTTAAGTTCTTCATAAAAAAATTCACACATAAACTTAAATTTAATCTACATTATTAACTTGTTGTTAAGCCTAGACAATCAACAAAAGTATAAATCAGACCCTGATTAGTAACATTTGCTGATTTCTATGGTATAAATGATATCCTTGAAAACTTAATAAGGTACTCTTACAAGCTGGTGAGAGCTGGCTCCTGCATATCCCTGTGCACAGGTATGGAACACTGTAGATCTTTTCATATTTTTCAACATGGCAATCAATATTGCTGAGGTTTTTTTTTCCTCTTCTTATTTTTCTTCTCTTTTTCCTTTAAAAATAATATTTGTTGAGAGTGAAGTAAAGATGGTGGAGAAAAGAGAGGAACTTGCCTGAGCTCTCCCAAATTCCCCTCCAAATAACTTTAAAATAATGTACCAAAATGAATTCTGGAGTGACTCACAAAAGGATGGGGTGAAACAATTTTCCAGCCTGACAACCTAGAAGGTCAGCAGGAAAGATCAATCAAGCCAGGGTGAGAGTAGAGCACAGTCCAGTACAGACAATGCCTCAATAAGACAGCAGCAGGCCTTGGGGGCCATTGAATTGGCAATGGTAGCTTCTGGAGCTCTCAGTCCACAGATGGTAAGGGGGAGTCAGACCACTGATCAAGAGGCTATTACAGGGATCCCTTTACTGGCTGGCTGCAGGACCACATGCAGATTTCAGTCTTGGGTCACAGTTCCAGTGGATTGGCAGCAGATCAGGCCACAGGGGTGAAGGGACCTTTGTCACAGTTTCAAGGTGGAAAAGAATGCTCATGGTAAGTCACAGACCAGAGTGCAGGCCAGATGAGCAGTGACCACACCTCTCCTTAGATTATGTCTCCTTGGAAGTACTGAAAACTTACAGACCCTCAGAATTAGCTCTCAAATTAGCTGCAAAAAATTCCTAAATTTGGGAACGATGAGACTTCTCCCCTGGGAGCAGAAACCAGCTTTAACTGAAAGTTAAAAAGCAATAAATTGGCTAGGAAATGAGAAATCAACAAAAATATAACCTGAACATAGCAAGTTACTATGGTTACAGGGAAGACAAAACAAACTATGAAGGCAATGAAGTAGAAACCACTACATTCAAAGCCTCAAAGAAAAATATGAATTGGTCTCAGGTCCAAAAAAATTCCTGGAAGAGCTTAAAAAGAATTTGAAAATGCAAATAAGACAAGTAGAGGAAAAACTGCAGAAGAGATGAAAGAGATGCTGTAGGAAAATTATGAAAAAAAGAGTCAACAGCTCAGTAAAAGAGGCACAACAAATACTGATGAAAATGACACCTTAAAAAACACAATAGGCCAAATGAGAAAAGATTTACAAAAATTCACTGAGAAAAAGAATGACTTAAAAAAGTAGATTTGGTAAAAAGGAAAAGGAGGTACAAAGGCTAATGGAAGAAAATAATTTCTTAAACAAATATTATTTGTTGCAGGAGATGGTTTTCTGGAAGCAGGAAGGAATAATAAAAGAAATTTTAATAAGGTAAAAACAAACAATATCAGTTAAAATCTATTTTTAAAATGAAAAGCAACGATTTTCCAAACTTGCTCCACATACATTCTATTATTCAGCTTCACAACAGTCCTGTGAGGGAGGTACTGCAGATATGTTTGCGCCATGTTACAGATGGAAAAACTGAGTATCAGAATAATACAGTGATTTGTGCAGGGTCCCACAAGAAGGAAGTGTAAGAAGAAGAATTTGAACTCAGTTCTGACCTTCCTGGATATCTTGAGGCACCTTGGTATCATCATTCCTCTCTCCCCACTTTCCACATTTTGCCTTGGAAATGATAAACAAATCAATACTTTATTTCTAGAAAGACTGTGACAATCCACTCCCTTATGGCTCCCCTCACCATCCCTGTAACTCCACTGCTCCACTATTCAATAATCTCCCACAATAGAATGTGAGCTCCTTGAAGGTAAGAATTATTCCGCCTTTGTATTTATGTCTTCTGTATCTAACACAGTGCCTGGCACACAGATGATGCTAAATAATCACGTTTTCATTTATTCATTGTGCACCTTCACTAAACCATATTCAATTATCATCTTGAGGCATCTCACTCTTTAGTACCTCCCCACTCCCACACAGTGTCTTGGTCAAAGGTCATTCCATGGCACTTCTGGGTGGAGAAAATTGTCCAGGTGACAAAAGGGATCCAGAGTGGGGTGAGTGAAAAGTCAGAACCAAGGAATGGACACAGGATTGGAAGGGATATAATGGAGGCCAGGATCAGACTTGCCTACAGTTTCTGGATTTTCTCTTCCAGGGCTTTGTCAGGGAGTAAAACCTCCACTGTGTAGCTGACCTTCTTGGAGTGGACCAAACTGTAGGTGTTGTCAAACCTCAGGACATCTACAAGGGACAGACAGACAGACATTCAGAGAGGTCCATCTTCTGTGGCTCCCCACTGTCTTTTGAATTAGACCTAAGCTCCCACCTGGTACTCAAGGACTATCCCGAGCTGCCTTCAATCTACCTGCCAAGCTTTATTTCATAGTAGTCCCCTTGGAGCAGGGGTCAATCAGGGGACCCCTGACCATTCCAGGAAATTACAGGATAAAAATGGCAGGTAGTAGAGATGATGAGGTGTAAAGACTTTGCCTCTTTCAACAGCTGAGATGTTGCATTCAT
>CM053773.1:240386698-240413078 GCA_028658325.1 Potorous gilbertii
TATAAAATGGATTCTGAGGTCCCTTCTAGGTCTGAGTCTCTAAATAAAAGGGGAGAGAGAGCAGGGGCATCAAATGGGAACTGGAGGGGCCCTTGGGGATCCTCTTTTAGGGGAATGGGACTTTTCCCAGGTCATGTGACTAAGGAGGAGAGGCAGAGTTGGAACCTGGTTCATCTGCCTCCAGCATCAGTTCTCTTTCTCTGTAAGAGCTCCCTGAAGCAGGGAGGATGGGGTGGTGGGCTGGGCTACTTCCTGGGCCAGGAAGACTAGGAGAGATGTCAGTCAGTCCTTGTATCTGCAACTTTTTTTGCCTGGTGCTCAGGTCTCAAACCCAGAGCTCAGAGGCTTCTAAGTCCAGGTAGCCTCTTTTGCTGTTCTGACCAACTCAGCTTGTTTGGTGTGGGGAAGGGAGACAGGTAAGGAAGGAGGCGGGTCTACCTAGCACCACCCAGGACTTGGTTGCTTTAGGCCCCAAGAGAATTCAGGAAAGGCTAGTGTGAGGACACCCAGACTCAGACTCCAGAGTCTTCTCATGGGATCAAAGACACAACTCTGGAAGGAATCTGTGAGGCTATCTCACTCACCCCACCCCTATCATATTACAGATAATGGAAGGATCTTGCACAGAATTGGGACTACAGGCACAGGATTATTTCCAAGTTCACTTTACTCATCCGCAAATGGGTACAATAACATCTGTTTTGCCTTCCTTGTTGGGCTGTCTTAAGAAAAGTTCTTTATAAGCTTCAAAGCACCCCCAGATGGCCTTTTAGCTAAAGAACGTGCCCCTCAGTTGCATCTGTGGTCTGGGGCAGTAGTGAGTGAAGAAGGAAGGACCGACTCCCCCACGCCTTGATCCATATACACCCCTTTTGTTTTCTGTAGGACCTAGTGTCAGCTGGATGAGAGATAGCCCCTGGGCTCACCTGGATTAGGGCATCCTGCTGCTGAGGGCTCAGGGCTTTGACTCTGCCACTCATGGAGTACCTGGGTCTCTGCTCTTGATATAACCGCTAGCCCTGGCACAGATAGCCTTTTGGTCTTGGGTGGGATTGGGGGTGCAGGGAGCATCTCCTTTGCTCCTCCCTGGGTGGGCTGTCCCCTCCCTGCTGGGCTGGATTGGGCTGGGCTGGGCACCATTTGCCTCAAGAAAGCCCAGCAGGGCTCAGGAGGGAGAGGCCTACCGAGTGAGGTAGGCACTACAGGCAATCTTATCTCACATTACAGATGAGGAAACTGTGGTAATCCCCTCACTATCTCTCTGACTCCTCAAACCAAGAAATCCTTTTTCTGGATGCTGCTCCCCTGTTCAATTATCTCTTGTGATAGAATGTGAGCTCTTTTCAATTTGGGACTCTGCCCAAACAGGGCTATAAAACCCTTTGACCCAGAAATGCCCCTCCTTGGTCTGTGTCCCAAAGAAATTTTTTAAAAAGAGAAAAGAACCTATATGTACAAAAATATGTGTAGTAACTCTTTATGTGTTGACAAAAATTGGGAAATTGAGAGGATGCCCATCCATGGAGGGATGACTGAACAAGTTGTGGCATATGACTGTGATGGAATACTACCATGCAATAAGAAATGACAAGCAGGATGTTTTCAGACTTATATGAATTGATGCAAAGTGAAGTGAGCAGAAGCAGGAGAACATTATACATCGTAACACTAGTATGATACAATGATCAACAGTGAACAACTTTCCTTTTCTCAGATATACAATAATCCAAGACAACTCTGAAGGACTCATGATGAAAAACATCATCTGCCTCCAGAGAAAGAATTGATAAGAGTGTGAATGCATATTGAAGCATTCTCTCTTTATTTTCTTTTTTTTTCACAACATGACTAATATGGAAATACATTTTCCAGGAGGGCACATGTATAACCTATATCAAATTGCTTGCCTTCTCAATGAGAGAGGTGAAGAGGGAGAATTTGGAACTCAAAATTCTAAAAATTCTGAAAAATGAATGACAATTATTTTTACATGTTTTCACATGTAATGTAGAAAAATAAAATATTTTTTAAAAAAATATGAGCTCCTTGAAAGCAAGAATTATTTTTATTTAGTTTTTATTTTTAAATTTATGACTCCTGTATCTAACATGATTCCTGGTACATAGTTGGTGCTAGATAACTGGGTTTTCATTCATTTGTTCATTTCTTGTGTGCATTCACCAAAGAATGGTTATTTGCCCAAGGCATCTCACTCTTTAGCTGCTCACAACATCTTGGTCAAAGATAGATCCTATGACACATCTCCTTGGTGGAGAAAGCAGAGGACAAAAGGGATCCAAAGTGTGGTTGGTGAAAAGACAGGACCCAGAAGTGGACACAAGGTTGGAAGGGGTATAATGGCAGCCATGGTCAGACTTAGCTATAGTTTCTGAATCTTGTCTTCAAAGGCTTTATCAGGGAGTAAATCTTCCACTGTGTAGCTGACCTTCTTGGAGTGGACCAAACTGTAGGTGTTGTCAAACCTCAGGACATCTGCAAGGGACAGACAGACATGCAAAGAGGTCTACCTTCTGTAGCTCCCCACTGTCTACTGAATTAGTCCTAAGCTCCTGACTGGTATTCAAGAACTATCCCAAGCTGTCTTCAACCTACCTGCCAAGCTTTATTTCAGAGTAGTCTCTTTGGAGCATTTTAGGGAGAAGGGGTCGATCAGTGGACCCCTGACCACTCCAGGAAATTACAGGATGAAAGGGGCAAGTCATGGAGACTATGGAGTATTAAGATTTGCTTCTTTCAGAGAGTGAGGTGCTGCCTCCATATCTTCCAAAGACCACAAAACCTTGAGTAGCTCCTAATAGCTAAGAATAGTAAAGTGATCTATTCACAGACTTTAGAAGGTGTGAAGCTGGTAGTGACTCACTGGTACCTTATAAAGGGTTTTCTCTTAAAGACTTGAATGAGTTGATGCAGAGAAGTATTTCTACTTCTTAACTATTTTAGGAGGTGTGAAGAATGCCCTTCATCAAGTCAATTGAGTTATAAAGTGGCTAGCCTTCAGATGCCTGAACAATCAACTATCCTCTGATGTGGCCTTGAAAGGCACAAAGCAGTTCTGAGAAAGTTATCTCTGGCAGGTGAAAAGAAAGATAGCTATGGAGGAATATTCCTACTCTCTCTTCAGTTTTTCCATAGCCCACTTTCCAGTATATGCCAGTGAAATTTCTTTCTCTTCCTCCACCATGACCATCAGCAAGGAAATTTTTAATTTAATAAATCTTAATAATAAATCTAAATAATAAATTTAATAAAAACAAGTATTTACTAAGCACCTACTATGTCCTAGGCATTTTACAAACATTATCTTATTTAATCCTTACAATTCTGGGAAGTACCATTTTACAGTTGGGGAAACTGAGGCAAATAGAGGTTAAACAACTTACCAAGAGTCATATAGCTAATAAGTCTCTGAGACTGCATTTGAACTCATGTGCTCCTGACTTCAGGACCAGCACTGCATCACTTAGCTGCTAGATTCACCCTTTAAGAGGTGATGTCCAAGATACAGAAATATAGCCTTAAAGTACAAATACTACTCCTATCAAGAAGAAAAGCCAGGGAGCCTAAAGACATTTGGAGTTCTTCTGAACTGGTGGTGTAAGTTGCCTTGACTACATGTATTTCTTCTGTGTGTGTCTCTCTACTAGAGTACACTATATGTGTGACTACTCTTTACATTGACAGTGTATATTTGTGGGAGGGGGCTTTGGGAGGGGAATACTTTATAACCATTATTCATGCTATGCCATTTAAATAAATATCTTTGCTCTACACACCAGTGGGACCTCATGATTTACTTAGGAATATGAATCCACAATGTACCTAGAATCTGGACTGGTCATCACTAGTGCAATTTGGTGAGAGGGGAGGTAACCCAGAGGGGTCACTAAATCTATGTCCCAACCAAATAAGACTAGGTATTGGTCCTTGCTCTTGAGCCCTTCTTTACCTCTCTGCCTTTGCTCATACTGACCTCTGTGCCTTTAATGAACTAGAAATGCCCACCGCTACTCATCTCCTTCTGGTAAAGACTCTCTTCCTACAAGACCCAACAGAGGCTCCTATGGGAGCCAGAAGTCTCTGCCTATAGGTCACGAAAGGGAAGGAAAGTGGAATACCATTCTTCTACATACCATGGTATGTATCACCATGTCTTGTCACAGAATGATTTAATTTTTGAGAACTCCCAGACTTTCCTTGGTTGACTTCTCTCGCAGAATCTGAGTCCTTGGGATCCTCCCTCTCCTTCCTCTGAAGCCTCTGAAATCTAGGCTGCATATCAGACTGTGCCTGATTTCCTCTCTTTTAATAACAGAAAGTTGTGTTTTCGGTGGGGATGGTCACTTTCCCCAAGGTTTCCCATTATTTCTATCCTGGAAACCAGTTGCTCCTCATCAATAAGAGCTCCTCATTTGTAAAGTGAGGACTTGTCTATTTACTTATTTGGCAATGTTGCCCTGGGAAAGGCTTCCTACCCTAAGATCTCTGGCTATAGGAGCTATTATGTTTTGGTGTGGGAATTAAAATTATCCAACTTAAAATAAGAGAGACTGAGGCAGAGCCTTGAGCCAATAGAACTTTATTAAAGGGTGCATGGTCCACTGTAATGAAGTATACCTCATCTTCCTCATGCTCTAAGATACTCCTTTCTTCCAGAACTTTATTTTACATGCAAAAGAGGCATAGTGAAATACAGAATCTCATTGGTTGATGGACCCTGCTTTTGAGGGTCAAAAATGCCATATGGAAAGGGGGACGTCACAAGTTGGGCAAAGCATGGGACAACTCCACTAAGTGTTCATAAGATGGCCACTTGCTCATGTCGGACGAGAGAGAGAGGTCTGCAGGTACGAAAATAAGTTGGAAGACTTTCCGTGCAATTGATTCACCTTTGTCACACTGGGCTTGGTCACTAAGAAGACAAAACATCGATAGAGGGCCTCTCGTTGCTTCTTATGACTAAGCAAGTGAATTTACAATCTTCAGCTCATAGCTCTAATATATCAAACTTATAACCACTAGCCCTGTGGAATCATATCAAATGGACTGACACTGCTTGGAACAGAATAGGGGTCCAAATGAATTATTTCTCATATTTCCCACTTCAATCCAGAGAAAGGCCCCTATCTTTCTTTGGACGGTTACAACCTAAATCCATGGAAAGCAGTCCTCCATGTATGATGCAAAACCAGAAGGGGGAAGTCCCTTTACTGAGGTTCAGAGGTGACATAATTTAAGGGGGAAATGGGCACAATTTATATACTGATTAGTTCAATTTGACTAAACATTAACTCATCATACACTAAATATACAATAAATGTCTGAGATGCCTGGCATTCACCAAGAACTATGAGGGACAAGTACCTCTTAATAAAACATGCCCTATGTGAACTGGAGAATCATGGGGCATTTGTTCAAAAGCAGCAGCATAAGCATTGTCTGCCCTGCATACAGGTTCTAGAAAGCTTTTGAGTTTATGAAAACAATTCAAGCAATTTTGACAAATAACCATTCCATTATGGTGATGAGAGGCAATGTTCCTGCAGACAACGCAAATAGATCCAGATGGCTTGTAGCATAGGGAGTGGAGGAAAATAAGGAAAAGTTTGGGTTCCATGGACAAAGGAATGATCAGTCATTGCTGTTGATGGTGGAGCAAAAGCCAAAGTAGGAGATGGAAAAGGAGGATCTGGTCACTGTAGGCTCAGGAACAGATAGGTTAGGAATCATTTGTGGGAGATGATGATGACGCTGGTGATGATGTACTCCAGTATTAACCTATGAAATAAAGATTTAATATTATCTTTATACTGATAATCCACTATGATTATAGAAATTTGTCATAGGAAAAAATAAGGACATTATACAATAAGAGAAAATGCTTCCCTAACTTCATGTCAGTTTCAGGCTAGAACCACATAGAGAGCCAATTGGTTTAAAAAGCGGGATATTTTCCATTTAAGAGGAAATTCCATACTGGGGAAATCAAGTCAGGATAATCCTTCTTCATCCCATGCCAAAAGTCATTCTCCCAACCTTCCCCATGAGAACTCTACCTGCCGTTCAAGGGTGGAACCCTGTAGTGTTACTGGCATCATGGATCATTAGTGTACTAGAATTCCTTGAGGATACTACCTGGAATCAGACTGGAATAACATCAATTACAGTCCCATGATGTCTAACAGCAAGTTCTAGTAATCATTGCCTCATAACTTTAGATGGATTCGTTTATTAAGGATTACATATCCTTGATGTAGAGGAAAAAAGTTCAAGGTCTATAATTTTATATTTCTAAAACAAATCATGTTCTTAGGTCAGCTCTGAACAGGCTTCTTTCTTCTAAATCTGCTTCCCAGGCTCTAAGAGCATGTAGGTAAACTTAATACAAACTCAATATAAAACAAAGTCATAAGAAGACTCACTGTACTAAGAATACATAATTCACTTGAAACTTGAGAGAATTTCATCTGTTGTATCATGAGGACCTGAATTGGAAAATGAGTCTTTGTCTCTTTTAATATTATTACATAAATATTTCAAATAATTTTTACATGTAAAATCCTTAATCCAATTTTGAAAATTGTGTCACATTTTCCTCTAATTGACATCTCCCACTAATCATATTGTCACAATGAAAGAATGTTATAGGGTGATTTCTTATAAAGTAAATAGCCTATCAGTTGTAAGGCTTTACGTCTTTATTATCTGTGATTCAAATGAGAATTCAAAATGATCCCTCACTATAGTAGAATATATTTCTTAATCAAAAATCACAATAGGATTCATTTTCTTTTACATTTTTCCTTATCAATAGAATTTGCTATGTGAGGAGAAAAGCAGGGACATAGTAGCATTAGCTTTGTTTGATCTCAAGTGTGCATCATAGGCAGACAATTGCAAGCCAGGATGTCAGAGTGCAGTCAGCACAACTGTGCTTGGCATCTCTCTACAGTGTAAAGTCCTTCAATCTCCTCCTACTCAGCTGTCAGACCCTCACATTGTCTGCAAAATGAAAGTTTCTAAGGCTAAAGCTGCCTCCCAACCCAGCTGGTCTGCAACTGTAGGGAAGAAGGAGCTAGCACACACCTGATGAGTGCAGTAGCAAGTGTCAGAGGCCCTGTTGACAATGGTAACTTGCAGGAGAATAAAGCCCCTGGTTTCAGTTCCAGGGCAAAAAGAACAGTTGTAGTTTGCAGTCACCTGGGAGATCACAGAAAGCAAGATCATTTACGAAACAGTGTGTCTAGGGGCCCTAATCATGGCTTAGGAGTGGAGAGGTGAGCCCAAGGTTGGGTGCTGAGATAGACCTCAGAAAATAACAGTAAGAAGGACCTGAACACGATTTAGATATAAAGGCTGATACTATGAGCAAAATAGGAGAGCAAGGAATAGCTTACCAGTTAGATTTATGGAGAACAAAAGAATTTGTGACAAAACAAGAGATAAAGAACATCATGAAATACGAAATGGATAATTTGGATTAGGTTAAATTGAAAAGTTTTTGCACAAACAAAGCCAATGCAACCAAGATTAGGAGGTAAGCAGAAAATTGGGAAACAAGTTTTACAACCAGTGTTTCTGATAAATGTCTCATTTCTCAGATATATAGAGAACTGAGTCTGATACATAAGATTACAAGTCATTCCCCAACTGAGGCAATTTTCACATAAAAAAATTAAAGCTATTTATACTCATATGAAAAAATGCTCTAAATCACTACTGGTTAGAGAAATGCAAATCAAAATAACTCTGAGGTACCACATCACACCTATCAGATTGGCTAACATGACAAAACAGGAAGATGAAAAATGTTGGAGAAGATGTGGGAGAGTTGGAACACTAATTCATTGTTGGTGGAGTTGTGAGCTGATCCAACCATTCTGGAGAACAATTTAGAACTATGCCCAAAGGGCTATAAAAATGTGCATACCTTTCACCCAGCAATATTGCTAGTAACTCTATATCCCAAAGAGATCATAAAAATGGGGAAAGATCCCACCTGACCAAAAATATGTACAGCAGGTTTCTGGGGTTTTTTTTGTGGTGACCAAGAACTGGAAATTGAGAGGATGCCCAGCTGAGCTGAACAAGCTATGGTATATGAATGTAATGGAATACTATTGTGCTAAAAGAAATGATGAACAGTCAGGCTACAGAGAGGCCTGGAAGGACTTATATGAACTGATGCTGAGTGAAAGGAGCAGAACCAGGAGAACATTGTACACAGTAACAACCATACTGAGTGAGAAACTTTTCTGGTAGACTTAGTCCTTCATAGCAATGCAAGGACCTAAAACATTCCCAATGGACTCTTAAAGCCAAATGCCTTCCACATCCAGAGAAAGAACTGTGGAATTGGATCGCAGAATGAAGCAGAATATTTTATTTTGTGTTTTGTTTTGTTATGGTTTTTCTCATGGTTTCTCTCATTCATTTTAATTATTCTGTGCAACATGACCAATGTGAAAATGTGTTTAATAAGAATATATTTGTAGAATCCATATAAGATTGCATGCCATCTTGGGGAAGGAGGGAGAGAAAAATCTAAGACTTATGGAAGTGATTGTAGAAAACTGAACACAAATAAATTAATAATTATGAAAAACAAAACTCAAAAAAACTGATAATACTGACCTATTGTCAGTAAGGGAAAAAAAGAAGTTTTACAACCAGTGTTTCTGATAAAGGCCTCATTTCTCAAACATATAGAGAACTGAGTCAAATTCATAAGAATACAAGTCATTTTCCAATTGATAAATGGTCAAAGGATTTGAACAGGTCATATTCAGATAAAGAAATTAAAGCTATATATTCATATGAAAAAATGCTCTAAATCATGATGATTAAAGAAAAGCAAATCAGAACAACTCTTGGGTGACAAAGCAGGAAAATTGTAAATGCTGGAGAAGAAAATTAGAACAATATTGCATTGTTGGTGGAGTTGTGAACTGATCCAACCATTCTGGAGAGCAATTTGGAACTATTCCTAAAGGGCTATAAAAATGTGCATCCCTTTCACCCAGCAATATCGCTAATAGGTCTGTATCCCAAAGAGATCATAAAAATGGAAAAAGGACCCACATGTATAAAAATATTTATAGCACTTCTTTTTGTGGTGGCCAAGAACTGGAAATTGAGGAGATACCCATTGGAGAATGACTGAACAAGTTGTGGTATGTGAATGTAATGGAATACTATTGTGCTATCAGAAATGAGGAGCAAGTGGACTTCAGAAAAACCTGGAAAGATTTATATGAACTGATACTGAGTGAAGTGAGCAGAACCAGGAGAACATTGTACACAGTAACAGTCATATTTTGTGATGACTGACTTTGATAGACTTAGCTCTTCTCAGCAATGCAGGGACCTAGGACAACTCCAAGGGACTCATGGTGGAAAATGCCATTCATGTTCAGAGAAGGAGCTGTGGAAGCTGAGTGCAGATCAGGGCATACTATATGCTTTCTTGTTTCATTTTTTTTTTCTCATGGTTCCTCCCATTTGTTCTGATTCTTCTGTACAACATGGCTAATGTGAAGATGGTTTGATGGGAATGTATATGTAGAGCCTATATCAGATTGCATGCTCTCTTGGGGAGGAGGGAGAAGAGGGAGGTGAAGAAAATTTAAGACTTGTGGAGGTGGATGTTGAAAACTAAGGGTGAACGGATTATTTTTTTTAAAAGGGTCTGAGACTTGGGGCATCATTCCTCATACCTTGAGGCTATAACTTGATTACACTAATAGGTGCTAAAAATGAAATAAAACAAAAAAAAATAAATAAAAATGAGTAAACAAAGGAGAAAGCACCCAACCATAGATAGTTACTATGGAGATAGAGAATATCTGGGTTTCACATTCAAAGAACGGTAAAGGGGTTAAAAAAAAAAGGCACTGCTTTTTAATGAGAAATATAAAATGGTCCCTAGCACAAAAAAAGTTCTTGGAAAAATCTTAAAAAGGGCTTTAAAAATCAAATACAAGAGATTAAGATTAAAAAATGAGAACATTCCAAGAAAATTATGAAAAGGAAGGCAACCAACTTGAAACAGAATCAAAGGCCAAGGAAGAAAATAATTCCTTGAAAATTAGAATTAGGTAAGGGGAAGTTAATGGCATTTCAAGACACCAAGAAATCATAAAACAAAATCAAAATAATTTTTTAAAATGGAAGAGAAAATGAAATATTTCATCAGAAAAACAACAGATCTTGAGAACAGATCAAGGAGAAATAATATAGGAATAGCTGAACTGCCTGAAAAATATGATTAAAAAAAAGAATATTGACACAATATTATAAGAAATTATCAAAGACAATTGCCCAAAGTTCTAGAACAAGAAGGCAAAGTAGAAATAGAAAAAAAATTCACTGATGACCACCTGAAAGAGATCCCAGGAGGAAAACTTACAGGAATATCATAGCCAAGTTTCAAAACTCCCACATTAAGGAGAAAATATTGGAAGCCAAAAGAAAAAAAAACCAATCTAAATGTCATAGAGCTACAATGAAGATTACACAAGACCTTGCAGCTACTACATTGAAGGACTGTAGGTCTTGGAATACTATATTCCATAGGACAAAAGAGCTAGGGTTACAACCAAGGGTAACTTACCCAGCAAAGTTAAACATGATCCTGAATGGGGAAAAAAGAACATCTGATAAACTGAAAGATTGTCAAGAATTTGTGACAAAAACAGCATAACTTAAGGGAAAATTCAACATATAATATCCAGGAGAAATACAAAGTAAACATTAAAGACCAATTATAAGGGACTTAATAAAGTTAAATGGTTTATTTCTTATATGTGAAAAAAGTATCAATATTCTTATGACTGTCATCATTATTTGGTAGTTTGAAAGAAAAGCTTCAGCTGAGTCCAGCATGATGCCATGATTCTAAAAAAATAAAGCTGTGTAGAGAAAGATAAAAAGGAGTAATCATCTCCTACAAATGAGATATAAAAAGGAAATTTGATACAGAAGAAGCTAGTGGGAGTGGACTAGTAGTACTGGAACTTTACTCTCATTGGAATGCGTTAAAGAGCAAAATATATGTCAGTGTGTGTGTGTGTGTGTGTGTGTGTGTGTAATAGTCTTCTAAACTCAGAAAGAAATAAGAGGACAAGGGGATAGTGTTGAGGAGAGGTAAGAGACGGATTTTTAGAGGGGTGGGTAGGTTAAGGAATAGGAAGGTAAGGCAGTAGATAGAAGTAAAGCAGAGGAGAGGAGAGATAGGGTAAACAGGATGGAAATGATAGTGAGGAAAAATAGGAAGGAGAAAAAATACACAGCAAGTAATTACATCTTAGAATGTAAATGGAATGAATTTATCCATAAAATGGAAATGGATAGCAGATTAAAAATCTGAATTCTACAATATGTTGCTTTCAGGAAACATTATAAAAATGGGAGATACACACAAAGATAAAATAAATGGCAGGAATAGAATTTATTATGCAAAGAAGGCAGGGTTTGTAACGATCAAAATTTGCTCATCAAAAATGAGCAAAATGAAAGTTAAAATAGATTTAATGAAAAATAACATTGTCCAATATTGTTTTAGACCATCTATAATACCTAGACAATATAAAATAACTGAGTATTACCTGCCAAAACAGACACAGGAATTATATGAACATAAAGATAAAACACTTTTTGTACAAATAATGTCATGTTTAAATAATTGAAGTAATATTTATCGTTCATAGGTAGGTAACGCTAATATAATCTTTTAAATGACAACTTTACCTAACTAATCTCTTTATTCAATGTCATCCCAATTAAATTACTAGAAAAAAGTTTGCTGAGTTAGAAAAAAATAATAAAGTTCATTTAAAAGAGCAAAAGGTTTCAAACTTCAAAGAAACCAAGGTAAAAAGAAGTAAAGGAAGCAGATAAAGCAGTACCAGACCTTAAACTATATTATAAGGGAGAGTATTATTGAAGTGTAAAAAAGATAATTTTGATTATTTTCAATTAAAATCTTCTTTTGTAAATAAAACCTATTAGCCAAGAGTAGAAGAAATGCAGAAAAATGGGAGAAAACTTTCATAGGCAATCTCAGACAGGATGTGATTGGTTGGAATACTGCTATGATGTAGGAAATGAGTTGATTCATTTAGAAAAACATGGAAAACCTTGGACATATGAAGGAAGATAACAAACACAGATGACAGGTGGAAATGGGCATGCTATGATCTTACATACATGTGTATGAGTGCATATATGTGCATATATGTATGTTTATAGATATCTGTGTGTGTGTCCATGCTTGACTGGAGCCTTCTTTCAGGTGTTGGTGGGAAGCAAGGTAGGGAGGAGGAAAAAGAAAGTACAAAGGCACAGCAGAAAACAAAAGAAAACCAAGAAGGAAGCAAAGAAAATTGGACAGCTTTGTACTTATTATATAGTTTTCTTGACACGAAAATTTATTATTTTATATTGAAACCTCTCTTACGGTCTGCTGGGTACATGGTGATTTTTTTTTTCTTTTCTCATTTTGTATTCAAGTTTAAAATGATAAAAATTATTTTTAAAAATTAAATTAAAATTTTAAAAATATTTAGAATAGCCGCAAATGGAAGTCTCAAGAGACTCTTCCTTAAACAGCAAACTTTCACCGATTACAGCTCAGAGCTAGACAATGTTATTTTTCTCATACGTTATCCTCAAAATTTCATCTAGACCCTTTTGACTATTCACAAATTCCATCTATTTACCACTCTCAATCCCCCATCCCATTCCCTTGGTCTGCAGATAAAATCAAAGGGAAAAATCAGACAGTTTCTAAAATATAAAGAGATGAGATGTCCGTCAGGGTACATATAGACACTTGGGTCATATCTGGGCACAATTTCCTTGGTAAAAGCTATGGAATCAGAGGGAGCAGTGGTTTTAGCACTAGGGAATAATTCCATCTTGGTCCAGGACTGACTTGGGCATAATAATTTTTTCTGTAAGAGCTCAAAGAGGCGTACAAGTTAGCAGACAGCCATCAGTGCATGTGACATGAAATATAAACTGCTTAAAAGCTACATAAGTTGACAAAGTAGTTGTTATGCCAGGGCTTAAACATGC
Source organism: Potorous gilbertii (assembly GCA_028658325.1). Classification (NCBI taxonomy): domain Eukaryota; kingdom Metazoa; phylum Chordata; class Mammalia; order Diprotodontia; family Potoroidae; genus Potorous; species Potorous gilbertii. The sequence continues at coordinate 240,399,794 of CM053773.1, forward strand.
AAACACAGGAATGGAACCAAGATGGCAGAGTACAGACAACAACTCAGCTTCCAACAACTTGCAAATAATGCTTCAAACCAAATTTTGAATCACAGAAAAAACAAAGGGTCAGAATGATGCTTTTTTCAGCCAAGACAAAACATTGACAAAAATTGTTTGTGAACCAGGATGGGGGCTGACCTGGAGCAAATCAACAGGTGGCAGCAACACCAGCTATACACCTTGGAGGGCTTCAGTAGCTTCAGGAGCTAAAAGTCCAGAGACAGTAAAATTTATACCTCTAAACTGGCACATCAATAAAATAACTGGGAACTAGGAGAAATAGAATGGGAAAGTCCAATAAAATACACCTCATTTATTTCAAGATTTCGCAGAGGGCTCTGCTTCTTATGGGGGAGGGACAGAAAATGTATGTACTGAATAAAGAGGTGTTGGATTTAGAGTGAGAGGACCTGAATCTGAATCTCATATGAGTTTCCTGCTAGTTATATCGTCCTGAACAAGTCACTTCCCTTGTCTGAACCTCAGTTTACTCCTCTGTAAAAGGAGAAGGCTGCACTAAAGGTGCCAGTTGTCCCCAGGAACCCTACTTCTTCTTCTCCTGAGGCAGGATATGTGTGTGATCTTTAAGCACCAGATCCATTGCAGATCAAATCCATTGTAAAGTCCCCATCTCCCTTTATGGACTATTTCTCCTCTCCCATAGGAATGTTCCTCAGTGCTACTCCCTCCCACCCCTGGAACAAGACTTTCCCCTTCATGTCCCCCTTTTCCAATTCCTCCTTTTACCTTCTTGCCCATTCTCTCATTGATTCTCCTCTGTAGGAGACTATAGGAGTTATTTTCCCTTTATTATTAGATTTTGACTTGTTTAGGATACATCACATTCCCCTCTTTCTTCTTCCTTCCCTTCTCCCTTTCATGTGCCCTCTCATTCTGTAATTTAGTCCCTCCCCCCCAAAAACCCCCACAAACCTATTCCCCTATAGCAGTGTGTTGTGAGGTTTAGATTGTGATGTTTCCCCACCATCACTGGACTTCTGCTTTCACCTTTATCTTCTGGTTTACATTTAGAAAGAAATCTATGAATAGTCTCTGTGCATCATCTCTGTTGTCATTGCTAGTCATTATCCTCATCCTTCTCTGCTATATTAGTCTACCCTTCTTATATTTCTGTTGTCCAGGCTGGGTGAGAAGGAAAAGAATTTCTTCAGGTCTGATTTTCTTGCTAGGAATGTTTCTATTGTCTCTTTTTTATTGAGCAAACATCTTTTTTCAATTATAGTTGTGCTCAGATATGTAGAATAGGTCCCCTAGGTTGAATCTTGAGCTCTTTTGCCAGATTTATTCAATCTACTATCCATCAAAAGGGGAAAAGATCCTTTTCAGTTTATAACTCAAGTGAACAGACAATTACAGAACACAAAATCAGAGGAAATAAATGTCATCAAGGGGAGCAAGCATGCTGGAGTCTGGTAGACTCCAAGGACTGATGGCACACCTCATTGGTCTTGGTTACCAAGACAGCTGCCAAATTAAGATGAGTTGTTAGAAACAGTAAATCAATTTAACTGTGATGAGACAGGAAATGAAATGCCCTATAAAGGGGAAACTGCAAGGAAGCCGTTTTAATTGGAACATGGAATCCATGAGGCGTGGGAAAGTCAGCGGACAATGAGTAATCAGCTTGGAAAGATGGTTGGGACCACCATGAGGGGAGGGGAGGAGATGAGAGGAGAGGAATTGTTAAACAAGACATATAGGCAATTACTTTTTTATTTTCTTTTTAAACATTGTTTTATTACAAACTAGGAAATCATGAACAATTATGACACATGATGTTACATAAGAAAAACCAAAAAATGGGGAATATGCATGAAACCAAGAACCTATTACATAAAGTATGTTCCTTTTATTATAATTAAATATAAAATTATATAAATATATAAGATAATTCAGTGTGATAGTAGCAACATTATCCTGCTTTCCTGTGTCCCTCGTAAAACAGATAATTTAAATGACATGAAATTGAAAAGCTTTTGTACAAACAAAATCAATGCATCTATGATCAGAAGGGAAGTGGTAGAATCGGGAGGGGGACAGAATCTTTGTATCAAATATCTCTGGTAAGGGTTTGTATCCAAGATACATAAACAACCAAGATAAATAAGTAGATAGAAAGAAAGATAGGAAGATACACATATACCCACACGTACATACATACATATGTGACCAAAAGTCATTCTCTAATAGATAAGTGGTCACAGAGTAAAAACAAGCAATTCTAAAAATAACAGTGGCAAAGTATTAACAGCCCTATGAAAGACTGTTTCAAATCACTAATAAAAACAGAAATGCAGCTCTGAGATTTCACCTCATACCCTGCAAATAGGCAAAGGTAACATGAGGTGGGAGTAGTGAATGTTGGAAAGGATATATACTGAGGCATTGTTGGTGAAGCTGCGAATTACAACAAACACTATGGAAAGCAATTTATATTTATTTAAATAAGATGACCAAAATGGTTATGCTCTTTGACCCAAACTTTCCACTACAAGGCAATGACCCAAAAAGGACATTAACAAAGGAAAGTCCCCATATACACCAAAATATTGATAGAAGTACTTTTTGTAATGCAAAGAACTAGAAGCAACATACATTTCCATTGATTGGGGAAAAGCTAAACATTTGTGGCACATGGATGTAATGGAATATTATCATACTGTAAGAAATTATTTGTGTGAATACAAAAGAAGCATGAGAAGATCTATATGAACTGATTCAGAGTGAAGTAAGCAGAGCCAAGGAAAAAATATACATATGATAACAATGATAGCAATGCAGATGGAAAGAAAAACCACAAAACAATGAAAAGTGAAGGGTGTGAAATTATAAAGCACAAAAGGAGAAGCCCCAAAGAAGAGAAACAAAGAGAAACTCCGTGCTCTTTTGTGGGGTAGAGAACTTCGCATTTAACATTAGATTTCTTCAATATATTGATCTTTTGCTGGGAATTTTTCTCTTCTTTTTTTGTTTCTTTTTAAAAATTTTTTGTTGTAAGGGATAACTCTCCAGGAAGAGGAGGGGGAGGGATGAAAGGGAAAATCTAGGTGATGGAAAAACAAAAGATATTAATAAAAAATCTAAGTTTAACAAAACTGTGCCATGTGGACTTGGTTGAGACTCTTTCATGCAGGAGACTGGGAGAGATATTTAAAAAGACAGTGCTTTATCCTCCCTAAGTCCCCAGAGAACTTTCCAGAATTAGAGATGTGTACAAATGTGACAAAAGCACCATAACTGATTTGCTTAAGACAGAAAATATTAACTTGGGAGGAAAGTGTGATGGATATAACCAGCCCCACCCTCTAATCACCTGGACTAGGACACTTCCTGGTCCCTCCCAGTGGTCAGTTTGTCAATGCCCTTCTAAATATCCCTCAGATTTCCATAAGGAGGACACCCAGCCTATTGTTCACCCCTTTCCATGTTGCCTTCTGGAAATCCTGTTCGCTCATGAATAAACTTCTTTTCATGTTCAACCACTGTCTATTGCACTCCCCTCACCATCTGCTTTTTTTCATGGGAACTTGAAAACCCATGGCTACCTTTATTGGTTCCAGGAGAATCTTTTAGAATATAGCCCTTCTTCAATGGCCCAAGAGAAAGAAGAGATAGGCTTCACATTCCTCAGTGACATTTCCAGACCCTCCCTTGTCCCCATCTCTCAGCAATCTCTCCTCCTTTGAAGTTCCCCCCATCAAAATGTATCACCTTACCCAAGTCATTGGTGTTGTTACCCACTGGTCTCCAGATCATATTCTCAATTAGGCCCTCATTGTCTTTATTCTTCCCTGACCAATTCTCTATCCCACTTCTCATAGTGTCTGTCCTAAATATTCTCTTTTCCTCCCACTATAACCTATGTCTTCCCTCTCGGTAGAGGACCTGGCCTCATACTTCAATGAAAAAATTGTAGCCCTCCACCATGAGCTCCCTCTCTTCCCCAACGATATTCTCCACTCCAATATTGTCTCCCATTCTCTCAACTCCTTTGCTCCAGTCCCAGCGGAGAAGTGGCCCTTCCCCGTACCATCTCAGCCCTCTTTTGCCCTTTATCTCATCCCTTCTCTTATGTGAGTTCACCCTTTTAACCAATTTCTCTTCCTCGTCTTTGATCTCTGCTTCTCCACTGCCTTCTTCTGTGCTGCCTACAAACATGCCTAGATCTTTCCATATTTAAAAAAACTTCACTTGACCCTGACACTCCCTCAAGTTCTTGCCCTTTGTCTCTTCTTTTCGCAGAAATTCTCAGTTCTTGAAAACCAGAAAAAGTTTCTGTGATAGTGGTGTCAGTGTTGAAATGGATGTCCCTCTAGGGGGCAGTGTTGGCCCCCAGTCAAGGAACATCGATGGATCGAGATCGATTTCATTCTGTTATATGTCTTCCTCTGTTGTCTTAGCCCCAGGACTCTGGGTCGTTGAGGACTGCCCCAGTAGAGTAAGAGTTCTGATACTTCCCACTTGGCTGGAGAGGTGTAAAGATGGACTGTGCATCTGTCATCAAAGGACCAGCCTGGCTGAATTCAGAGAGGATCATGAGCAGATTGACCATGGCGGGATGGGAAAAGGAGGAATGGATTTATTTTCAGACATTCAAGATCTTCTAATAATCAACCTTGTGTCCTTTTAAGCCAGGGGTGGGGAACTTGCGGTCTCAAGGCCACATATGGTCTTTTAGGTCCTTGGGTGCGGCCTTTTGATTGAGTCCAAATTTACAAAACAAATTCTTTTATGAAGAGGATTTGTTCTGTGAAGTTTGGATTCAGTCAAAGGGCCACACTTGAAGACGGCAGCAGATTCCCCATCCCTGCGAGCCAACCCATATCTGAAAGGAATCCTTTCTATAAGACAGGGTCATGGTAACACAGATCAGAGGTCATTTAATCCAACTTCTTTTTACAGAGGAGGAAACTGAGGTGTAAGTTGATGAAGTGACTTGACCAATGTTTCACGGATAGTAAGTGATAGAGGAAGGATTTGAACCCAGGTCCTTTGACTCTTCACTTCATGTTTTTTGGTCATGAATAGTATTTTATTTTTTCCCAATTACATGTAAAATCAATTTTTAAGCATTCATTTTTTAAAATTTTGAGTTTCAAATTCTTTTTCTCCCTCCCTCCCCTCCCCTTTCCCTGATACACTAAGCAATTTTGATATAGGTTATAAATGTACAATCATGTAAAACCTATTTCCACATTAGCCAAAACAAATAAGAAAAAATAAAGAAATTTTTAAAAGTGTGCTTTGATCAACATTCAGACTTCACCAAATCATTCCCTAGAGATATCTCATTTTTTAAAAATCATTTTTGTTCCAAAGTTTGTAGACATTAATAAATCTTAACATTTCCTTATACAAAGAACAGAAAGAAGATATTGTGTTACCTTAGAGCTCTCTTACGTACAGTTTGGGACTTTTTAAAGGTGTGTCTTAAATTTAAAAGATAGCAATAAAACAACCATAAAACAACCGTGTTGATTTGCATTCCTTTCGGAATTCCCTTTTGTGTATTTTTATAATGCCTTATTGATGCTCCCTTCTTTTTCTTTTGTGGTATCTCCATCACGACCCCCTCACTCCTTCCCATAAATTTTTCCTCTGAATCCCTCCGCAGATAAAAACCTTCCCTTGCAATAAAAATGTCCAGCCAAGTGAAACAGATATAGATAATGGCCACAACTAAAAATGCCTGCCTCATTCCGTACCTACAATCTACTGGTCACTGTTGTCCTTCATTCTCAAAAAGGACCAAAATGACATCACCATGCTAGAGTCAAGTTTCAATATGTATGACTGGCTGATCAGACCAATATGAGCTCAGAATGTTCTACCACAGGTCGGGCACAAATAGTCCATGTGAACATCTGGAGTGGATTCTCTAAATTTGTGTGTCCTGTGTTTCCTTCGAGCTACTTCAATTCTGCACTGCTCCCAGAGCACAGCAACTTCTCTGATGTGGGTACACTAGGCTAAGTGGTCCTGTACCACTGTTTTCCATGTCACACAATCAGTTCCAAAGTTCTTAAGAGAGACCTTGAGAATGTCCTTGTGTGGCTTCTTCTGACCTCCATGTGAGCTCTTGCCCTGTGTGTTTTCTATAAAGCAGTCTTTTTGGCAAGTGTATGTTCTGCGTTCGAACAACATGGCAGCCCATCAGAGTTGAGCTCTGTAAAGCAGATTTTGAATGCTTGGCAGTTTAGCTTCAGTGTTTGGTGCCTCATCTTGCCAGGTGATCTTCAGAATCTTCCCAAGACAATTCAAATGGAAGCAATTCAGTTTCCTGGCATGATGCTGGTAGACTGTTCAGGTTTCACAGGCATACAATAATAAGGTCAGCACTACAGTCTACTACCGTACTGCCAAGAAATGGGTGGCATGATTCATTGTGATTGTTAACCCCTTCATTTACAAATGAGGAAACTGAGGCACAGAGAGATTAAGTGACTTGCCCTGGGTTACACAAGTCATTAGTATCAGAGGTAGAATTTGAACCAAGATCCTCTGATTCCAATCAGTACTCATCCCTCTCTACCATGCTGTCTTCTGCATGCAATGTACCTTACTGACAAATGGTCCAGCAGCCTCTACATGAAGACCTCCAGCAAGGGGGACCCCACCGCCTCTCCAGGCAGCCCATTCCATCTGGGGACGGTTGGCTTGGTTATCTTTGTCATTTGGTGCCCCTGCACCAATACTAAGCCCTTTGGTGAAACAGTCTAACTCTACACCATCCCCTTTTCTTGAGGCTTTTCCCTCCTTTACCTTTGGCTTAACATGTCCTTGAATCACTCTCACAGTCCACTACATCTATTCCTATTCATGTGTTGCTAAATGAAGATGAAAAATCATGAAACTATATTGACGGGATCCATTGCAAACTTGTATCAGGTTTCATCAACCATGCCCTCACTGAGGCAAATCAGTCCTACTATACCATCCTACTCGATTCATACCTGATCACCACTTTCTCATCACCCCTGAAACTTCCCCCAGTTCCCCTTTCCCCAAACCTCTCAAGTGAGAACCTGAAAAACACCAAGACCATTTGCCAAGATCTCCCATGTCTGCTCTTGCTCATCTCATTTCACTCAAAGCCCTCTTGCTATCTCCTCCTTCACTCTTGTCTCACACGGCCCCTCTCCTTGTCAAAGCAAACCTTCCACATGCGCAAACTATCCTGCTCCTTTTTATCATTCCTCTCTCCTATGATCATCTTCCATCTTTTCCTGTCTTCCCTACTGTCTGAAAACATGCCCATATCTCTCCATCCTCACAAAGCCCTCACTTGATCCGGCCGTCTCTGCCAGCCAGCATTGCCTTGCTCCTCTACCTTTTGTGTGGTTAATCTCTTGGAGAAAGGTATCTACAGCTGCCACATCTATTTCCTTTCCTCTCATCTTTTCTTGACTCTGCAGTCTGAACCATTCAATTGAAACTGCTCCCTCCAGAGTGATCAATCACTTCCCGATTGTCAACTACAATAGCTTATATTCTGCCGAATGGTACTGATTGGTTATCTACCCTAAGGGAGCCCAGAAAGTTATAAAGACCTAATCTGTACATTAAGAACTTAAACTCCTCCTCATCCTCCTGACTGGATGGTAGCCTTCCTTAGCATAGGAATAAATCCTTCTGCTTTGGTTGGCCTCCTATCTCTGACCTACAGTCATCGGCCCCACAGACAGATGTATCTCTTGGTCCAAAGAATTCTGTGACACCAGCTGTCTGTAGCCTGGGGCTCAACCCTGCTGCCTTTGCATAAGACTCTCTTGTTGATGAGGAGAATGATTCCATGGGGCTGGAGGAATGGCGGCAAGAGCTGAGGAGAAGAATTCTTTGCTTCTCATTTTGAGAAGATTCACATTATTCCAAAGTTCTTTTCAGAGAAAGCTCCTGGAGAGAGAAAAAAAACATTGAGAAGTAGCTGACGTGTGGGGGAGCCAGTACCTCCCCGTACTGATTCTCTGAATCAGTACTGAATCCCTGATTCTCAACCTGACTTCCTAGACATTTCAGGGAATTTTCCTTTGAGTAAAATTGCACTCTCTCTCTCTCTATTCTCTCTCTCTCTCTCCCTTTCTCTCTCTCTCTCTCCCTCCTTCTCTCTCTCTTTTTCTTTGTTTCTCTCTTTTTCTCTCTCTCTCTTTTCCTCTCTGTCTCTCTGTCCCTATTTCTCTCTGTCTCTATTTCTCTGTCTCCTTCTCTCTCAACTATATAAATTCTCTGATTTCTGTTTGCTCTCTGGATAAATGTGTTTACACTTTTTGTAATGGTATTTTGTGTAACTAATATTTGACGGAAATGAGCCAAGCCTTCAGTTACAAGGTTGAGACTCTCTTTGCCATTAAAGGATAGTAACCATGGGAATGACAAATCCCCCAGGTTGATGCTATTGAAGGGGCTTATAGACACAACTACTGTCTGGTGACCCATCCCTGAAAAGAGAGAGTTTTTAGTTCGAGCATCTCACCCCCATTTTTCATTTCCCTGCAAGCCAGAATTGGGGGGTTGCTTCAAGAGAGGAAGGAAAGATTCAGATAACCAGAACCACATTTAGATATAAACCAAATCTACATGAGCAATGAACACCTTACATGTATTTAACGTAATGAACCCTAATTGTGCCTTTCTTAATTCACACAAGAACAGGCTTAAGGTCTAATGTGAGACACCTGGGAGCAGGGAGGGGGCAAGGGGAGGGGGGAGGAGCAAAACCTCAGGTACAATCTAACTTTGGACCAGGACAAGGAGGAGGAAGGACCCCAATAATGTCTCTGTGGAGAGGCTGCTCTTGACCTTGGCACACCCACTTTCACCAGCCCTCCATCACCCCCTACCAACTACCAACTACCACCTATAGGGCAGGCAAGCCAACCTCCCTGAAGTAAGGCACCCTGATGGTGCCACAGGAGGCAGCCCATGCTGAAGGCGGGGAGAGTCACCTTTACCACCATCTCCCTTCAGATGCCAATAAAGATATCCTGGGACCCCAAACCTAGGAATTTTGGGAAATGTCTGTGCCTGACGCCCCTATTCTGTGAAGCACCCCCTACACTGCCTCCATGAAGATATAGTCTGGCAATGGTTCCTGCAGCCACTAATAGAATTTGTCAATAGAAATTACCTTTGAGAAGAAACCTGACCATCTGCTTTGGCCCTGTCCCCAAAGGACCATGGGACCTCTCCCTCTGATATGCAGCTGATGCCTGTCATGGGCTGCCTGCATCATTAGAAGCAGGGACTGTCTTGATTTTCCCAACACGTAACACAATGTTTTGTACACCGTAAGTACTTAATGAATGCTTATTCATTTCTTGTCCTAGTTTTTTTGTAGGAGGGTGATGGGACCCAATCACCTTCCACCTGGACAGCTCCATGACGCTGGTACCCATCAGGTTTCAGAGAGAGGGGACAGGTTTTTGCTCCTGCCAGATGGGCCTCCCATCTCTAATGTCAAAGGAAAGGAGATGCTGGGACCTGACCAATGAGGCCCGAGCACATGGCATAGAAATTTCCAGGAAAAGGCAAGGGTATAGATGCCCTAACAATACCAAGGAAAGGGAAAAAGCAATCTGCCACCTGGGGAGGGTCCTCCCTCACCACTCTTGCTCTGGAGACCCCTGGGCCTCTCTGAAGGCAGGCTGAGATTACCTAAGCATTGTTGCTCGCTGTATCACTGTTGATCCATGTTGACCTCAGGCATGAGACCCAGTCAGGCTGAGCTGGTGGCCCAGGAAGAGGAGGAATCTGTCAAGGACTTTGGCCCAGTCTTTGTCAACTCTCTTAGTAACAAAACAAAGTCCCAGAGTGTGGGCCGGCCACCGACTGTCCTGTCCCCTGGCGTCTGTATCTTATCGATGTCGCCATAGTCCCTAAGCACTAAATCAACACAGAGGGAATAAACACTTCAAACTGGGTGGGGAAGCAGTTGAACTGTGAGCCCAGGGTTTGTGAATGTCTAAAAATCCAGTGTTTTTACAAAACTCAATTGGAGAAAATAGAATTTCAAGGAGGACTTAATTATCAAAAATTGATATAGGTCCCTTGGTGCCAGCAGCATTTTCACTGTGCTGAGACACACCAGGAGAGGAGGCAAGAAGCAAGGAATGTACCATGGGCCTGGCAGTGTTCTGGTGCTTTGCAAAGAAAAGGGAAATTTAACAAGATGGGGATAGAGTCGAATTAAAGGGGCCAGTGGGTTCTGGGTCCATCTCTGCCTCAAGCTTGCTGGGTGACCTGGAGCAAATCATTCCTGTTTGTTGATCCTTGTTTCTTCATCTACAAAATGAAGACTAGACCAAGAGGTATCTGCACTTCCTTCTAACATGAGTACTCTAAGTTCTAGGTTCCAAGCCTCCTGTGACATCCCCTGTTCTAAGATCCCTCCCAGATCTTTTGTTCCATGCACTGCCATAATTGTATTTATACTAAAGCCTCAGTTTCCTAATTTAGGGCTTTTCCCAGGGATTGCTGACAGTCTGGTCTTTGTCTCCTGTCTCTATCCTTCTAGCTTGACTACCCTCGGTTCCCCTTTGGGAAGCCTTTGATCTGGCCAGTCTAGTCTCTTCACATCCCCCAGATATACCTGCCTCCGCATCTTGTCCCCACTGATCCACACCAATTCCCCCATGTGGATACCCACCCCACTGACTCCCACATGACCCCTACATCTCCTCTGGTTGAAATGGTGCCCATCCTACAAGGTTCAGGTAAAAAGTCGTTCCCTCCAAGAAGCCTTCCCTACCCACCCCCACCCCTGGCCTCAGAACTCCCTTTTTAAAGTAGTAACTTAAGAGCTCTGATCCCATTTGTATCCATAAGGACCCCAACATACACAGTGGGGCCTGCTACCACAGTTTCTTTGATCTGCTTCTCTAAAAGGAAAGGCAACTTTTGAGGGGCTAACAATCACTTTAATCAAGCACAGGTATCAGAAAAATCAAAAATCAACAGACAGTACTTCCAGACTGCCTGACCATTAACATACATACATCTTCACCAGAGAGGAAAGTGCCAACATCTGAGTTTTCAAAGCTGGGGGGCTGCTTAGTGGCTTCCCAGACTTTCATCTGGCACTCAAACCTTCTTTCAAAAATTAAGCTCCAAAGTAAAACCTCACCCTCAGAGCATTTATACACTTTTCAGAGCCAGAGGGCTTGACCCTGCAACCCAGTGCCTCAATAGAAAAAAACAAAGGGTACTTGGGACTCTCCTACAAAACAAGTTCCCTAATCAAAGTTTCCCTCAATGGACAGGCCCTTTAATGAATGAGGAAGATCTCCTTAATCACAAACAAAAAACAGCAAAAAAAAAATCCTACTGTGCTTGCCCGCACACTATTCTGCCTTGACCTGTAGTTGTTTGTGTTCTTGTCTTATCTCCTGTCAGACTCGGGTTCTGGACACCTGTTTGTGTGTCCTCTGAGATGCCTTGTACGAAGCACAAGGGAGAGCAGTGTGTGGTGAAATTAGAAATGTTGGAATTAGAGTGTCTAAGACTAGGGACAGCCAGGTGGTACAGTGGATACAGCACCCACACTGAAGTCTGGAGGATGTGAGTTGAAATCAGGCCTCAGATACTTACTAGCTATGTGATCCTGGACAAGTCACTTTACCCTGTTTGCCTCTAAAGGGAAAAAAAGAAAGTCTAGGTTTAATCCTGACACTGCCATTTACTTCCTATGTGACCTTGGGCAAATCCCATAATCCCTGGGAAGCTTATTTTCTCATTTGTGAAATAAAGGTGAATGATCTAGAATCCATCCCAGATCTAAATCTATGAGCCTTATTTCTATGAGCCTTATCGTACCAGTGGGTGCTGAGCATTAGAGTCTCTGAGTCATTGGAGTCATCTCTGGGATCTGTGGCACACTTCCTATGGGAGCCATCTAGCCTTTCCTCGAAGACCCCCTTCCCCACCTTCTGAGATTGTCCCTGCCACTTTGCCTCAGCTCTCTTTGACAGGAAAATTTTCCTGACCTTAAATCTGCCCAAAATCTAAATCTGTCTTCCCAAAACTTCCATCCCTGGTGCCTAGGTCTGTCCTCTGGGGACAAGGAAAATCTGGCTACTGAAGACAACTCCTACATTTCCTCATGCTAAACATTCCCAGTTCCTTCTGTCATTGTATGACATAGTCTCCAGTCTCCCACCCAAAGGGGCAGCCCTTCTGTGGAACTTGTCTCATCGAATGAAAGATGGAAGAAATCTTGGCTCTCTATCCCTGAGTGGTCTTGTGGGAGTGAAAAAACAAACAAACATTGGACTTGGATGGAATTGGGGGTCATTCAAGAAGCAATGGGCACATAGTAAACATTTAATAAGCATTTCTTGGTGATTAATTAGACTCCTTTCTGTATCCACTCTGCGACCCAGTAGAATGTAAACTTGAGGGCTGAGAGGCTTCGAATTTGTCTTTGCAGTCTAATGCCATGCGTCACACTCAGGAGCTGCATGCCCTTCTGTCAGAGATGTGATAGACAGGACTCTTGCCCACCTGTGAGGTGGGTGGGGTGCCCTCTCCGGTCTCTTCTAAATTTGAGAGTCTTTGATTCTGGGATCATTTAAGTCCCACCCTCCCCTCTGCCCCCATTCCATTTTATTTGGGAAGAAACCCAGAAGCTATTGACCCAAAGTCACAAAAGTAGTATGAGGCAAAGCTAGGGTTCGAGCTCAAGGCTTTTGGTTCCAAACACAGTCTTGCCTTACTCCCCTTCACCCCAACCTCTTAACCCCAACCCAAAGTATTTTGCCTCTACCCCACTCAGAGAATTCCCCCATCTTTTCCTAGCCCTGGGAGGCCCCAGTGACTCCTGCTACCTCACCTTTCTCACCCTGCCCCCACCCAACAAGCACCCCTGTCTTCTTGGCTTCTCCCCAAGTAATTTGGGGCCTCCAATTAAAGGGATTAGGGAGAGGAAAAGAGACTGGTGAGAAAACAGTTGAGGATTAGAGAGGAGGATTGGAGGGGGAAGGAAGGAACCCAATATATTGGCTAAGCTCAGGCTTTACAGGGAAGTGGGTGGGAAGGAGGAAGGCTGGAATGTGAATTGGGGGAGGGGATGGAGAAGATCTGGCCAGTGAGATAGGTACCCAGAAACTTTGGAGAGCAACAAGTCCCAGGGCTAGAATTAAGGCTGTTTGTGGGCCAGGGGCAGATTGGGATACAGAATACCGTAGGACAAGGGAAGAGGGGAGGAAAGGGGAGGGGAGGGGAGGAGAGG
>CM053773.1:240413578-240457344 GCA_028658325.1 Potorous gilbertii
CTTTATCACCAAAGGGTCTCACTATTCTCTCTTTCCCAACAGTGTTCCAGAGCCAACCCACTGTTCCTCTCCACCCACCTCACCTGCCAATATCCCCAAAGGCTCCTGCCAGCCCAAGACAGACATCGTGTTCATGAAGACACACAAGACGGCCAGCAGCACCCTGCTCAACATCCTCTTCCGCTTCGGCCAGAAGCACAACCTCAAGTTTGCCTTCCCCAGCAGGTACAACGACTTTAACTACCCAGCCTTCTTCAAGCGCAGCCTGGTGCACAACTACCAGCCTGGTGACTGCTTCGACATCATCTGCAACCACATGCGTTTCTCCTATTCTGAAGTGCATAGCTTGATGCCCCCCAATGCTACCTTCATCACATTGTTACGGGATCCAGCCCATCTCTTTGAGTCATCCTTCCACTACTTTGGGATGGTGGTGCCCTTCACATGGAAACTCACAGGTCAGAACAAGCTGGCCACATTCCTGCAGGACCCCAACCACTACTACGACCCCAGAGGCTTCAATGCCCACTATCTCCGCAACCTGCTCTTCTTTGATCTGGGCTATGACAGCGGACTGGACCCTCGCAGCCCCCAGGTGCAGGATCACATCTTGGAGGTGGAGCAGAGGTTTCACCTGGTCATGTTGCAGGAGTATTTTGATGAGTCCCTGGTGCTACTCAAGGACCTCCTGTGCTGGGAGCTGGAGGACATCCTGTACTTCAAGCTCAATGCCCGCCGGGCCTCTGCCATACCCCAGCTGAAGGGAGAGCTCTACCAGCGGGCCACAGACTGGAACCAGCTAGATGCACTCCTCTACCACCACTTCAATGCCAGCTTCTGGCACAAGGTGGAGGCCTTTGGGAGGGAGCGCATGGCCCGAGAGGTGGCCTCCCTGAGGAGGGAGAACAAGAGAATGGAAAGGATTTGCATTGAAGGTGAGCATGCAGTGGATGCCAAGGACGTTGAGAAAGCATCATTGCAACCCTGGCAGGCAATAGGGGCAAAGACAATCCTTGGTTACAACCTAAAGAAGAATATCAGTCATCAGTATGGCCAGCTGTGCCGGAAAATGGTGACTCCTGATATCCAGTACATGACTGAACTTGGGGTCAACATGTGGGTCACCAAATTATGGTGGTACATCAGGAAATTGCTGCAGATTTGATACTAGACCCTGGAGAGTTCTCTCTGTCATTATAGGTTCAAAAGGCATGTACAAGGGCTATCCCTTACTCAGGGCAGAGTGGATGAACCTTTAGGCTAAACACTTAGGGCAGCTGATGAGGTGATTAAAGCCTGACCTCTACCTTCCAAGCCAGGCCAATATCTTTCCATTCTTACCCTACCTTGGGGCAAGACATACTAGAAAATGGGCCAAGATCTGCCCATCACCTCACAAAGCCCACCAGATGAGCTTACAAATGGTTAAGCCAAATTAGACTGGATAAGAGATGCCTTCAGTGAAGAGAAGTATTTGAATAATTACATATAGTTCAAATTTTTTTTAAAAGGGACATTCTGCTTTTACGGAGCAGCCTCTGAAATAAAATAATTTGCTCTTTCTGTTTTATATGTGTAGTGAGATTGAGGAGAAAAGTTCCCAAGAGATCATTCCCCAGGATGTATTGACCCAAAGGATTGGGATAAATTCCCTGGACTCCATTTCCCACAATGCTCTGTATCTGGACACAGGATGGACATTGCCAGGTGAAGACTTGAATGGGGGGGTCTTTTGGGAGGCAGGATATTTAAAAAGTCGGTCTACAAGAGGTGGTCCTAAGTGGATATGAGGAGGCTAGCCCAGGACTGGGGGAGAGAACAGCAGCAGCAGACCCCTGATGACCCCAGAGTAAAAGTAAGAGGATGCCTTAGATCCCCAGCCTTCCTCCAGTGACTTTATAGACCTCAAGTCTTCCTGAGAAGCTTGTCCATGAGGCAGAGACTCAGAGATCGGTAGAGTCCCACCCATAACCCTGTCATTGAAGTGGCATTGGGAGCTACCAGGTCAGTCACCTTCAGGGAGTGAATCTGAGCTCTAAGGTTTTTACTCCTGGGTCATGAGTTTCAAGGTGACTCTCCCCCAAGTTCTGGGTGAGTAAGGGTTATACTGCAATCACCTTGTAGGCTATAAGGTGTTTCCCTTCTTGGTATATAAGGCACAAGAATGGTTATAATGTTAGGTCATTTCAGCCCTGCTATTTTCATTTCTTCAGTGTCTAAATTAATTTGATGAGATTTCATTTGCAGCTGTCACAACATGGGGAGGCATAGCTGATGTATTGGATAAGGGCAGAGCCAGGAGCCAACAAGATCATGACAGACCAGACTAGAGCTTTGGGCTGAATGGCAGGAGATGAGTTTCAATGGTGATCAATATCAAGTCTTACATTCAATTCTGAAGATTGTCAACATGAGGAGGAGAATGAGGGGTCATGATGAGATAGTAGGTTGTTTGGGAGAAAATCTGGGAGTTGGAGTGAACTGAAAAACCTGAAGTGAGCCAATAGTGTGAGAGGGCAGCTAAAAAAGCTGACACCATCTTGGTCTAAATGAAGGTGGGTAGAGTCCCAAAGCATAGCATGGTAACCATCCCCCCATGTCCTGCCCTATCCTTCTCACATCTAGAGTCTTGGGTTCCTTCTGGGTAGGAAGGTCATTGAGAAGATGGAGGGCACCCAGGAGGGGAAAAGGCCTTAAGTCCATGTCATATGGAAATGGAGTGAAGCAACTGGTGATGTTTAACAGAAAGAGGAGAGTCAGAGGGAAGGTTAGAGATTGATGTCAAGTATTTGGAGGGCTGTCATGTGGGATCAACTGTGTTCCCTTTGACCACAGAGTAGAACCAGAAGCAACATATGGGAGCTGCAAAGAGGCATATTGAGGGAAAACTTTCTGACTTTTAGAGTTATCCATAAGTGGGATGGTAATGATATATCCTTCTCAGAGGTTTGTGTGTTCATCCTCTGTTGCCAAAGAAGACCATGCCATTGGAGAAATAATGACATGACTTGCACTTGACTTTGTTTAGAGTGAGAGAGGGCTGTGCAGGTCACCAGCCTCATTTCTCCTCCACAGCCCTCTGAATCCAGTGATCATATTCATCAGGATGATTGGAGATGACCCAGGATGAGCCAACTGTGGTTAAGTGACTTGTCCAAGGTCACACAGCTAGTGAATGTCAAGTGTCTGAGATGAAATTTGAACTCAGGTTCTCCTGATTCCTGCACTGATGCTTTATCCATTGCATCACCTAGCTGCCCCTTCAGAGGTTCGTAATCAAAAGCTGGATGACCAGTTGTCAAACATGTTGGGGGGTGGGGATCCTTCTCAGTTACAGGTTGGAGTAGATGACTGCTGGGTGCTAAAATTCTCTGCTTCTTTGAAATGATCTGCTATTAGATTGGTGCTTTATACAGTGTCCTGAGCAGAGAGCATTGTATTGGGGGGCACCTATGGTCTTCTCATGACTTGCTTGTTTGATAATACAAAATACTTCTACAGACTGTGCTTTAAAATTAGCAAAGGGTTCTAGAGCTAGTGTTTGAGAGTGACCCAGTAGATAGAACCCTGGACCTAGGGTCAGGAAGACTTGAATTCAAATTCAGCTTCTTCATACTTCCTACTTGTATGACCTTAGGCAAGTCACATAACCCATAGTTTCAGTTTTCCTAACTGTAAAATCAAGACAACAACAGCACTTGACTCTCAGGGACATTGTGAGGATCAAATGACATAGTACTGGTAAGGTGCTTAGGGCAATGCCTGGCACATGGTAGGTGTATAATAAATGCTTATTCCTTTACCTTTCTCCATTTGGGATTTTTACATTGTTTTTTGGTGTGTTGTTTCAGTCCTTGTTGTCTCAGGTATGACACTTAATGACCCCATCTAGGGTTATCTTGGCAAAGATACTAGAGTGGTTTACTATTTCTTTCTCCAGTCCATCTTGCAGTTGAAGAACCACGGCAAGGATATTTAAAGACATTGAATCAAATTAAAGCTACCTGCTCTGCCCTTGCACAAATTCATTGAAAATTTTTGGGACACTATGATATGCTGATATTTCCAACTATATTTTGATTATTACGTTCTAAGGAAAGATTTAGCAAAAATTATTTATCAGTATGTGAGCCACACTAACAGGATACAAGCTAGATTTAAATATACATATATATATGTATATATATTTGTTCCTCAATGTCTAGCCTATCATTGAACCCCCTTAATTCCCTCACAAACAAATTGACTCAATCAATTTCACAATGAGGATGACCAAAAGGAATATTTGTTTTGCTTCATGATTTGTCATTATATGATTGTTGATTATGAGATTGATTATATGATTATGATATGATTTGTTTTTCTTTTTGTCTATTCTTCTGGGGTTAGGGGTGAAGGGGAATGAGAGGGAGAGTAAATCAATTTTTGTGAAATAAAAAATTATTTGAAAAGAAGTCAGATTGCATTTTTTAAAAAATGGTACTGAAGTACCCTATGTAATTATTTGTGCTCAGGTAACACTATTGAACAATTGAACACTTTGATTATATGTGGGGTTGAGCAATCACGTGGCTCTTTGGCTACTGGAAAGCTGGTTTTTAGCTGTAGCATTGATCCTTCTCATGATTCTGATAGAGAAAGGACTTCATGCCATCCTTTGGACATGTCAGAGAATGTTAGAAACTGGCTAACGAATACAGTAAGGAAGAGTCACTAGGTGACCTGTCAGAAACCATGGAGCATCCCAGGATTGCCAACGATGTAAGTGCTCAGGATGTCACTTGGAAACTAGTTAGTAAAACCCCACATTGTGTCCTATAATATGTTTCTTACAAGAAATGCACTTGAAGCAGAGACATACACAGAGTAAAGGAAAACTTGGGAAGACTTGTATGTACTGATGCAAAGTGAAATGAGCAGAACCAGGAAAACACTTTATATTGAAATGGACGGAGTTAATAAATCACAGGCAAAATCAATTAGAATTTCGAGAACATCATTTATTAGCCAGGCTGGCGGCTGCCTCATGTAGAGACCCAGAGGAGACAGCCCCAAACTGAGGTGGGTGAGTGCATTTTAAGCATTTCGGCACTACTCGGTACAGCCTTGTGGTTTCCACAACAAACAGAGTTCTGACAGAGAGGGGGGATTATGTGGGTATCCCCCCAAAACAGAGGGGGTTGTCAGGATACTGCTAGGCAAAGGACCCCAACAGAAAACAGGTGCCAGGAGAGGGACCAATCACAGACTGGTTGTCATACTTGTCAGGAATGGGGGGTGCTCAGGAGAAGGTGGTTACCTGGCAATGGGGGTCTAACATTAGGCGGGGGCATAGGTTGTTACCATGCAAATGGACCAAACAAGAAATGACTGTTAACAATTCATCAGATATTTCACAAACCAAAGGGGAATAACATTTTGACAGGGGCCCAACAAAAACCTGTTACTAGGAAAATTATCCAACCCAGCCCAGTAACCTAACAGATATCTCTCAACCTAGGGGCCCAGGGAGGAATAAAGTCCACTTCAACATAATATCGGCAACATCATGTGATGAGTCAACTATGAATGACTCAGCTTTTCTCAGCAACACAATGATCCAAGGCCAGTACAAGTTACTCACAAAGGAAAATGCTCTCCATATCCAGAGAAAGAACTGATGGGCTCTAAGTTCAGATCAAAGCATATTTTTTTACTCACTTTTTTCTCTCTCATGGTTTTTTTTAAACTTTTGACCTGTTTCTTCTTCCACAGTTGTGGTGAATATGGATATATGTTTTTCATGATATCATGTGTATAAATTATATCAAGCTGCCTATTGTTTTCAGAAGAGGGCAGGGGAGGGAGAAAAATTTGGAACTCAAAATCTTGCAAAAATGAATGCTACAAATTTTCTTGATTTGCGATTGTGGGAGGAAATACTATTTAAAGTAAAATAAACAAACAAACAAAAACCCTATATTGCCAGTCAGGAGCTGGAGAACGAGTTTGAAACTTTCATGGTGAGAGAAGGTTGGATCAAAGATTATAGAAACAGCCTGCTGAGGAGGACCATAACACTGTGGGCAGACAGTGACCCAGTGGTAGCAATAACCCAGTGCTCACACTTTTCTTCTGTAACCAGTGATCGTTAATAAATCTTAAAGGGATAGGCTGTGGGGAGGGAGTGGGGAGAGTATAAACTTACCAGTATAAGGGGATCAATGTGGAAAGCTACACTATATTCCATGGGTATATACACATATACCCATGTAATATACGTGTGGCAGAGGTCTGATAGGGGCAATAAAGGACAATAAAGAAAAGCCTCAGAGGATCTCCTTTTAATTCTTTATGCTCCTTTGGTTGCTCCTTCCTTTTCCTCCAAACCAGACCATCACATGCCATGCCAGGAAGCAGCTAAGCCACTTGTGTATGCTCCCAAATACTGTGTCTTCATGCTCACTCCAATCATTTTCAGATCCGTAGCTGGATGCATGCATACGCTGTTTCTCACTAACCTTCCACTCTTTCCTTGAGAACTATAGCTAAATCACTTTCACTATTTTCTCTAGAAAGGATGTGTAAATGGATGTAGAAATAACCAACAAAACTAACAGCTGGTTCTTTGAGAAGATTAATGAAATTGATAAACTTTTAGCCAATCGAGTTAAAAATAAAAGAACAAAAAACTTACATCAACAACATGGCAAATGAACAAGGTGAAATCTCACACACACAAAGAACAGAAGAAAAAACTATGGCAGCCTGCTATTCACAATTATATGCTCAGAAAATTGAGCACATAAAAGAAATAGAAGAATATCCAAACCAACAAGGCCAGGTTGATATCTTCAATAATCCATCTGTAGGGACCTGAGGAAGATTCTCCTCAGCCCCTTGCATGATTGCCACATGATCTGACATAGGGAATGTGACTTAAAGTTGATATGCTTAACTGGGAGTTCCAGGGGAAGCAGCATAAAAGAATTAATGACACCCTTATCTTAAGACTCATAAAACTCCTTCAGGGAGGAGGTGTCTGCATTCAAGGACTTGGTCAGTTCTTGGGCACATACATCAAATTCAACAACTGGAACTTTTGGCCAGAGTTCCTTCTTTGTTCTAACAGGCCTCTTTTCCCTGAAGTTACACGTAAAAAGGGACTGAGTGGGAGGTCTTTGCTGCAGAAGTGGGGATGCTCGCTTCTCTCCCAGTCAGGACCTTTACTGGCTGCTCTCCGCTCCCTGGTCACCAAAGTGTTGGAGCTCAGACTTGGCTGGTGTTGTGTACTTTCTCTTTTTCTATTATGTCTTAATTATTAGCTCTTGTTTATATGTATACACTTACTAACTTGCGCTATTTGTCGTAATAAAACTTAATTGCCTATTAAGCTTGTTGTAGTGGGTGTGGTTGTATCTTAAGATCCAAATCTGAAGTGAAAGTACTGTGCAGTCTGCTTAATCCCTTTCAGATTACACGATTCTTAGAAAAAGAAATAATAACTCCCTATAAAGGAGCAAATAAAGAAAAAAAATCCTAGTCCCAATAGATTCTCTGGAGAACATATCAAACTTTTAAATAAAAATGAATAAATATGTAAACACTATACAAATAATTACTATAAATGACTATAAATATTACACAAAGTATTCTTAAAAATTGAGAAATAAAACCCTATCAGATTTCATTTATGAGAGAAATGCAATCCTAATCCCTAAAAAAGGAAGCAATAAAACAAGAACTGCAAACCAACATGATAAACGAATATCAGTTTAATCATTTTAAATAAAATCCTATCAAATAAATGAAAGCCACCCAAGAAATCACTATAACCAAGTTATATTTATAACAGGGAAGCAGAACAGTTCAATATTAGAAAAAATAATAGTTTTTTTAAATATATAGTTAAAAATATAGTTTTTAAATATATAGTTTTTTTTTAAAAAGCATCCCAAACCAGGTGATTCTCTTACGTAGTCACAATCACGGTAATAACAATTGCTAATATTTCTATGCATATCTAAATGCCAGACATTTTGCCAAGCACTTTACAATTAACTCAGTTGATTTTCACAACAACCCTGGGAAGTGGGGGCTATTATTATGTCTATTTTATCGATAAGAAAACTGAGGCAAACAGGCTAGCTGACTTGGCTTGGGTCACACAAGTACTAAGTGTCTGAAACTGGATTTGAACTCAGGTCTCTGACTCCAGGTCCACTGCTTTATCTATTGTGCCATTTAACGGTTCCTGTACCACTGAACTTTCCTTTAACTTAATGCAGAAAAATCCTTGACAAATGTACAATGCTGATTTATCCAAATCCAACAAATTATAAGCACTGTGGTACCTTTTAAAATGACATATCTATTTAGAACAAAGTGCAATGATTATAAGCAATGAAGCTTTCCTAGTAAATACAGAAGTAAAGAGAGGATGCCCATTCCCCTTGGCATACTTAATAAGGTTCTAGAAATGCTAGCAATAGAATTAAGACAAGAGAAAGAAATGAAATGGATAAAAGTAGGGCAAGGGAAGAGAAAACTCTTCCTATTTGTTGACAATATGATATCTTACTCAGAAAATAATAGGAAATCAGCAAAGGTATTAATTGAAACAATAGCTTCAACAAAGTTGTAGGCTGCAAAATAATTGCCCAGAAGTGAATAGATTTCTGTATAATTATAACAAAATCCAAAAGGCAATAACAGAAAGGAAAATTCTATTAAAAATAGCAATTAAAATGCATAAAGATTTAGAGGCTCAATCTACCAAACCACAAAAAACACAAGGATAGATTCAATTACAGAGCGCTTCTTAAAAAAACAAAGAACAATTTAAATAGCTGAAAGAACATTCAGTGCTCATGGCTGGCAGTGCTGTCCTAATAAAAATGACATTATAAAAATTAATTTACTCATTTAATGTTCTGCCAATTTGTCAAAGGAATATGCTATAAAAACTAATAAAATAATAACAAAATTCATCTGGAGAAATAAAATAGTTAGAATACCAAGGGAAATGATGCAAAAGGTATGAAAAAGGGGAATATCATTCAAGCTATATAAAGCAGTAGCCATCAAAATCATTTGTTATTGATTAAAAATTTGACAAGTAAGTTGATGGAAGAGACTAAACAAGGGAGTAGAACCAGAAGCAATGAAACCAACTCAGTGTTTGGTAGACTTAAAAATATAAATTACTTAGGAAAGAATTCATTATTTTATTTTTAAAAATTGCTTAGTAAACTGGAAAGCAGACTAGTAGAAATTAGGTTTAGATCAACATCTTATACAATATTCTACAAGAAATTCAAAATAGAAATGTGAACTTAATATTAAAGCCCATAAAATTGAAAAATTAGAAGACAGGTAGATTAGATCCCTTTTACACCTATGGGTGAGAGATGAAGTCTTAACCAAAGGAAATTTTAAAAAATAAAATAGATAATTTTGATTACATGAAATTAAAAAACTACTTCTGTTGAAACATTATTAATGAATCAAGAATAAGAAGGGAAGTGGTTAAAGGGGGAAACTGTCTTTGTATCAATTTCTTAGACATGGTTTTGGTAACCAAGATATATAGACAACTAATATAGTTATGAGATGTAGAGATAAATATAGATTCAAAAAAAATCAAAAGTTATTGCCCA
The DNA here is from genome assembly GCA_028658325.1 of Potorous gilbertii. Lineage (NCBI taxonomy): Eukaryota > Metazoa > Chordata > Mammalia > Diprotodontia > Potoroidae > Potorous > Potorous gilbertii. Next base: position 240,423,217 of record CM053773.1, read on the forward strand.
ATAGAAATATGATTAAAAGATACAAACAATTCTATAAAGAATTATAAACTATTAATAACCATATGAAAGAACACCTCGAATAATTAATTATAGAAAAATGCAAGTTAAAATCACTCTAAGCTATTACCTTGGAACCAACAAATTGGCAAAAAAAAAACCAAACCAAAAACAAAAGATGGGAATGATTTGTATCGGGAAAATTGTGGGAAGATTATAGTGCTGTGAATTAGGACAAGCATTTCAAAAAGAATTTGGAATAGTGTAAATAAAGTGTCTAAACTCCCTACTCTTTGACTCAAAGATTTCACTAATAGGCATATACCCCATGGATGTCCTTAATAAGAAGAATGTCCCCATATAGACAAAAATATTTATAGTGACACTTTTTGTGGTATCTAAGAACAGAAAACAATGCAGATGCTCACTGAGAGGGGAACTTTGTGATATGTGAATATAATGGAATGTTACTGTGCTGAAAGAAATTATGTATAGGGTGAATATAGAGAACCATGAAAAGAGCTCCATGAGCTGACGCAAGTGAAACAAAGCCCATAAACATTGGTAAGTGTCTCCTATGTGCCAGGAACTATACTGAGGACACAAATCTGAAAAAGAAACACAACCTCTGCCCAAGGCACTTACAATCTCACTGGAAAAATAACACATATAGGGGAGTTGAGAAAGCTGACCTGGGGTCCTTTTTAAGTGGAGACTTTGGGAGGAGTCCTCTGCTCTGCCCTCCAGCTCTTCAGTGAAAGAGGAAAAGTGACCTGAGGATGCTGAGGATACTGATGAAGTGGGAAGACAAAAGTTGCTGCCATCTTGGTAGAATAATAGGGTTTGGGTTTTTTCTGATAATAAGGTTTCTTGGGTGCTCGATGTTTCGAAATAATATTCTCTATGACCACAACAATATAAAAAACTACAACCACCAAACAATCAAAAGTGGATGTTGCAAAGTTATAAGGAACAAACATTGCCCCAGTGAAGAGATAGGAGAAATCATCTCCCCTCCTTTGCAGAAGTGGGAGGTCCTTAGGCAGGGATGTGACGAGGCTCAAATGAACTAATAGATATAAAGCACTTGGCAAACATGATTGTCGTTGTCATTCCCTAAGCTTGCCACTTTCCTCCTGCTAAGCTCAAACACTATTTATGGAACAATATAAGGGGTATGTTGGTAGAGATTTAGCCACTAACTTCTCAATTAAAAATGCACATATAAATTGAAATTTAGTCTACATTATTAACCTGTTGTTAAGCCTAGACAATCAACAAAAGTACAAATCAGACCCTGATTAGTAACAATTGCTGACATCCTTGAAAATTGTAGGCTACTCTTATAAACTGGAGAGATCTGGCTCGGCACATCCCTGGGCACAGACAAGGAATATTGCAGATATTTTCAGACTTCTTCCATATGGCCATCAGTTTTGTGCTTGGTTTTCTCTTATTACCCTTTTTTTCTTTAAAACTACTATTTGTTGGGGGTGGAGTCAAGAGAGTGGAGAAAAGAGAAGGATAAATGCCTAAGCTCTCTCAAATTTCCCTCCAAATAACTTTAAAATAATGCCTCAAAATGAATTCTGGAATGGCATAACCCACAAAAGGATGGGGCATAACAAATTTCCAGGGCAAGAAGGCTACCAGCAATGGTCAGTCCAACCAAGGAGAGAGTGGAACAAAGTCCAGCGCAGACAATGCCCCTATAGGACAGCACCAGGCCTTGGGGGCAATTGAATTGGCAGTGGTAGCTTTCAGAGCTCTCAGTCCATAGATGGTAATGGGGGAGGTCAGACAACTGATCAGAAGGAGATTACAGGGGTTCCTTTGCTGGCCGTGGGTGCAGAACCATATGCAGATTGCAGTCCTGGGGTCACAGTCCTGGGATAAGAATGAGCAACAGCAATCAGGCCACAGGGGTGAGGGGACCCTGGTCATATTTCCAGGTCAAAAAAGAATACTCATGGTCACTCAGACCAGAGCACGGGCCAGGTGAACACTGACCACATCTCTCCTCATATCATGCCACCTTGGAAAAATGGAAAACTTACAGACCCCAGAACTAGCTCTCAAAACAGTTGCACAAAACCCTGAAGTTTGAAACAGTGTCCCTCCCACCCGGAGAGCGCAGCCCAGCTTTAACATAAAGTTAAAGGTCAAGAAACAGGCTGGAGAATGATCAAACAGCAAAAGAGGAACTTGACCATAGAAAGTTACTATGGTGACAGGAAAGAGCAAAATAAATTTAGAAGGCAACAAAATCAAAACCACTGTATCCAAAGAAAAATCTGAATTGGTCTCATGCCCAAAAAGAATTCCTAGAAGAGCTCAAAAAGGATCTGGAAACTCAAATAAGAGAGGGAGAGGGAAAATTGGGGAAAGAAATGAGAATGATGCTGAAGAAAATCATGAAAAAGAGTCAGTAAAGGAAGCACAAAATATGGAATAACAACTTAAAAAACAGAATAGGGGCCAAGAGCCATGTGTGGCCCTTTAGGTCATCAAGTGGAGCCTTTGATTGAATCCAAACTCCACAGGACAGTTTGTTCTGTGGTCCATGGCTCAATGTGGTCCATGATTCAAAAACTCAGAAAAGATGGAGGACCTTCCTTCTAACCAGAGATAGTCTCATTGTATTCAACTAGCATAGAGGGAATAAATCACATTTTGTAGGCCAAAATAAAATAAATTTCTTGATTTTTTGTTATATTACTTGGGGGATTCCTGTGGTCAGCATCTTTTTTCCTTTCCTCAAAGGCGGTATTAATAATTGATAGGTGAGAGACTTCTCAGTAGCTTTACAAGTTTTGGGTCCCTCTCATTCCTTGTTCCAGGTCCATATGTTCCAACATATTTTTCACTGATCTCTATCTATTCCTGTCTTTGCAGTGAAGTCACCAAGTATAAATGTATACATTGGTTTCATTTGGTTTTCTTGTATGTATACCTTGGTTCATAAGGTATTCCCTAGAACTTTCTTCTCCCTTCATTTTCCATAAGCTATGTTGATGTTCTAGAGCAATTATTTTTATGGTGGTCTTTGGATGTTTAGGGACAGGTACCAGATCTGTGACTTCATGGAATAGAGAACTCCTTCCGCCAATTCAGACTGGTCTTACATTCAAAGAGAAATGGATATAGATCAGAGGTTGAATGAGTTATCTAGGGTGACACAGCCAACATGTATGAGTCATGGAATTTGAACTTAAATCTTTCCTGTCTCTGAAAGCATCTCTCTGAAAAATCAAATGATTCTCTCTCTCTCTCTCTCTCTCTCTCTCTCTCTCTCTGTCTTTCTTTCTCTACTCCCCCCCTTCTCCTCTCCTATTGTAAGTGCTTTACCCATGTTAGGTTTTTAAATGATTATTAACATAATCACTGCAACACAAGATAACCATAGGGCCTGTGAAATGGTGTTTCTTGTTTTCTTTGGATAGACTCATTTTACCAATTCCTTTATTTGTCTTTCTGAGCAGACCTATTTAAATACACTTTCCTTCCCTTTTCTGTTTGACTTATGGCAAGAATGTCAAGCATGTTTGCTCATTACTCATTGGGCCTTGGGGCTCATATTTGGGCAGCAACTGCCAAGTCAATGTTTACAGACAATCTCAACACCATGACTCTTGATGCCCTACATTCCCTTTTCTTTCACTTTGTCACTACCCCTGCAGGAGCAGGAGGTTAGCAGGTGTCTAAACACCTGTCTGTATGTATACAAAGAAGTAGACACAGAGTTGAACAGGAAGGGGAGGGGGGATGACCTATAAGGAGCTAAAATATTATTTTAATGACCTCTCTCCAATTTCTCCTCAAAATAAAGGCTCAGTTTTAAATTATTTTTTAAAATAAATTTTACTATTTTTGATCAATGAAAATATGCCTTTTCTCCCTCCTCTCCCCACACTATTGAGAAGGAAAGACAAAACCTCTCTTATAAACATGTTTAGTCAAGTAAATCAAATTTCTCCATTGGTCATATCCAAAACACAAAGTCTCATTCAGTCTTTCATCTATCTATCAGGAGCGAGCAACAGGGTTCATCACAGTCCTCTGGCCACTGTGCTGACCAGAGTTCCCAAGTCTTTCAAAATTGTTGATCTTTATAATCCTGTTGTTGTATAAACTGTTCCCCTGTTCTACTCAGTTCCCTGTTTTTCAGTTCATACAAGTTTTCCTCATGTTGTCTGAAACCATCCTCTTTACAAGATAGGTAGTGTAGTGGATATAGCACTGAGTGTGGAATCAGGAAGATTTGAGTTCAAATGTGACCTAAGCCACTTACTAACTCTGTGACTCTGGGCAAGTCTACTTCAGTTTCCTCATCTGTAGGATGGTGGTGATAAATAATAACACCTGCCTCCCAGGGTTGGTATGGGGATCAAATAATACACTATCTGTAAAATGCTTTGCAACCTTCATGGTGCTACACCAATGGTAACTATGATTATGATTTCTTATAGCACAATAATATTCTATCACATTCATATACTATAACTTGTTCAGCCCTTCTCCAAATGATGGTCATCTCCCTCAATTTCCAATTCTTTGCCACCACAAAAAGAGCCACTATCAACGTTTTTATGTATCTTTAGAGCTTGTTTTAAGATGATTTTCCCTTAATCTACTCTCCTTTTTATTCTGTTTCTTCCATTCTCCCCTTTCCTCTTATTTTCATATTGAGTGAAATGTGTTTCTGTACCCAACTCTGTGTCTATATTCTTCCTTTCTTTAACCAATTCAGATGAGAATAAGGTCCAAATGTCAGCCACTCCCTGCCCTGACGCCTTCCTCCTTCATTGTAGAGATGTTTACTTGTGCATCCTAATTAAGGTCATTTTCTCTAGCCTTCTCTTTCCTCCTCTCTCTACAGCTGGCCAGTGTTTTCATTCTTATCTTAAGATAATCAAGACATAATAGAACCACAAGCAAGTCTTCTCCCTACTTTGACTCCATCTATGATGCCTGATGATGATAGAGATCTGAAGGGACATGTGTATTACCTCCTCCTATTAAAATACAATCAATTTATCTTTGTTTAGCTCCTTAGAATTGTTTGATTCCTTTATATGCTTCTCTTAACTCTTGTGTTTGAACTTCCAACTTTCTACCCAGCTTTGGGCTTTTCATCAGGAGAGTTGGCAAGACCTCTATTTCATGAAAGATTCATTTTTCCTCCTGTAGGATTATGTACCGCTTTGCTGAGTATTTTACTCTTGATTGTAAGCCTATATCCTTTTCTATGGGGAATATCATATTCCAAGCTTTCCACTGCTTCATAGTACTTCATGATAAATCATGTCTTTTCTTAACTGTGGCTCTGTAGTACTTGAATTTTTTTGTTTCTGGCTGCTTGTAGTACTTTTCTTTGACTTGGAAACTCTGGATTTTGTTTCTTTTCACTTTGGAATTTCTCCCAGTAAGTGACTGAGAGATTATTTCTACATCTACTTTGCCTTCTGGTTCTAAGAAATCTGAGGAGTTTTAAGATTTCTTGAGATTGATAAGTAGTCTATTTTTCTGGTAATGGCCTTCCAGTAGTCCAGTAATTCTTAAATAATCTATCTTCCATCTGTTTTCCAGGTCAGTTGTTTTTTATATGAAATGTCTTAAATTTTCTCCCCCCCTGCTCCCAGTTTTCTGATTTTAATATCTTTTATTTTATCATGGAGTTTTTAGCTTCCATTTGATCCATTCTAATTTTTAGGGTGTTTGTTGCTTGAGTTTGTGCCTCTAGTGCTAAGCTGATAATTTCATTTCCAGTTCTTTCTCCCATAGGTCTCTTCCTCTCCTGCCAATTTCTGTCATTTCACTTATATATATTTTTTTATAATATGTTAAACTATAAAAAACCCCATCTCTAGTTTTATTTCTTCAATAAAAATTCCTTGAATTTGTGTCTGAGTTGTGTTTTCCTTTGAAACTTTGCTTGTAAATGTTTTGTAGTATTTCATTTGCAATATTGAAATACTTGCGTGGTGTCTTTCTGACTTCATTTCGCATCAGTTAATATGAGTTTTCCTCTGCTTCTCTGTTTTCATTATTTTTGACATCAGAAATACCCTATTGCAGTAATGTCAAACTCACATAGAAACAGATCCCTGCAGGATGCATATTGAATTGGAGAACCACAAATTCACATTATCTATGCTCTATTTTGTTTGTCTGTTAAATTTTTCCAGTTACATTTTAATCTGATTTGGGACACACTGGCTACAGAGAGGCCATGAGTTTGATGTTCCTGCCCTACTGAGTTGACATACCATGGCCATTCCCAAATCAATAGACTTCTACTTTGCTACTATTAAAAAGACTGGAGTGTATATAGGGCTTTTCTTTTTGTCATTGACATCCTTGAGGCACTAGTGGGTCAGAAACCTTTCCCAAGGTCACCAACCTGGTCTTGAACCTTGGTCATTCTGTCATATGACCTCTCTTGACTTCTGCCTTGGGAAGATGATTTTGACAGCTGTGCTGAAGGTAGATTAGAGAGGGAAAAGGTTAGGAGCAGGGAGGCCAATTGGAGGCTGTTGTAGCCTCCATGTGAAAGAGGCCTGACCCTGGACTGTGGCCTTGTGAGAAGAGAGAAGGAATAAAGGCAAGAAAATGGCAGAGGTAGAAGCTATAAGGCTGGATGTGATGGGAGAGAGTCAGGATGCTAGGATAGCTCTGATACTACAAATGTGGGTTCCTTTCAGTTCTGACATTCTAAGTGTTGTGTTCCAAGAATCCTCCCAGCTCTAACATCCCACGTTATTTTACTACAATCAGACTATCAACTGGTTCAAGCAAAAGTTCTTTCTTTGTTTTTGTTTTTTTTTTGGGTCACGGATGTGGAATGAGAGAATGAGGAGTGTATGGGTAAGGAGACTGACAAGCTGGAAATTGCCCCAAAAAGGCAACTAGCATTCTGACATTTCCGGTTCTAAGACCCCTCCCAGCTCTGACACTATGTTCTAAGTCCCCTTTTAGCTTTGACTTTCCCTGTTCTAAAGTCCCTCCCAGCCATGACATTCCCTATTCTAAGGTACCTCTCGGATCTGATCTTTCTTGTTCTAAGTTCCCTTCCAGTTCAGATATTCCACATACTGGGGCCCCTTCTAATATTCTGTCTTCCTAGCTGTCAGATATTTCTAGGAGACAGATAGTGTCCAATGTTCCCAGTGATCTAGACTGGCCACTCTAGCCTGTTTTTGATATGGAGGAGTGGGATACCTCCAAGGCAGGTGATAATCATTCACCTGGAATGTTTTTCCATCCTGCCAACTGAAGGAGAAAAGGAACCTGAAGAGGGCCTCCAGCCACAGAGAAGGCCTCCTGCCTGGGTCAGGGTTTACACATGGGAGATTCAGCCTTAGGGTTTGACAGTTCTCAGTAATGGCTCCTCTAAAAGGGGGATTAAAAGATTGGTTGGAATCAGGGTTATGTGACTGCCAAAGATATGGAGGATGTCTGAGGCTGTGACCAGTGTTGGGGAAGAGGGTATGACCTCCCTCTTTGCTGCCCTGACTCTGCTCCACTTGGAGGTTGGCTTAACTTTTGGGCATTCCAGTTTTGGAAGAAGTTGACCATTTAGAGAGAATCTAGAGGAAGGCAATGAGGGTGGGAAAGGGCCTTGATCCAGTTCATGAGGAACCAGAGATACTCAATCTGGAGAGAAGACTCAGAGGGAATGAGAGTGTTATCCTTATGTTTTAGAAGAGGGATTAAACAATCTCAGCCTCACTGCTGCCATTGCCACTGCCCAGAGACCACTGAACCGTCTGTCTGCCACCACTACTCACTCCAGGCACACAGACCTTCAGTCATGGATAAAAATGAGCTGGTTCAGAAGGCCACATTGGCTAAGCAGGCTGAGAGATATGATGACATGGCAGCCTACATGAAGTCTGTAACCAAGCAAGGAGCTGAATTATCCAATGAGGAGAGGCATCTTCTCTCTGCTGCTTACAAAAATGTAAGGGCTCGAAGGTCAACTTGGAGGGTTGTTTCAAGTATTGAGCAAAAGATGGAAGGTGCTGAGAAAAAACATTAGGTGGCCTGAGAATACAGAGAGAAAATTGAGACTGTTCTAAGAGATAACTGCAAAGATGTACTGTCTCTATTGGAAAAATGCTTGATTCCTAATGCTTCATAAGCAGAAAGCAAAGTTTTCTATTTGAAAATGAAAGGAGAACACTGCCGTTATTTGGCTGAAGTTGCTGCTGTTGCTGACGACAGGAAAGGAATAGGGATCAATCACAAGTCTATCAAGAAGCACCTGAAATCAGCAAAAAGGAGATGCAACCGACGCATCCTATGAGATGGTTCTAGCTTTGAACTTTGTGTTCTGTTACGAGATCCTGAACTCTCCCGAGACAGACTGCTCCCTTGCAAAGACAGCTTTTGATGAAGCCATTGCTGAACTTGATACATTAAGTGAAAAATCATACAAAGATAGCACACTAATGATGCAATTCCTGTGAGACAAATAGACATTGTGGACATCAGACACCAAAACAGATGAAGCTGAAGCAGGAGAAGGAGGGGAGAATGAACCAGCCTTCCAATTTTTGTCAGCCTCGTTCTAAAATTTGCACAGTAGACCATTTGTCATTCATGCTGTCCCACAGTTTTTGTTTATGATTTATGACAGGTTTATGTTACTTCTATTTGGATTTCTACATTGCCCATGCAGTTTTAATGTTTAATATTAGGAGAGTAGAGCCAGGTAACATTTGGGGAGTTATCTGTTTTCATCTGAAGTGGCCAATATGGGGATATGGAATTTTAATACACATTTTACATGTTTGGCATAGTACTTTTGATCCATTGTGATTTTACAAGGCCAGTGTTAAAACAGTTTCTATGTCTAAGCAAAGAAAACTGACTACATATTGGTCTGTCATGGTTGGGGGATAAAGGGATAGTTGGTTCCAGTAACAGGTGTAGTTATTGTGGGTACTTTAGGGTTGGAGCACTCATGGCTGTGGTAGAGACAGATGTCCCATAGATATTACATGTCATTCCATGTCTATCTGTGGAATACACAATCTCAATGTGAACATCTTTATGATTGCAGCTGCAAAAGTGTTCCTTAAGACAAAGTTTTAACCCAGTCAATTTACTCTGGAGAAGGGCAGAAGTGGTTCACATCCCAATATTTGTAAAGTTACCTGCTGTTCGCTTTCAGTATTTTTGCTACACTCTTTTATTTATATTTAAATGGTTTAGGCAACCTAAGAGCAAATGTCCAAGTAAAGATGCAGTAAAAATGAATTGCTTGATACTCATAAAGTCACTGTATACAAGCACAGCAGCAAAACAAAAAAAACATGTATTTAAAAAAAATGAAGAGGGATTAGCTGTGTTTTGTATGTCCCCAACACACACAGAACTAGAACTAGAACCATCGGGGGATGGTTGGTTGTTGTTCAGCAGTTTCTCAGTCATGTCTAGCTCTCCATGGCTCCATCTGGGTTTTTCTTGGCAGAGAGGCTAGAGTGGGTTGCCATTTTACAGATGAGGAAACTGCGGCAAACAGACTTAAGTGACTTGTCCAGGGTCAAACAGCTAGTTAGTGTCTGAGGCTGGATTTTAACTCAGGAAGATGAGTCTTCCTAACTCCAGGTTCATCAAGCTTTCTACCCAGAAGAGCTGAGCACCAGTGCAGTGGGCTGCCCTGGGAGAGCTGCACCTCACTGGAGACCATTAAGTAAGGCTGATGTGAAGGCCATAGTACATCTGAATATGGTATACTAAATCTCTAGGAGTCAGTCTTTTCAACTCTGGCATTTGGTGATTCTCTGACCTGCAAGGGACATTCATGACCATCTATCCATAACCTTTATTTTATAGAGGGATCATCTGAGACCCCAACTTTTCACTCCTTGCTACAGAATAGCTTTCCAACACTCCACCATCTTGTGTGTTCCATGCACATGTGTTCTCTTGGGAGAAATTCATCTCTTTGTGGAAGATTCTGACAATGACCTCAATCACCTTCCCACTGTTTACTTTGACCAGTATATCTGGGCTGAGACCTTGTTGGTAAGTCAGTCTCCCCAAATTTTGGGGTTTTTTTAGAAAAATTGCCATTCCTCCCTCCCCCTAACCTGCCCTGGCAAGCAATGTGATGACAAAACTCATCTGTGCCATGAGCCTATGATGGTGACATTTGGACCAGCTTCTCCTGGATGGCTCTTGATGCCCTCTCCACTCTGGGTTTGGGAACATTGCTTTCTCCTGGTTCTCCTTCTACCTAGACAGGTAGACTTCTCCTTCTCGGGGGCCCTTTGCAAGATCACCTTTTTTGACAGGCCCTCTAAGTGTGACTGTGTGGCTCAGTCCTATATCCTCTCCCCACTCTCCTTCTGGGCGATCTCACCACTGCTGTTTAATCATCATCTCTCAGTAGATGACTCCCATGTCTACATACCCAGTCTGAGTCTCTCCCCTGAGCTCCTGGCCCATTATCTCCAATTGCTTGCTGGACATTTTGAATCAAATATCCCTTGAATACCTTGGACACCTCCCAAACAGAACTCATGCTCATTCCCCTATAACCTCTTTTTTATAATCCACAGGGCTCCATCATGAACTGCCTAATGGACATCTTGACGGGAAGTTTCAAACTCAGTGCATGCAAACAAAGCTTGTCTTTCCCCAAAATGAGCCCTTTCCCTAAGCTCCCTGTTGTGTTGAAGGCAGCAGCACCCTACCAGTCACCCATACACAAGCTCAGCTCCCACTCTTGGTTCCTACTCTTCCTCATCCCACACATCCAGACAATGGCTGAACTTTGTCATATTGGCCTCCATGATTGTGGTCTCGACTCTCACAACCACTGCCCTCTGCTCCTCCTCTTGGGCCTCCTTGCCTCAAGTCTTTCCATCCTCCACACCTCTGCCAAAGTGATTTTCCCCAAATACAGCATGGATCATGTCATTTCTGCTACTTACTCCAGTAACTTCCTCTGTTCCCTACATCACATACAAAACTCCCGTGTTTGGCAACTACTGTTACAGGATGACCTCACTTCAATTCCAGGATCATACATTTACTAGCTGTGTGACCCTGGGCAACTGTAAAATGTAGATAATAGCAACCACCTCCCAGGGGCTTTGTAATGGATCAAATGAGACAATATTTGTAAAGTGCTTGGCATTTACCTAATAAGTACTTGGTATCTTCCTTCTTTCACAACCATCCATGAGGAAGGTGCTCACCCAGGAACTCCCCACATCTATGTAATCGTAGTTCAGGACTCTATCTCAATAATAATAGCAGCAGTTTATACCTCTAGAGTGCCCAACACTTTACAAAGGGTTTTCTTCACAACTAACTGACAAGTAGACTGTGCTATGATAATCTCCCCATTTTACAGATGGGAAAATTATACCATCCATAGCTGTTATACGCTTGAACACACTGGTGTCTTCTACTGGGGATTCTTGATCATGTCCTAGTTGGACTGGTGACTGTTGAGGGCCTTTCCAACCCTGTTGTTCTGTGAAGGGACTTCAGTTCTTGGGACATTAGATTTAAAGTAGGACCATACAGGTCACCTAGCTTAACCTTCTCATTTTAACTACTTTTAATTTACATTAAACTACTAGCGAACTTTATGTAACACCTGAAAGTTTGCGAAGCACTTTCCATGTTAACTCATTCCACTCTCACAATCCTGGGAGGTAAGTGCTAATAACATTCCCATTTTACAGATGAGGAAACTGAAGCTGGGAGAGCCTTAGTAACTTATCCAAGACCACACAGATGATAGAATTCAAGACTCCAGCGCAGATGCGTGTTCAGGACTTTTGTCCACTATAAATATGATAATACTAATTTTTGTCTTTGCTATTTTAAACTTCATTTGACAGATGAGGAAACTGAGGCTTCTGGGAGACCTCTGTGCCATTTGATCTGAGGGGTAAATACTTAGCAACCATAGTCTGTACCCCGGCTGCCTCAAGAATTGGGAGGAGGCACTAAGGAGCTGACCGGCACAAAGGTGGCTCAGCAGGCACCAGAAGGTGCCAGTTGAGGTTGGGCTAAGGGCTCCCTAGCTCCTCCCTGCCCCTCAGGCCACACCCCAAACCCAATTCTGCCCCACTTTCCATCCAGAGAAAAGGCTGTCCTAGCAGCACAGAGGAGAGACTTCTCCCTGAGAGCACCATGAGTGGCAAGGTTGGGGACCTGAGCCCTCAGCAGGAGGAGGTGCTGTCCCAGGTGAGCCTGTCCCCCATCCTTGCCCTCCCCACCACCCTCACAGCCCCCTCTAAGACTCCAGTCCCATTCCTTCTCCACTTCCCTGCCTCCAGCTTGTACAGGGCAGAGAGTCCTGAAGCTAGGGTCAGAGGAGTGGGTGGGAATCTTGTCTTTTCTTCTAGGAAGTTGGGTGACCAGAGGAAGCCCCTGCCCCTCTCTGACCTCAGTTTCTCTCTCCATTCAAAATGGGGGATGATCTACATGTGCTCTAGGGCCCCTCCCAGCTAGAATTCCATGCTCCTGCCCTCCCCTTTAGTTTGTAGCCTCACAGACCCAGAAGGAACCTCTGAATCCACTTAGTTTTATACTGAGGAAACTGAGGCCCAGGGAGATTAAATGACTTGCTCAAAGTCCCTTGGGCAGTGTCAGGGCAGTCCTCTGACTTCAGAGCCTTCTCTGTGGGCCCTCTCATACTGCTTCATAATCCTGGGCCTGGGGGCTCACAAAGAGTTGGGTGGGCTGTGGGACACTTCTCCCCAGGGAGTGGGAAGGCCACGGGGCAATATGTCCTCTTATGTTCGGACCTAGGTGGGGCAGCTCCTGCCCTGTCCAAAACAAGTGGAGGAGGGGCCTCAGGGGAGAAGGAGGAGTTTGGACTCACTGGGCCTCCTGCACTCAATCTAGTTTCCAGAAAACTTCCTTGGGGGTCCTCCCACACCCAGCCCCCGCTGGCATGGATGCCACTGGGGTTCAGAGGCTGCCCATCTTTCCTGGTCCCAGAACCAAAGGAAAGTTCATCCCAATGCCTTTGTTTTAATCAGTGCTCTCCTCAGATGCCTCACCATGGCTCCAAGGATGCCTTAAGGTCCCCAAATCCCTGCTGATGGACCCCACTTCTGAGAGGTCCCATTGAGTTTGGAAGGCTGGGGGCATAGCCCCGAGGCCCAGCACAGATGCTCAGCATGGTCCCACAGCAGCTGGAGCCTGGGTCCGGGTTCGAGCTCAGCTCTCTTGACTCCATGATCAGGGCTCCTTCCATCCCCCTGCTGTTTATAGAGGCCAGGCCACAGGGGACTCCCCAAAGGCCTCATGAACCTTCCCCCACTTAGCCCTTACCTCACTTCCTACATTCAGTTCCATTCATTCATCCCTTCTTGGGCTCCTGTTCATCACCTCCCTAATAGATATGACCTAGGGGAGAGAACTTGGGGCTTGGGGGCAAAGGGTCATGATGCCCATCCCTGCTCAGTTGCATGTTGGCCATGTTGGCCGTCTGACCTGGAGGAAGCCAGTTGCCCTTGCTCCTCCTACTCCCTCAGAAAGCCTGCTTTCAGGGCCTTGGTTTTCTGGTCTATAACATGGTAGATGTGACCTCGGTGATCCCCAAGGCCTTATTGATTATCTAGGAAAGATATCATTAGTGATAAACATCCCTCTTAAGTTGATAAGGAATGGAGGGGGAAGTGGGAGACTGAGACCCAAACTTGGTCAAGCTCCTCAGGTGTTTCCTCAACTTCCTGGCTTAGCCCTTTGCTCTGGAGACCAGGGGAGTGGTCCAGGTGGATCCCAATGAGCCTAGTGACTAAGCCTCAGGGTGACCCATCTGTGTGGGAAGAAGAGAATCCCTCTGTAGAGATCCCTTGATGTCGTGTGTCCTAGCCTGTTTTTAAATCAATTAATATACATGAAGGTCTAGAGAACCAGATGCTGGCTGGGCATGGAGCCAAAGAGCAGGATTTAAGCCTCACCTTTACCACTGATAGCTGAGTGGTCCTGGGCAAGTCACAGAATTGTAGAGTTAGAAGGGACCAGGGACCTCCACAAGAATCCCCTCCAGGTACCAATCAGCCCGCAGCCTTTATTAAACATCTCTGTGTTTGGTGCTGGGGATACACAGTCAGAAATGACCTCATCCCTGCTCTCAGGTCAGGCCCAGCAGAGGGTGTGCACAACCTAGACTCAGGAACATGGGAGTTCAGATTCTGCCTCAGACATTTCTTAGCTGTGTGGCCCTGGGAAGGTCACTTACCCTCTGTTTGCCTCAGTTGACTCATCTGTAAAATGAAGGGTCTTGACTAGATGGTGTCTGTAAGGTCCCCTCCAGCTTTCAATCTGGGCTCTGACTATAGCTCACATTCCTTTAAGACATATATATAGACATATACATACATACACACACACACACACACACACACACACACACACTCACGGTGTCATCCAAGTGGTTACTCAGTCCTAGCTTGAAGGCACTGAGTCAAAATCAGTCTCTTTCAACCTTCCCCTAATCCCCTGATCCTGTCTTCTTGGGCTGAGCCAGATCAAGCTCATGAAATCCCTCTCCCCTGTGGCAGAGTCACATGAAGACAACTGTCATTCTCCCCTTCCCTCTCCCCACCTCCCCATCTTCCCTTCTCTGGGTGCAACACACCCACTTCCTTCACTGATCTTATGACCCTTTGCATTGAGTTGAATTGAGGTGAGTTGACTAATGGTCCCAAGGCAGGAGTGCAGGCCCCATGGATTAGGGCCAATGATAGTGACACTATTGCTTCTCCACAGTTTCGAAAAAATGTCCAGGATGTGCTGGCTGACCTGCCCAACCCTGATGACTATTTCCTTCTTCGCTGGCTCAGAGGTGAGGGGGGCGAGGAGGAGGGGTTGCAGACATAACCTGGCTAGAGGTAGGGTAGAGGTGGGCTAATGATGATAAGACCTAAATTATCCCCTACCCACCTGCTTCCCAGGGGGCTTGTGCAACAAGTGCCTTCTGAATATTAAAATACAGCCAAAATGGGGGTTGTTGTGATTATTTTCATGATGGGAATGATCTTCTTTGATCCTCACAACTACCCTGAGAGGTAGGTAGGAGGGAGAGGGTCAGTAGAATTATTCCCATTTTGCACATTGGAAAGCTGAGTCTCGAGTCTCTCTTCTGCCTCTCAATATTTTGAATTTATGACCTGCTCAAGGTCACTGAAAGGTCTGAACTGGGGCTAGACCTCTGGTCATCTCATTTTAAATCCAATATTCTTTCTCTGATGAAATGTCTTTAAAGAAGAGTAGGGACAAATATTAATTCCCTTTAAAAAAAAAGAACCAAATACAAGAAAATATAAATCTCGTTCTTATAACCTTAAATGTAAGTGGACTAAAAATCCAATAAAATGAAAGAAAGTGATAAAAGGGTAATGAGAACAAACTCCCTGAAAAGATGTTTATAAAAAACCTACCTAAAAATCAAAGACATACCCAAATAAAACTGTCTTAGTTGGCCGGCAATATGATAGTTTACTTAGAAAAGCTTTGGGAATCAGCAAAGATACCGAGATAACCAATAGCTTTAGCAAATTTGCAGCCTCCAAAATAAACCCATAAAATTCAATAGCTTTTTAATGTAATGGTAATTAAAAGGGAAATCCCACTCAAAAACACTACAAAATGTATTTGGGGATGTCTGGTAGGACACACAAAATGCTTGCGTAGATTCAGTTACAAATACTCTTTGGAAAAATAAAGAACAAGTGAAGTGGTTAAAAGACTATTCAAAGCTTCTAGCTGGCCTTTATAAATATCATGAAAGTGACAATACTTCCAAAATTAATTTCCAGTATTAATACTATGCCAATCAGTATACTTAGGTTTTTCTTCATTTTGATCAAATGCTATGCCAATCAAACTATGAAAGGGAAACTTCATAGATCAAATAGAAGAATGGCAAAATACATCTGGAGAAACAAAAGATTTAGTCTAGGAAGGGAAATGATGTGAAGAGGTATTTCCATGGTACCTAGCACTTCTAGACTACAAATCAGTGGTTATCAAACAGACAGGGTGCTATTATATGTACTCAAGGCTTTGAAGCAAAGATTTTCATTCAGGAACATATAGAAAATTGGTATCCAGAAAGTTAGTACAAACAAGAGTTTATACTATGTCACCCACTAAAACTGATTGTGAAATTTTCAGTACAAACACCACACATCAGGGCTTGATCTGTTGTTTGATTGATGGTCTAGACTTAAGAAAGAGATGGAGAAAATGCTAATATTGCAAACGAAACTTAAAAGTGTGCTCTGTGTGCAAGGGGATCATTAGAACACTGGATTACAGAGTCAGAATACAAACAGCTCTTGGCAGACTGACTAGTCTAGAGAACTGGACATAATCTAATTAGATGAAAATCATTAAGGTTAAATGTAAAATCTTACAGTTGGGTTCAAAAAGCCAATGTCTGAAGTACAGGATAGGAGAGGCAATTGGTCAAGAAGAAAAGAGAAGTTGGTTTGGGGTTGCAATAAAAGAATCATATCGTCCAGGAAAAAAAGAAGAGAAGACAATTAGTTCTTCATTCATTCAATAATGTGTCAGGCACTGTGCTAAGATCTGGAGATACAAAGAGGTAGGATAGAGTCCCTGCCCTGAAGGTACCTGAAAAGGGCACTGGTCAACTAAAGGTACATCCAAGAGCAGGGGATGGGGAAGGGCACTGAGTCTGTTATGCTCCTCCTGGAGAGGGGAAGACAGGGGTTGGGCAGATAGGATCAACGTCTTCAGAATCTGGAAAAGCTGCCAGGCACAAGAAGGCCTTGTTCTGCTTGGCTTCAGGGGGTAAAATGAAAGCAAGAGAGGAAGCAGCCAAGCTTAACTGAGACTTGACATCAGGAACAGAATTCCACATTAAAGAGAGCTGTCTCACAGTGGAATAGGCAGCCTTGGAAGTCATGGCTTTCCCCTCCCTGGAAGTCTCCAAGACAGGCTGGGGGACCAATGATTTGGGAATGTTTTGGAGAGTTTATTGTGTAAACTTACGTTAGACTGGAAGGCCCTGAAATTCTTGAATCTGTGAAGGAGAGGCTGGGAGAGAGTCATGGACAGGGCATTCCAAGGAACTGTTGGCACAGAGCTCAACCCTTTCTTCCTCTTTGGGGGATTATGAAACATCTGGTTCTTTTTTCTGTGTCATCTGGGCCACCCATTATCCCAGTTCCTGAGCAGTGCCCCAATTAAAACAAGATTAACCCCACAAATAAAAATGAAATACTATTGGAGGGTTACTTGGCCCAATTAATGACAGAATGGCCTCGGGGAAATGGGATGTGGTTGATGCAAGAGGTTCCAGGACATCTGGCTGAGTTTCTCACTTGGCAGAGGCCTGAGTCAGACATGGAGACTAGGGTCCTGGGATGGTCAGCCAAGGCCAAGGGAAAGAGGCAGCATGACAGTAGAAAGAGACCTCAAGCTGAGTTCTGACTGCATTGCTTCCCAGTTGGGCAGGGACTTTCTCCTCTCTTCTCATCAGTTTCCTTCTCTGTAAAATAGGGATGCTGCTTTTAATTCTACTGTGTCTGACTAATGTCATGTCGTGAAGGTGGCAAAATGAAAGTTGCCATAGAGCATGATTGACTCGGATTTATATCCCCTCTTTTCCTGTTGTGGAGGGCAGGATGAAGGACTGGACATCACCTGAGGAACCTGAACAGCTTGGCCAATCCAACTAATTCCCTTAACCTCTAGGAGTTGGGCACATCATGGGTTGCCTTCTGAATGCCCAGATGAAGGAACTGAGGACAGAGTGAGGAATAAGCAGTAATTAAGTACCTACCATTTTCCAGACACTGTGCTAAGCACTTTGACCCTCTCCAAAATGCTGTGAGCCAGGGGCTATCATTATTCCAATTTTACAGTTGAGGAAACTGAGGCAGATAGAAGTTAAGTGACTTGTCCAGTAGTAGTAGTAGTAGTAGTAGTAGTAGTAGTAGTAGTAGTCATATTACTCAGTAGTTGTAGTAAAAGAAGTAGGGCTAGTAAAGTGGGAAATACAACAGTACTTATGGATCGCATAACATAGTATTTGTAAAACTGCATATAAATACTTGTCATTAGTATGAACTATTACATTGATGCCTGAGGCAACTCTCTAGTTCTACAAGTTAAGGAGGAGCTGCCCATCTGCACTGGTGGAGTGGGTTTCCAAGCTGGAAGCCCTCCCACCTTGAGATCCTATATACAGATTAAAAAAAAGACTCCAATCACTTTCAGTTCTGCCATCCTTTAATGTTTGCAAAGCCCATCTCTGAGTCGTAAGGAATGCAGGCATAAATATCCCCATTTTACAGATGAGAAAACTGAGGCTCAAAGCTGGAGCTCCAGGGATGCTAGAATACAGGCACCCCAGTGGAGGGGGGAGAATCAGTGTCTCACTCATTCAAAATGAGTACTTTATAGCTGTGTGACCTTGCATTACTCTCCTAATTCTGCTGACCTCAGTTGTCTCATTTGCAAAATGAAGACAACAACGTTGGTAGCATCTACATCATAGGGTCAGTGTGAGGGGAAAGTAAAACACTCTAAAGCCTTGGCAGACCACAAAGTCTTAGCATTTCAGGGCTGCGTGGACCCTCAGGGGCTATCTCTTCTGTCCCAGACCCAGATAAGAATGCCTTCTACGATATACCTCAAAAGGGCTCATCCAGCCTTTGTCTGAAGGGCCGTAGAGTGGGCGCACCCACCCCCTCTCTGGGCAGCTTATGTCCCACTCTGGCTGGGTCATCTTCCTGACACCAAGCTTCAGTGGGTCTCTACGTGGCTCCCACTCATTTCTAACAGCCCACCTTCTGCAGGAAGAAGCCTTTCTTGAGCCCTCCCTCTGTTGATGTCTACAGTATGTTTGTCTGAAGGTGTTTGTGTGTCTCCTTCACCATTAGACTGGGAGCTCCTTGAGGGAAGGGACTGTTTTTTGTCTTTCTCTTTAGCCTTGGCATGTAGCACAGTAGTACCTGGCACATAGTAGGTACTTAAGGTAAGTTAGCTTGCTGGCTGACTGACAGCTTCTGCTTCTGTCTTGTAGGTCCAAACAAAACAAATCTAATCTCTCACATGACAGCCTTGCACACATTTAGACGCGGTGGTCATGTCCCCCTAAGTCTTCACTTTTCCAGGGTAAACATGCCCAGTTCCTTCCAGTGAACCTCATAGGGCAAGCTCAACATCTTGGTTGTTTCCTTGTGGAAACCCTCTCTAACTTATCAATGTCTTTCCCAAGTGGTGTCACTCAGAATAAGGCACTATACTTTCAATGTAGACCTAACTAGGCAGAGTATGGAGGGAATATTGATCACCTCCTTGTTCCTGGAATACCCAAGATTGTGCCAGCATTTTTTTGGCTGCCCTTGGATTCATAGGAGCATAAATGCTCATTGAGATAGACTACTGACAATGGCCCAGTCAGCCCAGATGCCCACTCCTTCAGCGACTGAGGATAGTGACCATCTGTGCCAGGAGGCACAAAGTCACCAGGAGCTAACTTCTCATCAGATGCTGCCTGACCATTTTCTTTAGTTCTCTATGGATCACTCAGATCTGTCCTTTCCAGGGCAAGGGAGAGAAAACAGAAGGAAAACAAGACATAAGAAGCATCATTTTCTCTGTTGTTAGTTATTCCTGTCCCATCCACCCCAACCAGTGGGTGAGTCACTTTTTTGAACCTCTCCCCTCCAAGTATTGCTTTAAAGAAATCTTCCTTGTCCTTAGCATTCCTCACCAGCCTAAAATTATTCTGATATTTTTAGCTTTATGGACATTATTCTTAGGGCCCAGTGCCACCATTCTTGTACTTGCCTTCTGTCACCTGCCCTTGCTTCCAGGCCTTGTGGAATGGGTTTCCTTTGCAGACCCATTGGTTCCCTTGCTCCAAAGGCCACCTTGTCCCTCCTCAGAATTCTTTCTCTTTCCCTTCCCATTGCATTCCTTAGCTCTCCTCAGAGAGTTTTCCCCATGGGATCCTCACTCATTTCCTCTGAAGTCTTGGGCAACTGTTCTCTCTGAAGAAAGGATACAGTTCAGACTGTGCCTGCCTGGCCTTTTCTGCCTTCTCGCAGATGCTGAGGGTGTCCCAAGGTGTTCCTGATTCCACTCTAACCAATTTCTTGTCATTGGTGAAAATCAGAATTTCTGGTGCCTCTATATTTGGAAGAATGACCTTTTCATCTGGGCAAGTCATTAATACTCTGGCACATAGTAGGGCCATCTAAATCTTGGTTGGATCGGTGTGGAGAGGGAGCTCCCACAGATGTCTGGGTAACAGAAACATCACCCCCAACACAGGAGATTGTCTCTGATCAGCTCAGCAATGAGCATGCTCAGGCGAAGAGTGCACTGTGTAGACTTGGCTAGTAGTAGGGCCATCTACATCTTGATTGGATTGGTATGGAGGGAGAGCTCCCACAGATGTCTGGGTAACAGAAACATCACCCCCAACACAGGAGATTGTCTGATCAGCTCAGCAATGAGCATGCTCAGGCGAAGAGTGCACTGTGTAGACTTGGCTAGTAGTAGGGCCATCTAAATCTTGATTGGATTGGTATGGAGAGAGAGCTCCCACAGATGTCTGGATAACAGAAACATCACCCCCAACACAGAAGATTGTCTCTGATCAGCTCAGCAATGAGCATGCTCAGGCGAAGAATGCACTGTGTAGACTTGGCTAGTAGTAGGGCCATCTACATCTTGATTGGATTGGTATGGAGAGAGAGCTCCCACAGATGTCTGGATAACAGAAACATCACCCTCAACACAGGAGATTGTCTCTGATCAGCTCAGCAATGAGCATGCTCAGGCGAAGAATACACTGTGTAGACTTGGCTAGTAGAGACGGGTGGTGTGAAACAGAGAAGCCACAGAATGAAAGGCTGGATGAAAAGGCACTTATGAAGCACTTAGTATGTACCAACCACTGCACTAAGCTCTAGGGATTAAAAAAAAAAGCAAAGGTATCCCATGCTTTCTGAGGAAGGTACATTTAATAGAGGAAACAAGAAGTAATCATGGAGAAGTGATGACTTGGGATGGGCACTTTGTCCTGGAAAGTTACAAGGATGATGAATGTGTCTCTAGGGGAGAATAGTGACTTGCCCTATCCAGGAACAGTGATAGAGTTGATTTGATCATGGTTTCAGAACTGGGATGAGGTGAGAAGGAGCAAGAAAGGAGAGAAGGAAGGAAGGAAGGAGGATATGTTGTATACATCAGAGAAAACTGGGTGACTATTGAGAAGAGGTTCAGGGGGTTGGGAGGGCAGTGAAGGAAGACCTGCCTGAATCAGTGAGGCAGGTGAGACTGAAAATCAGGACAGTGAGGCTCTGGGGCAAACTTCCAGAGATGAAAGCATTCAAACCTCCAGAGCAACCCTAGGGTCCAGAAAACCCTTTAAGGGTGCTCAAGATCAAAACTATTTCCACAGTAACCCTAAGAGGATAAAAAATTCGAATGTGGTAAATATTGATAGATATAAATCACATAAACAAAAGCTCTTTTTGTATCCCCAATAATTGTTAAGAGTTTAAAGGGATCCTGAGACCAAGAAGTTTGGGCACTGTTACTCAAGGACCTGACCTCAGTCTGGGTGGCAAAATGATGGGGAATAGGGACTGGAGAAGAAGGAACAGTCACCCATTGCCCATCCCCATTGCCCATCCCACCCCCATTGTATCTTTGGAGGATCTTTGACAGTCAGGCAGGCTCTCTTCCTTTGGGGAAACTCAGCAGACATTGTTTCAGCCTCACTCTAACCGTGTATAAATTTAGATACTTACTTGTACCTGAATTTCCCATGATTCAGGGCTGCCAGCATTCCTTAAAAGCCTTCATTCCCTTCAAGCTTTAGAGGATGAGGAATGGGATGCACTGAGGTATTGGTGGAGAAACTGGGCCTGGGCTAGGTCTGGGTCTCCCGGGCAGGAGGGGAGAAGGACCGTGCCCAGAGGAGGCCTGCTCTAGGCTCCAACCTGATCCTGACTCTTTTGCAGCTCGAAGTTTTGACCTGCAGAAATCTGAGGCCATGCTCCGGAAGGTGAGCCCCCTGCCCTTTACTTTCTTGGACCCCAGGCCAGGGCAGCAGATCCTGGGCCTTCCCACCTCTTGCTGAGTTTTTCCTTCTCCTTCATTTCTCTTTCCCTTCCAGCCTCAAAACCCCTCTCCCAGTAGTGGTCTTCCAAAGGCTATTGAATCTTTCCTCCTGCTCCCAGCCCTCCTCTTAGGAGGGGAAGAGACCTGAGTGACAGTTAGGGGGTGCCCATGATGGTCCTTAGTAGCCTGAACCCTGGCATTTGTCTAATACTCCAAAGGGAGGGAGGCAAGGGGCATGGAAGGAACCCTGGAATGGGAATCCAGAAGCCCTAGTTCTAATCTACTGCCTACCCATTCTTTGACCTTGGCCACACATCTCAGAGTCTTGGTTGCCTCATCTGTAATATGAGGTGGTTGAACTAGAGGATCCACATGTATAGGAATGAGCATTAGATCTGGTATCAAAGTACCTGGATTGGGATCATTGCTCCACTGTTTCCTAGCCATGTGAACTTGGGAAATTCGCTTCCCTTCCAAGGGCCTCAGTTTCCCCAACCTTACCTGGAAGGAGTTGAATTAGCTACCTTCCAGCTCTAGTGTTCTAAGTTCAAAGGTTTCTCTCTACTCTGACCTCTTATATTCTCTGGGGGAAAATTATTTCATTATTTATTTTTAAAATTGTGAGTTCTAAATTGTTTCCCTCCACTGCTTCTCTCACCTATTAAGAAAGCAAGCAGTATGCTATCAATTATTCATGTGAAATAATACAAAATATATGTCCATACTAGCCATGTTGAAAAAGAAAAAAAATTTAATATCTGCTTCAATTTTCACTCAGATTTATCTATTCTCTCTCTGGAAGTGAAGGAGCATTTTTCATCCTGAGTCTTTTGGAATTCTCATCTTATATCCTACAGTCCTTTTCCAAGATCTTTTCTAGCTAGGAAATTCCATGTTCTCAAGTTTTTTTGGAGATTTCTCCCAGCTCTGACATTCCCAGTTTTAAGGTTCCCCCTGTTGACTTTGTCCTTCTGAGTTCTTCCCTTTGGATATGACTCTGGGGCTGGCTGAGCTTGAGGAAGTTTTGGCTTGGTACTATCTCATTTCTCTTGGTAGCACATGGTATTCCGGAAGGAACAGGACCTGGACAACATTATAAACTGGCAACCCTCAGAGGTGAGCTTGGGTTATCCCCCTACCCAGAGCCCCAGAACACAGCCCTACCTGGCTCTCCTCGGGGTTCTGGGTCCCTGGTCTGTGTACCATGAGTAGTCTTGACCTTGGAGCCTCTGAGGGCCATCGAGGCTGCTTCTTCTGTTCCTAGGTCCTCCAGTTATATGACACAGGTGGCTTGAGTGGTTATGACCAAGAGGGCTGCCCAGTGTGCTTTGACATTACTGGCTGCATGGATCCCAAAGGGCTGCTTCTGTCTAGCAGCAAATCAGAAATTGTCAAGAAACGCATCCAGACCTTGGTGCTCCTCCAACAGGAATGTGAGCTACAGAGTGAGAAGGTGAGAGAGTGAAAGGAGGAAGTCCCTGGGAAAGGGTGAGGGAGAGTTTGGGGGTGTCCTGAGAAGACAGAGAGGGGAGGAAATCCCCATGCTTTGACCCATTGATCCTGGAGCTGTGGCCCCTCAGTGTGCCCCTCTTGAGCCCTCTTGAATCTGACAGCAGTTCTCAGATGGTTCAAAGGTGACGGCTCAAAGGACATGTCTTGGAATGCATTTTTTTTCCTTATGTGACCCTGGGATGGTAGAGAAGGCATCAGCTAGGAAGAACCCTGGGTTTGAAGCAGGAGACCTGGGTTCATATTGTAATAGTTTTTTTAAAAAATGAAGGTAGATTGAGGCACCAAGTTCCAAGCACAATCAATTTATTAGTGAAGTGTGAATTTACCAAAAAGTAGTATCTGAAATTCCCAGTAAAGCAATAACCCAATTATGGAGTCAACAGCACTTTTTATATTTTGGGGGATACTGAAAATAGGAAGGCTAGCATCAGAGATGGAAGAAAATGTGACTGGATGGAAATTGGGGAGGACAATAAGCCGCAGCTCTTTCTTCCCTCCCAGGCATAAGAAACGTCGAGTCCAGCTTCCTCTGCAAGGATAGAGAGCAAACCAGACATCTAGGAAGGACCGATACTAGAGCAGACTCCCACCTGCATCCTTCAGGGGGAACAGATTTCCTTGACAATACAGTAGAGCAGTGATTCACTGGAGGTCTGGGTTTGTAAAGAGAACTCAGTGTCCGAATTAAATTCAGAGAATGGGAAGTTACAGTACAAAATGAATGACTAACCATGACTTAGGCAGTTCCAGGACAAGGTCAATTCATTATAAAAAAGATCAATTTTAAAAAGAGAGAGAATCAATGCAACTGTTTCAACATTCTGCTCTGCAACTTTGTAGCTGTGTGATGCTGAGCGAGCCGGTCTGGGAGCCTGGAAGTCAGCCAGTCAGTCAGTGAGCATTTATTAAATGTTTAACTCTGTGCCAGGAGCTGCTCTCTGGTAATTCAGATACAAAATAGTAACAGTCCTTCCTCAGGACTGAGCTACGAAGCTGAGCTCATGAGAACTGATGAGGTTGCTAGAGAAAGAATACAGGCAGGAATTGGGACCTGGAACCTAGTGTTAGGTCTTTCAAACCACAGAGGGTGGGACATGGATGATTATCTCTCCAGGAGATAGAGAAGGACCAATCAGACAGGTGAGAGGATCTAGGAGGGATCCAGGAAGGAGGAGAGGGCTGGAAACAGTGTTGAATACTGTGGGAGAGACCACAGGTGCTAGAGATAGTGGCTTCTGTGAAGTGATGAGGCTGGCAGTCAGATTTTGAGTATAACCCAAGGAGTTCTAGACAGCTCTGGGGCATTTGAGGAAGAAGGATTCCCTTCCATGGAGGACTTGGAGAACTTGAAGGAAGGATGAGATTTCAGATAGAAACTGGGAGAGGAAAGCAGTTATAGGCCTGGGTATGGTGTGAGCAAAGTCCCAGAGGTGGGTAATGGTGTATTTGGGACAGAGGATGTAATAGTGTGAGCCAGTGTGTCTGGAACAGAACAGGATGAGTTAAGGCTGGAGAGGTTAGAGCCAGAGTCTGGAAGACCTCAAAACCCAGGCTGAGTTTTGTTTCTTAATCCAAGAGACAGCAGGAGCCCCAGAGGGTTATTGAGCAGGGCAGTGACAGTCGAATCTGCAGGAAAGTGGGATCTGAGTATTGTATCCCTTACAGCTCCTAGCACTGACTTGTGCACAGCCATTGCTTCATAAATATTTTTCCTAATTGGGGCAGGGGTGTTAGAATTGACTGCAGTGCTAATAGGTGCTCCCAGGGACGACTGTGACCACCTCAGTCCCCTCCCTTCTCTACTATTCCAGAGACAGCATTAACCCCTGTTGGGATGTAATATACTGCTTTGCCACCAGATGGCACTCCAGCTATCCATGATTAGCCTTTTGCTCCCACTGGCTACAATTCCCTTGTGTCACTAGAGTTGGTTCTGGCCCTCAAGTTCAGGAAAGTTTAGAGGCAGGATCTGGTATACACTCAAAATGGTAAAAAAGCAAAATTCCTTATCACCTAGCTCCAGACCCCTCTTCCATGGGCCAGGTTTAGCACAGGGCAGCCAGGTGGTGCGGTGACTAGAGCCCTAGGCTTGGAATCTGGAAGACTCAGTTTCTTGAGTTGAAATCTGGCCTCAGACACTAGCTGAGTGACCCTGGGCAAGTCACTTTACTCTGTGTGCCTCAATTTCCTCATGTTGGGCATGATTCAAAAGACTGAACAAAAGGGTCACCCCCTCAGTCATGAGCCCCCGTCTCATAGGACTAGATAACGTACTGTTCCTGTACTTTATTAACCCCATGAGGCAAGTTGCTTGTAGGAGCATCAGCTTAGATCTGAAAGGTACCTTTGAGGTCTCTATTTGCTCATGAGGCCCAGAGAGTGAAGTGATTTGGAATCACCTGATTCTCATGAGGTTCATCACTCTGTCCACCGTATCACTTAGATCCACTTAAGCTCACTAGACCCTACATTCCTGATCCCCAATCAGGGAACTGAATAACATGGTCTCTATGATCCTTTCCAATGCTAACTTAATGAGTGTGTGACCTTGTTACTTGGTGGTCTCCACAGTCCCTCCCAGCTCTGAATCTCATGAATGCAGGCAACCCTGGTTGGATGATAATTAGCCAGTTACCTGCCCCTGATGGATAAACTGATATTTCTTTTTGTCCCTGTAGCTGGGAAAGAAGATTGAAACTTTCATCATGATATTTGACCTGGAGCATTTGAGCCTGAAGCACTTTTGGAAGCCATCTACAGAAGTCTACCAGGAGGTGAGGAAGGAATAGGCACTTAGAGGGTTGGCTCAGCCCAACTGGGGGGGCACCAGGCCCCTAAAGCAGCATTCCCTTCACACTTGGGGTGAAGCCGGCAATCTGGGCTCTGGGTCCACAGAATAGTGAGGTCTTTGGCTCAAAAAAATTCTACATCTCAGACAATCAAGCTGAAGTTTTACGGGGAAGGGATCCCCCAAGGGGAGGTAGAGGAGCTCTGGTTTAGCAGAAAGGGATACAAGACCTGGGTTCAAGGCCCAGAACTCTGTGACCTTGAGTAAATCACTTGCCTAACCTCTCTGGGCCTCAGTTTACTGATCTGTAAACTGAAGGGAATGTTCCCTTACAGTTCTGAATCCTGTAATTTCATGGTCTTTAAGGACCCTTCTTGGGGGATCTAATGGCCCCTCACAAGATGTGGAAGAAAGAATGCTGGAGTGGTAGATGAAATCAAATATTCTAGGGCCACCTTTGCTATTCCTTGCTGGAAATCACCAAAACTCCAAATATAACTTAGACTTGATGTGAGAGAAGACTCCCTAAAATGAGAGCTATCCAAAGAAGGAGAGGGATGCCCTGGCAGGTAGTAAGCTCCCCATCCAGCAGAGGCTAGATGATCACTTGTAGAGATGTTATAAGGAAGACTCTTGTTTGGGGACAGGTTGGGTGAGAGGTCCTTGAGGTCCCAGACGCCACCTGGGAAACTCACTACCCAGACGAGCATCTGATTGTGATTGACCTTGTCGCTCTTCGTCATTTCTGGGTCTCTGTGGTGGCATCTATAAAATTGGGTCTTGACCTCTATGGACCTTTCCAGCTGTAATTCCTGTGAAATCATGGCCCCCTTCTCAGTCCTGGAGGCTAAGGCAGTGGTCCACTTGGCAGTGATGTCCAGACAGAGACAGCCCAAGCACTGAGACCAGTGGGTCCTTAGTGGGAGCTCTGAAGACCCCTGGACAGGAGAGACCTTCTGAGGTTTCCTAGTGCTGTCTTCCAGAGGTCTCAGAGAGGTAGGCACTGAATGGCATGAGGAAAGCCATTGGTAAACTTTCCTTGGCTTTGCAGTTTTTCTCCGTACTTGAGAACAATTTCCCTGAGACTGTCAAAAATCTTATTGTAGTGAAAGGTAAGTCAGAAATGGCGGGGGATGGGTGGAGTGGGTTAGAGGAAAAGAGGGTCCTGCGGTCAATGCAAGGAGGCACCTGCTGAACTTTGCCAGGGCTCAGCAAATGATAAGAATGGTTCCCCCATTAGAGTTTGGCATCAAAACCCCTAAAGGATTTTATTTTGGACTCACCCCTTTCAAGGGAGCCCAAGACACCAGGACCAGGATAGTTGAGTTCCTAAGGGTGATGGTGGGTGATAGGAATCACTTCCACCCCAGAGCTGGTACCATCTGGTTTTGTGTTGGGCCAGAGCTGCCCAGACCTTCTGCAGAGGCATGTGCCCTCTCTGGCCCTGATCTCAAGGTAGTTCTGCCTCTTTCAGCTCCTAAGTTGTTCCCTGTAGCCTACAACTTGGTCAAAGCCTTCATTTCAGAGGAGACACAGAGAAAGATTGTGATTCTGGGAGGTGAGTATGTCCTGACCCTCCCAGCTTCTCTCAATGTGGGAGTTACTGAATGGGTGAAGAGGGTAAGTTAGAGGCCACCATTTAGGTGATTTTTGACTAGATGAGATAGCAATGGGTCGAGGCAGACGTCGAAAAGTTTGGTGAAGTATTAGAGAATAAAGCTTAGGTGTCCTCGAACCAGAGCCCAGGTGGATTTGTCTTATGCTGATTTGTGCCTCCATCCTGTGAAGTGTGACTTTCATGCCTCCCCACTGACTGCAGTGATCAAATTCAAGTTCTTCCAGATCCCACCAACGTGTAAAGTCTTTTCAAAAAAAACTAATTTTATTTATTTCCTTAAATATTTTCCAATTGCATGTAAAATTTTTTAACATTCATATTTTAAAATTTTGACTATCAAGTACCCTTTCTCTCTCCCCATCCCCCTCTTTGAGAAGGCTAGCAATTTATTATCAATTATGTGTGTGAAGTCATGCAAAACATATTTCCATGTTAGCCACATTGAAAAAGAAAACAGAAAAAACCCAGGAAAATAAAGTTTAAAGTATATTTTCCTCTCTGAAAACGAATAGCCTTTTCATCAAGTATCATTTACAAAGGATCATTTTATTGATCAGAACGGCTAAGTCTTTCACAGCTGGTCATTACACAGTATTTATTGCTAGTACCGTGTGCTCTGTGTCTTCCTGGTTCTTCTCATTTCACTTTGCATCAGTTCATAGAAATCTTCCCATATAAGTCATCCTACTTGTCATTCTTGTATTCTTTTGTAATTTTGTAATTTTAATCTTAATACAAAATACGAAAAGGAGGTGGAAGTATTGCCATGTGCACAGCAGAATGTGTGAGAAGATTCAAAATAGACAGCAATGCATTTCCATTTCAAGAAAGTCTATAGAACACTATACGTTCTGTTGAGAGCTGTCCATCTTTTCTTTGCCTCTTTGCAAGTTTTCTGTTCTTCTCTGCTGTACACTTTTTACTTTCTTCTTTTCCCCCCTTCCTCCAACCCCATCCCCTGAAGGCACAATTATGTGCAGATATATTTATATATTGATATATAGATACACATCTATGTATATATATACACACATACATAGATATATACACATGAAGATATACATATATACATCAACACACATATACCTGTATATACATACACTTACACATACTTTTACTTAGATACAGATAATTATAGTCATATAGAGACATAAACATTCATACGCATCTATGGAAGACTATACTACACTTACTTATCCTTTGCTTCTCAGAGGGTGGATAACCTCTTCCTTCAGAAGTCCAAGTCTTTCCATATTTTTTCAAGTCCACCAATTCATCATTTCCTACACCACAGAAATAATCCTTCTTATATTGTCAAGTTGTTTTAAATAGCCCCAAACAACACTGATAAATATGGCTGACACAGTGTAGTTTTCCTATTTTTCTCTTTTGATGAAATCTAGCTTAGCCTTAACTTTGTCCAAGATCATGATTACCACCCCTCATTCTTTTTCCCTAACAAATTCTACTCTTGATATTTATTTTATGTTTGTGTGTATCTCTTATTTCCTATCCTTCTTGACTTCTCTACTTTACTTCTACCCACTATCATGCCCTCCTTTTACTTAACCTACCTCCCCTCCCAAGGATCCCTCCCTTATCTGGCCATTCCCATTAATCTAAACACCTTTCTATACCACCCCTCTTTGACTCATTCCCTGCCCCAACTCTTGAGATCCCTCCCTTATCCTCTCTTTCCTCCCTCTCCCCTTAGCATTTTATTTTTCTGAATTTAGAAGACTTTTATATCCATATATATGTATGTATGTGTGTGTGAATGTATGTATGTATGTATGCATGTGTGTATGTATATATGTATGTATGAATGTAAACATTGTTCCCTCTTGAATCCATTTCTGGTGAAAGTAGTTTTCCTGAACTACTAGTTCTTCTCCCCCTTGTTCCTCATTTGTATAAAATAATTACTCTTTTTAGCTATTTATAAACACTTTTACTTTTTTAAAATCATAACATATTGAAATCT
Organism: Potorous gilbertii; assembly: GCA_028658325.1. NCBI lineage: Eukaryota > Metazoa > Chordata > Mammalia > Diprotodontia > Potoroidae > Potorous > Potorous gilbertii. The sequence continues at coordinate 240,453,214 of CM053773.1, forward strand.
ACCTCTATCTTTCTTACAAACCACATAATTACGAAAAACACTCAGAATATTTTTTTCACATTTTACATTTTACATACATAAAAGTTGAACAGTCTGTCCTGACTGCCTTGTAATTTGTCTTTGGTATGTACTTTGGCTCTTGTATGTCAGATCTTCTATTAAGTTTAGGTTTTTTTTTTAAAACAAAATCCTGAAAGTCTGACAATTCAATAAATGTACATTTTCCCATTCGGGATTAAGCTTAGTTCTTCTGGATATGATTTTTTGGACTGGAATCCTGGTTCTTTTGCTCTCCAAAGTATATTATTCAAAGATCCATAGTCTTTTGGTGTTGCCACTATTAGGTCTGGTGGGGTTCTAATTATGGCACCACCATATTTAAATTATTTTTTTTCTCATTGATCATAATATTTTATCTTTGAGCTGGGGACTTCAGAATTTGACTATGATATTCCTGTGGGTTTTCCTCACAGGGTCTCTTTCAGGCAGTGATTGGTGGAGTTTTTCTATTTCTCTTTCCCCCTCTTGTTCTAATGGTTCAAGACAATTTAATTACTTCTTGTATTATTGTATCAAGATTCCTTTTTTTAATCATAGCTTTCAAGTAGTTCACTTATTATTATGTTTTCTCTTCTAGATCTGTTCTGCAAATCAGTTGTTTTTCTCATGAGATGTTTTACATTCTCTTCTATTTCCATTATAGTATATTTTATTTTTTCTTGATTTCATAACTTCATTAGCTTCCCCTTGCTCAATTCTGATTTTCACAGAGTCATTTTCCTCCTTAAGATTCTGGATCTCATTTTCTAGTTGGTTGAATTTCTTTTCATAATCTTCTTGTTTTTCTTGGGTTGTTCTTCTTAGTTTTTCCTTAATCTCCCTCATTTGATTTTTAAAGTCTTTTTAAAGTTCTATGAATTGTTTTGTGGCAGGTGAACATTTTTACATTAATTACTCTTTGGGAGTTGAAGACGGTTTCTTCACTTCAGTATCCTTCTCTGAAGATGAACCTCACTTTCCCTATTCTCATAGTAATTCTCTATTGTTGGATTCTTTCTCCTTAGCCTGTTCATTTTTGTATTTGTAGCAGCTTATTTTTTGTAATCAACTCTGGTCCCAAGGTATGGAGGAAGGTGCCTCTGGTCTTAGATCATCTTTGAGATATTTCCTCTGGCCTGGAAATGAAACCAAGACCTCCAGCCTCCTGTAAGTGGTCACAGCCAACAGGAGTTGAGGAGGAAAGAAATTCTAAGGCATACTCAGAACTCATTTGGAAAAAGGAAGAGTCACTGGTAGGTCTGTACATAGCAGCAAAGAGGATATTGATTGGGCAGTAGATATGGATTGAGTGAACTTTGAATGAGGAGAGGTAACTAAGTGATAGAGAGAGACTCTGAAAATGGTGAAGGTGACCAGATATCCAAATTATCCATCTCAACCAGTGAGTTGGGGAAAATGAGTAAAAGGGCAGTCATGGCTAGAAAGAGAAGCTAGGAGGCTGTGTCATCAGGAGAGAGGTCAGGGATGGAAGGAGTGAGAAAGGAAAAGATTTAAGATGAAAGTAAGTTTGGTGCCTAAATACCAGGCATTCCAGAGGACACAGGGGAAAGAGAAACCTCTCTGGGTGTCAGTTTCCTTTATTGAAAAATGAGGAGGTTGGATCAGATGGCCTCTAAAGTCTGTCATAGTTGGAGTTCTATGATCTCATGAAACAGGTAACTTTATTACCTGGGATATTTTTTCTGCATATTTCTTTTTCAGTCAGTCAATACACATTTATTAAGTACCAACTGTGCACAAGGCACTGTGCTAAATACTGGAGGTAGGAAGAAAGGCAAAACATAGTCCCTGTCCTCCAGTTCCCTCCAGGAGGTCATGGTCTATTAGGGGAAAAAACCTGCAAACAGTTATGGACAAAGTGTTATACAGGATAACTAGGAAATAATCAACTAGAATTAAGGGAGATCAGGTAAGGCTTCCTGCAGAAGGTGGGATTCAAATTGGGAGCTGAAGGAAGCCAAGGATGTGCAGAGGTGAGATGAGGAGGGAGAGTATTCCGGGCACTCTGTGCCAACCCCAATGCCCTGACTTGGGAGATGGAGGGTCTTGTACCAGGAGCAGCAAGGATTCCAGTGTCACCAGATGGAGGAATATGTGGAATAAGGTGTAAGAAGACAGGAAGAGTGAGGGAGAGGAAGAAGGCTAGGTTCTTAAGGGCTTTGAATGTCAGAGAGATGATTTTGTCCAGACATGAGAGGCAGGACCAAGATGGTGGAGGAGCAGGAAATGCCACAAAACTTCTCCAAACACTCCCAGAAATGCACCAGACCAAGTCCTGATGGAGAAATCCAGAAAAAGTCACAGTAAATTAGGCCCCACTCAGAACAGGGAGATGGACAAGGAGATCAGTGGACACTGGGCACTGGGTTGCCCACTCCAGCTCTCGGGCAGAAACAATGCACCAGGTCAGATGAGGGCTCAGACCTATACAGGGCATTGTGATGGGGATGGGGGTCAATGGGCAGCCTTGTTGCCCACTACCTTGTTTACAGAGAAAGGAGGAAGCTGAGAAGCAAGCTGCAGCCCACGAGCAGAGCAGGAGTGCCATTCCAGCGCAGAGTCCAGTCTGCTGAGGAATGAAAGGAAAGGAAATGGCAAACCATTCCAGCATCTTTGCCAAGAAAAGCCCAAATGGGGCCAAGAGGAGTTGGACAGGATTGAAAAGGACAACGTCATTACCTAGTTAGACTCTCCGTTATATCATCTCCACCCGCCAGTGATCAGAGCACCAGTATCATTTAACCAATTACATTCAGTTAGCTTCTACAAAGGGCCATTGACTGAGAAACTCCACCAAGAGACCCCCCACCACAATCCCCCAGCACCTGCAGTGGAGCTCAGTTCTCCCTTAGGGAGAACAGGCTCACACATGCAACCCCTAAGGACTGGGCTCCCTGGCCAGCCTCCCAATCCCACATCTCTTCCTGGAATCTCTTTCTCCTCCACCCTAGAACCTTCTTTTTCTTCCATCAGCAAACTGGAAGAAGGATTTGCAGAAATTCATCAACCCTGACCAGTTACCTGCAGAGTATGGGGGAACCCTAACAGATCCTGATGGGAACCCCAAATACCTGACCAAGGTAAGGAACCCCTAGCGGCCAGGAATGGAGCAGGAGCCAGGGCAGACCCAGCAGGCCAAAGGTCATCATGTCCTCTTCCTGCAGATTAAATATGGGGGTGTGGTCCCCAAGAAATACTACCTACAGAATCAGATGAAAATGCAGTATGAGCATACAGTGTCTGTCAGTCGGGGCTCCTCCCACCAGGTGGAGACTGAGATCCTCTTCCCAGGCTGCATCCTGAGGTAGGGACCTGTCTGGTCTGCCCTTCCCCAGAAGGGAGCTGTGGGTGGATGTCAGCTGGAGCCAGGGCCACAGAACCTAGGGAGGGCAGAACCCAGGGCAAGAGGAACCATCTCTCCTGCAGGTGGCAGTTTATGTTGGATGGGAAAGACATTGGCATTGGGATTTACCTAAAGACGAAGATGGGTGAGCGCCAGAGAGCCAAGGAGATGATTGAAGTGCTGCCCACCCAGAAGTACGACTCTCACCTGGTCACCGAGGATGGGACCCTCACCTGCACAGAGCCGGGTGTCTGTGAGTAACATGTTGGATAGAATATGGGAAATGGCAGCTGTGTCATGAGGAGAGCAGGAGGGAGAATGTCCTGATTGGCTAAAAAGGGAGAGGACAGTCTGCAAACCAGAAGCAGTGAGCTGGGCTTCAATTCCTTCAAGAAATCCTGAAGGGATTGTTAAAGATATGGTTGGTGAATATCCGGAAAGGGAGACGGAGGTTACAGAGAGCCAGACTGGCCTCATGGAGAACAAGATAGACCACCCCCATGGCCCTTATGGACAAGATTACTACAACAATCAATCAATATTTATTAAGCACCTACTATGTGTCAGGCCCCATATAAACACTGGAGATACAAAGAAAGGCCAAAGATAGGTTTGTCCTCAGGGAACTCACAATCTAATGTGTACAAATAAACAATGGACAGAATAAATTGGGGGAAGTCAGTAGGAGGAGGGGATGAGTAGATTAGGGGGATAGGGCAAAGCCTTCT
>CM053773.1:240457844-240473077 GCA_028658325.1 Potorous gilbertii
ATCTATGGGCTGTGGGTTCGGACCTAGCTTAGGTGAGTCTTTCTACTCTGCCATCTTGGCTCCGCCCCACCCCCATTTGGGCTTTTCTTGGCAAAGATGCTGGAATGGTTTGCCATTTCCTTTCCTTTCATTCCTCAGCAGACTGGACTCTGTGCTGGAATGGCACTCCTGCTCTGCTCCTGGGCTGCAGCTTGCTTCTCAGCTTTCTCCTTTCTCTGTACACAAGGTAGTGGACAACAAGACTGCCCATTGACCCCCATCCCCATCACAGTGCCCTGTGCAGGTCTGAGCCCTCATCTGACCTGGTGCATTGTCTCTGCCAGAGAGCTGGAGTGGGCAACCCAGTGCCCAGTGTCCACTGATCTCCTTGTTCTGAGTGGGGCCTATTTTACTGTGACTTTTTCTGGATTTCTCCATCAGGACTTGGTCTGGTGCATTTCTGGGAGTGTTTGGAGAAGTTTAGTGGCATTTCCTACTCCTCCACCATCTTGGTCCTGCCTCTCATGTCTGGACAAAATCATCTCTCTGACATTCAAAGCCCTTAAAAACCTAACCTTCTTCCTCTCCCCCCACTCTTCCTGTCTTCTTACACCTTATTCCACATGTTCCTCCATCTGGTGACACTGGAATCCTTGCTGCTCCTGGTACAAGATCCTCCATCTCCCAAGTCTGGACATTGGGGTTGGCACACAGTTCCTGGAATACTCTCCCTCCTCATCTCACCTCTGCACATCCTTGGCTTCCTTCAGCTCCCAACTTGAATCCCACCTTCTGCAGGAAGCCTTACCTGATCTCCCTTAATTCTAGTTGATTATTTCCTAGTTATCCTGTATAACACTTTGTCCATACCTGTTTGCAGGTTTTCTCCTCTAATAGCCCATGAGCTCCTGGAGGGAGCTGGAGGGACTATGTTTTGCCTCTCTTCTTACCTCCAGTATTTATCACAGTGTCTTGTGCACAGTTGGTACTTAATAAATGTGTATTGACTGACTGAAAAAGAAATATGCAGAAAAAATATCCCAGGTAATAAAGTTACCTGTTTCATGAGATCATAGAACTACAACTGTGACAGATTTTAGAAACCATCTGATCCAACCTCCTCATTTTTCAGTAAAGGAAACTGAGACCCAGAGAGGTTAAACTGACCTCTATGGACATAGATGTAAAAAATGTCAGTGCTTGGATTTGAAAACACACCCTAAGCCTCTAAATCTATTCTTTCCATTACCCCATGCTGCATTGTCCTTCAAAGGTCTGTTCTTCTGTCTCTTTGGAGACTCTCACCATGACCAAGAGATCTCTACCTCTTTGCAACTTATTTAATGGTATTCGTGAGTTTTTGTGGCTCCAGAATGATTCCGCATCGGCCAACCGAGTGACAAACCTCTCTGAACTTCTCCTTCCCCCACGGCCTGATCCCTTAATCCTGTTCTCCTCAATACCTTCCCCAAATATCCCCTAAAGCAGCTTCCCCTTTCTACTGTGCTCTCTGGAATGCCTTGCTTTCATCTTAGTTTTATTTCTTTCTGTCACCTGGTGACACAGCCTCCCTTTCTAGCCATGTCTGCCCTTTTCCTCATTTTCCCCAACTCATTGGTTGAGATGGGAAATTTGGGATATATAGTTCTTTTTGCCTTTTCCAGGGTCTCCTTCTACCTCTATCACTTCATTGCCTCTTCTCTTTTGAGGTTCACAATCTAAATCTATTACCCAATCAAAATCCTGGTAGTTGCTATATATAGACCTCCCAGTGACTCCCTTTCTTTCCTACATGAATTAAGGGCATGTCTCAGTCTTTCTCTCCTCCTCAACTCCTGTTCTCACACCAGGGGACTTCAACAAACATTGATGTTCTGTCAAACATTCTGATCTTATAACTCTTTGAAAGATTCATTTCCCTTTAACTGCTCCTCTACTCTGTCTCAGTCACACACAAAGATGGTTATACACTTCATCTTGCCATCACCTACAAATGAACCACTAGCATGTTCAAGAAGGAGGAAATTCTGTTATCTGATCAAATCTATTAGTCATTCTAATTTCACCTCGTCTACCTCTATGAAACCCTATCTTTCATTCTTGGGGCAACTAGGTGGTGCAGTGGATAGAGCACCAGTGCAGGAGCTAGGAGGACCTGAGTTCAAATCTTACCTCAGACATTTGACACTTACTAGCTGTGTGTCATGTCACTTAACCTCAATTGCCTCATCTTGGGTCATCTTCAGTCATCCTGATGAATATCTGGTCACTGGATTCAGATGGCTCTGGAGGAGAAGTGAGGCTGGTGACCTGCACAGCCCGACCTCACTCAAAACAAAGTCAAGTGCAAGTTATGTCATTATTTCTCTAATGGCATGGTCTTCTTCGGCAACGAAGGGCAAACACACACTGTGCCCATCTTTCATTGTCACCGTGACTTCTTAACCCCTCACTGCTCAGTTCTTTCTCAAGCCATCACCCCCGGACTGAATACATTCTCTTCCCTTCCCCATTTTGACCCTTTGGTGAACCAATTCAGTTCTACACTGTCCTCTTCTCTTGTGTCCCTTGCCTTATCTTATCACTGATCTGATCCTGCCAAGAGTCAGCTTTAGATCATTCTTACCATCTTCTGTTAAACAAAGCTAGAGGGAAAAAAATCATGAAACTGTGCTAACTAGTTCCACCACAAATTTATGTCACATAACTTCAACTGAGCTCTCACTGTTGAAGGGAAATCTTTTTATATGTCCTTAATTAATTTACTATCCTACTCATGAAAGTAGCTTCTCCAAACATTTCCATCCATCCTCAAGTGTCCTGTGCTGCTCTGTCAGTTTCCTCAAATGATAATTTTGCCACACACTTTCCTAAAAAAATTAAGCTCATTCACTAAAAGTTCCCTCTTCTCTCCTCCTCATCATCACCCAAGTGTCTTCCCCCACTATCTCTTCCTTCACCACTGTCTCACATTCCTTCTGTCCATATAGGGTATCACACACTTACCTGTGGGTGCTCTGCCCAAAGGGAATGTAAATTTTAATCTCTGGAACTTTTTTTCTCTTAAAGATGAACCTTAACCTCAAATTACTGTGGCTCTCATCGATTGGCCAACAATACGTCCCAGACCAAGCCCTACTTGGTCATTTGCTTGGACCCTGATTGGCTCAGAATGAGTGTAAATAGCAATTGTTTCTGTTTTAGCCAGAAACCCTAAGGGTCTTCCCCTCCCAGAGAATTTTTCACATTTATTTATTTTTTAGAAGACTATTCTCTGTCTCATTTCTTATTAATGGCATCAGCATAGTGATAACAACTGAATGGGAGTTGTCTCAGTCAAACTGAGATCTGTTAAAAACCTTAGCTTAAAAAGGCCAAGGTCCCCCACTGCATCCTGGGCCATTCCCAGATGTCCAGATCTATTTCTGGCTGACCCCAGATGGCTCCAGAGGAGAAAGTGAGGCTGGTGACTCTGCACAGCACTGCCTCACTTCATCCAATTTACCTTATATGTCATGGCATCACCTCCCTGATGTCCTGGTCCTCTTCAAGGAGGACAAGCGGCAGCAGCAGCCCTCCTCCATCCTCAAAAAACCCCTCACTTGGTGCATTCTTCCTTGCTAGCTCTCATTCCACATCTTTCTTCCCTTTTCTGGATAATCTCCTTGAGAAGGTCATCTACCATAGGAGTCTCCACTGCCTTTCCTCTCACTTTCTTAAATTCTACAGTCTGACTTCTGACCTCATCATTCAATCAGACATGCTCTCCTCAAAGTTACCAGTGATCTCTCAACTACCAAATCCTACTGCCTTTTCTTAACCTTCCCAAGCTCTCTTCAGACTCTTACACTCTCTACAACAGCCATAACACTCCATAATAGCCTCTTCGTTGTGTTTTTGGGGGATATTTCCCTCCTGGTTCTCCTCCAACTTAGCTGTCCATTCCTTCTCAGTCTCCTTTTCTTCATCCAGGGCATTTTCCCTCACCTTGGTTATCATCCTCTTCCCTTCCCCATCTATGTTACTTCGCTTGGTGATCTTACCAGCTCCCATGGATTCAAGTATTATCACCAGGCTGATCTTTCTTAAATCTACTTACTGACCTCTAACTTCTCTGCTGACTACTGGCTCACGTACCCCATTGCCTATGGGACATCTCCAACGGCAGGGTCCACAGACATCTTAAACTCAGGATGTTCATGTCTTTCCCTCTTTGCTCCTTTCCAATTTATCCTGTGACCTATTACTGTCCAATCTGTGAGAGGCAGAATGATTTGGTTTGAATTCACAGTCAAGTAGTTCTCTTCCCAACGGGTTTTACCAAAGTCTGGTTTTCCAGAGCTCTGTTTCAAGAAATTTACATTCCTCTGGGCAGAACACCCACATGTAATTGTATGATTTCCCATGTGGAGGAGGTAGGGTGGGTGAGAGGAAGGAAAAGAAGGAAGGAAAGAAGAGGAATGGCTGAACAAGCTGTGGTATAAGACTTTGATGTAATACTATCATTCTGTAAGAAATGACAAGTAGGATGGTGTGAGAAAAACCAGGGAAGACTGGTAGGAACTGATGCAAAGTGAAATAAGCAGAACCCAGAAAATAGTGTACACATTAAGATAGCAAGACACTAATCAACAAAATGATCCAAGACAACTCTAAAGGATACATGATGAAAAATACTATTCATTATCACAGACAAAAGAATTTTTTAAAATTTTCTTTCTATTTCCTGGAGGATTTTTGTCAGTTTTCTTTTTCATAATGGCTAATATGGAAATATGTTTTGCATACTTTCACATGTGTAATCGATATCCAATTGCTTGCCTTGTCAAGGAGAGGGGTAGTGAGGGAGGGAGGGAGAGAACTCAAAAATTTTCTAATGATTGTTAAAATTTTTTTACATGTAATTGGACAATATTTAATAAAATAAATAAAATAGGTTGTTTTTTAAAAGACTTTACACTTTGATGAGATCTGGAAGAACTTGAGTTTGATCACTGCAGCCAGGGGGAGACACAGGATGGAGGCACAAATCAGCATAAGACAAATCCACCTGGACTCAGGTTCAAGGACACCTAAGCTTTTTTCTCTAATTCTTCACCAAACTTTTCCACATCTGACTGAACCTATTGCTATCTCATCTAGTCAAAAAGCACCTAAATGGTGGCCTCTAACTTATCCTCTTCACCCACTCAGTAACGCCCCATTGAGAGAAGCTGGGAGGGTCAGGACATACTCACCTCCCAGAATCACAATCTTTCTCTGTGTTTCCTCTGAAATAAAGGCTTTGACCAAGCTGTAGGCTATAGGGAACAGTTTAGGAACTGAAAGAGGCCAAACTACCTTGAGATTGGGGCCAAAGAGGGCAGATGCCTCTGCAGAAGGTCAGGGCAGCTCTGGCCCAACACAAAATCAGATGGTACCAGCTCTGGGGTGGAAGTGATTCCTATCACCCACTATTGCCATTAGGAACTCAGATATCCTGATCCTGGTGTCTTGGGCTCCCTTGAAGGAGGTGAGTCCAAAATAAAATCTTTTAGGGGTTTGGATGCCAAACTCTAATGGGGGAGCCATTCCCATCATTTGCTGAGCCCTGGCAAAGTCCAGCGGGTGCCTCCTTGCATTGACTCCAGGACCCTCTTTTCCTCTAAAACACTCCATCCCATCCTCTGCCATTGCTGACTTACCTTTCACTACAATAAGATTCTTGACAGTCTCAGGGAAATTGTTCTCAAGTATGGAGAAAAACTGCAAAGTCAAGAAAAGTCTAGTAATGGCCTTCCTCATGCCAGTCAGTGCCCACAACCCTGAGGCCTCTGGGAGACAGCAGTAGGAAACCTCAGGTCTCTCCTGTCCAGGGGTCTTCAGAACTCCCACTGAGGACCCACTGTTTTTAGCGCTTGGGCTGTCTCTGTCTGGACATCACTGCCCAGTGGACCACTGCCCCAGCCTCCAGGGTTGAGAAGGGGGCCATGATATCATAGGAATTACAGCTGGAGAGGTCCATAGAGGTGAAGACCCTATTTTTATAGATGCCACCACAGAGACCCAGAAACGATGAAGAGCTTGGACAAGATCATTCAGAATCAGATGCTCATCTGGATAGTGAGTTTCCCAGATGGCGTCTGGGACCTCTGAGCCCACTAACCCAACCAGTACCCAAACAAGAGTCCCCTTTATAACATCCCCACAAGTGATCATCTAGTCTCTGCTGGATGGGGAGTTCACTACTTGCCAGGGCATCCTTCTTCCCCTTTGGATACCTCTCATTTTTAGGGATTTTTCTCTTACATCAAGCCTAAGTTATATTTGGGCTTTTGGTGATTTCCTGCAATGAATAGCAAAGGTGGCCCTAGAATATTTAATTTCAATTACCACTCCAGAATTCTTTCTTCCACATCTTGTGAGGGACTATTAGATCCCAAAAGAAGGACCCTTACAGACTGTGAGATTACAGGACTTAGAACTGGAAGGGAACATTCCCTTCAGTTTACAGATTGATAAACTGAGGTCATGCAGGTGATTTACTCAAGGTCAGACAGTTCTGGGCTACAACCTGGGTCTTGTAACCTCCAATTTGAGGTTCTTTCTGTTAAACCAGAGCACCTCTGCCTTCTAGTGGATCCTTTCCCTGTAAAATTTCAGTCTGATTTTCTGGAATGTAGAATATTTTGAGCCAAAGGCTTCAATATGTTGTGGACTCAGAGCCCAGATTGCCAGCTTCACTCTAAGTGTGAAGGGAAAGACCTGCTGCTTTAGGGACTGGCTGCCCCCCAAGCTTGGCTGAGCCAACCCTTTAAGTGCCCATTCCTTCCTCACTTCCTGGAAGATTTCTGTAGCTGGCTTCCAAAAGTGCTTCGGTGCCAAATGCTCCAGGTCAAATATCATAATGAAAGTTTCAATCTTCTTTCCCAGCTATTGGGACAAAAAGAAATGTCAGGTGACTCTGGCTGTTAATCATCCAACCAGGGTTGCCTGTATTCATGAGATTCAGAGCTGGGGTGGGGGGACTGTGGAGACCACCCAGTAAGAAGGTCACACATTCATTAAATTAGCATTGGAAAGGACCATAGAGACCATGTTATTCAGTTCCCTTATTTCAGGATCAGGAATATAGGGTCTAGTGAGCTTAAGTGGATCTAAGTGATATAGTGGACAGAGTGATGGACCTCATGAGAATCAGGTGACTCCAAATCCCTTCATTTTCTGGGCCTCATGAGCAAATAAAGGACTCAGTTACCTTTCAGGCCTACAAGTGACCTGCCTGATTGGATTAATAAAGCACAGGAAGAGGAGGCAGAGCCAAGATGGAGAAGTAGAAGGATGGACCTGTAGAAGTTCTCCCTCCACAACCCATAAAATACCTGTAAAAAATGACTCTAAACAAATTCTAGAGCAGCAGAAGCTACAAAACAACAGAGTGAAAGAGATTTCCAGCCCAAGGCAGACTGGAAGGCCAGCAGGAAAGGTCTATTGCACTGGGCTTGGAGCAGAGGATAGCCCAACCTTGAGTGTACATTGAGGCATGGACAGGACTGGAGCAGGCTTCAGTGCAAGGAATCATGGACAGCAGCAGCAGTTCCCAATTTCTCAACCCACAAACCCCAAAACAGCTTCAAAAGTCAGTAAGAAAGATCTTTCACCTGGATGAGAAGGGAGAAGGGTCCTGCCCTAGCCCCAGCCCCAGGCAGCATCAACAGGGTCCATTCTTGTAGTCCTCCAGCTAAAGGCTCTGAGTGGCTGATCTGGTCTCAGCCCTGAATGGCAGTCCTGGGGTGAGGAAGAGCACTGGTCTGGTGGAGCTGGTGGAGACTTTGAAGAGGATCCTGGGCAGAAAACCTTGTGGATGCTCCCAGATCAGAGCACAGGTCAGGAGAGGAGTAAACTGCTCTCCCTTGATTGTCCCACTTTGGAGGAACTGAGACTTATAGATCCCTAGAGCATACCCTCCTCTTGACAAAGGACTCAAAAGTCAAGTAACTGACTGGAAAAATGCCCCAAAAAGGGGGGAAAAAGACTATAAAAGGTTACTTTCTTAGTGAACAAGTACTTTCTTCCGTCCTTTCAGATGAGGAAGAGCAAATCATACCATCAGAGAAGATAAAAAAGTCAAAGCTTCTGTATCCCAAACATCCAAAATAAATATTCAATAGTCTCAGGCCATGGAAGAACTCAAAAAATATTTGGAAAATCAAGCAAGAGAGGTGGAAGAAAAATTGGAAAGAGAAATGAGAGTGATGCAAGAAAATCATGAAAAATGAGTGAACAGCTTGCTAAATAAGAACTAAAGAAACCCTGAAGAAAATAACCCCTTTAAAAATAGACTAACCTAAATGGAAAAAAAAGATCCAGAAAGCCAATGAGGAGAAGAATGCTTTAAAAAGCAAAATTAATCCAATGGAAAAGGAAGTTCAAAAGCTTACTGAAGAAAATAGTTCTTTAAAAATTAGAATGGAGCAGATGGAAGCTAATGACTTCATGAGAAACCAAGAAATTAGAAAACAAAACCAAAAGAATGAAAAATATAGAAGACAATGTGAAATATCTCATCGGTAAAACAACTGACCTGGAAAATAGATCCAGGGGAGACAATTTCAAAATTATGGGACTACATGAAAGCCTTAATCAAAAAAAAGAGCCTAGACATCATCTTTCATGAAATTATCAAGGAAACCTGCCCTGATATTCTAGAATCAGAGGGCAAAATAAATATTGAAAGAATCCACCAATCACCTCCTGAAAGAGATCACCAAAGGAAAACTTCTAGGAATATTGTAGCCAAATTCCAAAGTTCCCTGGTCAAGGAGAAAATATTGCAAGCAGCCAGAAAGAAACAATTCAAATATTGTGGAAATACAATCAGGATAATACAAGATCTAGCAGCTTCTACATTAAGGGATCAAAGGACTTGGAATATGATAGTCCATAAGTCAAAGGAACTAGGATTAAAACTAAGAATCACCTACCCAGCAAAACTGAGTATAATACTTCAGGGGGGAAAAATGGATAATGAAATAGAGGACTTTTAAGCATTCTTGATGAAAAGACCAGAGCTGAAAAGAAAATTTGACTTTCAAACACAAGAATCAAGAGAAGCATGAAAAGGAAAACAGGAAGAGAAATCATAAGGGACTTACTAAAGTTGAACTGTTTACCTTCCTATACAGAAAGATAATATTTGTTACTCTTGAAACTTTTCTCAGTATTTGGGTAGTTGGAGGGATTATACACATATACATACACAGAGGACACAGGGTGAGTTGAATAGGAAGGGATGATATCTAAAAAAAATAAAATTAAGGAGTGAGAAAGGAATAATTGGGAGGAGAAAGGGAGAAATGGAATGGGGCAAATTATTTCTCATAAAAGAGGCAAAGAAGAAGCTTTTTCAATGGAGCGAAAGGGGGGAAGGTGAGAGGGGGAAAGCTTACTCTCATCAGATTTGGCTTAAGAGGGAATAACATGCACACACATTTGGTATGAAAATTTATCCTACACTATAGGAAAGTAAGGGAGAAGGGGATAAGTGCAGGAAGGGGGAGAGAAGGGAGGGCAAATGGGAGAAGGGAATAAACAGAAGTAAACACTTTTGGGAAGGGACAAGGTCAAAAGAGAGAACAGACTAAATGGGGGTCAGGATAGAATGGAGGAAAATATAGTCTTTCACATGACTATTATGAAAGTCTTTTGCAAAGCTACACCTATATAGCCTATATTGAATTGTTTGCCTTCTCAGTGGGGATGGGTGGGAAGGAAGGATGGGAGAGAAGTTGGAACTCAAAGTTTTAGAAATTAAAGTTGAGAATTGTTCTTGCATGCAACTGAGAAATAAGAAATACAGGTAATGGGATATAGAAATCTATCTTGCCCCACAAGAAAAGAGAGAAGATTTGGATAAGGGAAAGAGAGGAGTGTGATAGAAGGGAGGGCAGATTGGGGGAAGGGGTAATTGGAATGCATATTGTCTTTGGGAGAGAGGAGGGAAAATAGGGAGAAAATTTGGAACTCAAAATCTTGTGGAAATAAATGTTGACAACTAAAAATAAACAAATAAATGCTAAAACAAAACAAAACAAAACAAAACACAGGAACAGCACATTATCTAGTCCAATGAAATGGGGGCTCATGACTGAGGTGGTGAAACTTTTGTTCAGTCTTTTCAATCATGCCCAACTTGTCACAACCACATTTTGGCACTTCATTGGCAGAGATGCTAGATTGATTTGTCATTTCCTTCTCTAGCCCATTTTACAGATGAGGAAACTGAGGTACACAGGGTGAAGTGACTTGCCCATGGTCACCCAGCTAGTGACTGAGGACAGATTTAACTCATGAAACTGAGTCTTCCTCATTCAAAGCCAAGGTCTCTAGTCTCTGCACAACCTGGCTGCCCAGTGGTAAAGCTGGCCCATAGAAGAGGGGGCTGGAGCTAGCTGATGAAGAATTTTGATTTTTGTTTTAATCACTTTGAATCATTTTTATACCAGATCCTGTCCTCTAAACTTTCCTGAACTTGAGGGCCAGAGTCAACTCTAGAGACTCAAGGAAATTGTAGCCAGAGGGAGCAAAAGGCTAATCATGGATACCTAGAGTACCATCTGGTGGCAAAGCAGTATATTACACCCCAACAGGGGGTTAAGTGATAAGATGCTCTCTCTGGAATAGCAGAGGAGAAAGGAAGGGACTGAGGTGGTCACCGTTGTCATTGAGAGCACCTATTAGTACTGCAGTCAATTCTAACACCCCTGCCCCAATTAGGAAAAATATTTATGAAGCAATGGCTGTGCACAAGTCAGTGCTAGGAGCTGTAAGGGATACAATACTCAGATCCCACTCTCCTGCAGATTCGACTGTCACTGCCCTGCTCAATAACCCTCTGGGGCTCCTGCTGTCTCTTGGATTAAGAAACAAAACTCAGCCTGGGTTTTGAGGTCTTCCAGAATCTGACTCTAACCTCTCCAGCCTTAACTCATCCTGTTCTGTTCCAGACACACTGGCTCACACTATTACATCCTCTGTCCCAAATACACCATCACCCACCTCTGGGACTTTGTTCACACCATACCCAGGCCTATAACGACTTTCCTCTCCCAGTTTCCATCTGAAATCTCATCCTTCCTTCAAGGCTTGGGTCAGGTTCCAAGTCCTCCATGGAAGGAAATCCTTCTTCCTCAAATGCCCCAGAGCTGTCTAGAACTCCTTGGGTTATACTCAAAATCTGGCTACCAGCCTCATCACTTCACAGAAGCCACTATCTCTAGCACCTGTGGTCTCTCCCACAGTATTCAACACTGTTTCCAGCCTTCTCCTCCTTCCTGGATCCTTCCTAGATCCTCCCACCTGTCTGATTGCTCCTTCTCTATCTCCTGGAGAGATAATTATCCATGTCCCACCCTCTGTGGTTTGAAGGACCCAACACTAGGTTCCAGGTCCCAATCCCTGTCTGTGTTCTTTCTCTAGTGACCTCATCAGTTCTCATGAGCTTAGCTTTGTTACTATTTTGTATCTAAATCACCAGAGATTAGCGCTGTGCCCGGCACAAAGTTAAACATTTAATAAATGCTCACTGACTGACTGGCTGACTTCCAGGCTCCCAGACCTGCTCACTCAGCATCACACAGCTACAAAGTTGCAGAGCAGAATGTTAATTCAGTCACATTGATTCTCTCTCTTTTTAAAATTGATCCTTTTTATAATGAACTGACCTTGTCCTGGAACTGCCTAAGTCATGGTTAGTCATTCATTTTGTACTGTAACTTCCCATTCTCTGAACTTAATTCAGACACTGAGTTCCCTTTACAAACCCAGACCTCCAGTGAATCACTGCTCTACTGTATTGTCAAGGAAATCTGTTCCCCCTGAAGGATGCAGGTGGGAGTCTGCTCTAGTATCAGTCCTTCCTAGATGTCTGGTTTGCTCTCTATCCTTGCAGAGGAAGCTGGACTCGACGTTTCTTACGCCGGGGAGGGAAGAAAGAGCTGCGGCTTGTTCTCCCCCCCACCCCAATTTCCATCCAGTCACATTTTCTTCCATCTCTGATGCTAGCCTTCCTATTTTCAGTATCCCCCAAAATATAAAAAGTGCTATTGACTCCATAATTGGGTTATTACTTTACTGGGAAATTCAGATACCACTTTTTGGTAAATTCACACTTCACTAATAAATTGATTGTGCTTGGAACTTGGTGCCTCAATCTACCTTCATTTTTTTTTAAAACTATTACAATATGAACCCAGGTCTCCTGCTTCAAACCCAGGGTTCTTCCTAGCTGATGCCTTCTCTACCATCCCAGGGTCACATAAGGGAAAAAAATGCATTCCAAGACATGTTCCTTTGAGCTGTCACTTTTGAACCATCTGAGAACTGCTGTCAGATTCAAGAGGGCTCAAGAGGGGCACACTGAGGGACTGTGGCCCCAGGATCAATGGACCAAGGCATCCACCCTCTCCGGACACCCTCTCCCCAACCCTCCTTCAGTCTTTGCCCCTCCCTCCCTCACCTTCTCACTCTTGATCATAACCACTCAAGCTGCCTGTGTCATATAACTGGAGGACCTAGGCACAGAATAAGCAACCTCAATGGACCTCCAAGGCTCCACGATCAAGACTGCTCATGGTACACAGACCAGAGACCCAGTACCCAGAGGAGAGCCAGGCAGGACGGGGGGGACCTTGAAACAGGGAATATTAGAGCTGGGAGAAATCTCCAGAAAGGACTTGAGAACATGGTATGTCAAAACTCAGAGAAACCTTTGAACTTAGAATGTCAAAGCTAGAAGAGTCCATAGAACATGAAATGTCAGATCGAGATCTTGGAAAATGACTGTAGAACATAAGATGAAAATTACAAAGAATTCAGGATGAAAAATGCCCCTCTCTGTCCAGAGCACAAATGCATAACTCTGAGTGAAAACTGAAGGACACTTACTTTTAAAGTTTAAACTTTATTTTCTTGTCTTTTTTTCTTTTTCAACATCACTAAAATGTTTATATTATGTTACATGAATAACTGATAGCATACTGCTTGCCTTCTTAGTGGGCGAGAAAGGGACTAGAGGAAGAGGACTTAAAACTCACAATTTTAAAACTGAATGTTAAAAATAAGTAATGAAATAATTTTTTTCCAGAGAATATAAGATGTCAGAGTAGAGAGAAATCTTTGAATCTAGAACAGAGCTGGAAGGCAGCTAATTCAACTCCTTCCAGGTAAGGTTGGGGAAACTGAGGCCCTTGGAAGGGAAGTGAGTTTCCCAAGGTCACATGGCTAGGAAACAGTGGAAAAATGATCCCAACCCAGGTCCTTTGATACCAGATCCAGTGTTTGTTCCAATACATGTGAATCCTCTAGTCCAAACACCTCATATTACAGATGAGGCAACCAAAACTCTGAGATATGTGGCCAAGGTCAAAGAATGGGTAGCAGCAGATTGGAATTTGGGCTTCTCAACTCCAATTCCAGGGCTCCTTCCATGCTCCTTGCCTCCCCCACCTTGGTGTATTAGGTCTCACACAAAAGCTAGGGTTCAGTCTACTAAGGACCATCCTGGGGACCCCCAAACTGTCACTAGAGTCTCTTCCCCTCCTAAAGAGAGGGCTGGGAGCAGGAGGAAAAATTCAATAGCCTTTGGAAGACGACTACTGGGAGAAGGGTTTTGACTGAGACTGGAGGAGAAAGAGAAATGAAAGAAAAGGAAAAACTCATCAAGAGGTGGGAAGGCCCAGGATCTTCTGCCCTGCCTGGGGTCCAAGAGAGTAAAGGGCAAGAGCCTCACCTTCTGGAGCATGGCCGCAGATTTCTGCAGGTCAAAACTTCGAGCTGCAAAAGAGTCAGGATCAGATTGGAGCCTGGAGCAGGCCTCCTCTGGGCAGGGTCCTTCTCCCCTCCTGCCCGGGAGACCCAGGCCCAGCCCAGGCCCAGTTTCTCCACCAATACCTCAGTGCATCCCATTCCTCATCCTCTAAAGCTCGAAGGGAATGAAAGCCTTTAAGGAATGCTGGCAGCCCTGAATCATGGGAAATTCAGATACAAGTAAGTACCTAAATTTATACATGGTTAGAGTGAGGCTGAAACAATGTCTGCTGAGTTTCCCCAAAGGAAGAGAGCCTGCCTGGCTGTCAAAGATCTTCCAAAGACACAATGGGGGTGGGGTGGGCAATGGGTGACTGTTCTTTCTTCTTCAGTCCCTATTCCCCATCATTTTGCCACCCAGACTGAGGTCAGGCCCTAGAGTAACAGTGCCCAAACTTCTTGGTCTCAGCATCCCTTTAAACTCTTAACAGTTATTGGGGATACACAAAGAGCTTTTGTTTATGTGATTTATATCTATCAATATTTACCACATTCGAATTTTTTATCCTCTTAGGGTTACTGTGGAAATAGTTTTGATCTTGAGCACCCTTAAAGGGTTTTCTGGACCCTACGGTTGCTCTGGAGGTTTGAATGCTTTCATCTCTGGAAGTTTACCCCAGAGCCTCACTGTCCTGATTTTCAGTCTCACCTGCCTCACTGGTTCAGGCAGGTCTTCACTGCCCTCCCAACCCCCTGAACCTCTTCTCAATAGTCACCCAGTTTGCTCTGATGTATACAACATATCCTCCTTCCTTCCTTCCTTCTTTCCTTCCTTGCTCCTCCCACCTCATCCCAGTTCTGGAACTATGATCAAATCAACTCTATCACTGTTCCTGGATAAGGCAAGTCACTATTCTCCCCTAGAGACACATTCATCATCCTTGTAACTTTCCAGGACAAAGTGCCCATCCCAAGTCATCACTTCTCCATGATTACTGCTTGTTTCCTCTATTAAATGTAACTTCCTCAGAAAGCATGGTCTACCTTTGCTTTCTTTTTAATCCCTAGAGCTTAGTGCAGTGGTTGGTACATACTAAGTGCTTCATAAGTGCCTTTTCATCCAGTCTTTCATTATGTGGCTTCTCTGTTTCACACCACCCGTCTCTACTAGCCAAGTCTACACAGTGCATTCTTCGCCTGAGCATGCTCATTGCTGAGCTGATCAGAGACAATCTCCTGTGTTGGGGGTGATGTTTCTGTTACCCAGACATCTGTGGGAGCTCCCTCTCCATACCAATCCAATCAAGATGTAGATGGCCCTACTACTAGCCAAGTCTACACAGTGCATTCTTCGCCTGAGCATGCTCATTGCTGAGCTGATCAGAGACAATCTTCTGTGTTGGGGGTGATGTTTCTGTTACCCAGACATCTGTGGGAGCTCCCTCTCTATACCAATCCAATCAAGATTT
>CM053773.1:240473177-240505472 GCA_028658325.1 Potorous gilbertii
AATGGCCCTACTACTAGCCAAGTCTACACAGTGCACTCTTCGCCTGAGCATGCTCATTGCTGAGCTGATCAGAGACAATCTCCTGTGGTGGGGGTGATGTTTCTGTTACCCAGACATCTGTGGGAGCTCCCTCTCTATACCAATCCAATCAAGTTTTAGATGGCCCTACTACTAACCAAGTCTACACAGTGCACTCTTCGCCTGAGCATGCTCATTGTTGAGCTGATCAGAGACAATCTCCTGTGTTGGGGGTGATGTTTCTGTTACCCAGACATCTGTGGGAGCTCCCTCTCCACACCAATCCAACCAAGATGTAGATGACCCTACTATGTGCCAGAGTAATAATGTCTTGCCCAGATGAAAAGGTCATTCTTCCAAATATAGAGGCACCAGAAATTCTGATTTTCACCAATGACAAGGAACTGGTTAGAGTGGAATCAGGAGCACCTTGGGACACCCTCAGCATCTGCGAGAAGGCAGAAAAGGCCAGGCAGGCACAGTCTGAACTGTATCCTTTCTTCAGAGAGAACAGTTGCCCAAGACTTCAGAGGACATGAGTGAGGATCCCATGGGGAAAACTCTCTGAGGAGGGCTAAGGAATGCAATGGGAAGGGAAAGAGAAAAAATTCTGAGGAGGGACAAGGTGGCCTTTGGAGCAAGGGAACCAATGGGGCTGCAAAGGAAACCCATTCCACAAGGCCTGGAAGCAAGGGCAGGTGACAGAAGGCAAGTACAAGAATGGTGGCACTGGGCCCTAAGAATAATGTCCATAAAGCTAAAAATATCAGAATAATTTTAGGCTGGTGAGGAATGCTAAGGACAAGGAAGATTTCTTTAAAGCAATACTTGGAGGGGAGAGGTTCAAAAAAGTGACTCACCCACTGGTTGGGGTGGATGGGACAGGAATAACTAACAACAGAGAAAATGATGCTTCTTATGTCTTGTTTTCCTTCTGTTTTCTCTCCCTGGCCCTGGAAAGGACAGATCTGAGTGATCCATAGAGAACTAAAGAAAATGGTCAGGCAGCACCTGATAAGAAGTTAGCTCCTGGTGACTTTGTGCCTTCTGGCACAGACAGTCACTATCCTCAGTCACTGAAGGAGTGGGCATCTGGGCTGGCTGGGCCACTGTCAGTAGTCTATCTCAATGAGCATTTATGCTCCTATGAATCCAAGGGCAGCCAAAAAAATGCTGGCACCATCTTGGGTATTCCAGGAACAAGGAGGTGATCAATATTCCCTCCATACTCTGCCTAGTTAGGTCTACATTGGAAGTATAGTGCCTCATTCTGGATAGCACATCTTGGAAAAGACATTGATAAGTGTCTACCAGAGAACCTTCAGCATGCAGAAGGACCTTGAGGTTCACCGGAAGGAGCTGGGCATGTATACCCTGGAAAAGTGAAGACTTGGGGGGACATGATCACTGCTTCTAAGCATATGAAAGGCTGTCATGTGAGAGATTAGATTTGTTTTGTTTGGACCTAGAGGACAGAAGCAGTAGCTGTCAGTCAGCCAGCAAGCTAACTTAAGCACCTACTATGTGCCAGGTACTACTGTGCTACATGCCAAGGCTACAGAGAAAGACAAAAGACAGTCCCTGCCCTCAAGGAGCTCCCAGTCTAATGGGAGAGGAGACACACAAGCACCTCCAGACAAACACGCTGTAGACATCAACAGAAGGAGGGCTCAAGAAAGGCTTTTTCCTGCAGAACGTGGGCTGTTAGAAATGAGTGGGGCCACGTAGACACCCACTGAAGCTTGGTGTCAGGAAGACTACCAAGCCAGAGTGGGACATAAGCTGCCCAGAGAGGGGGTGGGTGCGCCCACTTTACGGCCCTTCAGACAAAGGCTGGATGAGTACTTTTCAGGTATGTGGTAGGGGACATTCTTGTCTGGTTCTGAGTGAGAACAGACGGCCCTTGAGGGCCACTTTTGTGATATTGACACAGGCCAGCTATGAGCACTGAATAGTCCTTTAACCACTTCACCTGCTTTTCGTTTCTCCGAGGAGTATTTGTAATTGAATCTATGCAAGTAATTTGTGTGTCCTACTGGACTGATCCCCAAATATATTTTGTAGTGTTTTCTGAATGAGATTTTCCTTTATATTATCATTATATTAAAAAGCTATTGATTTTTATGGGTTTATTTAGGAGGCTGCAAATTTGCTAAAGCTGTTATTTATCTCAGTATCTTTGTTGATTCCCTAAGCTTTTCTAAATAAACTATCCTATTGCCAGTCAGTTAAGACAGTTTTGTTTGTGTATGTCTTTGTTTTTTAGGTAGGTTTTTAAAAAGATTCTGATTGGGAGTTTTGTTCTCATAATCTTTCTATCGTTTTCTTTCCTTTTATTGAATTGTTTGGTCCTTTTACATTTAAGAATATGAAATCTAAGAGTTTTATTTTCTTCCATTTGGTTTTTCTTTTTAAGGAATTAATATTTGTCACTATTCTTCTTTAAAGACACTACTTTATCTCTTCGGGGAAAGAACACTGGATTTAAAGTGAGGTGACCAGAAGTCTAGCCCCAGCTCAGTCGGTTGGGTGACCTTGGGCAAGTCATAGTGTCAAAATATTAAGAGGCAGAAGAGACCCTGCAAACTCAATTTTCTCATCTGAAAAATGGGAACAATTCTACTGACCCTCTCCCTCCTACCTACCTCTCAGGGTAGTTGTGAGGATCAAAGAAGATCATTTCCATCATGAAAATAATCACAACAACCCCCATTTTGGCTGTATTTTAATATTCAGAAGGCACTTGTTGCACAAGTCCCCTGGGAAGCAGGTGGGTAGGGGATAATTTAGGTCTTATCATCATTAGCCCACCTCTACCCTACCTCTAGCCAGGTTATGTCTGCAACCCCTCCTCCTCGCCCCCCTCACCTCTGAGCCAGTGAAGAAGGAAATAGTCATCAGGGTTGGGCAGGTCAGCCAGCACATCCTGGATGTTTTTTCGAAACTGTGGAGAAGCAATGGTGTCAATATCACTGGCCCTGATCCATGGGGCCTGCACTCCTGCCTTGGGACCATTAGTCAACTCACCTCAATTCAATTAAATGGCAAAGGGTCATAAGATCAGTGCAGGAAGTGGGTGTGTTGCATCCAGAGAAGGGAAGATGGGGAGATGGGGAGGTGGGGAGAGGGAAGGGGAGAATGACAGGGAAATTGTCTTCACGTGACTCTGTCACAGAAGAGAGGTATTCCATGAGCTTGATCTGGCTCAGCCCAAGAAGGCAGGATCAGGGAATTAGGGGAAGGTTGAAAGAGGCTGATTTTGACTCAGTGCCTTCAAGCTAGGTCTGAGTAACCACTTGGATGACACCATGAGTATGTGTGTGTGTGTGTGTGTGTGTGTGTGTGTGTGTGTGTGTGTGTGTGTATCTATATATATGTCTTAAAGGAATGTGAGCTATAGTCATAGCCCAGATTGAAAGCTGGAGGGGACCTTAAAGACACCATCTAGTCAAGATCCTTCATTTTACAGATGAGTCAACTGAGGCAAACAGAGGGTAAGTGACCTTTCCAGGGCCACACAGCTAAGAAGTGTCTGAAGCAGAATCTGAATTCCTATGTCCTGAGTCTAGGTTGTGCACACCCTCTGCTGGGCCTGACTTGAGAGCAGGGATGAGGTCATTTCTGACTGTGTATCCCCAGTACCAAACACAGTGATTAAACACAGAGATGTTTAATAAAAGCTGCTGGCTGATTGGCTGATTGATGTCTGGAGGGGATTCTTGTGGAGTTCCCTGGTCCCTTCTAACTCTACAGTTCTGTGACTTGCCCAGGACCACTCAGCTATCAGTGGTAAAGGTGAGGCTTAAATCCTGCTCTTTGGTTCCATGCCCAGCCAGCATCTGCTTCTCTAGACCTTCATCTATATTAATTGATTTAAAAAAAGGCTAGGACACATGACATCGAGGGATCCCTATAGAGGTATTCTCTCCTTCCCACACAGGTCACACTGAGGCTTAGTCACCAGGCTCATTGGGATCCACCTGCACCATTCCCCTGGGCTCCAGAGCAAAAGGCTGAGCTAGGAAATTAAAGAAACACCTGAGGAGCTTAACCAAGCTTGGGTCTCAGTCTCCCACTCCCCCCTCCATCCCTTATCAACTTAATAGGGATGTTTATCACTAATGATATCTTTCCTAGATAATCAAGGCCTTAGGGACCACTGAGGTCACATCTACCATGTTATAGACCAGAAAACCAAGGCCCTGAAAGCAGGCTTTCTGAGGGAGCAGGAGGAGCAAGGGCAGCTGGCTTCCTCCAGGTCAGATGGCCAACATGGTCAACATGCAATTGAGCAGGGATGGGCATCATGACCCTTTGCCCCCAAGTCCCAGAGTTCTCTCCCCTAGGTCATATCTATTAGGGAGGTGATGAACAGGAGCCCAAGAAGGGATGAATGAATGGAACTGAATGAAGGAAGTGAGGTAAGGGCTAAGTGGGGGAAGGTCCATGAGGCCTTTGGGGAGTCTCCTGTGGCCTGGCCTCTATAAACAGCAGGGGGATGGAAGGAGCCCTGACCATGGAGTCAAGAGAGCTGAGCTCAAACTTGGACCCAGGCTCCAGCTGCTGTGGGACCATGCTGAGCATCTGTGCTGGGCCTCGGGGCTATGCCCCCAGCCTTCCAAACTCAATGGGACCTCTCAGAAGTGGGGTCCAGCTGCAGGGATTTGAGGACCTTAAGGCATTCTTGGAGCCATGGTGAGGCATCTGAGGAGAGCACTGATTAAAACAAAGGCATTGGGATGAACTTTCCTTTGGTTCTGGGACCAGGAAAGATGGGCAGCCTCTGAACCCCCGTGGCATCCATGCCAGGGGGGCTGGGTGGGGGCACCCCCAAGGAAGTTTTCTGGAAACTAGATTGAGAGCAGGAGGCTCAGTGAGTCCAAACTCCTTCTCCCCTGAGGCCCCTCCTCCACTTGTTTTGGACAGGGCAGGAGCTGTCTGGCCCAGGCCCAGACATGAGAGGACATATTGCCCCATGGACTTCCCACTCCCTGGGGAGAAGTGTCCCACAGCCAACCCAGCCTCCCTGCCCAACTCTTCGTGAGCCCCCAGGCCCAGGATTATGAAGCAGTATGAGAGGGCCCACAGAGAAGGCGGTGGTTCTGAAGTCAGAGGACTGCCCTGACACTGCCCAAGGGACTTTGAGCAAGTCATTTAATCTCCCTGGGCCTCAGTTTCCTCAGTATAAAACTAAGTGGATTCAGAGGTCCCTTCTGGGTCTGTGAGGCTACAAACTAAGGGGGAGGGCCAGGAGCATGGAATTCTAGCTGGGAGGGGCCCTAGAGCACATGTAGATCATCCCCCATTTTGAATGGAGAGAGAAACTGAGGTCAGAGAGGGTCAGGGGCTTCCTCTGGTCACCCAGCTTCCCAGAAGCAAAGGCAGGATTCCCACCCAGCTCCTCCGTCCCTAGCTTTAGGACTCTCTGCCCTGTACAAGCTGGAGGCAGGGAGGTGGAGAAGGGATGGGACTGGAGTCTTAGAGGGGGCTGTGAGGGTGGTGGGGAGGGGAGGGATGGGGGACAGGATCACCTGGGCCAGTGCCTCCTCCTGTTGAGGGCTCAGGTCCCCAACCCTGCCACTCATGGTGCTCACAGAGAGAAGCTTCTCTGTGCTGCTAGGACAGCCTTTTCTCTGAATGGAAAATGGGGCAGAAGTGATTTTGGGGTGTGGCCTGAGGGGCAGGGAGGAGCAAGGGAGCCCTCGATCCCACCTAAACTGGCACCTCCTGGTGCCAGTTGAGCCACCTTTGTGCCAGCCAACTCCTTAGTGCCTCTGCCCAGACTAAGGTTTCTAACTATTTCCCCCCAGATCAAAAGGAACAGAGGTCTCCCAGAAGCCTCAGTTTCCTCATCTGTCAAATGAGGTTGAAAATAGTAAAGAAAAAAAGTATTATCATCATGTTTATAGTAGACAAGGGACCTAGGATGTCATATTCAGAGGTAGCGGACCATGGCCTTCACATCAGCCTTGCTTTATGCTCTCCAGGGAGGGGCAGCCCACTGCCTTGGTGCTCAAGTGTTCTGGGTAGGAAGCTTATGAACATAGAGTCAGGAAGACTCATCTTCCTGAGTTCAAATCCAACCTCAGACACTTACTAGCTGTTTGACCCTGGACAAGTCATTTAACTCTATTTACCTTGGTTTCCTCATCTGTAAAATGTCTCTTGGCCAAGAAAACTCCAAATGGGATCATGGAGAGCTGGATATGACTGAGAAAAAGCTGAACAACAACAAATCATCCTCCAGTGGTTCCAGTTCTGTGCCCTGAGAACAAACCAAACACAGCTAATCCCTCTTCTAAGACATGAGCACAACATTCTCATTCCCTCTGAGTCTTCTCTCCAGGCTGAACATCTCTGGCCCTTTCTCACCTTCTTCTGGATACTCCCCAGGTGGTCAATGTCCTTCCTAAACTGGAATGCCCAGAAGTGAAGCCAACCCCCCAGTGTAGTAGAGCCAGGGCAGCAAAGGGGGAGGTCATCCCCTCCTCCCCAAACCTGGCCCCGCCCTCAGACATACTCTGGGTCACTGGCAGCCACATAACCCTGGTTCCAAAGAGCTTGTAGTCCCCCTTTAAGGAGAGCCATTACTGAGTCCTGGAAAACCCTAGGACCTCCCATGTGTAAACCCTGACCCAGGAGGGAGGCCTCCTCTGTGGGTGGAGGCCCTTACCAGGTTCCTTTTCTCTTGCCTTTGGCAGAATGAAGAAACATTCCAGGTGAAAGATCGTCATTTGACTTGGAGGCATTCCACTCCTCCACACCAAAAATAGGTTAGGGCAGGTGTCCATAACCTGATTGGCCTTCTGGGTCCAGGTTAAATCACTCGGAACATTGGGTATTATTAGTTCCCTAGAAATATCTGACAACTAGGAAGATGGAATGTTAGAAGGGCCCTCAGAACATGGAATATATGAACTGGGAGGAGCCTTAGAACAGGGAAGGTCAAAGCTAAAAGGGGACCTAGAACACCTCGTGTCAGAGCTGGGAGGGGTCTTAGAACAGGAAATGTCAGGATGCTAGTTGTCTCTTTGGGGCAGTTTCCAGCTTGTCAGTCCCCTTACCCATACATTCCTCATTCTCTCACTCCACATCCATGACCCAGAAAAGATAAAGAACTTCTGATTTAATCAGTGGATAGTCTGATTGTAATGAAATAACATGGGATGTTAGAGCTGGGAGGATTCTTGGAACACAGCACTTAGAATGTCAGAACTGAAAGGAACCCACATTTGTCAGTATCAGAGCTATCCTAGTATCCTGACTTTCCCATCACATCCAGCCTTGTAGCTTCTACCTCTGCCATCTTCTTGCCTTTATTCCTTCTCTCTTCTCACAAGGCCACAGTCCAGGGCCAGGCCTCTTTCACATGGACGCTACAACAGCCTCCAATTGGCCTCCCTGCTCCTAACCTTTTCCCTCTCTAATCTACCTTCAGCACAGCTGTCAAAATCATCCTCCCAAGGCAGAAGTCAAGAGAGGTCATATGACAGAATGACCAAGGTTCCAGTCTTGATTGGTGACCCTGGGAAATGTTTCTCACCCACTAGTGTCTGAAGGATGTCAGTGACAAAAAAGAAAGGCACCATATACACTTGTTTAAACACAGGAGTTAAGAGAAACATAAAGAGAAAACAATTTTAAGGAACTAAACAAAGATAAATTGATTGCATTTTAATAGGGGGAGGTGACACATGTGTCCCCTCAGATCTCTGTCATCATCAGGGGTCATAGAAGGAGTTAAATGGGGAGAAGACTTGCTTGTGGTTCTATTATGTCTCGATTATCTTAAGATAAGAATGGAAAAACACTGGCCAGCTGTGGAGAGAGGCAGAAAGAGAAGGCTAGAGAAAATGACCTTAATTAGGATGCACAAGTAAACATCTCTACAATGAAGGAGGAAGGCGTCAGGGCAGGGAGTGGCTGACATTTGGACCTTATTCTCATCTGAATTGGTTAAAGAAAGGAAGAATATAGACACAGAGTTGGGTACAGAAACACGTCACTCAATTTGGAAATAGGAGGAAAGGGGAGAATGGAAAAAACGGAATAAAAGGGAGGGTAGATTAAGGGAAAATCATCTTAAAACAAGCTCTAAAGATACATAAAAACGTTGATAGTGGCTCTTTTTGTGGTGGCAAAGAATTGGAAATTGACGGAGGTGATCATCATTTGGAGAAGGGCTGAACAAGTTATAGTATATGAATGTGATAGAATATTATTGTGCTATAAGAAATCATAATCATAGTTACCATTGGTGTAGCATCATGAAGGTTGCAAAGCATTTTACAGATAGTGTATTATTTGATCCCCATACCAACCCTGGGAGGCAGGTGTTATTATTTATCACCACCATCCTACAGATGAGGAAACTGAAGTAGACTTGCCCAGAGTCACAGAGTTAGTAAGTGGCTTAGGTCACATTTGAACTCAAGTCTCCCTGATTCCACACTCAGTGCTATATCCACTACACTACCTATCTTGTAAAGAGGATGGTTTCAGACAACATGAGGAAAACTTGTATGAACCGAAAAAGAGGGAACTGAGTAGAACAGGGGAACAGTTTATACAACAACAAGATTATAAAGATCAATAATTTTGAAAGACTTGGGAACTCTGGTCAGCACAATGGCCAGAGGACTGTGATGATCCCTGTTCCTCGCTCCTGATAGATAGATGAAAGACTGAATGAGACTTTGTGTTTTGGATATGACCAATGGAGAAATTTGATTTACTTGACTAAACATGTTTATAAGAGAGGTTTTGTCTTTCCTTCTCAATAGTGTGGGGAGAGGAGGGAGAAAAGGCATATTTTCATTGATCAAAAATAATAAAATTTATTTTAAAAAATAATTTAAAACTGAGCCTTTATTTCAAGGAGAAATTGGAGAGGGGTCATTAAAATAATATTGCTGCTCCCTACAGGTCATCCTCCCCTCCCCTTCCTGTTCAATTCTGTGTCTATTTCTTTGTCTACACACAGACAGGTGTTCAGACACCTGCTAGCCTCCCACTCCTGCAGGGGTAGTGATAGAGTGAAAGAAAAGAGAACATAGGGAGTGAAGAGTCACAGTTTGGGGATTGACTGTAAAAACTGACTTGACAGTTTGTGCCCAATTATGA
Source organism: Potorous gilbertii (assembly GCA_028658325.1). Lineage (NCBI taxonomy): Eukaryota > Metazoa > Chordata > Mammalia > Diprotodontia > Potoroidae > Potorous > Potorous gilbertii. Next base: position 240,482,319 of record CM053773.1, read on the forward strand.
ACCCCAAGGCCCAATGAGCAATGAGCAAACATGCTTGACATTCTTGCCATGGTCAAACAGAAAAGAGAAGGAAAGTACAGCTAAAACGGTCTGCTCAGAAAGACAAATAAAGGAATTAGTGGAATGAGTCCATCAAAAGAAAAAAATGAAACCGCATTTCACAGGCCCAGGGGTCATCTTGTATCACAGTGATTATGCTAATAAACAGTTAAAAAGCTAACATGGGTAAAGCACTTACCATATGACAGGAGGGAAGGAAGAAAGGAGAGGGAGAGAAAGAGAGAGAGAAAGAGAGGGAGAGAGAGAGAGATCATTTGATCTTCAGATAGATGCTTTCAGAGCTAGGTCTGGGTTCAAATTCCACATCTCATACATGTTGGCTATGCCTCCCTAGATAAATCATTCAACCTCTGATCTCTAGGCAATTCTCTAAGACTGTAAGTAAAATCAGTCTGAATTGGTAGAAGGAGTTCTCTATCCCAGTGAAGTCACAGATCTGGTACCTGTCCCTAATAATTCAAAGACCACCATAAAAAATAATTGCTGTAGTACATCAACGTAGCTTATGGAGGATGAAGGGCGAGGGAAGTTCTATGAAAAACTCCAAATGAAATCCACATATACATTTATACTTGGTGACTTCACTGCAAAGATGGGAACAGATAGAAAGAAGTGAAAACTATGTTGGAACATATGAACTTGAAACAAGATAGGAGAGGGACCCAAAACTTGTAAAGCTACTGAGAAGTCTCATACCTATATATTATTAATACCTCCTTTGAGGAAAGAAGAAAAGATGCTGACCCCCAAGTAATATAACAAAACAATCAAGAAATTGATTATATTTTAACTTACAAGACATGACTCATTACCAATATAATATATGATATAATATAACTGTCATTCCTAAATCAGCCAAGTATAATCAGACCATCAACTGGTTAGAGCAAAGGTCCTTCATCTTTGTTGAGTCACGGATGCCCTTGGCAGTCTAGTAAAACCTAGGGATCCCGTGCAAAAAATCATGTTTTTAATGCATAAAGTAAAATATATAAGGAAACCCATTTTATTAGAATATGATTATCACAAAATAAAAATGTTAAACCAAGTTTCTGAACCCCAGATTAAGAATTCTTGAACAGAATAAAGGCCAAAATTAGGACAAAGAAAAGGAAAAAGCATTTATTAAGTACCTATTTATGTGCCAGACATTTTGCTAAACACTTTATAAATATTATCTTATTTGATCTCCAGAACAACCCTCGGAGGTAGGAGCTGTTATGACTCTTATTGTATAGTTGAGTAAAGTGAGGCAGACACAGGTTTAAGTGATTTGTCCAGTGCCACACAACCAGTAAGTACCTAAGGCCAGATTTGAACTTAGGTCTTCCTCACTACAGACCCAGAGCTCTCTCCATTGCTCCAGCTAGCTGCCTTTATTTTTAAAATAAAGGAAAATGATAAAATAATAACGTGGAAAAAACAGGGGAAGGGGAAGAGAATGAAGGGAATTTTATTCAACTATTTAACAGAAGAAAGAAGGAAAGATATAGATAATCAAATAAATGAAAAATAAAAAGAAATTAATAAGTTAAGCAAATCTCCAAAAGTGGCAAAAGGGGTAACAGATAAGATGGGTGGGGTTTCTGGGTGAGTGGAAGGGATCCAGTGGGAACAAGGTTGCCTTAATGTAAATAAAGCTAAAATAAATGAAGAGACAAAGTGCTGTCTTTAAAGAGAAAATGGGAGGGAGGAATCCTAATTCGGATTTAAAAAAAATTAAAGATAAATGAAGAAATATAAACCTAATTTGTTCGCATAGCTTTAAATGTAAATGGATTTAACAATCCAATAAAAATGAAAGAGAAAACCTGAATAAGAAAAAAAAAACGCTGCAATCTGCTGCCTACAAGAAACACACCTTAAAAACAACAGCAGCAAAGACATACATAGAATAAAAATGAGGGGCTGGAAAATTCTTTTTACTGTGCATCAAGTAAAGCCAACAAAGCAGGAGTTACAATCATGACAAAATAAAACCATTCATAACATTAAAGGAGATAAACATAGAAACTATCACTGGAGACTATTGAAACCAAGGTCATTGGGGGCAGCACTAGTGCATTAGTGCCCAAAGAGCCTGAAGCATAAGAATTTTCCCCCTCTTTGTGCATGCCTGGATCATGTGTTTTCTCCAGGTATATGTCTCTCCACTTGTGAACTCTATGCACCCGACCTTACCACCGATGCTGGTGCACTTCTGGAAGCGTGTACTCCAAGTTGACTGTGGAGATGTTTGGTTATTACTTTTGCTTTGAGCTTGTTATGTCTTATGGTTGGCTAGAGATAAGGTAAACACACCAGTGAGCACTCATGGGCTAGTTTTAAGCTCCGTTGTACCTAGAGTGGTCCTCAGGTCAGGGGTTCCAATCTTCCAGAGTTGACAGGAACATACCATTGAATCTGATCTCCTATCATGATGTATGGGTTTCCATATGATACCCCTTACCTCCACCTCTTAGAATCCTCAGCTCAGGTGCCATTTTGTCATACAGGAAACATTTCCTCATCCCTTGGCTCAACCTCATAGAACCACAGAAATTTATGAGTTGGAGGGGATCTGGCAGCCTTCTAGTCTATTCCATATATGAAGGAATCTTCTTAACTGTTGAACACTTTCTCCTCTTGGATACTCTTTCTCCTCTAGGTTCTTGTGACACTGTTCTTTCCTGGTTCTCCTGCCTGTCGGACCACTTTTTCTCAATTTCCTGTGTTGGATCTTCACAGTCATTAATTGTAGATGTCCTCCAAGGCTCTGTTTGTCCTCTGTACTCTTTCTTTGGGTGATCTTATCATCTCCCATGAGTACATGTTCATATAGACGTTTATCACGTTTATGTGGATGATTCCCAGATCTAGAGGCAGCTGGCATCACAGAAGAAGGAGAGCTGGATTTAGAGTCAGAAGACCTGAATTCACTTCTGGCCCAACACTTTCTAGCTGTATGATTCAGGGCAAATTACATAGCCTCTGTTTGCCTCAGTTTCCTCAACTGTAAAATGAGGATTATAAAAGTACCTATAATAGATTTTTTAAAAATGCTTAGGATAGTATGCTCTGGCACATAGTAGGTACTTTATAAATGCTTGTTCCCTCTGCCTCCCCTATCTCTATAGCCAACCCTAGTCAACCTTCTGAGCTTTCGTCTCACATCTCCAACTTCAGATTGGTTATCCTGCAGGAATTTCAAACACTACATGTCCAAAACAGAACTTCCTATCTTTCTCACTTCTGAACTTGGGTTGTTTGTTTTGGTTTGGTTTTTGGGAAATTTGTATATTTTATTTTTTTTACAGTTGCATGTAAAACAATATTAACATTCATTTAAAAAAATTGAGTTTCAAATTCTCTTCCTCCCTCCTTTCCCTTCTTCTTGAAAAGGCAAGCAATTTGATGTAGATGGGTAGTTATGCAAAACATATTTCCATATTAGCAGTGTTGTGATAGAAAATACAGACCAAAAAAAAGAGAAAAAATCCAGAAAAATAAAGACAGGAAAAACAAAGTATGCTTCAATCAGATTCCATCACTTCTTTCTCTGGAGGTGGAGAGCATTTTTCATCATGAGTCCTTTGGAATTGTCTTGGATCTTTGCGTTGTTGGGAAGAGCTAAGTCATTCCCAGGTGATCACAGTATAATGTGGCTGTTACTGTGTCTACAGTGTTCTCCTGGTTCCGCTTATTTCACACTATCCTTCTCAGGCTAGAAATTTTGATATCATCCTTAACTCCTCAGTCAGACTCACTCCATGTATCCAAGCTGTTGCTCAGTTTTGTCATTTTTGCCGCTAAAATGTCTTGTCTCTTTCTCCTTGTCTACATTCAGTCTCCCCTGGTTCAACCATTCATCACTTTCCACTGGACCATTGCAATATCTGTCTTGTTGGTCTCATTGCCTCAGGTCTCTCCCTACTCTAATCCATCCTTCACTTAGTTGCCAAAGTGATTTTCCTAAAGTGTAGATTTAACCTTGTCACTCCCTTTTTCAATAAGTTTCTATGCCCAGTTCTTTCTGTCAGTGTGGCATGGACTCAAAGTCCTTCGCCATCCTAGCTGCACCCTCTATGGACATTTCCCACATCACATTTCCTTCCCAAAATGTGGTACCCAGAAATCAACCCAGTCCTCCAGATGTAGCCTGACCAGGACAAAGGATGACAGGGCTACAACCTCCTTATTCCTGGAAATTATGCCTCTCTTAATGCAGCTTAAGATTCCATTAGGTTTCTTGACTGCCATATTGGTTCATATTGAGCTTTTAGTCCAAGAGTTCCCCAAGATTTTTAAAAAAATAATATATCCATGGAGGGAAAACAGTAGGAAGTTAACTCCCTCTGTTCTATGGACAGTGTGTGGCTCTCCTTGTACTTCAGGGATTGGACACTAGAGGGTGATGTTAAGCTAGAAGGGACCTAAGGATAGGGAACTCAGAGCTGGAAAGGGATCTTAGAACTCCTCTGGTCCCCCCACCTCTTTATACAGAGGCAGAAAGGGAGAGGAGAAAGGACTTGCCTATAGCCATAGAAGTAACAAGAAACAGAGCTTGAGTTAGACCCCAGATCTCAGGGCAGGGAGTATGGTACAATGGACAAAGGCCAAAGAACTGGGTTCGAATCCTATCTCTGTAACACAGGGCAAGTCACTTAACTTTCCTCTCCCTGTTTCCTCATCCATAAAGATGACGGTTTGACCAGATGACCTCTATAGACCTTTCCGACTCTTGGATCCTAAATCGAAGAACTCAGGGTTAACTTTCTCTCCTCCCTCACACAAACCCACAAACCACTAAATCTTCAGCAAGGCAGGACAAGGGTTGTGGTAAAAGGTGTCCAAGATCTCTTCCTCTCATCACCTCTACTGACAGATGACAAATTCTCACAGACAAGCAAGAAAGCCAAAAGCCTCAGCAGCAACAGTGACTCTCAGGCCACTGATTCCGGCCTGAATCTCTTGAGGGTCATCCGGAGGAGTAACTTGTTGGAGATGTGACGTGGACACTGCTTCTGCAGCAGCCCTACCTCCTCAGCAGCCAAGCTACTGAGGACCATGAAAAGAAACTCCCCGCTGCTAAAGTCCTGGTCCTGTCCAACAGTTCAGCATCAGAAATGGGGATGGTTTCATGGAAGAAGATCATGCTAAAGGAGACGTGGTTCCATGTTTTACTAGGAATCCCAAGGTCCACGTTCCATCTGACCTACAGCTTACAGCCCCTGTTAGAATGAGAGCTCCTTGAGAGCTGAGACCCCTGACCTTTCAGTCTTGCAAGATTGCATTCTGGAAGGGCAATTTGCATGGAGTGGCCAGGGGCATAATGGGAGCTGAAGGGATTTTTTTTCATTCTAACTCAAAAAATAGTTTGAAATCAAATAAAAAGATATGTGATGCCTAGTGCTTCCTCTTCTTTGCAGTCTTTTCACCCCAGAGGACCGCCCCCCCCACAATCCCTCAAAGGCGCATCCCTCCTCCCATCGACTCCCCTGAGGAAGCCACAAGGTGAGCCATCTTCCACACCTCTCAGTTCTGCTCCCACTTCCTCACCAGGTCACTGCATGGTCCTCCCCCTCCCCTGTTTCACCTCCCTCTTATGTGAGCATTAGAATAGGAACTGTTTTTCTTGACTTTTCCTTAGCCCAGTGCCTGGCTCACAAGAAAGTGCTGCTCCTTGACCAGTGGCTTCTCTGGCCAACTGCTTACAGTTATGTTTCTAACTCAAGGAGCTAAGTCACAAAGGAAAGAGCTGCTGTATCTTTCCCAAGGACGAAGAAGGCTCATAGCAGGTGCAGTTTGATGGTGACCCTGAAGAAACACCAGCAGACTGCAATGTGACAGAGACAGATGAGCAGAGAAGGCCCGCTGGTGTGTGGCAGTGGAGCCTGGTGGCGGCTCCAGGTGAGCGGATGACATCAGCAGCTCTATGAGGAAGGCAGCAGCAGACACAGAATGGGCTGTTACCAATGGGATCATCTGTGTAAAGTGCTTTTCAAATAGTAAATCATCTTACATCGACTGTACAACACCCCTAGTTATTATAACTGCTGTTAGTCTGTTGGACACATGTATCCCCCAGCCAGGTATGTGGCTTCTCCTACACGTGTGGCTTGGGCTGTGTGTGTTCCCTCTGTCCCTGGTGCTGTGGAAGTCTAAGGGAGCATATCCCTGCCCATAGGGTGATTTTCCTTGTCATTTATTTTGTTATTATACTGAATTAAATATATTTCACTTTGTCTTAATGTGTCCTCTGATGAATCTGGTAAGAGGAATATCGCTGGGGGTTCATGAGCTATGGGTTTGGATGGATGTTGACTCAAAAGGTGCTTTAAACCTGGAATAACTTTTGGAGGACCCCAAAGGAAGACACACACTCTTGAACGTGTACAGAGGCTCACGTTAACCTTTCCTATGGTTCCCCAGATCCCATGGGTGACTGGTGAGACCAAGGGACAAAGTACAAACAAGAAATTCCTTAGCTTCAAAAGCTGTCCCTACACAAGGGACAGGGGAAATATAGAACATTCTTTTTCTTTTGTCTCTTTAAATAAAAAATTTACAATGAATCAAATACTCCTCTTGGTTAAAGGCGCCCATGCCCAGTCTCTTCTGTCTCGGTGGTCTGAGGGTTCAGCCTTGGCCCTCCCTGATGCGGGTCTTACCTACCCGCAGGCTCAGAGGTTGAAGGTCAGGTATTGCTCCATCTTGCCGAGGTGGGCTCCCTGAGGACCCTGCCCTCTCCCTCCCTGAGAGGAAAGACCCAGGTACGTGCACTGAAGGAGGCTGAGAGAGTCACAAGAGAGAAGAGAGGGCAGGCCAGGGCTGGGCGTCTGCCCATCACCACCGAAGAAGCTCCCTGATGTACTTCAATAACCTGATGACCCACAGGTTGACCCCAAGGTCAATGAGGTACTGGATTTCGGGGGTCAGCATCTTCCTGCACAGCTGCTGATGCCGCTGGCTGATTCGCTTCTTTAGGTTGTAGCCCAGGATGGTCTTGGTCCCGAGCGGTTGCCAGGGCTGCATGGACGACTCCTGGATGGCCTCGGCGTCCACCGCCCGGCCTCCGTCGATGCAGATGCTCCGCATTCGCTCGTTCTCCCTCCGCAGGGAGGCCACCTCTCGGGCCATGCGCTCCTGCCCGAAGGCCTCCACCTTGCGCCAGAAGCTGGCGTTGAAGTGGCGGTAGAGGAGCGCGTCTAGCTGGTTCCAGTCGGTGGCCCGCTGGTAGAGCTCTCCGGTCAGCTGGGGGACGGCGGAGGCCCGGCGGGCGTTGAGCTTGAAGTAGAGGATGTCCTCCAGTTCCCAGCACAGGAGGTCCTTGAGCAGCACCAGGGACTCGTCGAAGTACTCCTGCAGCATGACCAGGTGGAACCTCTGCTCCACCTCCAGGATGTGCTCCTGCACCTGGGGGCTGCGGGGGTCCAGCCCGCTGTCGTAGCCCAGGTCAAAGAAGAGCAGGTTGCGGAGGTAGTGGGCGTTGAAGCCTCTGGGGTCGTAGTAGCGGTTGGGGTCCTGCAGGAACTTGGCCAGCTTGTTGCGGCCCGTGAGCCTCCAGGTGAAGGGCACCACCATCCCGAAGTAGTGGAAGGACGACTCGAAGAGATGCGCCGGGTCGCGCAGCACCGTGATGAACGTGGCGTTGGGGGGCACCAGGCCGCGCACCTCGGGGTAGCGGAAGCGCATGTGGTTGCAGATGATGTTGAAGCAGTCGCCGGGCTGGTAGTTGTGCACCAGGCTGCGCTTGAAGAAGGCCGGGTAGTTAAAGTCGTTGTAGCCGCTGGGGAAAGCGAACTTGAGCTTGTGCTTCTGGCCGAAGCGGAAGAGGATGTTGAGCAGGGTGCTGCTGGCCGTCTTGTGTGTCTTCATGAACACGATGTCCGTCTTGGGCCGGCAGGAGCCGCCGCCGCTGCTGTTGACCGGCGGCGTCGGTGGAGAACAGGAGGTTTCCGCTGGGGGCCTGCGAGGGGGCGAGAACGGGGAAACCATGAGGGACAGAGCCCCGCCCCGAGCCTTGGGGTCCGTTACTCTGGAACTGTCTCCTCATCAGACAGTGGCTGTATGGGGTTGGGGAAAGGAGACCAGGGTTCAAATCCAGCCATGCCACAGAATATATACCATCCCCTCCTTTCCGGCTCCCCATTATCTAATGGCTTCTCCCATTAGAACGTAAAGTCTTCAAGGGCAGGGATTCTGTTTTTTGCTGGTGTTTGCATCCCAGGGTTAAGCACAGTGCCTAGAGCTTGGTAAGCTGTTAAAATGCTCTGTCTGCTCTCTCTACTGCCCATCCATCCATCTAGCTATCTAGATAACTATCCATCCATTCATTCATTTATCTAGCTATCTAGATATTCACTCATCATCTTTCCTCCACCTATTCATTCATCTCTCTATCCATCTATTCAACCATCTATCCATCCATCTAGCTATCTAGACATCTATTTGTCATTCATCCACCCATCCATTCATCTATCCATCCATCTCCCTATCTAAATACCTAGCCATCCATCTATCTAAATATATGTCTGTCTCTCCATCCTTCCATTTATCCCTCTACCCATTCATCTGTTCATCTGTCTGTCCATATAGATAGCCATTCATCCATCTAGCTAGCCAGCTAGGTATTCACCCATGCATCCATCCATTTATGTAGCTATCTAGATCACTCATCATCCTTTCTCCATCTATTCATCCATCCATTCACCTATTTTTCAACCAACAATCTATTCATACATCTAGCTGTCTAGACAGCCACCTATCAGTCCATCCACCATCTATCCATACATCATTCATCCATGTAGCTACCTAGCTAGATATCCACCATCCATCTTTCTTCCATCCATCCACCCATCTATTCATCTGCCTATCTAAATATCTATTTATCCATCTATCTATCCATCTAAATATCTGTTTGTCTATCCATCCATTTATCCCTCTATCATTCATCTAGCTATTTATTATCTCTCTGTCTGTCCATCCATCCACCTAGATACCCACACATCTTGCCTGCCTCAATCCATTCATCCATTTATTCATCTAGCTATTATATCTATCCATTTATCCAGCTAACTATCCAGTCAGCCAACCATCCATCCATCTAAATATATGCCTGTTCAACTATTCATCCATCTAGCCATCCATTCATTCATCCATCCATCTAGATATCCATCCCTCGTCTCCTTACCTATCCACCCATCTATCTAAACATCTATCTATCCATCCAACCATCCATCACCTGTCTGTCCATTTCTCTGATAGATAGATAGATAGCTATTTCTCTCTAACATTTACTAACCATATGACAATGAGCGAGTGGTTTAACTTTTCTGAGCCTCTTTTCTCATCTGTAAAATGGGAATAAGAATGGCTTGAGCATTGACTTCATACAATGGCTGTGAAGCTCAAATGAAACAGGGTATGTGGAGCAGGAAGTCAGAGGTCAGTCCCTGCTGATGGGCAGGAAATCCCCCAGTGTTCCTCTGCTTGGTCCCCTGGAGCGCTGTCCTACCCCTGTGATGAACTGAAGTCACACTGTGACTCACAAAGCAGCCTCCTTGCCCTCAGGAAAGGCCCACTATGTCTCATTGTGCCTCCAGTTACTGGCATTACTCTGTTGTTTCATCCTGGCACATCACTGCACAGTATCATGCCAAGTGGGTTTGCGGGATAGAGCCACCAAGAATCAATATATTGATTGCGAAGTGAGTAAGGAAGGAAGGAAGCAGCAGCATCAGACACAGACAGAGATGTGGTGATGGGAAGGTGAGTGTGCTAGGCCCACATCTCCCCCAGCCATGTAGCTGGATCTAAGCTGCTTCCGTCATTTTAGGATTTTTTGAACCTAGAAACTCATAAGGGTCACCTGATTTTAGCAGTAGAAGCAGAGATTAAAAAGAAGGATGTTAAAAGGAAATATCAAGGAATTAGGAGGTTTCAGAGTAACTGACAGCAGGGTCAGGGCTAAGGATCACTCATGTGACAATAATTGATCAGATCATTCAAAAACACCAGGTACAGTAGGAGACAGTATCCAAGGAGAGATCTACACATCCCCTTTGGTAGAGAAGGACTTGGCCAAGAGAACAGAGGCCTTAGTAAACACAGTGTCTGACAGACTGCAAAGAACATTTGGAGGAGAAAGGGCCAAAGGCCGATGCTGGGTGCTCTACATTAGAGAGAGGACCCCTCAATCCTGGGACTCCTACATCAGAGAGAGCCCAACAGCTTCCCTAGGCCTGGGGCCCAAACTGGTGCCTTTACACCAGACAGAAACGCCAAATGGCACAATGCCACAGTTTGGTATTTCATAACAGAAGGATGCAGTTGGACCAAGCTGGGAAACTCTTCTCAGGAGGACTCATGTCCTCAACCTTGGGAACCTTGGATTGCCCCAGTGTCCACGCTTTTACAGCAACAGTTCTCAAAGTGTGGTCTGCAGGCCCCTGGAGATCCCTGAGACCTGATATCGATACTATTTGCATATTAAATTATCTTGTCTGTCTTTGCTAACTACTTATCTGTGGAAGGTTGGGTTTTCTATCTACTTCAACCAAAACAACAGATTGTAACAGACTGAACACAGAAGCAGACAGGAGACTATAGCAATCTTCTATAAGACATATTAAAGATGCTTGCTAAAATATGTAAAGCAATGCCATTTTCTCACTAGACTTTTTTTTGTTTGGTAAAATATACTTTTCACTAAAAATGCTATTTATATTAACATATAAAGGGTTTGTTATTGTTATTTTTTAAATGAATAAATATTTTTAAATGTTGTTTTAATTTCTATTATGATAAATATGGATAGGTGGCAGCTGGGAGGCATCATAGCGCATAGAGAGTTAGGCTGGGAATCAGGAAGATTTTTCTTCATAAGTTCAAATCCAGCCTCAGACATTTTACTAGCTATGTGACCCTGGGCAAGTCACTTTATCCTATTTGCCTCAGTTTCCTCATCTGTAAAATGAGCTGGAGAAGGAAATGGAAAATACTTCAGTATCACTGCCAAGAAAACCCCAAATAGGGTCACAAAGAGTCAGACATGACTGGAAAATGACTGATAAAGTATGACTGGATATTACCCCTATAAACAAATAGCTTCTTTTTGGAGGCACTCAGGGCTGTGACTTAGGGTCACATAGCTAGTAAGTATTGGGGCTGGATTTGAACTCATGTCCAGTGCTCTATTCACTGTGCCACCTGTTACCCCAGGTCCTTAATAATGTTTAAAAGCATAAAGGGATCCTTAGGCCCAAATATTTGAGAACTGCTGCATTATAGGTCTCGAACCTAGCAAAGAGGGGTAAGTTGGTGGGGAACCTCCAGAGGACCAGCTTTGGGGCATGCAGCGGGGCCCAGAGTCTACAGACCTTCTTGATAGCACATGTTAGATTTGGAGACCGTGACGCCCCTGGACAAAACTGTTCCACTTGGAAAGGTCATGGAACAAGAGACAAATCATAACTGGACACATGGACATCCACCACCATCAGGTAGCCACCAGGACGGCGGATTCCTGTTAGAGCTGCTGGGAAGGGGGGTCACACGAAGTGGGGACGCACCTGTGAGGAGAAAGCAGCTTTTGTGTCACAAAAGCCCAGGTGGCCTGGGACCAGCACTGGGAAAAGGAGACCTGGCCAAGGAAGCGGAAGAGAGATTTTATCACTAGCCCCTCAGGGTCTGCTCTTTCAGACACTTACTCCAGAAGCCCCAGTGAGGACAGAGAATGAGGACCGCACCCACTCGCTATGCTGGAACCCAAAGGGCTGGCCTTCTCCAATCACTTTCTAAGAGATGCTGGAGGAAAAGATATTTATAGTCTTCCAAAGGGTTTGGATGGATGAACCCAACCAAACAAGTCAGGACTACTGGAAACCAGGAAGAACAACGTTCGCAAAGCAATGGAAACAAACCTGGCCCCAAAGAAGGGAGAAGAGAAGACATCTGCCCTCTGCTCCCCGACCCCTGGTCCTGTGTAGAGCTGGAATGGAGGGTTCACAGATGTGGACATTGCCCGTGATGGCAGATTTTTCCTATGCTACTTGTTGGTTTTACTGCATTTTTTCTCTTTGTATTTTTAATTTTTCCTTTATTTGAAAAATAATAAAAAATAATAAAGAATTATTTGAAAAATAATTCTTTAACCGTGAAGACTTCAGCTCATATCCAGCCTCAGACATTTACTAAATGTGTAAGCCTGGTGAAAATCTCTGCCTCAGTTTCCTCATCAGTGCAAGGGGAATAATAAGAGCACATCCCAGGCAGGATGGTGATGAGGATCTAAATGGTCCCCATGGTGCCTGGCACACAGTAGGGGCTTAATAAATGTTTGTTCCCTCCCTCCCCACCCAGGGTACCAGAAAGTGTGACCCAGTATGTGTTGACCCATCTCTGTAAAAGTTATTCATGATGACTTTGGACATACGTCAACAATCCATCAGTCCCAAAGCGTTTCTTAAGCGTTTACTCTGTGCCAGGCGCTGTGTTAAACGCTGGAGATACGAAAAGAGGCAAACCATGGCGGCTGCCCTCAAGGAGCTCCTAGTCTAATGAGTCGTACCAGCAAGCCGGAGTCAGGATCAAAGGAGAATAATCGAGTGAGAGCTAAGGGGGTCAGGAAAGGCTCCTCTTAGAAGGGGGCATGTTAATTGGGACTTGAAGGAAGTCTCCCCCTTCCTTCCTTTCTTTCTCTTTCTTCCTTCTTTCCTCCTCTCTGGCTTTCTCTTCCTCTTCCTTCCTCCCCCTCCTTTCTTCCTTCCTTCCTTTCTTTCTTTTTCATTCAAGGGTATTTTATTAAAATCAAAGCACCACAGTCTGCCAAAAACCAAATATTTCATACATAACAGTAACAAAGACCACTGTATCAGATGTCCCTCACAATAAAGTGATTCTTCCATGAAGAAAGAAATCTGTAATCTGATTGGCTAACACTGCTCAGGAACAAAATCCACCAGTATGTGAATTATGGCCCATTAATTTCACATCCAGTGTTATAAAGATAAAAGCTAGGTGCAATCAGCTTGTAAAAAGATATTAAATAGAAATTTACACAATGTTATAAAATGTTTAAAAATATTTACATCTTCCTTTCTTCAGGGAAGGAGACATTAGAAAGTGTAGATTATAAAAGCATGTAAAAATAAAAGAATACCAAGTACTAAAAAACAAGCCAGTAAAATGAGGCTGTCCTTTCTGGGACTTCAAGTTAATGAGTCTCAGAGAAGGCAACAGTGGAATCCTCACCTATCCACCCCCATCCGGCCACACACACACACACACACACACACACACACACTTCATATCCTACATGCCAGTATGAGCAACATTAACTGCCAGGGCTTAAGGAGAGAAATGGGCAAACACAATCAGGGAATGAAAGTATTTAGACTTTTCTCATACAAGGATCCTTATCTCTGACTGGGAAGATAGCTGACAGACCCTACAGCTTCACACTCCAAGAGTCCCCAAGAAACAAATCGGTGTTCATTGTCAAGACTCAGTGAGGATGTAGAAGCAGAACTGGACTGAGAAATTGTTCATGGGATACACATGCCAGCAAGCCCCCAGAAAGCAGCTCTGTGTCTAGCTGTGCAGAGAATGGGCAAGCGGCCCATTCAGAGACCCGTCCCTTAGGTGCTGAAGGGTCCTGCAAAGACAATTCATTACAGCTATTTACTGGCCATAGGAGAGTCAATCAAAATTTCTTATGCTCCTATGCGAAGTGCCAGGCACTGGGACAAGCCCTTTACAAACGTCACCTCACTGGCTCCTTACAACAACCTGACAAGTAGGAGCTGTTATTATCCCCATCTTACAGACAAGGAAACTGAGGCAGGCAGAGGGTAACACAGCTAGGGAGTGTCTGAGGCCAGGCTTGAACTCAGGTCTTAGTGACGCTAGCCCGCTGTTCTATACTCTGTACCACCTCCCTGTCACCTGCAGTATAGAACGGATATATCTGTCTGTTCGCTCTACATTGCTTTGTTATTTGTTGGTGTATGAACGGCTATTTATGCTGGTCATGTTAATACTTATGTTAAAAAGTTTAGTTAATATTTATGCATATGTGCCTGTTCTCTCTGATATTCGTATACACCTGCGACACCTATATGTGATATACCTCATGTTTAATTTAGATCTGGAGGCCCTGAGGTAAGGGATGCTTTGCCAGTTAGCATATATTAAGCACCTACTATATTCTAGGCACTGTGTTAAGCCATGGAGATATGAAGAAAGGCTCCTTGCCTTCAGGGAGCTCACAGCCCTATTGGGCAGACAATATATTTTTTAAAAATGTAGAAAGAATTATATGCTGGGGAAATTAGCAGTAATCCCAGAGGGAAGGCACAATAATTAAGGGGTGGCAGGAAAGGTCTCTTGCAGAAGGTAAAATATGAAGGAAGCCAAGAGTTGGAGGTGAGGAAAGAGAGAATTGCAGGGAGGAGGGATAGGGGATAGAGATAAAAATGGCAGGAGATGAGAGAGAGCGCATCTTGTGTGACAAATTCAAGGTCACCTTATAATGGACTATGGCTAATGAATGTATCATCGATGCTTCCTTGCACTCTGAGATGATGACTTGGATGCTTTAATTTTAAGGCTTAATCATCCTTATTCCACTGAGACTTATCTTGAAGCTATGATTCAGTGACTGATTTTACAAGGAAATTTCTGCATCTGCAGAGGAAGATAATAGGGTGCTGGAGTCTTATCCCTCATGGCAAAGAGGGAATCCCCTAGCTTTCCTCAACTCAATCCCCTGGGGAATTCCCTAACCTTGTGGAAGATTGGGATTGGACTATAGCCTGAAACTAGGCTAACCTTAAGTAGGTTAGGGGGTCAGTGGTCAGTGACCCCCAAAACACATGTCTCCTGGGGGATTCTAAACCAGAGGGTGGTACTATGAGTCTCAGGGGACCACATGGGACTCTTTGGGAAAGTGGGATTCACTCTAATGTCAAGGAATTGTCTTGGTGACAACCCCAACTTCAACTCTCTTCTAACAGAGAGCAGATGGGATATTTGAAAGTTTCACATGTGTTTTTGATTTCCCAAGAATCCTTTGCATTTTATGTATTTTTGTGGAGTCATCAGCTGTTATGTATCTGCCACAATGAAGGCAGGTATGAATGAATGAATGAATGAGTGAATGAATGAATGGAAAAGTAGGGATTAAGCGCTTACTATTTGCCAAACACTGAGGATACAGATACAAATGCAAAGCCAATACCTAGCCTCAAGAAGCTTTCAGTCCAGGCTGCTTACACCTTACTCTCCACCAGGTACTCTGACTGCCATGACACCAATCATCCTGGATGTTCCATGAACAAGACCCTCCATCTCCAGGCTCTCAGCATTGTCTCTGGCTGTCCCCCATGCCTTGAGCACTCTTCTTCTTCTGCTCCAACTACTGACCTCTCTGTTAAGTCCCAACTAGATCCCACCTTTCACAGAAAGCCTTTCCCAACCCTATCTCCTTCCAGTGCCTTCCCTCTCTTCATTATCACCTATTTATCTTGTCTAAAATTTGCTTTGTACATATTTGCTTGCCTGTAGTCTCCCCATCGGATTGTAAGCTACTTGAGGACAGGAGCGGTTTTTTGTCTCTTTTTGTATCCCCAAAGCTTAGCATAATGCCAGGCACACATAGGCACTTTAAAAATCTTGACTGATTGATTGGTTAAGTTCAGAAAACTGGAAAACAGGGGAGAGGGTTTGCATGAAATGTGAGGTGGCCAGGAAGCTAATAAAAAGAAAAGCATGACTAGGGCAGGTCCAGGTGACCATGGCAACTATAGCATAGTCTCAGGATGGCGACAGCCTAATCCTAGCAACCAAAGGTTGACCACTCAGTGCTGTGCTAGAACAGCTGAAACTTCCAAGAGATTCAACTGGGAAACTGTGGATGATCCATGGCCCCAAAGAGGGAGCTTCATCTCTACAGAGATGGTGCCATTTGATTCAATGGCTGGATTTAAAAAAGGATAAATTGTTTCTACAGATAAAAATAAATTGTTTCTACGCAGGTCCAAAGGCATTTTTATATTTATTGTGTTTATGCATATATGTGTGTGTGTGTGTGTGTGTGTGTGTGTGTGTGTGTGTGTATGTATAAATGGAGAGAGCAAGAGAGAATCTGTTTCAAAGGGTTGATGGGTTTTGCTGGATGTTTTCCTCTTCTTCCACTTTTTTAAACAAGTCTCTGTTTTAAGGGATGGTCTCTGTGAGAATGGAGAGGAGGGAAATCTACAAGAGGAAATCTAGGTAACATAAAACAAAAAATATCAATAAGATATGTTATTTAAATGTGTCTTGGTTAAAAAAACTCTAAAAGAATGCCAATTAAAATATGTGAATGTAAGTCCCAATGTATTCAAATTAACACTATTTGAAGTTATAATTATGTAGTGTGGTCATTGGTTTTAGTCCAATGGAAATATGCAATGTGAATTTGAATAATGCAAACACAGGTTATTTGTACTAACTGGGACCTAGTTGTGCATGTACATATATGTGTGTGTGTGTGTGTGTGTGTGTATATGTATGTATGTATGTATATATACACACACACACACACTCATACCTAAAGATGGGGAACTGTCTCCCCTTTCTCCACATGATCCTGGAAATCAATCAGCCATTGATCCAAGACCCAGCTAGTGAAGGTAAGGCTGCCTGGTGGAACCAAAGTGTCCCAGTGCAAGCAGCCCCTCCCAGGATGAGTCAGACCTTTGGTCTTCATGATGTTGGGACACAGGGCATGGCTTTCATACAACTAACTATCACAATTGGATCACTTAGGACACAGACAGGAAAAGAACGGTCACAAACCAATAACCAATTTCCTATGCTCATTGCCTCCTCCCATTTTAATTCCACTAACTGGAATTAAATAATTAAATAACATAAAATAACTAAGGGGAACTAGGGATCCCTTTGACCCACTTTTGAAGGAAAGGAGACATTAGTATATTTAGAGATTGTCCTGCGTAGCCCCTGGGCAATGACCCAGAGAGAGAATGTGAGTCTTTGGGATCCGGCCCAACATCAGAACCATGTTCATGTGAACCCTGAGCCTTGAGGGGCTCTTAGCTTATAATTCTCTATTCTAACACTCCTTCAGCTCTAACATTCCCTGTTCTGAGGCTCCTCTCAGGTACCACAACCTGCAGATCCCCACCCACTGCCCTGCCCAAGCTTACTCTTGGCTAAGCTGGAAAAGCACCTGGATTGGATGTTCCAAGTCCCCAGGCTCTAAGTTCTCCCAGGATCTCTCCCATTGAAGTTCCTTTCATGGAATGCGTTCTCCCTCCCCTTCCCCATTCCCTCTACGCCCCTCCCCCTCCCCCGCCCCACTCACTCGGTCATGCTGACTTGTAGGGGGGCCACATGGGCATAGAACAGCAGAAGGAAGCCGGTGAGGAGGCATCCTAGTATGAGCACCTTTGCCATGGCGTGCCAGGGTTTCCTCAGAGAAGGCATCTCAGTAACCTGGGGAAGAGAGAAGGTGGGGCAGGAGCCCTGAAGTTAGTGTCATCTCCCTCTCCCTCCCCCTATCCCCACATACACATCCAGACTGCAGACTGGGAGCTCCTCCAGCCTGGACTGTCTTTTGCCTTCCTGTGTATCCTGATAGCCAGTCATGGCTGGCACAGTCAAGTATTCAATACATATGTACTGACTAAATTGTTTACATGTTGTCTGTCCCATTGGACTGTGAGGTCCATGAGGGCAGAGACTGTCTTTTGGATTTTCTTATTATCGCCAGTGCTTAGCATGGTGCCTGTAGGCAGTAAGCACGTAGAAATAGCCTTCTTTTATAGAAGAGGAAGTGGAGGTCAAGGGAAAGGAAAGGACTTGTCCAAGGTTACAGAGGAATGGCCAAACTGAGACTCGGATCTAGATCTCCAGATTCCAAATTCAGAGATACAGGACAGAGGCATCATCGTCTTCTTCTTTTAAAAAATTGTATTGACATCTTGTTTAATTAAATTTTACCTTTTTAATTAGCAAAAACCTACCTTTCTGTCTCCCATCTATAGCCCCCTCTAACTGAGAAGGAAAGAAAAACAAAACCCCTATTGTAAACATGTTTAGGCAATCAATACAATCTCCCCATTGGCCATGTTCAAAAGAAAAAGACATATAGATACATGTGTATATGTACATATATGTATACACACACACACACAATGTGTTTCATTCTGCACTTTGAGTCCTTCACCTCTCAGGACATGAGTAGCAAGTTTTATCATTGGTCTTTCTGGAATCAATGGTTACTCATTTCACTGATCAGAATTTCTAAATCTTTACAGTGTGATAGACATTGTGTAAACTGTTTTGGTTCTGCTCCTTTCCCTCTGCATCAGTTCAGACAGTCTCTTTAGGCTTCTCAGAAACAACCCCTTTAGTCATTTCTTATAACGTAACAGTATTCATCACATTTATATATCTTAAGATATTTAGCCACCGCCTCAAAACCCCTTATTCTTTGCCACCTTGAAGAGAGTTATAAATGTTTTTTTAATATCCTTAAAGTTCATGTTATTGTTCAGTGGTTATGTCTGACTCTTTGACCCCATTTGAAGTTTTCTTGGCAGACACATTGGGGTGGTTTGCCATTTCCTTCTCTGCATCATTTTATAGATGAGGAAACTGAGTCCAACAGGGTGAAGTGACTTGCCCAGCTAGGGTCACACAGCTACGAAGTGTCTGAGAATTTGAACTCAGGAACTTCCTGTCTCCAGATCCAAAGTTCTGTCCAGAATACCACCTAGCTGCTCATGTTGCTTAGGACTAATCCCTTCCTTAATCTACTTTTTCTCTAAGTCTCCTTTCCTACCATTCTCCTTTTCCTTCTTAATTCTCTGTTGAGTGTGTATGTATGTGTGTGTCTGACCAGTTCAGATGAGTGAGGTTCAAGTGTCAACCAGTCCCCCCTTGACTTCCTTGTTTGTCTAGATATCTATTTATGCATTTCAACTATGTGAGATAATTTTCTCTAGCCTCTTTCACTCATCCTCTTTCACTCCAGCACCATATTCCTCTTCCCTTGCCTTTCCATTCTTCTTTTTAGTTCATCAAGATGTAACAGAACCCCTCCCAAGTCTTGTCTAATTAGACTCCCTCTATGACTCCTGAGGATGATAAAATTCAGAGGAAACATATTTATCCCCCTCATTTGAATGTGAATGCATCTGTGTTTAGTCCCTTATGATTACTGATTCATGTTTACCTTTTTATGTTTCCCTTATGATGGTTTATTTATGTTTACCTTTTTATATTTCCCTTAACTCCTATGTTTGAACTTCAAAGTTTCTATACAGCATTGGTATTTCCACTAGGAATGCTTGGAAGTCTTCTATTTCATTAAAGATCCATATTTTCTTCTTTATTATTATATACTCAGTGTTTCTAGGTAAGTTATTCTTGACTGTAACCCTATATCCTTTGCCTTCTGGAATATTGTGTTCCAATATCTACATTCCTTCACAGTGGTGGTTACTAACTCATGTGTGATCCTGATGGTGTTTCCTCAGTACTTGAATTCTTTCTTTCTGGCACCTTGCAATATTTTTTCTTTGAGCTGGAAGTCCCAGATTTTGGTTAAAATGTTCTTGGAGATTTTCATTTTGATGTTTCTTTCAGGAGATGGAGTCTTCCTATTTCCACCTTTTAGTTCTAAGAGATCTGGGAAGATTTCTCCAAATATAATGTCTAAGGTTTTTTTGGGTTTTTTTTTGGCCATACATCCAATAATTCTTAATTTTTTTCTCTTTAATCTGTTTTCCAGGTCAGTTTTTTTAATATGAGATATCACATGTTTTCTTCTATTTTTTTCAGCCTTTTGGTTTTGTTTTAATATTTCTCTTTGTCTCATGGAATCATTGACTTTATTTGTCCCATCATAATTTTCAGGGAGTTTGTTGCTTGAGCAAAGCATTGTGCCAAACTGCTAACTCCCTTTCCATGAGGTTACTTGTTAGAGTTATTGTGATTATTCTTGTTTACTAGAATATAATTAAATTCCTGGAGTGTAACAGCTGTTTTCTTAATAGATACTTCCGATTTACTCAGTGGAAGTGCATTCCTCCTATTGGTCCAAGCAGCCATAGTCAGACACACTGAAGCTTCACTTTGTCATGGTGATGTCTTTTTAGTCCTCTTCAAAAATGAAGAACCAACCAATTCAGTGGAACATTTCAGGTACAAAAGGGAACCTCAGAGGCTTTCTCATCCAACCTGCACCTGAGATTCCCTCATGGTTTTGGAAGGTGGAGGAAAGGATCACTTTGGGAGTGGGGAGAAGATGTTAAAGAGAGGACAACCTGTTAGAAAACTATTGGAAATAGTCCGGGTGGATGGCCTATCTTTCAAGAAGGTCCAGCATGCTCTTGATCAAGATGAAAATGTTTGTCCACTCAGATAGGCAGGGGAGCATGACACTGACTGAAGCCTTTGAGTACCTGCTAGCCCTGACTTTGGTTCATGAGACTCAGGGGGGACTTTATGAAGTGTAAGCCTATGGGGGTTCAGGAGGAGCTGCCTCTATGATCTGGTTGTAAAGCTATTGGTTCTTAGGAGATGCCGCCTTCATGATAGGACTCAGGTTTCCCTGATGAAGCTTCATGGGGAGATTTTACCGAAAGGAAAACAAAGTCAATCCTAGGACCTGATTGGCCCCAGCTCCCTGGTCATCTGATGACATAAAAAGTCCTCTCCATGAGACATCAGGGTCTCTCAGACTGGGTAGGTGCCTAAGACCTTATGAGTTGCCATTGACCAAACACATTTCCAGATGGAGATGAGGAGTTCATCTAGAGAAAAAATGTTTCAACGGGCCTCTTCCCCTGCTTCCTCCCTAGTATTAGTATAGTTTCCTTTCCTCTCCTCTACAACCTCCTCTTCCCAACAAAGACAAAGAAAAAAACCTTTGTTAAAAAAAAAGTCAAGTGGTATGAATTCACATATTGGCCATGGTAAAACAAAGCAAATGTCTTTGTGCCCCTCAAGAAGACTAGGTGGAGAAGACCTCCTCTCTCTTGGCTGATTGGTAATTGCATTAATCAGAGTTCTTGGCACTCAAAGTTTCTTTTCTTTACCATGTGTCCTTGAATAAATTGTTCTCCTGGGTTGATTCATTTCGCATAAGTTCAAACTACCCAGGATTCTCTAAAATAGTCTCTCATTATTTCTTATGGTGCAATAATATTCCATTACATTCCTACAATCTGTTCAGTCATCCCATTCCCTATCATGGACATTTGTCCCTTTCAAGTTCTAGTTCAAGTTCTTTTTTTTCTTTTATTCCCTGCTTCAAGATCAGGAAGTTTGTTGTTTTCAACTATCCTCCCTCTTAAACCACTCCCTCTCCCAATTATCTCCCAACTGAGTTGAAGTATCTTGTGCATCTGTTCAACTCTCCTTTATCCATTTCAGATAAGAGCAAGGTTCATCTGGTGGCTCTTTCCCAAATCCTTCTTCCATGTTTGTATATTCTTTTGCTCACAGCTCCCAATTATGAAAAATAACATGTTCAATTGGCTTCGTCCTCCCATCTGCATTGATATACTACTTTAACTCTCTCTTCTTTTCCCCCTTTTAAAAATCTCAGAGAGAACCAGTCAACTGAGATCCTCTGTTTTTCTTATTTAATACAATTCTGAAGGAACATTTGTTTCTTCTCTCCCATTAGAAGGTTATCAGTATGATATCATACAGCTCTCTCCAAGGACTCAAATAAATTTAACTTTCTATATTTCTCTGGACTCTAGTTTTTGTATTTCAAAATTCCTATTCAGCTCTGGTCTTTTCATTAGAAATGTTTGAAAGTCCTCCATTCCATCAGAAGTACATTTTTTCCCTGTAGGATTTCACTAAGCCTTGGAAGGATAAGTTTTTCTTTAGTTATAAGCCTAGACTGTCTTTCTGAATATTATATTCCAAGTTTTCTTCTCACTTTTAGTAGAAGCTGCCAGGTCCTATGTGATACTGTGGTTCCTTAGTGCATGAACTCCTTTCTGGCTGTTCATAATATTTTTCCTTTGAGCTCTGAATTTTGAGTACAACATGCATGAAACTTAGCATTTTGAAGTTTGTTTGTTCGTTTTCTTCCAGAAGGACAGGTGATCAATGGGTTCTTATTTTCATCTTACTCTTTGCTTATAATAGAGCTGAGTGGTTCTCATTTGTGATTCCTTGGAATAAAATGTCCCGGCTTTTAAGAATTATGGTTTTCGGGGGGCACAGCCAAGATGGTAGAGTAGAAAGACACACATAGGCAGGGTCTCCCCACACAGCCCATAAAATACCTGTAGAGAGGGACTCTCAACAAATTTTAGAGCAGCAGAAGTGGAGAACAACAGAGTGGAGGAGATTTCCAACCCAGGGTGACCTGAAAGGCCCACAGGAAACGTCTTTTGCACCTACGTGGAGCAGAGCCCAGCTCAACCTTGGCCACGAGGTGTGGCTCGTGAATAGCCTTCGGGGGAGGAATCTCCAGTCCCAGAAACTCCAGTCCCAGGAGCAGCGGTTCCCAGATCCCTCAACCCACAGGTGCCAAAGGTCAGAGATGGGTTTTTTCAGCTGGCCAAGAAGAGAGAAGGGCCTTCCCATAGCTCCAGCAGCAGGCAGCAGCCAGCAGCCACAGAGGCTGCACAGCAGCCCATACAGACTGCTCCATTGTTGGAGCATAAAAACCCCTGGAGGCACTAAAGAGCTGAGTCTTACCTCAGCCCTGTGTGGAAGACCTGGCCAGGCTGGTCTTTGTCTCACACTGAATGGTGGCCCTGCCCATCCAGCTTATCTGAAAATCAGCCCCCAGTGCTGACTTGGCAGAACTAGAGGACAGGTGGCCGTGGAGAGGAATCTCTGCTAAGATTCTGGGCACAAAAATTCCTCTCTGTGCCCAGACCAGTACATGCTTGATTGTGCCACCTTGAAGGAACTGAGATCTCACAGAATCCCAGAGTATACCCTACTATTGACAAAGGACCCAAAATTCAAGTAACTGGTTGGGAAAATGCACAAAAAAGGGAAAAAAAAATAAGACTATAGAAGGTTACTTTCTTGGTGAACAGATATCTTCTCCCATCCTTTCAGATG